>OX421376.1:14800000-16000000 GCA_949126905.1 Amorpha juglandis
GTCATTATTTGATTCGGTTTCACTAGTACTGGTTTTATTTCCAGGGTCTGAGATTTCTAATACAAAACGGCATGTGGAACTCAAAATGTTTATGCGAGACTGAACAATTTAGAAAACAGGTGATTTTTCAACTTTATTACTAATTTTTAAATACTGTCATTTCTTTGAAACAAATACAGATGAACTGGAAGGGTAATATGACAAGTTGAATTATTTATGTCATAGGTAGAACCACACTATAAACAGCTGGTCTGCATGCATTGTTTGAGTTGTTACCATTGTCTCACAAAAAACTGACGTGAAGTAACAGCGTGTTGTTGCACTTTGTACTATGAGTGAGATATCCGGAGGCCCAAATCCAATCCCTTTTATATAAGGTCAGCAACAACATTATTTTGGTATTGTTGAGTTCATAGGCGGTGAAAATCATTAACCATCAGGTGACCCACTTATTGGTTTGCTGTTTTGCTCTGCTATAAAAAATACTGTCTTAAAAACCTTTAAAACACAATTGCTGGTGGGAGGATACTTGTATCCGACCGGATAGCGACCACCGTACATTGGTGCTAAAACCTGCCATAGTGGCCCACCTTGTGTGGGTCGCGTTCCAGGGTCAGCCAGTGTATATCCGGTTCTCCCCAGGGGGCTTGCCCCCTGATCCTAACCCTTTTCCCATCCCTTTTTCCTTCCCCTCTCCTTTGGCCTTTTGGCAGGCCGGCATGATCTTGCCGACCTACGATGGACACATTGTTTATCGTTGGTCGACACTATTCTTGGATTGCGCTACACTTACCATCAGGTGTAGCGTAGTCACTTTGCCGAGCCAGGATAAAAAAAAAAAAAAATTATAATCGACAAATCCTTTTCAGCTAATAGACGGGAGCCACTACTACTTCCTCAGCAAGGTAGTGGAACTCCTGGACACTGTATTCTTCGTGTTGAGGAAGAAACAGCAGCAGGTTACCTTTCTCCACGTGTATCACCACACCATGATGGCCAGCGTTGTATGGGCTATCATCAAGTACAATAGGTAAATAGTACTGATCCATTGTAAATTTTATTGGTTTGACTTAACTGACATACTTCATGATTTGACAGCCACCGTGGCGCAGCGGGCGAGTAGCCGGCTGTGAAGCGAGAGGCCGCGGGTTCGATCCTCGCACTGAGACAAACGTTTGTGTGATCCACATATATTTGTTTCGGGGTCTGGATGTTGTGAGACCAAAAGTCTCTCGTAGTTCCTGATACTCATGACACAAGATTCGTATCTTACTGTGGGTACAGGACTATGTATGTGACTGTTGGGTGTATTTATTTATTTTATTTATTTGAAATTATCACCTTACTGCTTCGTATCTTACTGTGGGGTCAGGACTGTGTATGTGACTCATGGGTGTATTTATTTATTTGAAATTATCACCTTACTGCTGACATTGATGATAATTTTATCTTTTTTTACAATATATTAAAGTAATGATTAGGCAAAGTGATATATAGCATTAAATATTAATTAAGTATTATAATGCTGTTTGTATGCCCCAATAGCAAGCATAGAGGACAATTTATTTAATTTTAAGATCTATTTATAATGTTATACTTATGTTTGCAAATAAATGATTCCAATTCTGATTCTAGAACTGACATCACCATATTCCTGGGGGTGATCAATTCCTTGGTGCATGTAGTTATGTATGGATATTACGGGTTGTCAGTGTTTCCATCGCTGACGAAATATTTGTGGTGGAAGAAGTACATCACGATAATGCAGCTGGTAAGTTTGAGATACTAACCCCCGTATTCATAAATGTTAGTATGAGGCCTGATAGAGAGCGATGTAATGACGATTTCACTAAACGTCATTGGTTAGTTTTTGATGCTTAATCAAAACAGACCAAAAATGAACACAGAATTGGACAGTTAATAAATGCTGACTTAAAAGCACCAAATTCAAATTCAAATTCAAATCATTTATTCTGTAAATTGGATCATAAATATCACTTTTACATGTCAATAATTTTATAGTAGTAATACATTTATTTATCTTTTTTTTTTTTCGGCATTTCGTGGCTAGCCATGAGAAGAAATGCCGAAACAAACTCATGGGTTATGGCCTCTTTTAATGTCCAGACATTGATTTACTAGATTTGTGCGAGTATAATGTACAGGAATTCCAGGATTGACTATAAAGAAATAGTCCTGAGTATACCTAACATACATAGCACTCGCACTCACAAATAAAAAAAAATGGAAATAAACTAATTTAAATTTAATATTTTTCTTAAAAAATATTAAAAATGTCAACTTTACATCTGTACCTTAAATACTAAAAATGCGCCAAAAGAGCAGTCAAGTATAATAATTTACCAGAGGACCATGGACAGCCATATTTTGTATGGAGTGAGCGGCTCAATTCCAAGCCGTTTTGTCTTTCAAATAATCTTTAACATTATAGTAACCTTTTCGGCAAATAGCCCAAGAGCCCGTGAGTGCCAGACCTTCGTATTTTAATAAAAGCTGAAAATTTTTCTATGTGTGTCCCTAGTACAGGTAAGAATGATCCCCATCCATGAAGCTGAGGCAGCGGTGGCTTTGGCAGTTAACAGGTAACAAAGGTGTATAAAATTCCATCTCAAATTTATCATAATATAAAACTGAATTTTTTAATATTTGATTCATAATAATATCAAAACTCGCGTTGCTCATTGCCAGTCAGTTAGTATGGTTGCAACCCTCTGCCGGACACCCTTAAACTATTATAATTTATAATTATACTTACGTTATATTATAAAACCTAAATTTTATATATAATTTTTGGGGGCCTATTAATCTATGTTTACATAATTGCCGGACAGTTTCGACGGTTCTATCATCTTGCCAGACGCATTCAAAGTCAAAGTTTCGGGGAGCAAGGAGCGTATACAGTAACTAGTGCGAGTGAGACAGAGCGCTTGGTCTATTGCGGCCCTTCACTGCGCATCCACTGTTATCAAGTTCAAATTGTGCAGTTTATTTTTTTCTTAATCAAGAAATTTCATTAAATAATTTTTTACAGTTTGAATAACAAATATTTAAAACGATAATCAGTAAAATTGTTCTAATACAACTTCAATCATATCGAAACTCTAATAATTTTATTTATGTATATTATTTTTCATTTTTACGAAGTTTATTATTTTCAATTCTATCAAAATTGTAAAGCCAACGAATTGTACTATGTTATGTACTAGCTTTTGCTCGCGGCTCCGCCCGCGTGAACAGCATTTTCCGGGATAAAAGTAGCCTGTAACCGTCTCCAGGGTCCCATCTATCCCTGTAGATAAATTCATCAAAATTGGTTCAGTGATTTAGGCGTGAAAGCGTAACAAACAAACTCACTTTCGCATTAACTTTTACCCCCCTTTTCATCTCTTATTAACTAAAATTTCCAAAATTCCTGAAACACGTATTTATTTGTTTTACGTCAATAACCGAAATACAACATTTTGTTTATGTAACTTTCAAAATGACGGACTTTCATACATATTATCATCCTCTATTTTGACCCCTTTGGGGTGGAATTTTCTAAAATCCCTTCTTAGTGGGTGCCTACATCACAAAATGAATATACAGTCCGAATTTCATGCTTATAGCCTTGATAGTTTGCGCTCGGCGATGATGAATCAGTCAGTCAGTCAGGACATGTAATTTTATAAGTATAGATTTGCCATATGCCATGCCATTGTGTTATGTATTTTTCGTAATTTAAGAATAGTCTGGCATTTTTTTAAAGTTTCTTCAGAAAATATTATTATATGTTCATCATTTTTCTTACAAACAAACCAAACTATTTTTTCGTCACTCATAATAGCACTTTATTACAACTGATCACATTTATTTTATAAACTGCACAGAAAAATAATACATTTATTATGAGCATAGCCGTTCACCAGATAGTTACAATAAACAACAGCTGATGCGCAGTGAAGGGCCGCAATAGACCAAGCGCTCTGTCTCACTCGCACTAGTTACTGTATACACTCCTTGCTCCCCGAAACTTTGACTTTGAATGCGTCTGGCAAGATGATAGAACCGTCGAAACTGTCCGGCAATTATGTAAACATAGATTAATAGGCCCCCAAAAAATTATATATAAAATTTAGGTTTTATAATATAACGTAAGTATAATTATAAATTATAATAGTTTAAGGGTGTCCGGCAGAGGGTTGCAACCATACTAACTGTCTGGCAATGAGCAACGCGAGTTATGATATTATTATGAATCAAATATAAAAAAATTAAGTTTTATTTTATGATAAATTTGAGATGGAATTTTATACACCTTTGTCACCTGTTACCTGCCAAAGCCACCGCTGCCTCAGCTTCATGGGTGGGGATCATTCTTACCAGTACTAGGGACACACATAGAAAAATTTACAGCTTTTATTAAAATACGAAGGTCTGGCACTCACGGGCTCTTGCTCTAAAAGGTTCTGTTTAATAAATAATTTAAATTTATTTAGACTTAATTGTTGAATATGGCTAGGAACTTTGTTGTGTGAACACCGATTATCACCAGACTGTTTCTTAACAGTCTGATTGTCTGTCTCCCAGAAAACCTTCTCAATTCAATCCCAGAAATCCCATTATGGAAGAGGATATCAACGATTGACCTCTCATTGAGCCGTAATTCGGATTAAACTATTTTGCACTGCATCGAGTTTATCTTCTGATTATTTTCAAATAGCTCTATTCTGAGTGGTAGAGCCACGCTGTAGACAGTTTTGTCTACAGCATGAATGGGCTGGCTCGACGGGGTCGTTACCACTGTCTCTCAGAAAACCGACGTAAAGTAGCGGCTTGCTGCTGCGTTTCGTACGGTGAGTAAGATATCCGGAAGCCCAAATCCTCTCCCCTTCCCAATCCCCAATTATTCCTTTGCTTTAAGGTCGGCAACGCGCCTATGATTCTTCTGGTGGTACATGTGGAGATCACTTACCATCAGATGACAATCTTGCTCGTTTGCCGGCCTATGCTATAAAAAAACCCATATCGGACCCTAAAATTCAGCATATGTTTATTCCTTTCAGATCCAATTCGTCATGATGTTCTTACACACTGTCGTGACACACGCAGTGTCAGAATGCCGTCCGTCCGAGGCACTGCTCTTCGCCGTCTGCTTTAACACTATTCTCTTCATGTACTTATTCGGAGATTTCTACGTTAAGTCCTACATTAAGAAATATAACACGAAAGATATTGTGAATGCTGGAAAAGTTATAAGTAATACTAAGAGCGTTATGAACTACCATAAGTTGGCGATGAAGATTCATTAGAGACATCAGCTCAATTGAATTTAATTTCTTGAAATTTTTAATTGAATGTAATTTAGCGGTTTTGATCGACTTATACCTTCATTATTCGGACTGTCAGGATGTAGAACAAATTGTTAAAGTCTTTGTTTCCCGATAAATATAATCTGGTTGTCTTCAAGTCGCAAGTGAATCAGTTTTTGGTACGCAAGCGTGCTTAATTTTAGACTTCATTGCATCAGGCGAGATAGTGGCCTAACGCAAGCCTATTTTGAATATATACAGAAACTTATGCTTAACTTTAGTTGACCATCAACACGAAAGTGATTTGACAATGCTGAGTAATAGACAGATGTAGTTTTTATGTGTGTTGGGCGTTAGGGGTCAATTAAAGCTAAGCAAAGGTTGGTGCAAATGGACTTTACCCCTTACTGACTGTATCATCGTCAAGTATGTATAAATTATCACCATCAGGTGTAGCGCAGTCACATTGCCGAGCTATTTATAAAAAAAATATATGTCTCTTCGATAAGTGTGAATAGAATGATCTTTCTATATAAAACACTAGCTTTTGCTCGCGGCTCCGCTCGCGTGATCTGCTTTTTCCGGGATTTCCGGGATAAAAATAAAAAGTAGCCTATCATCCAAGTCAGCTCATACCCTGTCTGTATACTAAATTTCATCAAAATCCGTTCAGTAGTTTCAGCGTGATTAACGGACAAACATCTAAACAAACAAACTTTCACATTTATAATATTAGTAGGATGCTATCCGTTCGCCGTTTCATCCGCAGCGTAATTTTATATAGTTATGGACCATATTCTCTAAAAAAAAAATTGATGTGAGTCACTCAAAGTTTACAATGTGGTAGGTCCCTCGTATGCGTGAGGCCGTCTGGGTTGGTACCACCGCTTTGTCTATTTCTGCCACCAAGCAACAATGTGTAAGCACTGTTGTGTTTCAGTTTAAAATATATTGAAGCCAGTGAAGTTACTGGGCATCATGACATTTAACATCTTATATTTCGGGGTGACGAGCGCAGTTGCTTGACGGCAGAAATAGATGAAGCGATGGTACCAACCCAGACGGCCCCTCGTATACAAGAGACCTACCACCTTGTAATGATCCTTAGATTAAAATATTAGTTTTATTTTCGTGAATCGTGTAAATGCTCGATATATTTTAAGTATTACTTAATTTATAGTATATTATTATTTGTAGTATTTAAATAAATAAATAAGTAACAAAAACTTACAAACCTTTATTTACTTACTTACACTTACTTACATACATTTTTAGATACAATAAAATGCTTGTACTATTACGATACATTAATAATGGTTGCCTGGAAGAGATCGCTTTTAGTGATAAGGCCGCAACTTGTGGCACATTTATTTACTTGTTGTTTTTGTCAATTATTGTTTTCTGTTTTTTATGTGTGTGTCTACAATAAAGTGTTACTATCTATCTATCTAATTATAATACGTTATTACGGTAGTTATAACTACCGTACATTTTTTATTTCATGTGATAGGTGTATTTTTTTCGTCTAAATGACGATACCAGCTGGTGGCAGACGATGGCCTGCAATACTACCCAGAACCTCGAATTATAAGGTACTGGCTCTTCATCAGGATACATACGGTATTAAGTCCCACCAGATCCACTAATTTCACCGGCTTCAATGTTCGTTGTACTAGAACACAGCTGCGTTTATACCCTGGTACTTGCTCCTAGATTCATGTACATGAGAGATTTACTTTAAGTGTTACCAGATGTCCCCCTTTTAGCGGGACGTCCCGCGTATAGTCCTTCTCAAACGCGTCCCGAAGCACGCTGAGGGGGATGCCAACAATCTCCTTTCTTCATTCTCTAGGTAATTTTAGCTCGTTAACATATCCTGTAGATAGAATAGCAGTCATAATTAATCAGCTCGAGTGACCTCAGCAAAGTAAGTTTATTTAGTGTTTGTAGACAAACTACTCCTTACTCCCTTCTGCCCTTATCCCGCTTGCCATATCCTCTACCTAAGTCCTTGAACTCCTACATTGTTTCTTTTCTCCAGCTCTAAGGATCCCTTGTGCCCTTTCTTGCCAGCCTATAGCGCGGCAGTTATTCCAAAGTTCCCATAGTCTTACTGACTCTTATTAATGACTTAAATTTTCTGTACTTGAACTATCATAAACGCTTTCTTAGCCTTCATAGTGAATAATAATTTTGATTTTGAACATCTTTTAGCAATTTTTACACACGTTTGATATCCCGTCTTTTCACCCTTTTCCCCTTCTTTAATTCATTAAAGTGCCGCTATTTGGAAAATGTATTTAGCTCTTTTATTTTCCACTCAATGACGATCACCTTTAGCAATCATTACTATAATATTACCCTATCCCACAAAGTAATGTTCACCAAAAATAAAATTAATGACAAGTCTATAAATTAAAACGAATTGCTTAATTAATGCTCAATCGCAATCTTTAATATGATATACAATGACGTGCCTCGCTTTGATTCAATTGTGTTCTTCCATGCGTGCAACACAAAATTATTCACATTGACAGAGACTGGTTAAAGGGACATCAATTACATTATTGGCAGATGCAAATTGGATCAATCAACAGAAAGGAAACGAGCGTAGTCTCTTCTACATATATTTGTTATTTAGTAGCCTTTAAGTTAATGACTCATACTTTAAATCTGAAGGTCTTAGTTCGAAAAGTCCCAAAGATTTATGTTTTAAAGTAATTATTGGATCTGAAAACATTTTAAAATTTCACTTTCATTAAAGGACTCCAAACAATAACACTGAACTGTGTTTTTGGTGTCAGTGCTGGTACCGTTTAAATTACAGTGCACCGACTTCACAAAGACCTATCTATATAAATAATTTTTATTTTTGACATTACCGTATTATTGTTATCTTTTGAAGACGATTTTTGAGTTTTGATCAACCTTACCTATTTCACTTTTCCAGTTTTTGTGGTAGATACAGTTATAAGGTGTACATTGAAAAGTAATAACTATCGCCACGAATGCCCATTTATCCGTGCAGCCAATGTGGCCTCGTTCTTTCTTTCTTTCTGCCTAGCGTTATCCCGGATTAGTACCAAGGTCTGCCTTGTTACTGAAACGCATCCACTTCACCCGATCTTGAGCATCCTCTGTAGTGAGACTATTGGCTCTCATGTCTCCCTCGTAGACAAAGCTTTTTGGGACGTCCTCGGGATCATACACCTGGTACAATCTGGCTCAGGGCTCTGTGACTGATGCGGCCTCGTTAACAAGATTATTCTGCGGGCCTAGTACCAGTAACTAAGTTTTCATAGTTTTCTAAAACGATGACAGT
This sequence comes from Amorpha juglandis, assembly GCA_949126905.1. NCBI lineage: Eukaryota > Metazoa > Arthropoda > Insecta > Lepidoptera > Sphingidae > Amorpha > Amorpha juglandis. Next base: position 14,808,635 of record OX421376.1, read on the forward strand.
TTCCGTTTTCGCTCCATGATTCTTACAATATTTCAATTCACTGCCGATCTCTTACCATCGAGTGATTCACATTGCTCGTTTACCGACGTCTGCTTTAAAAAACCTTGAACCCTTACCACAACAAAATCGGAGCGGCTGCATCCAAACTTCAATTAAGTTGTAGTTGTCAATTATTTTCACCCCCACGCGACCCCCGGGCAATTAGTGCGGCCCTGTGCCAGCGTCTTGAGTTAACTCACCGTGATTTTAATTACTTCGCGACGTAGATGCTTTGATGAGGACCCTGTTACAGTAACTACCTAAATGAGTGGGACTGGTATACGGAGTATAAAACGTTTAAGAGCTCTTATGACACTCAGCATCTTGATATGACTTGATACATATTAATATAGTCTTATAAAGGTAACTAAGTAGACAGCCGTGGCGCAGCGGGAGAGAGAGGCTGTGAAGCGATAAGCCGCCGGTTCGATCCCCGCACCGAGACAAATGTTCGTGGATCCTCAAACTATAGTTTCGGGGTCTGGGTGTTGTGAGACCGGAAGTTTCTTGTGGTTTCTGATACCCAGGACACAAGACTTTGTATCTTATTTATGGGGTTTGGTGCTAAGTCATTGCGTGTCTATTGTATATTATCTTGCAAGATGCATTTGCTTGGCTGGCTACTGCTATATATGTTCATAAAAACATATGACAGTCAAAAGAGATAGATTTAGCAAACAAACTTGTACCACTGTGTCACACTCAGCTGTAAAAAATAGCCTTTACAACTAAATACATCGCAAATTCGAGAGTCCTTTTTCAATCTTACTCCCGTTTTAATTTTAACTTCAAGCATTTATTAAATACAAGTTCCTGTGAAGTCTCTAGATTTCAATTTCCCAGTACCTAGTGATATAATAGTTAAAACGTCTGGCAAGTGGCAATATTACAACGCACTCTTTTGTCTCTTTAAGTACCTACTCTAAGCTGTTGATTAAGCGAAGCATCAAGCTATAGTCCGTTTATATCAGCCATTTACCACTAATGGATGATCGATGCAACAATGTGTAATTATAAAGCTTTTAAACGCATCCACGGTCGAGCGGCTGCGGTTGTGTGCTATCGTCCACGACCACCTCATTTAACAATGTTATCTCGGCCTTTACAAAATTTATTCGGCTGCGCATTTATGCTGGAAATTTTAGATTTTCTGGGTGGCAACAGCATCATTGTGTCCTTGCATTGCTGAAGTCTATGGGCGCCGGTGACCGCGTACCATCAAGCGGGCTACATGCTCGAATCGAAAAAATGCGTAGTCGGGACGTTCACCCCAAGTGGCAGTTATTAGAACGTCGCCTTTGATAGCATAAAAGGTACACGAGCAAACGCGTCATCCGACAATAGATAAGTAGATAAGCACCGTAACTCATTAACATATCGGAAGAGTGAAAAATCCGAGATACTGGCTCATTCAGGCAAGTCGCGTTCCGGGATCAGCCAGTGTATACCAGTAACTTCAACTCGGCATAAATCAGCCTCTTAATGCATGATAATGATGATGCACATCATATTTGGACTACACTGTAGTTGAGTGGAGTGGAGTGGAGTGGAGTGGAGCGGAGCGGAGTGGAGTGGAGCGGAGTGGAGTGGAGTGGAGTGGAGTGGATCTTTTACTTGTTTGAAAATACGATCCTTCATCTTGACATCTTTCATCTGTCTTCAAGTATTGATATTACTTAGGGCTTATTCATTTTGTTTTAAGTCTCCTTTTCTATTATATATTCTATCCAAACAAGGATTTATTTAATTTAACAGAACACAAGTTTTTAACGAGCAAGATTGTCGAGGACATCAACATGAAGTTAAGGTCCCAAAAGAAACAAAACTTTGTACTATGTAACATTCAGTCACATTTTTTAAGAACATTATAAACATTACCGAGAAATATATTATGTTGTCTCTGGTAAGCAAAACTATCTTGAACCCTTGTTTATGCGTAATTTACAATTACAATACTATAACATAGTATCGGTTATCGGTGTTTCAAAAATGAAGAGTTTCACAATTTCTCTGTTGTTTATGTGCTTTTTTATACAATATGTTTTCGTATTATCTCCCCAGAGAGGATGAGGAGGCACTCATAGCAATCTGCACTCACTGATCAGTAAACGTTTAGCGGGTTAGCAACCTTTGGCGCAGTCGGTCTACGGATGGGTGACCGCTTAGTGTCATATTTCAACTGAGCGCCTCCGTGCTTCGGAGGGCATGTTAAAAGTCGAATAAAAATATTTAATTTACATCCGGTCAGGCGATAAGGCTTGTATCTGAAAAACAAATGCTCTCATAACTCTCCTGCTTACACCCTCGCGTAAGCAAAGACAATTAAAAAGTTTTATAATAAAAACGATACAATAAATTTAAGTTAGCAACGACAAACTAGTACTTTTTGTCAAAGACAAAATAGAGGTAGAACATTAATTAGTAAAGTTTTAATCAACATGACAAGAACAAGGGGCGAACTTGTTAAAGCAGTTTTATGCCGACAGCTGTTTCCCGACACAGTAAGGAAAAACTATCGTATATTTTTCTATAGGAAAGAAGCTAGTTATTGGAGCGATGTTAATAAATGTTCGTTTTTTAACTATATGACTACTTATATGTTCGGACTGATAAATCAGAAACGTGTGCCATTGTGGACTAAGGCCTAATCAAGGTGGTAGGTCTCTGGTATGCGAGAGCCGTCTGGGTTAGTGGTACCGTTTCGTCTATTTCTGTTACTGTTGTATTTCAGTTTGAAGGACATTGAAGCCAGTGAAATTACTAGGCAATATGACTTAACATCTTATGTCTCGGGTTCAGTTCAGTGCCATGCAGTGCTTTGTAATTCAAAGTTATGTGTGGTGTTGCTTCTGTTTATTGTTGGCAACTCTTAAACCATAACCTCATACCATTCTGCCAGAATATTTCTCACATTCCATCACCATATTGTATACATTACTTTCCTATGTATAAAAATGTCCGTTGCGCTGCAGTGCCTGGACCGATTTCAAAAATTATTACTACATTAGAATAGCCGCGAGGAATACCTAGTTAATAAATATACGTGTCCTCCCAATCACTCATCACACAGCTAAAACACTCAAGCACTCACATTACAATTAGACCGTAGGGGAAATACGTACAAAACGACATATACGTACAAAATGACATAGGTGTTATAATTCGAAATTGGTGAACTCAAGCGCATAACTACCAACCCCATCACATAACCCGAACGACTTTTAAAAACCTGCCAAAACGTGAACGCACGGCTCTCATTCACCCCGGTGCCATAGCCGATGACAATCTTGGGCACGTTAAGAGTTTTTTTTCCTTACAATATATATTTTGTGTAAATGTTAAGTTTTTCTCTATTGTGTCTATTTGTGTAGCATTTATTTAAATCTTTAAGGAATTAATGTTGCATTCCAATAATTGTTTCCTTAAAAAATATCCTGTTTGTATTTATTTTAGAATTTTGTTTTTTTATAACGATATACGGACAAAATAACATACATAGGTAACGGACATAATGACATAGGTATGTGTATATGTAGAGTTAATGCAGAAAGCTATAGAAGCTATTCGAAATAATAAAATGGACTGGCTATTAAGATTTAAAACATTTGGTGTCCTACAAGCCACGCTTCGAAGGCATGCTTTGGGTTGTAACAAAACTTTGGAGTCCAGTTAAAAGGGTCTTGGATGTTGGAAATCTACTTTTCCACCTGATGTGGAAAGACAATTTGTTCAGCATTTGAAATTACTTGAATCTCGTTTGTTTGAATTGACGCGAGGGTCGGTTCAAGAATTAGAAGCATATGGCAAGGCAGCTACATTGCAAAAAGGTTGTCACGGATTTAAAAGCACTGGTATTTGGCCTCTAAATCCTGAAATATATCCCGATTATATGTACGAACCTGCGGAGACTATAAACATACCGCTGGAAGACGGCTCTAATGAGCAACATCATCAGGGAACGACTCCTGGTCCAGTTTCTATAGGTGGGCTACAACAGACGTTCTTCAGGTGGCTGTAACTACACAACCTCAATGTCAGACAACAACAACAAGCCGACAATTCATGTTAGGTTCCGTCAGGAAATACTGTCCAAGAACTTGTATTAAGTTCTTTAAATCAAAATCACCCATCTGCTGCTAATGAAGAACAGCCATTGTCCTCTACTCTTAATGTCCCTATTGACGAGATTTCTCCAGTCCCAAAAGGACATATTAAACGTGGATTAGAAAAACGTAAGCCTAAGACTCGGTAAACCTCATCAATTTTAACTTCCACTCCAATATGCAGGCAATTAAATCGAAAAACATGCCTAAAGTTCCGCCAGAGAAGAGGTGACGAAATATTACTAAAACTTGATTTGAAAACGATAGTAAAGAATAACATTTTCGTAACGATTCTCAAGATGATGAACAGGACTGCCCATGCATATATTGCGATGATCTCTTTCCCCATCTATGCCTGGAGAGGACTGGTTGCGATACTTAAATTGTTCGCATTGGGCTCACGCTTCTTGCGCTGACGTTCCTAAACGAGCCAAGCGTTTTATTTGTGAACTTTGTCAGTAATTTTATAGCTTCAACGTGTATATCATTTTGTCCATATGTAATATGCCATTATGTCCATAGCATATGGACAAAATGGATTTAGGATGACCTCAGTTAAAATAATAATATTTTTTTTCCTATTATTTTTATTCTATAAATGCTTGTTAGATTTAATAGACAAAGAACCAAAGATGATTAGTGTAAAATATGGCAGTGCTGTGATTTACCAATAAAGACTTATGACCCAAAAACAAAACCATATGTCATTTTGTACGTACTTCCCCTATACTAGGTATATAAAACCGCCAACAGACGTACCACATATCAAATAACGTAGTTCCGTGGTTTGTCGGCTCCTATTACGCATTACAACACATTTTTTTTAACTAGGTACAGGGGTCCCTACTAATGGGATGCTGGCGACCCCTGCAGTATCTTGAAAGATAAAGGGATGGGAAAGGTATAGGAAAAGGGGGCAAGCCCGCTCGGGAGAGTCGGATATAAACTGGCTGGCTCCCGGAACGCGATCCACACAAGGTGGGTCACTATGGCAGGTTTTAAAACGGTAGTCGCTATCCGGTCGGATACGAATATCCTCCCACCAGCATTACAACACTATTCAATATTCTATTCTTTATCGAATGGGTAGTGGCCAACCTGTCTAAAGTTTTTCAAGCCGCCCGAAGGCCTTTAACTTACCTTAACGATTATTAGTTGACAACAGCTCGGACCGGCTTTTTTTCGTGCCCTCCGAACGCTCGGAGGCGCTCAGTTGAAACACCACTAAGCAGTCACCCATACAGAGTAACCGTGTCAAAGCTTGCTAACTCGCTAATTGGTTACCGATCAGTGAGCGCTACTGGCTAAGAGCTCCTCATTATTCAAAGACAAATATCGAATGCACGTCCCATATAGAAAAACCAGGGAAAAATCTCTGTATGACAGATTTAAGTATGACAAATTTTGCCGCCGGTGGTCTTTCCGAACCGTTACGACTTGGAACTTTCAAGAAGAGAGCATAATCATATTCTCTCCTGAAAGGCCGGCAACATGTTTGCTCCGGTGTTGCAGGTGTTCATGGGCGGCGGTGATCACTTTCCATCAGGTGAGCCTCCTGCCCATTTGCCCATATGCCCCGTTTTTTCCATAACAAAAAAGTAATATAGGTCCATTATGGAAATGTCGAAGTACAAGAACGCTCAAAGTTTTCCCTCGGGCGCGCGATATATCGTGAGTTTCATGCTAAGTAGGCAGAAATCACAAGTAAATGCAATAATTTGTGGTTATGTCTGTCAGTATATTTTCTAACAAAAACGAAAACACTTCAATAACAACTACTTTATTTACAACTAACATAACATTATCTACTTTTTATTCAGTGCAATTCCTTTGGGTTTTAATCTATCAGCTAGTATGCGTTGCCTCTCTTCTTCTTCAGCTTGCTGCATTTTCTTGTATCTATCTTTGGCAAAGTCCAGTTCGGAGCACATTTGCACAATCTGCTCTGCATATTGTCTCTGTCGTAGCATTCTCAGCTTCTGTTTATTCTGTAAATAATACATAACACAATTTAAAAACACAACCACTGAAAAATTGTGGTGAGAAATATTTAAGGATATAGATCTTTACAATGGCAATATTCAATCAACTATTGACACATGCAATTTCTCTTGACAATCAGTATTAAACATGTTATAGAATGGCATGGTAAATAAATATACAATACAAAATATATAAACAACATAATATGGTGTACAATACAAGTATTTTCCCCTTGTATTACCGAATCTGACAGCATTGCTAGGTCAAAACTAGGGCATTTTTTTTATTAGTACCTAAACTACTTTCTGTAGCACACTGTATATGGAATGCATTGCTTAATATCGGACCTAGTGTAGTTACGATGCTGTACCCAGATAAAAAAAGTTGGGTGATGATAAAATTGTTAAAATGAGATCTACAAAATGTATTGATGAATATGTTGACTATGGTTCTACAATAATGGATTTCAATACTACTACATATCATATAATACACCATTAATCACACTCTCCACAGTAGGTTTAAACTGAGTTGTGAGTAACAAAAACTATGAGGGACTTATGGCCGGCGCTCATAGACGGCATGGCACGGCATGGCATGGCAAAGGATTTTATTACTAATCAAGTTATTTTGAATCTTATTGCCACGAGTTTAGAATTCACGTTACTTTATTTCAATACCACAGTGCCGCGACGTGCCGCGGGATGCTGTGGCATGACGCGACGCGCCGCGGGATGCTCCGGCCAGACGTGTCATGCCGTTTCATTCCACGGGGATTGCCGCGGTGCGCGAGAGAGAGAGAGTGGCTGGGCATTCAGCAGGATGCCACGGCATGCCACGGGACGCCGCGGGATGCCGCAGCATGACCTGCCGTGCCATGCCGTGCCATGCCGTCAATGGGCGCCGGCCCTTATGGTCTCACTACACCCAGACCCAAAACAAAAATCTTTTGATATTGCTGTATAAGTCTTTGTAGATAGTATATTGTAGACACACACATTAAAAAAGAAATAATAGATAAAAAAGCTCACTCCATCTGATGGGTCAACTTATGATATTTTTTCAGTTTTTTTGGTATAGCTTTTAGTTTCTAATGTAGTGACTATGTCATTAAGATGCATTTGCAGCTTGGCTTGATATCTTTTTGACGTGACGTCTTATAATTCGATAGAGCCGGCTGCACGCACGAAAAAACATGACTCATGCGGCGTTACCTCGCTCTGAGGCGTTCCATGTAAGGCTTGAAGTGCAAGCGAGAGCGTGGAACGAGCGACAAAGAAGCACAATCGGCCTTTGCGTTCGGCAGCGTTCGACATCCGTTTCTCTCCTACTTGAGTGAGCGATGTGTCTGCGTGGATAGCTGCTATTGCTCAACGCACATTTATACTTGTAAAACTATTAAATTGTAAAAAAAAATTGACATTATTGTCTTTATGCGTACAAATAAATCTAACTTGATCAATTTCATTGTGATTTCCAATTACCTCCTTCTCTATATACATACAAATCTATTAAACAAATGAAATTAAAATTTTCTTTTGAAAAATGCTACCATTCCATCAGTATTTTCTTAAGACTTTGTCACGTTCAACTATCGTCAGTAAACCGACTTTACAGACAACCAATTTTTTTAAGATATTCTCCTAATAGTCCCCATCTTAATTTCTTTATGGATTTCAGAATTAGTAATGAACCATGGAACATTAGGAGTAAACAAAAAGATTCTGCATTATCTGTATTATGCTTGACCGATTCATGCTGAAGATAAAATTCTACCTCTTAAATTAAGAACAAGCCCAATATGGTAGGCAAGGTTCTTATTATATTATTATTACTTATATATTTACCAGTAGTGGTGTAGGTCTACCATCCAAATATGTATAGTCTGGGCCATCTGTAAGTATTCCTTCAGCATTGCGATTAACTGCCAGACCTTTCGCTATTCGCCATTCTTTGGTATCCAAAACAGAGCTGCTACTAAAAGCACGGCATGCTATAAAATAATACAATATGATACAATAAAAAATACGTGTTAGTAAACTTAATGTTTGTGTTTATGAAAACTTACCAATTTTATCTATTATGCAATGACGTAGAATTAAACTCATATTAACAAATTATTAAATATTTTCTTTCTTAGTTTAATTTGAAATTTCTGTAGGTAATTTCAATATATTGAGGTTATTTTTGACTTTGACATTTCTGTATATGTCGTAGTGATGTGACTCGAGCCGTGTTTTTACTCGAGTGAATTCATCAAACTCGTATATTAGTGAAAAATTTTACTCGGGTCCAAATGCACCCGAGTTTTTTTGTTTTATAGCGTAGGCCGGCAAACGAGCAAATGGGTCACCTGATGGTAAGTGATCTCCACCGCCCATGTACGCCCACCACCAGAAGAATCATGGGCGCGTTGCCGACCTTAAAGGAAAGGGATAATTAAGGATTGGGAAGGGGAGGAGATTTGGGCTTCCGGATACCTCACTCACCGTACGAAACGCAGCAGCAAGCCGCTACTTTACGTCGGTTTTCTGTGAGACAGTGGTAACGACCCGGTCGAGCCAGCCCATTAATGCTGTAGACAATACTGTCTACAGCGTGGCTCTACAACTCAACCCAAGTTACCGAATTAACTCAGACAGTGAGAACTACATGTCAATACATTAATAAGGGGCCGTTCAATTATTACGTAAGCACTATGGGGGGGCGGGGGGGTCTTTGCTTTGCTTATTTTGGATGACATGGGGGTAGGGGAGTCTAGATGATGATTACGTCATCGGTAGTTATTTTCTTTTTTACACGAATGGCAACCCACACATTGTCTTTGCTTGAAAACGAAAATCATTTTCGGGGATTCCCGCAAGTAATACATACATTTAGTGAACAGTGCGCGGTAATTCCCCTACTCGCTTTAGAACCGAGTAAGGGAATTACCGCGCGCTGTTCACTTGTCTAAATTTCCTCTATCAGTGTATTGTTTCGTTTGGCTGCTATAGCGAGTAGACGTATTGTAAGCATAGTAAAGCAAGTTAACATTTGTGTTACCATTCATTCCATTATCCAAAGTTACTCTACTCGAAAAAAATTTGAATGCTTTGTATTCTGCCAGAGATACTATGTCAATCCGTGCTGAAGTTGATAAACAGATCATTAAGTTGCGCGAGGAAATAAAAACAGCAAAACAGTCTTTAAACAGGAAGGTTCAAAACGCAGTTGCCCAGAAGAAACACAGGGATGGTATGAAAAGAAAGTTAGAAGATATTTGTCATGAAAATCCAGAAATGAAAAAAAGACTATCTCTGAGGGATTCAGTGGGACGTCCTAATCTTGAAAGCAATCAACCTTTACTATTGAAAACAATCGCGGATATAGCTTTATTTGGGAGTGCAGCAGATGATAGAAGACGAACGGAATCAATTCGCAGCGTAAAAACTCTTGATGAACTCACACAAGAATTACGTAAAATGGGATTTGACATTAGTCGCAGTGGGACATATCTTCGTTTGATTACCAGAAAATCTAATTCTGCAGAGGGACGAAGACATGTATCGACAGTCCCTGTTAAGCTCATTCGGGCTCAAACTGATCACCACAAGAGCCATTTAGATAGCAAGTTCGCTGAAACATCAATCCATTATTTAGAGAACATAGCATCCATACTAGGACCAGATCAAGTATTTTTCATATCTCAAGATGATAAAGCTCGAGTCCCTATTGGCGTAACTGCGGCAAATAAGCAAGCACCTCTTCTAATGCACATGGAATATAGAATCAAATTGCCTGATCACGATTGGGTAATCGCTGAGCGTCATAAATTAATACCATCTGTTTATGCTGGTATCAAAATCACTTCCAATATGCTAGGACAACCGCAAGCCGTTGGATATTCTGGACCAACATACATCGCTATTCGAAGTGGAAAGCATAGTTCATCTACTGCTAATACTCATGCTCAGGATTTCGAGACGCTTCTCGAACTTGAAGAGTTTCGACCATTAGCTAAAACTGACCATGGACTAGTAAAACCAGTGGTAATCATAACGGTTGATGGAGGGCCAGATGAAAATCCGCGTTATCAAAAAGTCATAGGGTTTGCTATACAACACTTTAAGCGACATGATCTCGATGCATTGTTTTTAGCTACCAATGCTCCCGGAAGAAGTGCGTATAACAGAGTAGAGCGCAGAATGGCTCCTCTTAGTCGGGAACTGGCTGGTTTAATATTGCCTCATGACCATTTTGGGTCTCATTTGGATGAACGTGGCGTTACAATTGATGAACATTTAGAAAGATCTAATTTCGAATTTGCAGGAAAAGTATTAGCTGAAGTATGGAGTTCAATGGAAATTGATGGCTATAATGTTAATGCAAAATATGTTGGGGCAGGTGAACAAGATCTTCCTGATTTTCCAGACATTAAATGGTATTCAGAACATGTGCGTGAAAGCCAATACTTGCTCCAAATTGTAAAATGTAGAAATACAGAATGCTGTCGTCCAAGAAGTGGACTATTTAGATTACTAGACAACAGGTTTCTTCCACCACCTGTAAAAGTAAAACAAACAGTTGATGACTTGGTTTTAGATGAAGGAGGGCAATTTCTTAATCTTCCAGTCAATTTAGCTCTACGCTTAAGTGCTTCACTCAAAGATTTCCTGCAAATGCCATACTATTATTTTTGTCCGACGGTACAATTGAGGCTATCAAGTCGAACATGCAAAACGTGTGGTCTTTATCATGCTTCCGTCAAGTCACTAAATCGTCACATCGAAAAGATCCATAAGAAAGTAAACACGCACACTGATAGGAAAGTTAGACCTGTAAGAGTCGCTGCTCGTCGTGCTAATGAACTGATGTGCATTATTCAAAATTTAGAGCACCATGATGTTGAATGGCTCGATGAGAATGACGTAGACATTCCAAAATCGGATGAAAGCGAGCAGACTCACAACACTGAGCAGCAATCGAAGCAATCCAATGTCATCGAAAACTTAGAATCATGGATTCGGGTTTCATGGACTGAAGACTGTTAATTTGAATTTAATATTATGTACCAAAAATTTAAAATAAGTTTGTTATGTTAGTAAGTTATAATATTTTTGTCCTTTACTCTATGTTGAATACCGTTTCAGTAAAATATAATCTCTATCCTAAATCTATTTTCTTATTTTTCAAATTATAATTATAACATTATAAAATTAAAAAAACAATACATTAATTGACAAATGTTTACGTAAGCATGGGGGGAGGGGGTAAGAGCTTTGCTTACTTTTGCTGACAAGGGGGATGGGGGGGTAAATAATTGCAATAAATCTGCTTACGTAATACTTGAACGGCCCCTAATCTACGTCACGATGTTTAGGTTTAAACTTGAATTCTACTTATAAACAAATGTTAATTCAATTCACGTGCGTTCTTATGTAATTTTGTTATTGAAAAAGTCGTATAACAGTCAATTTTTTTTATTATAATGCCTATTGCTTAACTTAAAAAGTAATTTATAATCTACTTATTTGTTTGTTTACAATATGAGTGGTGACAATTAATAAACGAAACAAAAATTGTTAGTATGGCGATTAGTACAAAAATTGTATCAGTAAAGTGAGTAAAAAATAAAAAAGGGGTTTGTAAGATATATGTATATTAAGAATATTAAATAAAATAATTTTTTATTGTAAAGTATAAACAAAAATCTGGTTCTATCTGATTATTATGTATTCATTAATGTTTTATTTATTTATTTATTTATTAGCACATATTACCAAAATCGTAAAGGTATTCAACTAAAATAATCGAGACTCTTAACTTGAGTAATAAACCATACTAGACTTGCAGGATGTGTAGTAGTTAACCCGAGTGACTTAATAAAATTAATCATCTAATTCTTCTTCTTCTTTTTATTTATGGCTTTCGCAGTATTATGCATTTAGCCAGTGTCAAGTATAATTTATTCTCAAGTAATTTTTACAAGAACGATTCATACACGGGTGCGGTCGATTTCAAGGTCTTGTCGGAGTTTTGGTGTTAACTCCTTTCAGTACGATTCTTAATTCACTTATTTCAATGTTTCCATACACTGTTCATCACCGTCAATCTTTATTGAACAAATCCACACCACTTTTATACAACATACACAACTCTAAACTAGTTTATGAAATAAATTAAAATAAGCGATGACCTGCACTGTCAGAATTCCCGCCAAAACTCAATCATCTAATTCGATCAGAAAATCCTACTCGAGACCATCACTACTTTGACGTTTAAAAATTGACATTTGTCACTTGTTTTTTTAATAAATTATTTTACGACTCTGGCTACTTGTCTTAGATATTTTTATTTAAGAACCAAAAAACACGATCGTAGTCGATTTTATAGTCTTGTCGTAATTTTGGTGTTCTCCAGTACAATTCTCAGTCGAATTACTTCAAGCGAAATTAACGCGTACGAAACACAACAATCAAGGTAAATATCGATGATGCGGAATATATTTTCAAATTAAAGAATAGACACAATCTACGTTTTTTATTTCTAGCGTCCAAAGCGTTTGATACTTTAATACATATTATGCCTTAGATAAAGGAACCTGTACTCTACGTATTATGCGATCACTGTTGTTACTCTCTATCTGGGAATTTCCAAAAACAATATTATGACTCATCAGTCTTTCACATACCAATAATATCAAAATTAAAATGTACACCGAGAACATAACTTTAGTTCACTGATTGGTCTAAAGGTTCAATTGTCACAAATAACCAATAGATTTAAAGTTGACCATATTTTAACCAATAGGGTTGCTTTAAAAGCAATTCCTTGAAAAGCATAACGTCAATGTCGCCCACGTTAGACGACTAGTAAAAATTGGTAAATGAAAACAGTAGTGACTCAATCGTCGGATGTTTTGTGCTTCATTCAAAAGTTAATACAAAGATTTTAATTACAGTTTAGTGCTTGAAGTGTGGTTTTGTTCTTTAAATATTAGTGTATCTCCAGGAAAAAAGTAACTGGTGAAAAAGGTAAAATAATTTCCCATCAATTACATTACCGGCGTGTTTAAAAACATATTGATTATTTGTTACGCCATACATCTAGCACTTTCGAGGACATTTTTCTATACACACGCATTCATAAAAACTGTTTTTAGTTATACTATAGTGATGGGTAATTTATACACTCTAAAGTCGGTCGTTTGTTGATGTTTCTGCTATGAATTTCCATACGGTTCGTAGGATACAATATTGTATTTTTAAGACGTAGGTGCTAACGATGATACATGAGAAATGAATGCCCCATGAATTGTATTTGTACACTGAAAATCTGTTTAATTTATAATGCATACCGAGGCTTCCATAATTAAATCTGTTAAATGTGTTTGAAACAGCTGTTTTCGTAAAGTCCTATTTGATCGTATTCGTTAACTCGTAAACAAGTGATGAACAACAAAAATGAAAAAATGATGATGAAATATCATAACTATATTTTTTTGTACCTAACAATAGACTGTGTAACATAATATTGGCTGCAATCTAGTTATGGGGTTTTGGATTTTAAGTTTTTATGTATAGAGATTTTGTTTAAAATCTAAAAACTCTGATTGGATGAAAAACGATGGAAACCCAGCTTCCCCCGCGACCCATCTTGTCGTTTTAGTCTCAGCAAATATTTTTATACAGGTCTACCTAACAAAGTCTAAATTGAACCCCTATTTCTAAATATTAGCCAAGATTATTGTAGAAACTTGGGCCTGGTCATGGTACCAATCTTATTGTTAAGTACAATGTATAGGACACATTTATAGATGGAAAAAATGTTATTGTGAGATGAAAATGTTAGAAACCTGAAATAAACAAACCAGAGTCCAGTAGGCAAAAACCAAATGACATTCAAAAGCCAGAGAATATATAAAAATCATCACACTTTTTGTCATAAATGTAACATATATTCAAATAGGTATGTAAATTTGTCAATTTAATAATGTCACATAACTTCCTATTACATGTTGGTTACTACATTTAAGATTCAAAATAAGATATCAATGTAAAATGTATTCATAAACCTGTTTTGTTACATAAACATGATACTATTAAGTAATTTTTTCATAGGAAACTGGTGTTTTTCTATCTTAGAAGAACCTTTAAATGAATTTGTTATTCATTTTGTGATTACTTTATAATGGTGGGAAAGACTACATATCATTATTACTTATGGTATTGTAGTGGATTTCTACTCAATCCTATTTGCACCGGTCTCCTATATAATATCAAATCATTGGTCTAGTGGCAGCATACTAAGCTTTAGAACTGAAGTCTGGGTTCAATTTGTAGATCAGGCAATCACTTCTACACCTATAAGCATCAAGGTTTATATTTAAGAATCTGATGCTCCTCTATAATTGAAAGATGTTAAGGTTTTCATATACCTTACCCAACCCACATAGGGTTGGTAGACTTCACATACCTTTCTAATCTTTACATGGAAAGAGAAAGGTCTATATTATTTTACACTAGCTTTTGCTCACGTCTCTGCCTGTATGAATTACTTTTTCGGAAGAAAAGTAAATTACGACTTAATTCAGGTAATAGTCTATCTCTGGACCAAATATCATCAAACATCCTAACTTACAAACATTTAATTTTACTAATAAATTATTAAATTAAATTATTTTTATTATTTATTTATTTATTAGTAAAAGTAAGGATGAAATGGTTCCACTAATGTGAACTGATCACCTGTCTGTGCAACCCACAGACATCCCTACTATAAATACAATTAGTAAAAGTAGGATTTATATCAAAATGCCAATGCGACTAACTTATCATGCATTAACCTTATCATGTTATCTAATCAAACAATAATCTGCATATGTATTGGATCCGTATTTATATTTATCATCAGTATTATTACTTATGAATAACCTATTATCCAGATAAGAGGTTTTGAAATAAGTTTTTGACAAGCATTAAAACTGGCAGTATGTTTCTTAATTGTTGATGGGAAAAATTAATTAATTTGTAATGGGATTACAGAAGTTTTTTTTTGTGTATGTGACAAATGGCTGACAATGGGGTTTTTATAGATTTTATAATATCTAATCATATAATTTCTGCTGCAATAAATGTAAATGATATGAATCTGTATGAGTCTTGGTGAGGTTTCTCTTTCAACTGACTTAAATCTACCGTTGTGTCAAAATTGAGTTAGACTGTCAATGTTTTTGATTGAACATACCTGTTAGTTGACATGGCTTTCAAACTAGTATTTAAAATCATAATATATCAAATGCTAATCTGCGTTTCTAAATTTAATTGTGCCTTGTCATAAATAATTCTATTGTCAAATGATAGGTTAATAATTAGTGATTGTTCACAAATTAGATCTAAGATTAATAAATTTTCCACTTAATAATGTTGTGTGTGTTGTGTATAAACTCGAATTGATTTGAGTGCTGTCAAAATCAAAGTTCTGTTGAATGTTGATTTGATGAGCCTTTGAGAAACCAGGTGCTAGTCGATTTGAGTGTGTGTAATCTTTATATGGCACTGTAGTGCCTAAGTGAATAGACATTTGCACTTTCTTTTGATATTTGAAAACTGTTTTAAAAAAAATCTGTTCCAACGATTTAGGTACAGATCTTTATCTAATTTAAAGTCAGGGATTTTCATTACAAAAGTATGGGAAAACATTCCATTCCCTCTGATATCTTTCATATTTATCTCCCAACTTACAACCACCTAAAAATACAATATTGGGGTGACACAAAATATTTTTAGCTTATTGCGCCCTTTCTCAAAACCGGTCTCTGAACGTTCTCGAATCTCTAGAATGTTCCAATTCACGCAAATATTTTTATTCACAATTTAAACATTATAATCTTATCAACATATTTCTTTGCAGCTTATCATCGCAGTGAGTAAGTGAAGGATAATCATTCAAAACGGCTACCGAAAACATAAACGGCAAGAGGCAGCCAAATTACAACACAATGTGTATGTATAAACATTTTTTATATATATTAAAAATAATTTTCTTCCTCCCAACAGTTGTCTGTGGACGCCATGACGATGTGGCCGAACCAAGGAGTTTATCCTGGAGGTCTCTAGAATTCATTTATTTATTTATGTGTCACTTGTAATTTAATGATAAAAGACTAGTATGGATTTGTTATTATTCAGCGTGTTAAATGATATTTTTTTAATAAGTCGGTACTTAATTGATACCAACTTGAAAATGTCTACAGTGTACAGACTTAAATGTGGTACCGTAAAAATATCTAGATAAGTTACATAATGTCATAACTAAATATTTTATACGGTACGACATTTTATAAGAACCCTTTTTTATGAGGTAGCCATCGAGCTGCTTGTTTTTAAAAATAAAGGCTAAATATAAATCGGCTAAAGATTGAGGTTTTGGTTAGCTCCGGCATCAATTGAGACGCTACTAGCGGCCAATAAAACATAACAACAAGATTGATCAGGGGGTAATGTCTATAGGGTATTCCTAAAATTGGTTACATAGGTAATTAAATATAAGTAAGTCAATTGTCTTTTGGCGCACGCCGGCCTTTTCTCCGGCACGCTCGCTTCGTTCGCGCATATTTTGACACGGTTATTTTCGTGGTAACCAATTGTATTATCTTGCTGACCAAGTAATTATTTTGTATTATGAATATTTGAAATTCATTTACCCCAGCGAATAATTTAAATACTGCCCAAAAAGAAATATGCTTTACGATTGAAAGTCTTTTATCACTGAACTACTGCAATGCACCCAACACTGCACTATTGTATGTTACAGTCAGTCAATGTTTTTGCATAAAGCTGGATCTCTGCGACCATGTTTTAGCTATAAATAAGTCCTAAGAAAGTTTTTACACGAGTCACTGCACGACAATTCGCACGCCCCCTTTTTACATATGAAAAAGGGGGCGTAGCATACGCAATGATGCTATTGGGCTATATTTTTGGCAGAAGAGACCAGGCTTATGTTATCAATGTGCATTATTTATTCGAATGTGTATCGTCCCCGTATCTTTGCTAATATGTTTAGTAATGGTGTCTATAAGCCAAATTTATGTCTGTGTGCCAAATGTCTTTGTCCGAACCCATCTATAACGATAGAATAAAACGTCGGTTTAATCTTCACGACATGGGCATCCCGGGAACTGGCTCACGGCACTAAAATGCAAGTAACATATAAGCCAGTATAAATATATTTTTTAAAATTTCAATTACAATCACTTGATAGTCATTTCTTTGATATTAATGAAATAGTTTTTTTTTATACTTTCTAAAAGGTCCCAAACGGTGTGCTCGCCCCCCAACGCATGGCCTTAGACACCCTTAGCCGGTTGTACCCTGTCAGGCTGTTTTTTTTTTATAATATTTTTATTGTTTTTATATCCCTTATTCTTTTTACTTTTTCGTTTGAAATACAATTCCCAATTTTGATAAAACTAAAATTTGAGGTCCCCTCAGCATGCCTGCAGGTGTCCCTAGCCAATAAGAGACAAGTATGCCTAAAAATAGAACCTTCGTGGTGGATATAGGTATCATTTTAAACCAATAATATTGTCTAGTTCAAATATAACTACTCATAAATAAAAAAACAGTGCAGTAAATACAATAAATATTACTTTAAGCCGAGACCGATAACGGAGGCCGTTGATTTCGTGACTCATATTTTCTAGAAAATTAAATTATCAACTTATCACAGACTTGTGACGTGCGGTGTCTATATTGAGTATTATTTCACGATAGTCGTCACGTTATCTAATTTAATCTATATCTGGTACATACAATCACATGAATGCCTCAATTCACTTTATTTGTAAGCCGCTAAGCGAAATGGCGCAATCAATATGTACATGCATAAAAAACGGAAAAGAAATACTCGCCGAATTGAAAACCTCCTCCTTTTTTTAAGTCGGTTAAATTGAGTTTATATCCCTGAATATCGATAACCAATGAGGCGTGAGTGATCCATGCGTCACCCACGTTATCTGGCGCATTAAACTACTGGAATCCCTCACGGTGATCCCCACAACATGACTCATGTGTGGGTATGACGTAAACTGCGATCCTGTGACGTAATTATCATTGACGTCATATGGTCTACATCCCAGTTACAATTTTATTTTTAATTTAAATCTTTATTATATTCCAGAACATTAAACAGTAAATAAAATACATAGGTAGGCACAATTGGCGGTCTTATCGCTCAAGGCAATCTATTTTACTAAAAAAACAAACTTCCGCTCAATCCAGGAAGGAATTCCTGAAGTTTTTCCTATGTGAGTGGCATTATGAGTTGTAGAGCCACACTATAGACAGTTTTGTCTACAGCATAAATGGGCTGGCTCGACCGGGTGGTTACCACTGTTTTATTGATAGCCGACGTAAAGTACTTGCTGCTGCATTTCGTACGGTGAGTGAGATATCCGAAAGCCCGAATCTCTCCCCTTCCCAAACCCTTAATTATCCCTTCCCTTTAAGGTCGGCAACACGCATATGACTCTTATAGTATTGTAGGCGTACATGGGCGGTGGAGCTCATTAGCACCACGTGACTCACTTGCTCGTTTACCGGTCTATGCTATAAAAAAACACTTATCATAAGGTAAACCAGTGACTCGATTGCTTCAAATAGAATAATCATTAAAATGAGATTAGGGGTTTCGTCAAACAGCGAACGGGGCGGGTCGGCAACGCGACGCTGACGGGACGTGAGCAGTTTTAGTCAATATAGAAAATGTCACACAGAACCGTCGCGCTCGACGCTCGACTATCTATACGCAGTCCCGTCAGCGTCGCGTTGCCGTCCCGCCCCGTTCGCTGTTTGACCAAACCATTAAATATTTGAAACGGTTTCAACCAAGTAAAGGTCTTGTTCATTGAGAAACCGGTATTTTTATATGCGACCACGTGTCCGGTGTTGTTACATTTGGAGCATTACGTATATTATATATTTAACCAATCTTCCCTCGTGGATCGCCCGCGTGAAGATTTATCTCGTTGTATTTCTGGGTTCAAAAATAGCTTCAATCAATTTTACTGTAAAATTAATTGTGATCTGTGACTAATAAATTGTCTTTCTTTCTTTCTTACATGCTATCAAAAAGCAATCCTTATTTACATACGATAATTTAAAGTATCCATAAATAACTTTCAAAATGCAATTGGATATTTGAATCTTATTTTTTTTATTATTATTTTAATCAGTAAGCTACATTCCACAAAATCTATTATCAAAAGAATTATATAAATAAAATCAACAATAAAAAAGTTAGAAGCTATTTAAATCTCCTGAAGAAGTAGTTGCCAATTGATGGAAAAAGGCTGCACGACATGGCACGTTACGTCACAAGGCAGGTCAAGTCTGTTACGGTGCACGTGTGGGAGGGAGACAGCGAGATTATCCCACTACTCGCCCACCTTTGCTTATTCCAATGTTTAAAATAAGAACTGCAGTCTCAATTTTTATTCAATTTAAATTTTGTTTTCGCAAAATTGTTTCTTTTCTGTATTTTTCTCGGGTACATATGAAATAATGTTGAAAATTATACATAATCCAATACCCTATTACGATGTAACCAGATTAGTCTGTACTGTGTACCAAGGTTTGCATATGTTGGATAAATCAATACTTTAAGAGTGTCCTTTTAAACAGACGTTGCAGATAACGGGTGCGATTTGTAACTCACTGGTAAATGTTAAAAACGCATAGACCATAGTGTTTAAAATATGTATATCATACTAGCTTTTCCTCGCGACTCCTCCCGCGTGATCTGTTTTTTTCTGGGATTAAAAGTAGCCTATGTTCATCAGAGATAATTTAAGATTCTAATGGTGACAGAATGGTGAAAAATTATGTTAAATCATAAAGTTTTAGTGGCATTATTTCCAATTTTTTTTTACCACTGTTCAAAATATGGTTTGTTCACTTAACGACTTGTTAGTGAACGAATGACACTCAAGGACACTCTTATTTATTTATTTATGTCTTTGAGAGAAATGCACTTATGCGTACCCAGGACACAGGCGTCAGCGTTATTTGTGTGCCTGTGTATGGCATAGTTTATTTATATTGGTCTTAATGACGAATGGGCGGGTCGCTCGCGTGACGGTAAGCGCCACGCTTGCCTATAAACAGTAAAAGAAAAACCGCATAGAATTTTGCATTACAAAGCACTCAGTGGCGGGCATTGGACTGCGCTAACACACACAAACACGAGCGCACGCGCACACACTCGCACACACTCACACACCCACGCAAACGCTGTTGTTATTTGATTATTTTTCTCAATTTAGACTGCCTGCTAAAAGTTATATTTGTATAATGTAAATTCGTTATTTGCCGTAACACATGTCTGTACCTTTTAAACTATGTTTAATTCTAAGAGATGTAGACTTTGATTAAATAAATAGACGATGCGTTGGTCTCGACCCAGACGACCTCACCCACATGAAAATCACCACCTAGTAAAATGAAAGGTTATACCTACATACCTACACCTACTGTGATGGAAGAGCATTAGCCAGCGTTCCTTACGACCACAAATAGCGGCAGGAAATTCCAATTATTGTACATTATGACATTAAAGTATATAGGGGCGAGATTATCGCCATACCGGGCACAATTCCAGACTCCAATTTTAACTTGATGTGACTCGAAATCTTATTGCATATTTGCATCCAGCTATAGTAAATACAATACGTGCCGTTTATATGGCTGCAAACTTAATAAAGACCCGGTCAGTAGTCTTGCAAATTGCAGCAGCAGGACTACCTGTAAATGTATTAACATCTAAATGTACTAGGATTATAAATGACGACTATGGCCAGAAATTTGGACTATGTTTGGACTCGACGCCCTTCAAACTGGAACACAATAGTGCTTACACACTAGGAACAGACAAAGCTGTGGAGTCTACCTAGACGGCATACGAAGGACCTGTGCGAAGAGTTTTACATTTTTGCCAGGCCAAGATAAACAATTCATAGATAGGTATTCATTATATTCGCAAACTCTGCTAGAGTTTATCGCTTATTTTGTACTAACAGGCTAACGGCTAAAATATCACGTGCCTATCACTCCACCCGTTGATAACTTTATTTATAAATTATAATATGATTAAAAATACTAGGAAAATTGTAAGCGCAACTTACAAGAACTATAAACATTACAATAATACGTTTTTAGGTTCTCAGGTGTGGAGGACCTTATCTACAGCATGAATAGGCCGGCTCGACCGGATCGACCTATGCTATATAAAAAAAAACCATAGCACATCAAGCTATGAAAGTAAGCGAAATAAACCAACTTCGCACATTTCCACGTCGTCGGTTAGTTGGGGACCATTCATAAAATACGTTCGCATACAAGGGGGGACAGGGGATCTACGGCAACGTGAAGTTCGCCGTTTATTAAAACATTTTAAATTAATATTTTTTTTCTCAAAACACTTTTTTCAAATTTTTTATTATGATACAAAGTCATTCATTTCGTATTTTAGTAAACACACAAACTTTACTACGTAGGTATATAGTTATGAAAGATTTTTATTGATTTATTCCAATTTTATTATAAAAACTAAATAATAAAACATTTTTAATTCTCAAAATTTGTGTAATATCCATTGAAATTTATTATATTCAGGAGGGTTCACAGAAAGTGTGACACAGCGTGACATTAGGGGGGAGGGGGTGAAAAGAAGTTGATTGTAGCGTGACGTATTTTATGAACAATATATATCTTGCGCACTGCAAAATCTGCAGACGGCAGAACTGGCCTTCTTATTTATGACGGCTATGTGGGACACCGCATGATGCAAGGCTCAATGAGTAGGCAGGAAAACGTTATCAAGAGGCGACGCGCTATTGGGATTTCCCCGTATTATTAACTCAAATGTTAACAAGTACAATGCACAAATTACAAATATAAACGATGTTTTTTTTTGTTATCGCGGGGAAAGCGCCATTTATCGCCACCGACCTACCGGGGGGGGGGTAGAACGGTTATGTTGGGCTCCACCGGCCTACATATATAAACGATGTTGCGGTACTTAT
Source organism: Amorpha juglandis (assembly GCA_949126905.1). Taxonomy (NCBI): domain Eukaryota; kingdom Metazoa; phylum Arthropoda; class Insecta; order Lepidoptera; family Sphingidae; genus Amorpha; species Amorpha juglandis. The sequence continues at coordinate 14,830,826 of OX421376.1, forward strand.
CAATAATTATATTACGATAAAATAATCATTTATATACTCAGCAATTAAGCAATTGATTGAATGAATTAGTGTAATTACATTACTGTTGATTTTCCACGAATCAATTTAATTGAGGATTTTTTTATTAATTGAGGTGGTAGGTCCCTCGTATGCGAGAGGCCGTCTGGGTTGGTAACACCGCTTTGTCTATTTCTGCCGCCAAGCAACAGTGTGTAAGCACTGTTGTGTTTCAGTTTGAAGCCAGTGAAATTACTGTGCATTATGAGACTTAACATCTTATGTCTCGCGGTGACGAGCGCAGTTCAGTGCCATGCAGTGCTTTGTAATTCAAAGTTCTGTGTGGTGTTGCTTCTGTTTAGGGACAGGCGTGACGCTTACCATCAGGCGAGCGCCTTGCTCGTCTCGTCATTTAATCAAATAAAAAAAACAATAACTTCACCCGCCAGGCGGATCACGTAGGGGTGGTTCCTGTTGAAGCCAGGGCGCTTCTCGCCTCGGGTACCCGGGGCCGTCCCTAATTCGCCGACGATTACCACATCGAGGTTTTTAGTTAGTATTGTCGGCGTAGGGTGTACATAGTGTTATGGACTCGGCCCAGCGGTCGCCCGGATGTTTCCATCTTTCCCGGGCGGCTCAACGCTGGGTCGTTAGGCCGGTAAAGTCCAACACAACCGTCCTGCCTCCCCCCGGAGTGGGGCAGTAGCGATAAATCACTTTTTCCAGCGACAACAACAAACTACATAAATAAAGTAGACAAGACAGAAGTTACCTTGAAGCTGAACTTATTGATCAGTCAGAGAATGATGTCGAAACTAGTTGAAATACAAAATTATAGGGAGGCCAAGTATTTTTTTGTTATATAAATAATAAATACACCCAACAGTCACGCACATAGTCCTGACCCCACAGTAATATACGAGTCTTGTGTCGTGGGTTTCAAGAACTACGATAGAGGCTTTCGGTTTCACAACACCCAGAATCCGAAACAAATATTTGTGGATCACATAAACATTTGTCTCGGTGCGGGGATCGAATCCGCGGCCCTCGCTTCACAGACGGCTCGCCCGCTGCGCCACGGAGGCTGCCGAATTTAAAAGAAGGATGTTGTCACTTGTTCCGCATGTTTTCGTGAGTGAGAACTTTCCTACTATCTATTATATTTTGTGTATACTTTCTGAAATTAGCTTCTATGAGACTATCCCGCCCACACACCCGCCCTGAGCGATAAGGCCGCCAATTGTACTTATTAAATTAGTTATATTTTAGTGTTCTGTCCTATACCCCTTGTGTACAATAAAGTTTAAATAATTAAATAAATAAACTTTGCTTGTTGTTTTCGTCCCTTAAAACATCTGATATGTCAAACATTTTCCCATAAACTGGCCATAATTTGAAGTTGTAAGCCAACGGTTTTGTTTGTTATGTTATTAATAGCCTGTCGGTCGATCGATATTGACATTGGATGGCGTCCAAGTAACCTATTCATTATGAACTTTACGTACTAGTGGCGCCGTTTCTGTCTGCCATACACTGAACGCGTTTCAGAACATCTATAAGTGTTATTTTATGGCAGACGCCGGCAAACGAGCACGTAAGTAAAGTTTTACAAGGCGGTAGGTGTCACGTATGCGAGAGACCGTCTGGGTTGGTACCACCGCTTGGTCATTTTCTGCCGCCAAGCAACAGTATGTAAGCACTGTTGTATTTCGGTTTGATGGACATTGAAGCCAGTGAAATTACTGGGCATTATGAGACCTAACATCTTATATCTCGGGGTGACGAGCGCAGTTCAGCGCCATACAGGGCTTTGTAATTCAAAGTTCTGTGTGGTGTTGCTTCTGTTTATGGGCAGGCGTGGCGCTTACCATCAGGCCAGCGCCTTGCTTGTCTCGTCATTCAATCGAATAAAAAGGTCAGTTATATTATGATATAACTTGCCATCAGTTAACCCACCTAATGTATATACAGTAACTTCTAGCCGTTGTAATTCTGCCGACCGTCGAGGGACGCAATGCCTCTTGATGGGGGGGATTTTTTTTTTCAATATCTTTCTTTACATAGTATCAAATAAAGTCGCTTCCGCTATCTGTTCGCTTAGATCCTTTAAACTATTCAACGGATTTTAATGCAGTTTTCATCAATAGATAGAATGATTCATGAGGAAGATTCATATGTATATCACGCTATGACCCATGGGAGCGGGGTAGTAACATGCAGGTGAAATCGCGAGGGACAGCTAGTATTGTATATGTTAAAATCGTCGCTCTCTGCAGTTCTGCACACATACCACATTTGGTATCTTTATCCTCTTTCTGTTTGTAATATACTACAATTCGTTCATTAAGTTGTTTAGATAGCGTTGTAATGTTTTTAGTGATAATATAATGTTATCAGTTCTAGCCATTTCAAAAAACCCGAAGTGTCCGGCAAGTTGTTTGTTACTAATTAAAAATTGATGTATTTTTCCATTAGTAACGTGTTAATTCTATAACATATTACAGCTTGCATCAAAAATTCGTTAAACAAATTTGTTTCAAACGCTTTCAAAAAGACATTATACAATTCCTGCTTTGGCAAGAACTACTTACTAATCTAGATTCGAACCCAAATTCATATATACGTAATCTGGATTTCAAAATTTAGGGATGGCAACCTTAATTCATAAAAGCATTTGTCCTGCCGTAAGGCATAACACACTCGTAAATATACATTAATTGAATCTCTTTCTGCCTGGCGTTTAAACGGCTTACACCTACCTATTGTGGTCTTAGATAACACCATTATGGTCATTCAATTATTTGGAAAAAGAATTAAAACACAATTCATTTTCATGAGAAATACAATCCTACTATCCTATCCTACTAATATTATAAACGCGAAAGTTTGTAAGTATGGATGGATGTATGCTTGTTACACGTTCACGTAAAAACTACTGAATGGATTTAATGAAACTTTACAATAATATAGCTTATACATCAGAATAGGACATAGGCTACTATGTTTTTCAAAAATCAACCCCTGAAGGGTTTAAAAAGGGGATGAAATTCTATATGAAAAATCTAAACCGCTAAACCGATTTTAATGAATTTAGGCACAAATATAGTGGATGATCCAGGGTTAAACATATGGTATTTTTTTTTCTTTAAATTTCTACCGCTAAAGAGCCAAATAGGGGATGAAAGCTTTTTGATGGCAAAACGAAGTTCGCGGGCACAGCTAATATTATATATTACTAGCTGTTACCTGTGACTTCGTCCGCGTGGTATTTAACCAAATTTGAATCGAATGTTAAGTACGCTATGTATTAAAATACACATATACTATAACACTAATAATACACAAAATACTTGTGAATCTCACAAACATTTGTCTCGGTGCAAGGATCGAAACCTGCGGCTTCTCGCTGCACAGCCGGCTACACGCCCGCTGCGCCACGGAGGCTGTCAAATAGAATCAATAAGTATAAAGAATTCGAAAACTGAACGTTGTGACTCGTACTAGACCGTACTCTACATTTTAACCGCGCACGTATTACCGTACGGAAACTACTGTCATCTGCGATTTCGCAAACCTACACAAATTCAATTAGCGCTCATTACGTACAATGTCATTCATACAACAAATGCAATTTTTTACCGTATTCGTAGGCGTTTAAGGCATATATTACGCTAATTGTCTAAACATTCGCTAGGCACAGTATTTTTGTGAGTCTAGTTTAATCACTAATTACCATAGTAGCATTGTGTGTAACTAGGGTTGCCAGCTTTTTATTTATTAACCTAAATTACAATATTGGACAATAAATATACCTAGCTCAATAACCATTGGCAATATCGTTCATCTTAGAGGCAAGTTTTTGTATAGAAAATATCAAATAACCGCAGCCGCAAATGTTGATGCATAAACTTGAATTTGAACATAAATGTATACCCTATAGAAAATATTACAAAAAAGAAATTCGATCACGAAAACATACATAAAAATCTGTATGTTATTGTATGAAGAAGATAAATACTATTTATAAGGAGGAAAAAACCGGTATTATGATTGATTTCATAAAAAGAGGAGGCTTTCATTTCGGTTATATTTTTAACGCGATACTTCCCGCTCACATTTCGTTTTTATCCAAGCTTACCTATTTCGTTCTATTTTACTTGGGTAGGTTACTATTTTTCTTTCTCTTCTCACAATGACCATATTTTGATAACGATACTGGGGATTTTTGACAGTAAAATTGGCAACCCTGTGTAACTGACTATACAATCTCAGTATCGCATAGCCTGAATATAATATCCTCGTGTGTGTACTGTCTGTGTGTGAGTGTATATGTGTGTGTGTCGTTATCCGTATCATCGTGCATTCGTCATTTTGCTGAGTGATGGCGGAGCCGAGAGGTGTGTGTGATTGTTTCTGAATAATTGTGAAAGTTGGTTCAAATGTTTACGTGTAATTCGGTTATGATTCTGTGGCTGTGTTAGTAGTACTAATTAGGAGAATTAAATGTGTTTGTGGGTATAATAAATAATAGTTAAAAAGACCTAAAAAACACGCTTTTATAGAAAATCTAACTAAAAAACAGAAAATAAATTTTAATAAATTTAAAGGAAAAGCTGTATTTTATTGTGAACAAAGCGTGGGGTGCTTTTTAAGATATTATCAAACTCATATCTGTCGATAAAATATTTACAACTGATGACACCATCCACTGTAAATTAGTTCAGTAAATAAAGTTAAATTGTGCAATGATTGGTTAGTCATTACAAAGAATCTTAAGAGTCGCCAGCTGGTAGCTTTTACTTACTACTTTGTAAGTAAAAGGTAGCCATGTAGACTTAATATCCGAAAGGCATTTAATGGTAAATACATTTTTTTATTTCTTTATTTATGCCTTGTATTATTCCTGCTTAGTGCCACGGTCCGCTTTCCGACTTAGCCGCTTCAACTTACCCTGTATTAAGCATCGCCTATAATCGGACCATGCGTCTCTAATTGTCTTTAAAAAAAAACCCGCTTTTGGGCCGTTCCGTCGTACAATCTGGTAGAAACATTAGTATTATTATTATAGTATTATTACAAAGGGTGGTGTATTAATTTGGTGAGCCGGCGGAAGGGCAGAAATTCGCTATTTGATACGATACAGTGGACGGTGTTTTTTGGCCCTTTGGGATGAACTATAGGGGTCCCTGCTAATGGGATACTGGCGACCCATGCAGTATCTCATCCCAGGACCAAGCAGGGGGATAAGGATAAAGGGATGGGAAATATATAGGAAGAGGGGGAAGCCTCCTCGGGAGAACCGGATATACACTGGCTGACCCCGGAACGCGACCCACGGAAGGTGGGTCAAGATGACGGGTCTTAACAGCGTGTATGGTGGTCGCTATCCGGTTGGATACGAATATCCTCTCACCAGCAAGAGGACGGTAGGGATGTTACGAACGTGAGTTTACCGGAAGCGTAGCCGGAGACGATGTTTTTAATTTAAAATAAATGTGTTAGTCAACAGCTAGGCCAAATTTCAATGACTAATAATACACTGCTAATAATTCCAATTCAGAAGTGAAGCTATAGAAGCTCGAATTACGTCTAACAAACCAATGACGAATCAAAACAACCAAATGAACGGGCGACGCGAGCCGGATATCCCGGGCGACAGCTCAAATATTACACACTTGCTGCGTTTAGATCTTCGTTTTCACCTCTGATTTAAAGTTATTGGAACCTAAGTCGGAACCGGTGGTGTAATATCTATCGGTAGTTCCGACCTTACGGAGTCGAAGATCCGTAACATCCCTATACGGTGGCCACTGAAAGTTAATGCTGTGTTGTGGTTCGCGCCTTTTTTTTTTTTTTTTTTAATTAATGACGAGGCGACCAAGACGCTCGCCTGATGGCAAGCGCCACGCCTGCTCATAAACAGAAGCAACACCACACAGAACTTTGTATTACAAAGCACTGCATGGCACTGAACTGCGCTCGTCCCCGCGAGACATAAGATGTCAAGGCTCATAATGCCCAGTAATTTTACTGGCTTCAATTTCCTTCAAAGCGAAACACAACAGTGCTGACACACTGTTGCTTGGCAGCAGAAATAGACAAAGAGGTGGTACCAACCCAGATATCCTCGTATACGAGGGACCTACCACCTTGTACAAAACCTCTTGTTACGCTGAGTCGTCACTAACCAACCTGTCACAGCCATGGCGTAAACTATCAAAACCATATTTAAAACTAAGTTTTATACGGCGATTGTGCCTACATGATTCCCAGTATTTTTTTTAACCCAACGTCGTTATTACGATTTAGTTGCCCCTTAAGTAGAATGTTCGTGTATTGGCAACATTTTATTCTGTTTATTTGAGAGAAAACAATCTTAATAAAACTCATGCAAGTTTTATTATCATTAGAGATGTGACTAGATGTGCCCAAAATGTGTCCTAAACCTCTTTTTATGTACGCAGTCTTTTTATTTATACACAGATTGTTTTGCTAATAATTATCATACAACACGTCCTACAAAAAATTGATTATTATCTAGACCTTTGGCCTGTTTAGATTTCGCCATATTAATGCGTAAAAAAAACTTATCTTTAACTTGTTTCACTTATTGTACAATCTGTAAAAACTTGGTCTTGCCTTTATGAAACATAGCTAAATGTTATTTGTTTATTTACTAGCTGTGCCCGCGACTTCGTTCGCGTGGATGACGAAACTAATCAATGAGTTTTTTGTGTAAAGCGCCATTTGTGTAGTACATTATCTATCGAGCATACCGATATTAATAGTATATGATAACTTTGGCAAGAATGACTAATCCTACCTTACCTTTTTATGATTTATGAGTCAACATTTGATGTTTCCGTGAAATAGACTTAATAAGTTCTATGTGAATAAAATATTGTAAATTGTATCTATGAAATAGTTAATGTTTAAATTCATATTCATGTGTATAAACACCCGTACATTATCAACACGTATCGTATTTAAATATACACAACTATGTTATGCTTTTTTCCTTGAAAATTGTATTTTGAAATACTTAATCACTGTCCAAATTTTTCCAGACGTCTGGCATCATTCAAATAACCTATTTATGAGAAAACGACTACGTAAAATTATCACCATGTATTTATCGCATTTTTTTTTCAAAAGACATTAATTTAACGTGGTTACCAAGTCCAGTGTAAATGAAATGATGAATCATTTTGTTGAAATACACTCTGAATTCCTTTTTAAAATCAAATTTAATTTAATTTATTTTATATTATTCACACTAGACATAGAAACCACGCTGAAATGAAAAATATTTTGCGAAAAATTGTTATTTGTAAAACTTGAAAAAAATATTTTTATAAATATCTTTTTTCATCCTTTTTTCTCAATAATGGAGTCTTTGAATGTTGCCTAACGCCTAGAAAAAAAATAAATGGTGATTAAAAATCATCCTGTACAGATTTAATGCACGCCGCAAAGTTCTCTGCTATTTATGTAAAGTCCTTACTGTGCTATCTAGCCATGTTGATAATCAGTTCCAAAATGTATAGCGATGAAAAGTAATAGTACTGTGTAAATGGTGCATAGGTTTTATATATTTCTTTTTTTTTATTCTATTGACTGACGAGACGAGCGAGGCGCTTGCTTGATGGTAAACGCCTGCCCATTAACAGAAGCAACACCACACAGGACGTTGAATTACAAAGCACTGCAACCTCTTACAATCTTGCTTAATTTTTTTTTGCTTAGATTTCAAAAATATATGTAGCCGTGATAGTAATTTTTAAGTTATATTTTCATAAGAACTCCCGACGTGAAATATCGTCTATCTGGATCTTTAACATTTCCTTTAGATTTTCTTCAAACGTAGCTACCGTCATAGAACCGTCTCGATTAAACCAGCTGTCAAACAAAAAAGCCATTCAAATCGTTGCATTATTTTAGGCGCTACGATGGCATAGACATATAAACACACAGACAGACAAAGGGGTCAACGACATCCCTCTTTTCTCCCGCGGCTTAATAAAAGTACTCATAAATGCAAATATCTTACATTTTGGAACTGCATTATGTCGATACTTACATTTATGTGTTAATTCAGTGTAAATATATTTAATGATCCGTCAAGAAACTAACAAATACGTGTTGTCTCATTCCACAGATCAAAATCAAGGCGGGTATCCCCAAGGCGGCTATCCACCTCCGGGCGGCTATCCACCTCAGGGCGGTTACCCACAGGCAGGGTACCCACCGGGTGGCTACCCGCAGGGAGGTTACCCACAAGCCGGCTACCCAACCGCACCGCAGCCCGGATTCCAGCCGGCCGGTTACGGTGCACCCGGATATGGTGATGTGAGTACTTTTCTAATGATTTGTATTGTGGTATCAATATAATGCCATAAATCAAATATAAATCATATCGCAAATATTGCGGCACGGGTGTTCAGATGGTAAACCTAGATAAGGTCCTCGGTACTACAATTTCTCAATCTATATAATATATAAAAATGAATGATTGTCTGTATGTCCTTTATAGAATCGTAAACTATGCATTTGATCATGTGATGATCTTTAGCAAAGTTGTTGTTACCTTTTTTGTTATAAAAAGAGCACACCGGACACTAAATCAAAATAATTGTAACATTAACTACACACCAAAAATGTTATCGGTCGTTATCACACCCTTATCCTGATAAACCCTAAACCATATCAGTGGTGTTAAACATATCGCGCACACACGTCGCGTACGTACAAATATGTCGCAGGTACAAAAAATGCATAAGTATTGTTATAATTCGAATTTAACTCGAGTGACATGATTTGACGTCCGGCTAGTGTTTATTTATACATATTTCCTTTGACGTTTTATATCGTTTTGTTATATTAATACAAAGAGAATAAGTGTGAAAGAACTTTTTATGATATTATCGCGGCCAGCCAAAACAAGGCCCGTATGTGATAATTTTTTTGCTAGTGAATCAATGTTTTCTAGAAACGACCGAAATCAGTATCAAATTGCAACGTTTCTGTTGCTTTGACTGGTTTTAGACAGAGATCCACGTCTATCGGAATTTAAATCGTGTTATACCAGAGATTCCCAGACTTTTTTTCACGTAGACCTCTTTCAAAATTTAGCTGGTTCCGGTGAACCCCATGCAGCTACATCTCTATCATATTCCTGAAACTCGTCAAAAAAAAAGATTAGATTATGGAAATTTTAGTTCCAACCACGAATTAATAATTTCATTAAAAAAATGAGAAGTCATTGTTTTAATTAATTATTGTGAATTGTAAACCCCCATGTTTTATAGTCACGCCAACGTAAACCCCCGTCGAGTCTCCCGAGGACCACTAGAGGTCCACCTGAACCTCTGGGAACTAAGGTGTTATACAATAAAAAAATCTAAATAAGTATTAAAAATAATGGTACATATACCATATTATGTCGTTAAGACAACATTGCTTATTTAAAGTAATTCTTTGCCACTAATTGAAATAACCTGTTCAAATGTCAAGAATGTCAACAAACACACTTAACACAGGTCAAGTAAGGTTAGAAATGTGCTTACAAACACTTAATAATATGGCATTTCTTGAGTGTTGTTAATTAACAAATCCAAATTTTGAGATAACCTTTTTTTTGTTACTAGGCGTATGTGAACTTAAAACTCTTCAAAACGTTGTCGAAACAATTATAAAAAATTAAATCAAAATTGTCAAGTAGTTTGAGCATTTACTAAATGATGTAAACGAATTTGTTTTATAGACGAGATTACAAAAGTAATCGATTTCTTGTTCCAGAAATAAACAAATATATATGCAATTGTTGACAATTAACAGGTCCATAAAAGGAATTATCCACAGCATAATTTTATTTATTATTTTTCGAACAACTTACAAAAAACACATACCTTTTAGTACTTTATTGTTACTAGCTGCATCTCGCGGTTTCATCGCAAGCATATTACTGTCATGATCCCTTGGGTAATAGCGTGATAAACATATAAACCTTCTGGAATATATTCTCTAAATAATAGTGAAAACGGCATCTAAATTCGTTGCATAGCTTAGACGAAATAAGTGGACAGACAGACAGACAGACGCAGATTTGCAACTTTGTTTTATATTATACTCTCCCCGGCGGTTTCACCCGCAACACATAATTAAAATTCAGCAACGCCACTTACCGGGTCCAATTGTGAATCTAAACCATCCCGGGACCCACTTAAACACACTCAAAAAAAATCCATCGGAATCGGTCCAGCCGTTTAAGAGTTTTTGCGAGACTAACGAACGGCAATTGATGTTTATGGTCAGGGGTCCCTCGGCCAGCTGATCCACTTGATTACTATCAAGCTCATTTTCCGTGAGTAGCTTCGTTTCGATGAGACGCCCAACAATTCCCTATGCGAAAATTCTCTATTGTGGTAGCTAACAGAGGTAGCAAGGATAGAATATTTCGATTTGATGATACTCAAAAAATTATTATTTTATTTGTAGGACAATATGACACTTAAATTATATAAATATTAACTAAGTAAAAACAAAAAATCAGCTGGTTTCAAACACACAGCTTCATAAAGTTTATATTGAATAGTTTTGATTTGTCAAAGAAGATAATAATATAAATGTCTCTTTGTCTACAATATTATTTAGGAATAACACGTGACAACGACTTTTCAAGTAATTACTATTGTGTTATTGTTCTTTTCAGGCGGGGTATGTGCCCGGCAACGTCGGCGTCGGTGAGGATGGCGAGGTCAAAGGATTCGACTTCACCGAGCAGACCATACGGAAGGCGTTCATCAGAAAGGTGAGGTGATGACGTTCAACCGTCAACATCGGCGAAATATTTCATGTGTCAATGATTGCTGATATTCGTGCTATAAGTTTGAAATGTTTGTCTGTGGCATCGTAGAACCTAGGTGGTACATCTCTCGTATGCGAGAGGCCGTCTGGGTTGGTACATTCGCTTTTGCTTTTTCTCCTGTCAAGCAACAATGTCTAAATAAGTGTTTCGCATTGAAGAACATTGCAACCGTTGAAATTCCATCATTAGAGTTAGCTCATGTCTCGGAGTGACAAACACAGTCCGATGCCATCTTGTACTTTGTATTTCAAGATTCTGTGTGGTGTCGTACTTAAAAACTTTGCAGTTTTCGTTATACAGGGTTATTTTTAAAACACCAGCAACCTCGCAGGGGTAGATACCTAAGGTTATAAGCTACTACTTTTGTTCTACGACTTTTGATAATTTGTTAGATTTTATTTTCATACAAAAATAAGTATTCATTTAATTTCCGTCTTGAATGTTACCTACACGCATCGCAGATTACGTAAGCAAACACGCGAAGCGTGGGGAACCGGGCTAGCGTTGAAGGTCATCGCCCGAGCCAGCTGAGCGGCGCCTTTGAGTCGCGCGCGCACGCCGAACGCTACGAAGAAAAATACGACACAACAAAAACTTGTAAAATCATTTTTTTTAATATATTGAGTTATATCCAAACTCGTAGAACAAAAGTTGTTCCGTATGGGGTCAGCTATCTGGTCCTGCGAGGTTGCTGGTGTTTTAAAATTAACCCTGTATATCGACCCCTTTGGGAAACCCTGATCTAAAGTAGTTTAAATGGTTAGCATCTATTACGTATACAACTTTATTTTAGTCTATAATGTAATTTTCTATAATTTCAGGTGTACGCCATCTTGATGTGTCAACTGCTGGTGACAATGAGCTTCATTGCTCTGTTCCTATTCCATGAACCGACAAAAGCCTGGGCCATGAGAAACTCTTACATGTTGTGAGTGATATGATTCTTTATAGTACACTGGATAAGTGGGACCTGAAGTGACCTACATTTTTTATCAATTATAGAGGGTCTTCATTTACCCAGTTTCCCAAATAGGCTGGTTAACATGACATGACTTATTTATAGAGTTCCACCATGAGATGTGGAAATTTTAGTAAGCAGTTTATTTTCTACTCAAAACAAACGCGTCATTACTTGTCTATACCTCATGAATTGTCCCACTTATACGGGCTATTGAGCTAAAAAATTACAGTTATAGAGGTAAAACATTGAAAAAGGTTTGAAAATTCCTAGTAACAGAAGTATTTCAATGCAAAAGTGTCGAGACCTCATTGTAATTATGAATAACAGAGGCTTTATCACATATCCAGGGCCCACTTATTCAGGTTTCACTGTACATACTTATTATAGGCAGCAAAGTTGGTGGTGGAAATGAATAACCTGATGGTAATTGACGGCCCATTAACACACGTCATACATATAAAAATAAGGGAGAGATGCCGATTATGACAGGAATGGGGATTGCCAAGGGGGAGGGTGATTGAGGCCTCTGGAGTAACATTATAATATGTAAATAGAAATCAATACCGATAATGCGCTATAAGTTATGTAAGTATATTTAAGGGGTTATATACAGTTAGAAGGCCGAAAAAAAGCAAATTTTCCAGATTTTTTTCTGAGAAAACTTTTAAACTTATTGATCTAAAAATTTGTACACATATTATGGTATCTTTTAACTGTATTTTAAGATTTAGTATTAATAAAAATATTTATTTGGAAAGGAGCTACAGCTGATCTCCGGGAGCTCCTCTCAAAAAAGACGTTTTGCGGTGACCACTATATCTCTGAACTGGATCCTTTGAAATTAAAAAACCAAACAGATTTCGTTAAAGTAACGTTAAATCTAGTAATTAATCGAAGGAATAAGCAAAATATTTTTTTTGGCAAAATGGCGGCTTCTCAAAAAAAAAATATCGATTTTTGACCAAAATTTCGACCTTAAATTGCTTATAAAAAAATATATATTTATCGGTGTGAAAAAATCTTCGATTAATTACTAAAAAATATATTTAAGAAGCTTGTGTTAAAATTTGAGACTAATCGGTTAAGCCGTTTTCGAGTAATGTTGGTCACCGACTTTGAAAACACCGTTTCGAGAAAAACGCGTTTAAAGTTTGAATAGCACTAAATATTTTCCAGTTTGGCGAGAGAAAAATAAAAATTTACCTTTCAGGTATAAAAAAAACAATAACACACTGTTGCTTTATGCATCTAAATATATTAGAAGAGAACATTTACAATAGGCAGGTGCATAAAAAGGACAGTGTAACGGGACAGTAAGCGCTTTGAAACTTTGGTAAGCTTTCATGCACTTTGAAACGCCTTTTCAAATTTGCGTGTAACTTCGAAAATATTCACCGGAACGATATGAAATTTTCTGTGTGTATTCTTAAATATATGTACACTAAGAAAATAAAATAAAATAAAAATCGATTTTTTGAAAATTCTAACTGTATATAACCCCTTAAGTTAATGTTAGAAAGTACCCGACTTTTATTTATTTTTGTACTGGCTTGGCTTGGCATGATCAATAATTTACAGCCTCCGTGGCGCAGTAGGCTACTGCTGCGAAGCGAGAGGACGTGGTTTTGATGCCCACAGCGAGACAAATGTGCGTTCCACAAGTATTTGTTTCGGATCTGGGTATTGTGGGACCGCAAGTCCCACGTTGTTCCTGTTATCCGCGATACAGATTAATCTTGTGTGGACACAGGACTATATGTGTGACTGTTGGCCGGATGTGGGTGTAATAAATTGATTTTAACCGACAATCATCATCATCATCAGCCACAAGACGTCCACTGCTGAACATAGGCCTCCCCCAAAGATTTCCAGACCAACCTGTTGGAAGCGGCCTGCATCCAGCGACATCCTGCGACCTTTATCAGGTCGTCTGTCCACCTTGTAGGTGGACGTCCAACGCTGCGCTTGCCAGTACGTGGCCTCCATTCCAGAACCTTTCTGCCCCATCGGTTATCGGTTAACCGACAATGTCTAAACTTATTTCCATTTTCGTGTTGCAGCTGGGTCGCGTTCGCGGTTGTGTTCGTGTGTCTGATCGCGATGGCGTGTTGCGACGGTGTGAGACGCCAGGCGCCGATGAATTTCATATTCCTCGCTATTTTCACCGTCGCCGAGAGCTTCCTGCTCGGGGTCACATCTAGCGTGTACGACGTCAGTGCGGTACGTACAACAAATAACTATAATATAAAAACCAAGCGACACCTCAGTACCATAGAGGCATAGGTCGACTTATCCGCATTAGCGGGTCGACCTATCGACATCAGTAAGTCGACTTGTTGACATAAGTATGTCGGCGTATTAGCATTAGTAAGTTAACGCCATAAGTAAGTGAATTTACGTCTGAATGTATTTACAGTGAAAAAATGTTATCAGAAAAGTGATATTGAGGCCTCATGACATGTTTCCTTCACCGTCAAAGCAAGCGATGATTAACAATATACACGTAATTTAGAAAAGTCAGAGGTTTCCTTTCGCCTTGACAGTCCGTAACACTCTCCCCCCCCCCCCCCCCCCGAGCTATCGCTTCTTCAACCCCAAATATTTAAGAATTATGGATAACTTCAATAATAATATTGTAAAATTAACAGATAAATAAATGGATTTAGTGTAATTTCCTAGTGTATTTTGATGATCCTATGTATATTGCTGGTGGGAGGATACTTGTATCCGACCGGATAGCGACCACCGTACACTGGTGCTAAAACCTGCCATAGTGGCCCACCTTGTGTGGGTCGCGTTCCAGGGTCAGCCAGTGTATATCCGGTTCTCCCCAGGTGGCTTGCCCCCTGATCCTAACCCTTTCCCATCCCTTTTTCCTTCCCCACCCCCTTGGCCCTAGGATGAAATACTGCGGGGTCGCCAGTATTCCGTTAGCAGGGACCCCGTAGTTCATCCCAGGAATTTGGTCAGGGTCAAACCCTTTGCAGGCCGGCATGATCGTGCCGACCAACGATAGACACACTGTTTATCGTTGGTCGACACTATTCTTGGATTGCGCTACACTTACCATCAGGTGTGGCGTAGTCATTTTGCCGGGCCAGGATAAAAAAAAAATACATTAGTTGATACATACTGAGTTCTATATATAATTTCCTTTTATTTTTGCACTGACTTGTCATAAACGCAATATAAATTGCCTACATGATTAATAAACTATTTCACTTCACTATTGGGGTGTATTTCCTATTCTCAAACTGTAATATTGTCGTTGCAGGTGATGATGGCAGTCGGCATTACTGCTGGCGTTTGTCTCGCTCTAACACTGTTCGCGTTCCAAACCAAATGGGACTTCACCACCATGGGGGGGGTGCTGCTGTGCGCTGCAGTCATACTTCTGTTGTTCGGTAAGTCTTGGGGTAGTTTTTTTTTTTTTTTTTTTTATTAGCCCTATATATTATATTCGTCCCACTGCTGAGCACGGGCCTCCTCTACTGAATGAGAGGGATCAGGCCTTAGTCCACCACGCTGGCCTAATGCGGGTTGGCAGACTTCACATACCTTCGAAAAAATCTTATCGAATTCTCAGGTATGCAGGTTTCCTCACGCTGTTTCCTTCACCGTTAAAGCAAGCGATAATTAACAATTAATATACACGTAACTTACAAAAGTCAGTGGTGTATGCTCTTGGGGCTGGTTTCGAACCTGCGACTTTCGTCTCGACAGTCCGTACCACTCCCCGCTGAGCTATCGCTGCTACCGCTCTTGGGGTAGTTACCATCACAAAAACTCACGGCTGTGTCCCGCTGAAGGGAGGCAGTCAAGCAATTTGTACATCCACACGCAATTTGTGTACAAGGTGGTGAGGTTTCTCGTATGCGAGAGGCCGTCTGGGTTGTCTGTAGATTTTGCCTATTTCTGCCGCCAAGCAACTATGTGTGAAAGCACTGTTGCTTTTCGGTTTGAACATTGAAGCCAGTGAAATTACTGGGAATTATAAGCTTAACATCTTATGTCTCGAGGTGACGAGCGCAGTTCAGTGCCATGCAGTGTTTTGTAATCCAAAGTTCCGATAGGTGTTGCTTCTGTTTATGGGCAGGCGTGGCGCTTACCATCAGGATTACGCCTCGCTCGTCTCGTCATTCAATCAAATAAAAAAATAAAATTACAAAGCACTGTTAACCGAGCTTATTTATATCTCATGAGTGAAAGACCATCGCCCTATCTGGTACAAATTTCATACTCAGGCATCTTAATTGATTTTATCGAACTCAAAAATCTCGAACATGTTACCATAGACCTACCTGTTATTTTTAATCCGATACCTTCATTGATTTCTGAACCAAATACGCTGATAATAAACCAGATATTTGAATTCACATTTTTGCATGCTAGTGGGTGGTTGCATGTTTTCATTTTTGTACCTGACTGGATAGTGGGTCGTCAGGCGAGTTACGTTCCGGCGTTGGCCAGTGTATATCCAGTAACTTCATACCGACATCATTCTATCTACCATCGAGAGAGAGAGGCGTAATGTCTTGACGGTCGATAATATATTTGGACTGCACTGTACTTAACATCAAGTTCAGCAATGTCATTTTTTCCTGCCAAGATAAAAAATATCAAAATAGAATGATATATAACTAGCTATTCCTCGCGCCTCCGCCCGAGTGATCTGCTTTTCCCAGTGGCGTGCACTTCATACAGGCAAAAAGGCACTGCCTACCCTACCAGCAACACGGTTTTAATAATTATTTAAAAATAAAGCAAATCCATTCACTAGTTAATAAAATAATACAATACGTATTTAAAAAGTTCAAACTCGGTACGAAAATATAAAAACGCGAGCTACAAGCAACGCAAACTTCTAAGACAGAGCGTTAATAGGCAGCGAGCTCGGGTGCCTACAATCCATTCATAAATTTACGCAAAAGTGGATTATTTCGACTTTATCGACTAAAAATGTGTAAATACTATACGCGATTATCAATGTCATCTCCTGCGGCAGAAGGACCAATCACAGCTCAGTGCTCACTTGTTTTTATTTTGGCAATCATGACGTATGACACAATCAGCTATAAAAAAATTGGGGCCTTTCTTAGTGAATTGACACTGCATACTGCGTAACTTGTCGATATCGATTTTATTTATTGGTAATAAAATTAAAGTTATTTTAGATTACTCATTTTTAAATTCTAGAATATCAAGAATGATGTAAGTTATATTTATTTATCACAATGAAAATAGTGAAAATTATAAAGTAGTTTATCAGACAGTTATTAGCATAAAAAGTAAGAAATTACTATTATGTTTTTCATTATTTAAATAATTATCAATAAGTACAAACAGAATATTAACAATAATAAATGGTAATTATCAATTACGGAAAATAAAGTTATTGCATGTAGTATGTTTTCTTGAAATCGATTATCGACATCGATAAAGGCGGATGTTGGACGTTGCACAACACAAATTATTAGAAAAAGTCACCATATTGTATTGTTAATTTCGCAATCTTTGTTTATGTTTTGATTTTATTGCATATAATAAGCCGCTTTAACACGTGAAGTAGTATTAATATAGTAGTTTATTTGTTTCTTATCCGAATTAGTGTATGTGTTGTGTGTTGTGTGTGTATTGTGTTGACAATGTGTGCTTCTTAAAAGTTCAAAGTAAATTTTCGCAATTATCGTTTGATGACAGTTTAATTGTGTCTAAAGGAAGATGTGTATGTGTCAGATATCTTGCAAGTGACGTGTTCCGTAACTCACGGGCGAGATATTTGAAGTGGCCAATTCTTTCTTCAATTTAGTGTCATCGTCAAAACGTCTTGTTTTCGACCTTGACACTTTATGACGGTGAGTACTTAATTTCATAATTTTTTTTTGCTAATAACTTTATTAGAACGTTATTATTGAAACGTTTATATTTTTTTTTTACGGGAGAGAGATTTTTTACGTGACTATTAGAAGCTTAGGAAAAATCTAGACCCATTCTATGACGTCTTGCAAACATTTGAAAAAGTAGAAATATAACTATTATTGACTGCTGCCTACCCTGTCACAAAACCCTGTGCACGCCACTGTCTTTTCCGGGATAAAAAGTAGCCTAGATGTTACTCAGTGGTAATGTAGCTTTATAACGGCAAAAGATTTTTTTGAAATCGGTCCAGTTATTTTTAATTTTATTCGTTACAGACTTAAATACAAATCTTACCTTTTTATAGTATTAGTGCGATGTAGATATATAGATAGATTGTCTACAATAATAAGAATGTAAATTTTCAGGTATAATCGCGATATTTATCCCACACAACAAGATAATAACACTCGTGTACGCGTCGCTTGGTGCTTTGATCTTCTCTCTATACCTGGTATACGACACGCAACTGATGATGGGTGGCAAACACAAGTACAGCATCAGCCCTGAGGAGTACATCTTCGCTGCCCTCAACCTGTACCTGGACATCATCAACATCTTCGTGTACATCCTGAGGATCATCGGAGCCGCCCGCGAATAGGACGAGCAAAGGCAATAATCGATTCTGATTTGATCGATAATGATGGGGTCTGCATGTAGTGGTATATAGTTATGGTATATGGTATATAGTTAACTGTTGGATTACGACACGATTTATCGTCCGACATCTCGATTAAAACCTTGTCCTTATTTAAATTTCCATAATGGATAACGCCGGTCAAAGAGAAAACTTTCGAACGCTGTCTCAAATGGCAAGAATCACGGTTTTTGCAAGGTCATTATTTGTTTTGTTCCGAAGCGACCGATGATGTCGATCCCTTATCATTAAGTTAAAAGTCGTGATATCAATCTCCAAGCCAACTTGTTGGTCCAATGGCTGCTTGACATAATTATATAGGAAGTTAAACCACAAATCCAAAAACTTTACCATTACATATACATGTGAATCGATTCTTTAATTAACCGCTATAATGTTTCGGTGCGAGAAGCTTGGATTATATTTAGAGCGTGTAAATAGTGATCTGCTTTGTCAATGTCGATAAATATAATAATATATCTACATCGCACCGAAACATCATAGATGTTATTTTTTAACGTCAAGGAATTAGCGTATTTCTCAACTGTGTTATTTTCTTACCTCGAAATTATTTTTAAAAATATTTTTTAGTTATTCTAATAGTCGATGGCCGAATAATAATTTATTTTTGGAATGTACGATGATTGTATTTACGTGGATCGATGACAATTGCCCTAACAAAACATATTCCAGAAGCACCAAATATTCACGTATATAACACTTTATTAGAATCTGATCTCTGTACTATCTATCTATCTTAATATCGATAATGTAATCATCGATGTATAGTGATCATTCTAGTTAAACATTATGCTAATCGACAATTTAGAAGCTTTCTTGTGTTATCCATATGTCAATATCGACAATATTAGTCACTATGTCAATATCGATATTTCATTTCGAATTATACATTAAATATGATTATTGTAGTTTAGGAACCTACTTATTTCCGTCTGTTGTCAATAAAACAAATAATCGGCAACACTAAGACACGATGTTGATAAAGCAAAAGTGGATATCGACATCGTGATTCTTTACAATATCGACTAATATGTTAATACTAGTTATTTAATCACTGTACTGTATTTACGTTGTCTAGCAGCGCTTGACCTGTAAACCTAACATAGTCACGTATCGATAATTAGTTTTTTTATTGACTTTTGTATAATATGCAAGTATAATATATTCCATCGATTCGTAAGATAAGATATATCGATATAAATTCTCCCTGCATACCGTCGCTTCAAAAAAATCAGAGTGAAAAAATCTTAGCTTAAATTAGCAACTATCGACGTTTTAAGTGACTATGGTAGGTATACAAAATAATATGTGTCAAAATATGTTTTTCGGTGTTAATGTAAAGGTTTTTGTTAATTTCGTTAATTATTAAATTACTATTAATAGACAAAATTGCGTTTTATTCGACGATGTTTAGACACGATGTGGATAAGATAATTCCGACATGTCCCTTGGTCTTTAAATACTTGTCAAATTGCTGTTTTGTGATTTTTTTTTTATGGCATAGGCCGGCAAAAGAGCAAATGGCTTACCTGATGGTAAGTGATCACCACCGCCCATGTACGCCCACCACCAGAAGAAGCATGGGCGCGTTGCCGACCATAAAGTAAAGGAATAATTAGGGACAGGGAAGGGGAGGGGATTTGGGCTTCCGGATATCTCACTCACCGTACGAAACGCAGCAGCAAGCCGCTACTTTACGTCGATTTTCTGTGAGACAGTGGTAACGACCCGGTCGAGCCAGTCCATTCATGCTGTAGACAAAACTGTCTACAGCGTGGCTCTACCACTAAAAGATGTACATATCTATGATTATTAAATTACTATTCATAGACAAAATTGCGTTTTATTCGACGATGTTTAGACACGATGTCGATAAGATAATTCCGACATGTCCCTTGATCTTTAGATACTTGTCAAATTGCTGCTTTGTGATCTATGGAGTACTTGACAATAACAAAAGCCATAAAATAAATAAGTTACAATAAATAATCCACACATACATATGATCGGGAACCGAAACCAGTATGACAAATACCTATATTTCTCGGTTACAACCTATAATAATTTTACAGGTATTGTTAAAGATAACCGTAATTAGTGTATTATTATTAAATTTATTACCGCTAACCTCGAACCTAACCTAACCGGTTTAATACCGGTTACCGAAATAATGATTACCTCTTTCTTACACGTGCCGTCGCCATAAGACAAAGGACGGACAATAGATAGGTAGATAGCAGTTACGTGCACAGGGTTTTGTGACAGGGTAGGCAGCAGTCAACATAGTTATATTTCTACTTTTTTAAATGTTTGCAAGACGTCATAGAATGGGTCTAGATATTTCCTAGGCTCCTAATAGTCACGTAAAAAATCTCTCTCCCGTAAAAAAAACGTTTAAATAAGCCTTATTAGCACAAAAAATTATGATATGAAATTAAGTACTCACGATCATCAAGTGTCAAGGTCGAAAACACGATATTCTGACGATGACGCCAAATGGAAAAGAAAGAATGGGCCACCTCAAATATCTTGCCCGTGAGTGATAGTTACGGAACACGTAACTTGTAAGATATCCGAAGCGGCCTTTAAAAAGGCCCCATTTCATGGGATTCGCATATATAAATATATTTAATAAGAAAACTACGAATGGCTAATGAAATAAAGCTATGAAAATATAAACTGGCTGTTAATACTCAATTCAATTCGAGAATGACCAAATGTATTTAACTTTAAGCAAGCCTCCATATGGTTTCCTGTAAGGTCATGCTTTTTTGCAGCAGTATGGAAATTATGCAAATCTGAATATCCTTTATTATTCCACACCGTGCCTGGATGCGAATTATTAAATAACAAACAGAGAAAACAAAATAATTTATTTCGGTGTACACAACCACACAGCCAGTGATATGTCTCATAACTAGTAATACTAAATTTTCGAGTCACATTACCTTTTTTCTGGGTTAATTCTCGTAACTCGGGTACATATCTACCTTTATACACAATTGAAGTCTTATCATCAAAAGATAATTGCGAAAATTTACTTTGAACTTTTAACAAGCACACAACAACACAAGCCTCACAGTAAAATAACATTTTGAATAAAGAGTAAATATACGATTGAAACAGACAACTTGTGCAACGTCCAACATTCGTGTTTTTTTTTACACGCTTTTTATTAACTTCACCTGTATGTTTGTTTGTATGTTTGTTTGTATGTTTGTTTGTATATTTGTTTGTATGTTTGTAACCGACTCCTTTGGGCGCGATTTTGACCCACTTTAAACGGTCAGATTTCGTTCAAACTTTGTAGATTTATCGAGGACCGATAACAATACACTAATTTAATAAAAAAATAAATAAATTATTAATAATAGTAAAATAATAATAATAATTTAATTTAATTAATTATTGATATTCGGGTTGGGAATTAAAATTGTACTCTCTGGATCTTCGTTAATTATAGGGAATATCGTAGTATCTAAGAGCGTCAATAGATGGCGCTTTTTTGATATTCGGGTTTAAAATTAAAATTATACTCTCTGCTACGATATATTTTTATTTGAACTAAAATATTAAAAATAAATAATAGTTTAAAAAAACTAAAAACACGCTTTTATAGAAAGTCTAACTAAAAAAATAGAAAATAAATTTGAAGATGACAATGTATTTTATTGTAAAAAAAAGCGTGGGGTGCTTTTTAAGATACTATTTAAATTATACTCCTTCTACTCATATCTGTCAATACGATAAAATATATAACTATTGACACCATGCACCCCACGCGTTTTTTACAATAAAATACATTGTCGTCTTCAAATTTATTTTCTATTTTTTTAGTTAGACTTTCTATAAAAGCGTGTTTTTAGTTTTTTTATTTTTATCCTGGCTCGGCAAAGTGACTACGCTACACCTGATGGTAAGTGCAGCGCAATCCAAGAATAGTGTCGACCAACGATAAACAATGTGTCCATCGTAAGTCGGGAAGATCATGCCGGCCTGCCAAAGGGTCAAGGGGGAGGGGAAGGAAAAAGGGATGGGAAAAGGATTAGGATCAGGGGGCAAGCCCCCTGGGGAGAACCGGATATACACTGGCTGACCCTGGAACGCGACCCACACAAGATGGGCCACTATGGCAGGTTTTAGCACCAGTGTACGGGAGTCGCTATCCGGTCGGATACAAGTATCCTCCCACCAGCGAAATCGATGTTTCTCGGTGTCGATAATCGATTTCAAGAAAACATACTACATGCAATAACTTTATTTTCCATAATTGATAATTACCATTTATTATTGTTAATATTCTGTTGCTACTTATTTATTAGTAATAAATTATTTAAATAATGAAAAACATAATTGTAATTTCTTACTTTTTATGCTAATAACTGTCTGATAAACTACTTTATAATGTTCACTATTTTCATTGTGATAAATAAATATAAGTTACATAATTCTTGATATTATAGAATTCAAAAATGAGTAATCTAAAATTACTTTAATTTTATTACCAATAAATAAAATCGATATCGACAAGTTACGCAGTATGCAGTGTCACTTCCCTAAGAAAAGCCACAATTGTTTTATGGAATGCGTCATGATTGCCCACATAATAGCACTGAGCACTGAGCTGTGATTGGTCCTCCTGCCGCAGGAGCTGTCATTAATAATCGCGTATAGTATTTACACATTTTTCGTAGATAAAGTTGAAAATCGTCTACTTTTGCTTAAATTTATGAATGGAATGTAGGCAACCAAAATCTCTGCCTAGAAGTTTGCATTGCTTGCGTGGCAAGTGGGCAGGCGTGTTCAAACTTGGTATGAAAATCAATGCATTATTTGCATTGATTTTCGTACCGAGTTTAAACTTTTTAAATACGTGTTGTATTATTTTATTAACTAGTGAATGGATTTGCTTTATTTTTAATTTTATTTTTTACATTATTAAAACCGTGTTGTTGGTAGGGTAGGCAGTGCCTTTTTGCCTATATGAAGTGCACGCCACTTATAGATAGATGGATAACTCTTTATTGCACACCCATAATTAAAATTATACAATAGGTACCTCTGTGTATAAAGGTCATTTTTAAGTTACGTTAAGTTTTAAGATCGTCTACAATAATAATAATATAAATTTTCAGGTATAATCGCGATATTTATCCCACACAACAAGATAGTGACACTAGTGTACGCGTCGCTTGGTGCTCTAATCTTCTCTCTATACCTGGTATACGACACGCAACTGATGATGGGTGGCAAACACAAGTACAGCGTCAGCCCCGAGGAGTACATCTTCGCTGCCCTCAACCTGTACCTGGACATCATCAACATCTTCGTGTACATCCTGATGATCATCGGAGCCGCCCGCGAATAGATCGAGTAAGGGCTATAATCGATTCTGATTCGATCGGTAATGATGGGGTCTGCATGTAGTGGTATAGTTAACTGTTGGATTACGACACGATTTATCGTCCGACATCTCGATTAAAACCTTGTCCTTATTCAAATTTCCATAATGGATAACGCCGGTCAAAGTGAAAACTTCGAACACTGTCTCAAATGACAAGAATCACAGTTTTGGAACGTCATTTGTTTTGTTCCGAAGCACCGATGATGTCAATGTAAAAGTCGTGATGTCAATCTCTAAGCCAACTGGTTTGTCCAATGGCTGATTGACATAATAATATAGGAAGTTAAACAACAAATCCAAAAACTTTACCATTACATACACATGTGAATCGATTTGATAATTAACCGCTATAATGTTTCGGTGCGAGAAGCTTGGCTTATATTTAGAGCGTGTAAATAGTGATCTGCTTTGTCAATGTCGATAAATATAATAATATATCTACATCGCACCGAAACATCATAGATGTTATTTTGTTAACGTCTAGGAATTAGCGTATTATTCAACTGTGTTATTTTCTTACCTCGAAATTCTTTTTAAAATTGTTTTTTAGTTATTTTAATAGTCGATGGTCGAACAATAATTTATTTTTGGAATGTGCGATGAATGTATTTACGTGGATCGATGACAATTGCCCTTACAAAACATATTCCAGAAGCACCAAATATTCACGTATATAACACTTTATTAGAATCTGATCTCTGTTCTACTTAATATCGATAATGTAATCATCGATGTATAGTGATCATTCTAGTGAAACATTACGCTAATCGACAATTTAGAAGCTTCCTTCTGTTATCCATATCTTATCGACAATATTAATCACTATTTTCAATATCGCTATTTCTTTTCGAATTCTACATTACTCAAATATAATTATTGTAGTTTAGGAACCTACTTATTGCCGTCTGCTGTCGATAAAACAAAAAATCGGCAACAATAAGCCACGATGTTGATAAAGCAAGTGGATATCGACACCGTGATTCTTTACAATATCGACTAATATGTTAATACTAGTTATTTAATCACTGTACTGTATTTACGATGTCTAGCAACGCTTGACCTGTAAACCTAACATAGTCACGTATCGATAATTAGTTTTTTTATTGACTTTCGTATAATATGAAAGTATAATACATTCCATCGATTCGTATGATAAGATATATCGATATAAATGCTCCCTGCATACCGTCGCTTCTTACTGTAGGGTAATAAAAAAATCAGAGTAAAAAATCTTAGCTTAATTTAGCAACTATCGACATATTAAGTGACTATGGTAGGTATGCAAAATAATTTGTGTAAAAATATTTTTGTCGGTATTAATGTTAAGGTTTTTGTGAATTTCGTTAATTATTAAATTACTATTAATAGACAAAATTGCGTTTTATTCGACGATGCTTAGATATCGATGTCGATAAGGTAATGATGATATGTTCTTTGGCGTATGTGTAAGTAAACCGACGTAAAGTAGCGGCTTACTGCTGCATTTCGTATAGTGATCTCTATCCGGAAGCCCAAATCCCCTCCCCTTCCCAATCCCTAATTATCCCTTTCCTTTAAGGTCGGCAACGCGCCCATGATTCTTCTGGTGGTGGACGTACATGGGCGGTGGAGATCACTTACCATCAGGTGACCCACTTGCTCGTTTGCCGGCCTATGCTATAAAAAAAGTACTTGTCATATTGCTGCTTTGTGATTATGGGAGCCCTTGACAATATCAAAGCCATAAAATAAATAACAAGGTGGTAGGTGCCTCGTATGCGAGAGGCCGTCTGGGTTGGTACCACCGCTTCGTCTATTTCTACTGTTGTGTTTCGGTTTGAAGGACATTGAAGCCAGTGAAATTACTGGGTAATATGAGACATTTTATGTCTCGGAGTTGCGAGCGCAGTTCAGTGCCATGCAGTGCTTTGTAATTCAAAGTTCTGTGTGGTGCTTCTGTCTATCGGCAGGCATGACGCTTACCACCAGACGAGTGTCTTGCTCGTCTCGTCATTCAAAGAAATAAAAAAAAAACATGCAATAAATAATCAACACATAGACATAATATGATCAGGGACCGAAACCAGTATGACGAACCTGTATTTCTCGGTTACAACCTATAATAATACAGGTGATGTTAAAGATAATTATGTAACCGTAATTAATTTATTATTATTACCGCTAACCTCGAACCTAACCTAACCGGTTTAAAACCGGTTACCGAAATAATCATTACCTCTTACATGTGTCGTAGGCATGAGATAAAGGACGGGCAATAGGTACCTCTGTATTAAGGTCATTTTTAGGTTACCGTTATTAAAGTGGTAACCTAAAACAATGGTAACATGTTTTATTTATCTTGGTTACCCAGATAGCGGTAATCTAAATCTTAAAAATAACACATTCTTCGATACCAGTACCATAATTTATGAGAGGTATTGGACCCTGCATATTACTATACGCTTTGCATAAGTCGTATCCCGCGCAAGAGAAAACTTGTCGAAATCAATAATTTTGTGGGACAAGATCCACCGCTTTCGCCCACGTTGTTTATTCTGCATATCAATAATGTTTGCCACAAAACAGTACATCCGTGTTACTGCAATAGTAAGTCTCCTGGTAAGCGGGGATTCAGTGAAAGGCAGCCTTGTCATTGAGATTAACCAACCTTGGACCTCAGGTACCAAGAATCTGGTTGAGATCAATATTAGAAAATTCAGGTTTTCACGTGCAAATAATCCCGTTTTCTCCCCTTCGCAATCTTTTGAACATTTACCACCTAATGGTTGCCAATAAATGTTTTCTTTCTTTCTTTCAATCTTCAGGGTATCCTGCTCGCAATACGGTATAGCCCAAGTATCCTGGGCATGGATATTTGCTACTATATGATCTAGGAAACGCATTTATACGGGCCGGCATGATTCTGGTTGTTTGTCAGTGGTCGCTGCTTTTTTTGGAATGAACTGCGCTAACTATCAGTTGTAATGCAGTCACTTTGCCGTGCTCGGAGAACCATGGGTAGAGCAGTATTTACACCTCTGCCAACCTCTTCGAGGAAATCGGCGATACAGGCATGTTAATACATAAAATAAAATAAACTAACACACCCAACAGTCACACACATAGTCCTGACCCCACAGTAAGATACGAGTCTTGTGTCGTGGGTATCAAGAAACAATGAGAGACTTTCGGTCTCTCGTTGTTGTACCCAGACCACGAGACAAATATTTCTGGATCACACAAATCATTGTCTCGGTGCGGGGTTCGAACCCGCGGCCTCTCGCTTCACAGCCGACTACTCGCCCGCTGCGTCACGGTGGTTGTCAAAAGTCAAATACATTGTCTAGAGTCTAGACTTTAGACCATTATCACTTGTATTGATTGGAGTAATAGTAACTAAGGTAATTAATTAATGAAATTCATTTGAAAATGAACCTTATTACAATTACATTAAAGACGACATGATTCCTTAAATCTTATCTCTGCACTTTAGTGGTATCTGTCGACCACAATTCCGAATAATAACGCAACTAAATTCTTTATGGAAAACTTTTTTAGTACTTAGAGGCATATAATAGATTTTTTTTATAGCATAGAGCGGCAAACGAGCAAATGGGTCACCTGATGGTAAGTGATCTCCGCCGCCCATGTACGCCTACAATACTAGAAGAATCATAGGCGCGTTGCCGATCTTAAAAGGAAGAGATAATTAAGACCGGGAAGGGGAGGGGAATTTGAACCTCCTGATCACCTGATCTCACTCACAGTACGAAACGCAGCAGGGGGTGTAAGGGGATCCAACCACCATCTTTCGGAATCCAAGCCAACCTCACCTGCCCGTGGTGCACCCTGCTGGATAACGGACGAGGCTCTGGCGACCGGCTGATGGCGGTATAACCATCGTATTCAAGGCGTAGCTAAATGCAACAGGCTGATTATGGGCAGCAGCATCTTCAGCGCCAGAAGCTACGCCTCTGCGCTCGCCAACCCGTCTGCCAAGCGTGGCGAGTAATGGCAAAACCTCCCAGATGATAGGACAAAAAAGAACCAGGCCCCCAGTCCCCGGCAGCCCCGCTATTCCTAGTTCTGGTAGCAGCTACGGTAACGGCGGGGCAGGGGGTGCTAAGAATCCCCGGGTAAGATCCCGCTACCACCCCCGACGACAACTGGCCCTGGTAACACACACCATTCGCACTATGAGGACTGACGAGAAGATACTTGAGCTGGAAGAAGAAATGAGTAGGTTACGATGGGACATCTTGGGATTATCAGAAGGCCGAAGGAACGGGGAGGACACGATAATCCTAAAGTCTGGTAACCTACTCTACTACCGGGGTGGCGATCAACAATCTCGAGGTGGTGTCGGATTTCTCGTCCACAAGTCCCTCGTTAACAACATGGTTACCATCGAAAGTGTGTCGAGCAGGGTAGTATACCTTATACTCAGAATATGTGAGAGATATTCGTTGAAGGTCATACAGGTATATGCGCCGACCTCGACACACCCAGATGAGGAAGTAGAGGAGATGTATGACGACATTAGTCGGGCCATACACAGCTCCGAAACCTACTTCAATGTTGTTATGGGGGATTTTAACGCAAAACTGGGCAAGAGAAGAGATGAGGAGCTGAGAGTGGGGCAATTTGGATATGGGCAACGAAACCCCAGGGGACAAAGGCTGGCCGACTTTCTGGAGAAAGAGGGACTCTTTGCGATGAACTCTTTCTTTCAGAAGCCGCCTCACAGGAAATGGACCTGGATGAGCCCGGATGGTTTAACGAGGAACGAGATAGACTTCATCTTGACGACGAAGAGACGGATACTCAATGATGTCTCTGTGATCAACAGGGTGAAAACCGGAAGTGATCACCGAATGGTAAGGGGCACATTGAGTATTGACGTCAAGGTAGAAAGACGTCGCTTGATGAAGTCTATGCTCCGCCCTACTCGCGCCCATATTCAAAACCCCGAGTGCTTTCAGCTCGAGCTGGAAAACCGCTTCGCTTGCCTAGATAACTGCGTAACTGTGGACGATATTAATGACGGGTTGGTAGAAGCTATCCACACGGTGGGTTCTAAATTCTTTAGACCCCGCCGTAAAAATCGACCTCAGAAACTCTCGGTCTCGACGCTCGAGCTCATGGCCGAACGTCGATCTATGGCGCTGCGGTCTTCCGATAACGCTGAGGCATATCGGCAGCTCAATTGACGGATATGGAAATCCTTGCGGCACGACGTCCGCGCTCACAACACTGCGAGCATAAAGGAGACGATCGAGCAGAACAAAGGCTCCAAAGTGTTTGCAAAGGACCTGTCTATTGGGCAAAGCCGAATGACAAAGCTGAAGACGGAAGATGGCAGTGTAGCATCGACCAAGGCAGAGGTGTTGAGAAGGATCGAGAGCTTCTACGGACAGCTTTATACCTCGGTTGCCAAACCCGCTACCTGCTCGGCTAAAGACCCAAGAGCTGAGCTGGTCCGGCACTACAGCGATGACATCCCGGACATCAGCTTGTGCGAGATTCGAATGGCCCTCGGACAGCTCAAAAATAACAAGGAGCCGGGCGAGGACGGAATTACTGCGGAGCTTCTGAAAGCGGGCGGAGCGCCGGTACTGAAAGTCCTTCAGAGGCTCTTTAATTCCGTTCTGTTCGAGGGCGTTACGCCTGAGGCATGGAACAGGAGTGCGGTGGTACTGTTCTTCAAGAAAGGTGACAATACCTTGTTGAAGAATTACAGGCCCATCTCACTCCTGAGCCATGTGTATAAGTTGTTTTCGAGGGTTATCACGAATCGTCTCGAGCGCAAGTTAGATGACTTCCAGCCTTCCGAACAAGCCGGTTTCCGAAAAGGTTATAGTACCATAGACCACATTCATACGCTGCGGCAAGTTATACAAAAAACCGAGGAGTATAACTTGCCACTTTACTTAGCGTTTGTGGACTATGAGAAAGCCTTTGATTCCATCGAGACCTGGGCAGTGCTGCAGGCTCTCCAGCGGTGCCACATCGACTATCGGTATATCGAAGTGTTGAGGTGCTTGTACAACAACGCCATCATGTCGGTCCGAGTACAAGAACAGAGTACGAAGGCTATTCCACTACAGAGAGGCGTGAGACAGGGAGATATTATTTCTCCGAAACTGTTCACTGCCGCGCTGGAAGATCTTCACGCCTTTCAAGCTCTTGAACTGGAAAAGATTCGGCATCAACATAAATGGCGAGTACATGACTCACCTCCGCTTTGCCGACGATATCGTGGTCCTTGCGGAATCGTTGGAAGACCTGAGTATAATGCTCGAAGACCTCAACAGAGTTTCTCAACGGGTGGGCCTCAGGATGAACATGGACAAGACGAAGGTCATGTCGAATGTCCATGTTGTGCCCACCCCGATTAATGTTGGAAGCTCATCTCTTGAAGCTGTCGACGAATATGTCTATCTAGGACAAGTAGTCCAATTAGGCAGGTCCAACTTCGAGAGAGAGGTCAATCGTCGAATCCAGCTCGGCTGGGCAGCGTTCGGGAAACTTGGCAAGGTCTTCTCGTCCAAAATACCTCAGTGCCTGAAGACTAAAGTCTTCGATCAATGTGTGTTACCAGTGATGACATACGGCACTGAGACGTGGCCTCTAAACATGGGCCGTATAAGACGGCTCACAGTCACTCAGCGAGCTATGGAGAGATAGCTATGCTCGGTGTTTCTCTGCGTGATCAAATCAGAAATGAGGAGATCCGTAGAAGAACGAAAGTCACCGACATAGCTCAGCGGATTAGCAAGCTCAAGTGGCAGTGGGCAGGCCACATAGCTCGCAGAACCGATAACCGATGGGACAGAAAGGTTCTGGAATGGAGGCCACGTACTGGCAAGCGCAGCGTTGGACGTCCACCTACAAGGTGGACAGACGACCTGATAAAGATCGCAGGAAGTCGCTGGATGGAGGCCGCTTCCAACAGGTCGGTCTGGAAATCTTTGGGAGAGGCCTATGTTCAGCAGTGGACGTCTTGTGGCTGATGATGATGATGATGATGAATAGCGAAGTACTTATGTACACCAACTTTGCAGTCACGTTCAATAAACAAATCAAATATAAAATGTGTCATTTTATAAAACAAAAGTTGTAAAAAAAATGGACTGAGTCTTTGAACAGACTAAATCAAATGTTATTATTGTTCTCAAAAATAATTATAAAGAACTTGATATTCTCACAAAGATAAAACTGTAGCATGACGCAATGTCGTGCGAAATTCAGTCGCTAGTGCATCAAAATTTTAGAACAAATTACATTCGTGGCATACAGCATTTCCTTTGTTCACAATACGTTTAAAACTAACATAATAATACATTTATCAATTTCTACAATATGTAATTATTTTTGTATTTAAGTCAATAATTTTCAATCGTAGCTGTATTATTGGAGGACGTTGAACTTTATCAGTCGCTTTGACGCGGTGCACAACGCAACAATGTCGATTTTCCTCGCTTTCGTTGCTGTTATAATTATTTTTATAATATACAGTGTGAAATTTAAAGACCCGAAGCCGATATTTGGTATTTATTCCGTACCCGGGAAGTGGTTTTATGTGAAATATGTTTTATTCGGCATTATATATTACTTTCGTAAGGTGAGTCAATGTTGTATCAACTTTCAATGATTAATGTGTTACACTCGATTAGAGCGCACAATGCAGCTAAACTACATTTATCCTTACTGACCATACGAAGGCGTTCGTATTAAGCTCGTTTATAAAGGGATTTAGCTAGATGAAGATTAATTGCCTTACCTGTTCAAATAATGTAAACAAATACCTATTATGTTTTAGTGTATATTATAATTTTTTTACAAGACGATGCAATGTGTTGACTGTGAAACACGCAATACGAGACTGAATTGTTAATAAAACATTTACAACCACCCGCAATGATGACATATTGAAATAATTATAATCTAACAACATATACCATGTTTATGCCAAATAATTGCTATACCAAGATTTGTCAAGTATACAGAAATTTGGGTAGATAATATTTTTTTATATCTCTGGAAACATCCCCTCGATTTGCTTCTTTGATTTGATTTGCTTGCTCGAGAAGCTTTTATACAGGACGGCATGACATTGGTGACCACCGATAAACTCATTTTTTGTTGATGGTCGCTGGTTTTTTGGACTTCACTACGCTTACCATTTGCTGTAATGGAGCCACTTTGCCTTTTTCGGATAAAAAATCATCATCCCCTCGAATTGAAGCGTCCGCGTCAGCGTTTTTATACTAACAACAGTATTGCAGATTTTATTTGCAAAATTGCAACCAGCAGCGAGTACTGTTTGACGTCAAACAGTGTCAGATCCTGAAGAAATGTTGTTATAACAAATCCCATAAAGTGTTGCCTGAGTTGAGAATCGAACTCTGGATGTCAAGCTCAGTACTTGCTGTCACTATACCAAATAGTAACGTCTACCATGCAGAATAAATTTAACAAAACAGAATTACACGCGGTTTTGGAATAGCTGAAAATGGCAAAACACGTACGAAGTTACGAACTACAAAAACACTTTTTCGAACAGATATTCACAATGTAACATCAGCCACTGAAAAAATCGATAGTGCTGGTTTTTTTATAGCATAAGCCAGCAAACGCACAAGTGGTGATCTCCACTACCCATGAATGCCTTCAATACTAGAAGGATCATGGACGCATTACCGACCTTAAAGGGATGGGAAAATTAGGGAATTGGGAAGTGGATAATTATTAAGGATTTGGGCCTCTGACAGCCTCTAGACATTTCACTCATCGTACGAACGCAATAGCAAGCCGCTAATTTACGTTGGTTCTTTGTGAGACAGTGGTAACAACATGGTTGAGCCAATTCATACTCATTCATGCTCTTCACAAAACTGTCTAACGTGACTCTACCACTCAAAAAATTTTCATCTATATAAAGCCTCACCTTGTGTTGATCGCGTTCCAGAATCAGCTAGTGTATATCGGGTTCTCCCGAGGGGCTTGCGAGAGGACTTGTATCCCTGTATCCCTCTGCATGCATCGGTCATCCGCCCGTCCTGTCGCAGGCCCCTCGATTTGCTTCTTCACTCTCCCAAGAAGGCAAAAGCATTTATACAGCCCGGCATGATTCTAGTGACCAATGAAACTCATTGTTTGTCGGTGTTTGCTAGTTTTTGAAACTGTACTACGCTTACCATCAGGTGTAGTGCAGTCACTTTGTCGTGCTCGGATAAAAAAAACCTACGTTACTTTTTTAGGCGGAATTTAACCGTCTGCGTTTAATCACAGCCAGGCAGGCTACCGACTCAAGAGACCACGTCGGCAGCAATACTCCGCTTTTTATGGAATTGTATAAATAGGTACTTTTTTTTATAGCATAGGCCGGCAAACGAGCAAGTAGGTCACCTGATGGTAAGTGATCTCCACCGCCCATGTACGCCTACCACCAAAAGAATCATGGGCGCGTTGCGGACCTTAAAGGAAAGGGATAATAAGGGATTGGGAAGGGCTTCCGGATATCTCACTCACCGTACGAAACGCAGCAGCAAGCCGCTACTTTACGTCAGTTTTCTGTGAGACAGTGGTAACGACCCGGTCGAGCCAGTCCATTCATGCTGTAGACAAAACTGTCTACAGCGTGGCTCTACCACTCGATTCGTGACCACAGGACACATCCTGTGCGACAGAGACAGGAGCGGCTGATTATACAAAGCAAACGTGGCACTATCGCCTGACTCATCGCGGTCACCCTGTCTCAAACGATTGTCGTAAGTTTGACCTTTTAGAACGTGCACTAATCGATACGGATGGCTGGTTTAGAACGAAAGCAGTGCACTAACATCAACCTAGCTTTACTTAGAGCATTGCCCTTTAACTAGGATTCATTGACTAGTCCAAAAATAATCTTTTTGGCCTTAGGTAGTAGGTAACAAATTTAAGTTACATTCGACTATTTCATACTACCGAAATCTAACCAAAAGAGACCTTGAGATTTTTACAAGGTGGTAGGTCTGTCGTATGCGAGAGGCTATCTGGATTGGTACCACCACTTTGTCATTTCTGCCGCCAAGCAACAGTGTGTAAGCACTGTTGTGTTTCGGTTTGAAGGACATTGAAGCCAGTAAAATTACTGGGCATTGTAAGTTTAAACATGTCTCGTGGTGACGAGCGCAGTTCAGTGTCATGCAGTGCTTTGTAATTCAAAGTTCTGTTTAGTGTTGCTTCTGTTTATTGGCAGGCGTGACGGTTACCATCAGGCGAGCGCCTTGCTCGTCTCGTCATTCAATCAAATAAAAAAATACTTTGCAATTCAAAGTGCTGGGTGGTGATACTACTGTTGATGGTCAAACGTAACGGTTAAAAATAAAATAACCTCACAGAATTAGGAAAAACATATGTAACGTTTAAAAAATATATATCCAAACATAGCTAATGGACAGGGAGCCCTCGGGTACCTGATCCACTTGACTACTATCAAGCTCATTTTCCGTGAGTAGCTTCGTTTCGATGAGACGACCAACTATTCCCTATGCGAAAATTCTCTATTGTGGTAGCTAACAGAGGTAGCAAGGATAGAATATTTCGATTTGATGATACTCAAAAAATTATTATTTTATTTGTAGGACAATATGACAGTTAAATTATATAAATATTAACTAAGTAAAAACAAAAAAATCAGCTGGTTAGTAATCATTCTTATGACCTCGTTATCGATACCTATTGGAAGCCCCTCCTTCTGCCTAAGTCTAACCGCAGCCTTAAACCTCTCGATTAAAACAGCTTTCAAACAAAAAAACTGAATCATTCCATTTTTTTAAAAAGGGTTCACTAATACACCCCTCTTTTCTGTCGGACGTTTATGTAGATATAAATATTATTTAGCACTCATAAGGAAATAATAACATGTTTACGAGTTAAATTTAAATATATATCAGAAAGTATATGTATACGTATCGACCACATTCCTGTACATCATTTATTGTTTTGTTTATGAAACATAATTACGGGATTATTAATATATTCATATGTACTGTTGGTCAGTCTTGATAAAGCAAGTAACGACATCATCTCAGCTTATTGCCGTCCACTGTTGGACGTAAGCCTCCCCAAGTAAGCGCCAACCATCCCGGTCTTGGGCAATCCTCATCCATCCGCTACCTGCCATCTTTTTCAAGTCGTCGGTCCACCGTGTAGCCGGGCGCCCTACACTACGTTTGCCTAAGGGTGGTCTCCACTCTAGCACCTGTCTGCTCCACCGACCATCTGTCCGTCTGCAGACATGACCGGCCCACTTCCACTTCAGCGTGCTAATTTTGCGAGCAATATCGAGTAACGACATAGAAATCGAAAGGAGGATACAGCAAACTTGGAACAAATACTAGAGTCTAAAGGAATTATTTAAAAGTAACAAGTCAACTAGATTAAAAACCAAGTTAATGGACTCGAGCATCTTGCCGTGCTTGAGGTGCGGATGTCAGACTTAATACAAAAGCCAAGCACAAAATCACCACCTCCGAGAGAGGAATGGAGAGAAGCATGCTTAAGATTAAGACAGTAGACAAGATAAGACACACCAGGATAGGCACAATAACAAAAGCCACAAATTGACCTATGCCCAGAAGTTCAAGTGGAATGGGCAGGACACTTAGCGAGGCTCACGGACCAGAGATGGACCCTCAAAATTACCTTGTGGAGAGGCCCACAGGAAAAAAGAAGAAGAGGGAAACCGCTTATATACGATAGAAAGATGAAATGAAAAAAAACAGGCCCAAATTGGTGACAAACAGCTAAAAATGGGAAAATTTGGGCATCCATGGAGGAGGCCTTTACCCACCCGGGATTCTTGATTTAGATTTAAGTTAAATTAGGAAGTAGTCTAAATTTACTAAGAACGAATAAAGGTTTTTTATTTATGTTGTTTTATATTATGTACTGTTGGCATAAACATAGCTAAGTATGGGCGAGAATACCTACCACCCACCCTAGAACTCTCATTGCCCGTAGAAAATCGTACACATTAATTGTAGGCACCTCTCTAGTAGGTCTCTAGATCTACTTTTTTTTACTTACTTTCTGTGTTCTGTGGCGCTGCCTACCCTAAAATCTCATTGCCCCCAAGGAAATTTTCAAGCTACTCCAATGATTGTTGGACTGAAAGCAAGTGGAACGAATTACCGAAACAGTAATCGCAAGTTCGATCGCAATTTCTGGGACACACACCTCTGAGTTTTGGAAGTTACGTATGTACTGAGTATTTAATTATCACTAGTTTTAAAGACGAAGGAACAAATCGTAGGAATCTGCATACTCTCCATAAGAATTCCAAAAATATGTGAAGTCTGCCAACCCACATTATGGCGTGGTGGACCAAATCCTAGTATTACTAGAGGGGGCCCGTTCCCAGTTTGATAGTAGGTATATACTTACAGGTGATGATTTGCAAAGATGATATGACTAAAACTGATAAGGAGGGAGTAGGTAGACAAGCATCTATTGCTGCACCCACGTGACGGTTCGCCGGGCTTATTTCGTCCCGTAATGTGATTGAGCGAGGCTTTAGCCATGCCTTACGACTGCTGTACTGAGGTCTCGGGTCGAGTAAAAGTGATATCGGATTTTTATATTACGAAATGCTCAGTATCAACCCGGAGTCTGGATTTGTGCCCGGTATGACGATCATGGGACAGAAATAAAGCGGAATGTGGGTGTATTTTAACCACCACAGAATAAGACATCATTTTGAAAGGTTTTTTTATAGCATAGGCTGGCAAACGAGCATGTAGGTCACCTGATGGTAAGTGATCTCCACCACCCATACGCCCACAATACCCTAAGAATCATGGGCGCATGGCCGTCTTTAAAGGAAAGGGATAATTAGGGATTGGGAAGGGGAGGGAGATTTGGGCGTCCGGATATCTCACTCACCGTACGAAACGCAGCAGCAAGCCGCTACTATACGTCGGCTTCCTGTGAGACAGTGAGACAGTGGTAACGACCCGGTCGAGCCGGCCCATTCATGCTATAGACAAAACTGTTTACAGGGTGGCTCTACCACTCGAAGTATTTCAGAATGTGACTAGTGACTATGTTATTATTTGACCGTGTTATGTTTTATCTGTTAAGTACATAGCATTTACTCATACATAAGTGGTGAAACAGACGATTAGTCATCTAATTGTGAAAATATGATATCATTTATATGAAAGAAAATCCGTAAGATTACTTATTTTATCATCCTAGCAACATTATCGGCTTATAAGCGAAAATAAAGTTAAAAAACTCAGGTGCGCGATAAATTTGATAATTCTAATGTAAAATTGTAATTACATTGGAATGTTCTATACGGTACAAATTCAGGCCGGATTGTACAACATTCCTTAATTGTATTTAAATAGTAATTACTAGCATTTGCTCGCGGCTCCGCCCGCGTGAAATTCAGCACCGTTATATTATCTATATCGCATATGTCCATTAGGAATAATGTAGGATTCTAATGGTGAAAGAATTGGTCAAATCGGTCCAGTACTTTCAGAGCCTATTCAATGCAAACAAACAATCAAATCTTTCCTCTTTATATTAGTTTAGATTAAACATGTTGAACGGCCAAATACGTTTATTTTAAATGATGAAGTCAATCAATATCCAATTATAATACAATAAAAAAAGTGTATGTGTGCACGTCACACACGGCAGAAATGAAACTTCAGAAAAGTAGTCAACAAGAGAATGAAATAAATATGTATAGAGTATCAGCAGTGTTAGAGTTATAATAAAGGTTTATTATTTTACATAACCAACGGATTTTAATACGCAAATCCTACTAATGTTATGGTATAAACGCGAAAGTTTGTAAGTATGAATGGATGGATGTTTGTTACTCTTTCACGTAAAGACTACTGAATGGATTTTAATGAAACTTTACAATAATATAGCTTATACATCTGAATAAGACATAGGCTATGTTTTTCAAAAATCAACCCCTGAAGGGTTTAAATAGGGGATGAAAATTTGTATGAAAGCTTTTTGATAGCGAAACGAAGTTCGCGGGCACAGCTAGTACAATATAAAACACGTGAATGATACACCACGATGTTTATGACACATTTTCCGAAGGCTTCGTTGTAAAATACGCCATTGAATGAGTGACGCACATTGCATCCAATACCATTCGTTACTTATATTGAACGGAGCGGCTGCTTCAGGCACCAACCCCAGGTTACAGGTTACGTCACCACTTATCATAATAAACCATGAATTACGGGTGCCATATTTTGATAGCAGCGATAGCTCAACCGCGAGTGGTATGGACTGTCGAGACGAAAGTCGCAGATTCGAAACCAGCCCCAAGAGCATACACCGCTGACTTTTCGAAGTAACGTGTATATTAATTGTTAATTATCGCTTGCTTTAACGGTGAAGGAAACATCGTGAGGAAACCTACATACCTGACAACTCGATAAGATTTTCGAAGGTATGTGAAGTCTGCCAACAAGGCCAGCGTGGTGGACTAAGGCCTAAGCCCTCTCATTCAGTAGAGGAGGCCCGTGCCCAGCAGTGGGACGTATATAATACAGAGGGCTAGTAAAAAAAAAAAAAATTTTGATCGTACTCCGTTCTTAAAGTAGTCTTTACGTTTATATAGCATAGGCTGGCAAACGAGCACGTGTTTCACATGATGGTAAGTGACCTCCACTGCCCATGTACGACCACAATAACTGAATAATCATGGGCGCGTTGCGGACCTTAAAAGAAAGGGATAATTAAGGGATTGGGACGGGGAGGGGGAGTTGGGCCTCCGGATATCTTACTCACCGTACGAAATGCATCAGCAAACTGTTACTTTACGTCGGTTTTCTGTAAGACAGTAGCAAAGATCCGGTCGAACCGTCCCTTTCATGCTGTAACCAGAACTCTTTACAGCGTGGCTCTACCACTCACAAACTGGTGTCCCGGGCGTTGATTTTATCTATTATAACTCCATTCCAAACCCATTTTTACTACTGAGTAATATAATTCTAAGCTTTGTTTCAGTACTCAAATCAAAACTCTTCAGCTGGCAAGGATGGAAGAGCCGGCCAGGGCGTCAAAGCGATAGCAAACCCAGATCAGATGGATAGAGCTCAGCAACTCACCGACCATGCGAAGGTAACGCTCACAAAATGGAAATACAAACAATTCACAAGGTGGTAGGTCCCTCGTAGGCGAGAGGCCGTCTGGGTTGGTACCAGCGCTTTGTCTATTTCTGCCGCCAAGCAACAGTGTGTACTGTTGAAGGACAATGAAGCCAGTGAAATTACTGGGCATTATGAGACTTAACATCTTGTGTCTCGGGGTGACGAGCGCAGTTCAGTGCCATGCAGTGCTTTGTAATTAAAAGTTCTGTGTGGTGTTGCTTCTGTTTATGGGCAGGCGTGGCGCTTATCATCAAGCGAGCACCCGGCTCGTCATTCAATCAAATAAAAAATCTCTTGTAAAGTAAGGAGGTGAAAAGGGGGCAACTGACCCATCTACAAATTCGAAAAAAATACACCCAACAGTCACACGCATAGTCCTGATTCCAACACCAGGGTAACTTGTATCGTGGGTATCATGAACTACAAGGGACTTGAGGTCCCACAACACCCAGACCCGAAATAAATATTTGTGTGTCACACAAACATTTGTCTCAGTGCAGGAATCGAACCTACAATCGAATCGACTCTAGCTTCGCAGCTGGCTACTAATCGAAATATATTAATAATAATTAATATGAAAATTCCCGAA
Source organism: Amorpha juglandis (assembly GCA_949126905.1). Taxonomy (NCBI): domain Eukaryota; kingdom Metazoa; phylum Arthropoda; class Insecta; order Lepidoptera; family Sphingidae; genus Amorpha; species Amorpha juglandis. Next base: position 14,870,376 of record OX421376.1, read on the forward strand.
TTCTTATAACTTTCAAATTAGGAAGAACAGGACGCCCAAATCCCCTCCCCTTCCCAATCCCTCATTATCCCTTTCCTTTAACGTCGGCAACGCGCCCATGATTCTTCTGGTGGCGGGCGTACATGGGCGGTGGAGATCACTTACCGTAAGGTGACCTACTTGCTCGTTTGCCGGCCTATGCTATAAAAAAAGGACAGTAATATACATGCGGTGAAATCCCAAGGGACAGCTAGTATATTGTAAAAATAATTCTCAGGCATTCGACGCGATATTCTTCATATCATCGTCGAAAAATGAGAACGATAAAGGCATCTACGTGATAATGGGCTGCGAGCGAAGACCCATGGGCATGTGCAATGGACTGTTCTATATAGGGGTAAGTACCTTTTAATCATACTAACACAGCAAAGTACATACATAAGTAATTACACTGGATCTTTACAAGGTGTGTATTTACAAGGTGGTAGGTCCCTCGTATGCGAGAGACCGTCTAGGTTGGTACCACCGCTTTGTCTTTTTTTGCCGCCAAGCAACTGTGTGCAAGCACTGTTGTGTTTCGGTTTGAAGGACATTGAAGCCAGTGAAATTATTGGGCATTATGAGACTTAACATCATATGTCTCAGGGTGACGAGCGCAGTTCAGTGCTATGCAGTGCTTTGTAATTCAAAGTTCGGTGTGGTGTTGCTTCTGTTTATGGGCAGGCGTGACGCTTATCATCAGGCGAGCGCCTTGCTCGTCTCGTCATTCAATCAAATACAAAAGAAAAAAAACTGTTCTACAATACATGTTTGAACTACCATACATTGAAGTATTATTTATTTGAATTAGTAATAAATACAAACAAGTGTTTACGAGTTCATAATAAACATTGTATTCCAGTTACCCGGCAAAGGTCTGCTCTGCAGTAAGAAGATCCCAGACACAGTATTATTTGGCGCGGAAATTGGAGAGTTCGGAGCTGAGGGTATTAAAATGGTGCCAGTGGAACCCATGGTCAAATGGAACATCTCTTACAAGGGGAAGATGTGGTATGTAAACAAGAAAGAGTTCAGTAGTGAGGCGCTACAATTACAATTAATACACTAATTCTGTAGATAAAAGAGTCTACATAATGCCGCTACTACCACTTTCAATTCATGCTGTAGACGAATGTGTCTGCAGTGCCACTACCACTTTCAATTCATGTTGTAAACAAAAATGTCTACAGTGTGCCTCTAATACTTTCAGTTCATACTTTAGACGAAAAGGTCTACAAAGTCGCTCTAACACTTTGAACGTTCAATTTGTACTGTCGACGAAAGTGTCTACAGAGTGGCTCTACCATTTTCAATTCATACTGTAGACGAAATTGTCTACAGATTGGCTCTACCACTTTTTAAGTACATCGCTATACCACGTATAATAATAATTGGAAATGATGCAGAATGTGCAAATTGGTGCAAATCATTAGTGCTTGAAAATGATAATGAAATAACAGCCTTCCAGATTCCCATGGTCATGAATGCTCTATTATCTAAGACCCCAATTTTAATAATATGCTATGATTCTTTGGTGTCGTAAGACCCAAAAAGACCTAGTTCAGTCAAGAAGATTGAAGAGAATCAAAATCAAAAATCAAAAATCAAAATCTTTATTAATCACGTAGGCTACGAAAGCGCTTATGACAGGTCATGTACAGAAAATTTGTCATTAAAAAGACTAACTTAGAATTAAGGGAACTTAGGACTAACCGCCGCGCTAAAGGCTGGCAGGAAAAGGCACACCAACAAGCATGGGAAAAGGGAGGGCATCCTTAAGTGAAGGGATTCACGGACTAGGGTAAGACGGAGTAGGGTAAGTTTACAAAAACTTTTGTAAGGGTTTAAAAGGTAAGGAGATGTGTCGTGGACCTTACTGGCAGGAATATCCCTAGCCTAGCTAACCTACCAACCTTTCTCTAGCTGCCTACTGATGACGACCCGAAGAAGAAAGGCAGAAAGAAACTCTGGGCTTATTTTTTTCGCCATCAATTATATATTGCATACTTTTCCTTTTTTCTTTTAAAAATGTATTTTTTTTAGCAACATTTACAATAAAAATCGTCACATGGACTTGTCCATTTACAATACTAAATTTACAAATATATAGCTGCATCATAAGTAACAATCGTGATAGTTTATAAAAGATGCATACAGCAATACATACTGTTACAGAAACAATCCAATATAATTTACCTAAGGCAAACACTGTTTTTATTGGTCGATCGGTCAACTAGTGTTATTATGATGTCAAAATTTAAATTATTATATGTCAAAATGTGAATAGTAAAATATGTCAAACTTACAGACTAGCAATTATTATTTATAAATTTAAGCATGATGTACTTTATGTACATGAGAAGGCAGATTTAGTGAAGGCTACAGTGTCTTCATGCAATGTGCAGGACTGCTTCCAAACTTCCCTATCATCTAAATAATTTGCAACATTATAATAAGCTTTAGACATCAAAGTGCGTTTGATGTGGAGCTTAAATTCTATTCTAATCTATTGAGCGTATTTTTTTCTAAACGCATTTTAATGTCAACAATATCGCAAACTCCATTGCCTTTAAAGCAGACTTCATGTCATGCTGTCAAGCTGAAATATATTAGGGTTGGTATCCATAGGCAAGAGCGTCACTGACGCTGACGTTTGACGTCACCTAGACCATAAATGTTGGGTTCATTTCTTAAAATGACGTCACTTCAGTTTCGTTTTTCTAAAATAGATTTTCATAAACTTCCTTAGGTACCAAAACGACCCCAGCAAGGTAGTGGACGTGGATTTCACTGGAGAATGGAAGGCCACCAGCAGATACTTTGACTTTGATAGTGACTTATACCCAGCTACCGTGATCCGGTCCATCGCAAGGGAAAAATGGAGCCGGGAGTACTTTGAAGGGCTCAAAACGTAAGTTATTGACGGCCTCTATAGTGGGGTGAAGAAAAAGACGGCCGCGAAACTAAGAACTGAGGGTTCGATTCTCACACCTAAGCAGATTTTTGTGAGATCCGGAAATATTTTATTTGATGTTTTTTTATTAATTAGTGTCAAAAAAATATTGATTTGAATTTATATGAAAAATCGGTCCTAAATCGAATTTATTTAGGTCGAGGTTCTCAAACTTAATTCGTCTACTGCATATTTTAAGAATCAATTATATTCTACCGCTCCCCAAAATCCCGCGAAATTATGTACTTTATTTCAAATAAATCTAGTGTGTCATAATATGTGCTTTTTCTGAATTAAAACTTACATACTTAGTCCCATTGCCGCTTGCCGCTCACTTTGAGAAAGACTGGTTTAGATGATCCACTCTTTTTCTTCATTGATAAATTAAAAAAAATACTCAGTGTTGTTTACTTTGATAACTAATTATATTCAACACAAATCATTAACACGATTGGAGATGGAGATATTCATTAAATTGTCGTTTTCAGAGCACATCAATCACATTACGAACAATTTGGAAACTTGAAATGCAAGTTTAAGATCGATGACGAATCTTTCGAATACACTTTGCCTTCGTTCAGAGATCACAGTTTTGGTAAGTATCATTATATAGGGATATATTTTATTTCTCTTTTTTCTATGTAACACCTTGCTGCAACGTTTCGTACGGTGAGTGAGATATTCAGCGGCCCAAATATCCCTCTCTTACTCAATCCCCTTATTATCCCTTTCCTCTAAGGTCGGCAACGCGCCCATGATTCTTCTATGCGTTCATGGGCGGTGTAAATCACTTACTATGCGATGATCCACTTGCTCGTATGCCGGCCTATACTTTTAAAAATATTATTTCACTACTTTTCTGAAATGTATATCGCCTTCCCTTGTCAGTCTGTTAATAATTATAGAGACTATCCTGCCCACACACCCGCCACTGTAACTCCTGTGCACCAGGATCAACAGTGGCACGCATTTGTGTTGACACAGAGCAGTAAAGCTCGACGAGTCTCTGGGAATGCCTAAATGTCTTTGTCCCGCAACGAAATTAATCAGATAGAAGGTAGGGAAGAGTTGGAAATATTACTGTTAATCATTTATTTGCAGGTCAGAAGCGCGACTGGAGCCTGATGCACCGGTACGCGTTCCACCACATCTTCTTAGAAGATGGTACCAGCATCAGTGTCGGCGTCATCTGCCAACCTTCCACCGCTTCAGTGTGAGTTTAAAAGATCCAGGGTCAGTTTGAAGTGGAGACTCCCAAATTCACTCCTTGGCTCACCCCCTCTTTACATATCTACTAGGTAATAGGTCCCTCGTATACGAGAGGATGTCTTGCTTGGTACCACCGCTTGTCTACTTGTGTCGCAGAGCAGCAGTGCGTAACCATGGTTGCCTTTCGGCTTAAAAGACATTGAAACTACTGGGCATTACGAGATCTAATATGTTATGTCTCGGAGTGACGAGCGCAGTTCAGTGCCATGCAGAGCTTTGTTATACAAAGTTCTGCGTGGTATTGCTTCTGTTTATGTTCAGGCGTGGCTCTTACTATAAGGCGAGCATCCTGCATAATAAATAATTTTTGAACATATACGGTCTTACTTATAAACTTTCATAGCACTGCTTAGTTACAACAATATTTTCGTCTCTTTCTATCCACTTTATAAATCACGTTGACAGAGAAAGATGAAAGAGTGTTTACCTAAGCAATGCTTAAGTAAGGTTTGGGAGTAAGACCCGTGTTTAGGTGGGATTTATAATTGATATAGCAATTGCCTTCCAATTTGTTAATTTAATAATTGTTTCCAGATTTGAGGCTGGCTGGATAGCTTTGCCGAATAAGGAAGTGCACCCTATAAAATGGGTGGATTTGCAATTGTATCAACACGGTGAAGGCGGGACGGCTCCACGAGACTACGCCTTCGCCTTCCAAGCGGGTGATGAGGAATACGTAGTCCAGGTAAGAATTATTTGTTCAGGAGATTTTGACCTCCACGTTGCGCAGTTGTATTGCGCACGCGGTACATCCATTGGTAAATGCTTTTATTTTTTTACATCCTAAGATTATGATTTTTGTGTCATTCTGCTTAAATTATTTTGGATTTTCATTTTTTTTATCTGAGCACGACAAAGTGACTGTACTACACCTGATGGTAAGCGTAGTGCAATCCAAAAAACTAGCGACCACCGATAAACAATGAGTTTATCGGTGGGCATCAGTGGTAACAAGCCGGTCATGCGGCCCATTCATACTGTAGACAATATTGTTTACCACCCAAAAATAAAATCTTTCACTGTAAGTACTCGAAAGATTTCAAAACCGATTATATTAAAACCACTACTTAATTTTCAGGTCCTAGTAGAATACGAGTCCGTACACTACGTATCGGACGAATGGGAAGCTCGTATGGTGGAGAGGTTCTGCAAGTTCGTGGTGAACAATATTCCCGGACGAGGCGTGTCCGAGTTCCACTACCGATACACGGACGGGCGTCCGGAGAGTGTTGCCAAGGATGACCCCGAGTGGTACAGGAAAATGTGCCATAAGATTTAGGTCGCACGATTTAAATTCAAATGAACGGGATTTTTTTTTTAATTCTTGTCTATGGCTGGAATAAACAAACCATCATTAGGGCTCAGTAAACGTTAATATATGTTTGACGGATGCAAACCCACATGAATTTTATTGTTATTTTTTTTATTTAAAAAAAACTTAAATCTTATTTATAAAATGTTCCCCATGTACGATTATGGATAATAGAAATTAAAATTACTAATTTAAGTCAATGAATTTGCCTAAATATAATTAATATCTCAATTTTTTACTTGTGGGTTAAAATGTTTTTGCATATTTACTTCTTTTTATGCTTTTTATTATGCTTTATATTCGAGAAATAACCCTCGTTTATACGTGCTTAACAAACATGCATTCAGTCCACGCAATATAACATTTATTCTTGAACATGGGGCATAGAACATGATAAAATATATTTTTGTGATAAATATGTAAAAAAAACGTATGTGAAGAAAAAACTAGGTAAAAAAAACTCTTTTTTTGTTCTCTTGAGTACCTATCTAACTGGACCCGGTATGAACATTACCGAAGCGAACAATTTAAACCGTTCTACTTTACCTACTTTGCTTGTCAAATACATCACTTATCCGCAGATCAAATTATGTAATTACTTGATATACATATTTGAATGTTTATCAGGCACTTAGACCGGCTTGCACGACATAATAAAATAATTAAATACGCCCAACAGTCACATACATAGTCCTGACCCCACAGTAAGATACGAGTCTTGTGTCGTGGGTATCAGGAACTACGAGAGACTTTCGGTCTCACAACACCCAGACCCCGAAACAAATATTTATGGATCACACAAACATTTGTCTCGGTGCGGGGTTCGAACCCGCGATCCTTAATTGTATCTCGCCACTAAACATGTTTACTAATATCAATTTTTCATACCATTTGACGTTCCTAAAACACGTTTATTGGCTAAATACGATTTAAGGATCGATACAAGGATCGTCGTGCAAGTCGACCTTAATCCTAGTCTTCAGATTAGTATACTATAAATTAAGGGGATATATACCACTCCTCAATAATATTTGCTTATAATCAAACAAAGATGACTTCAAATAGTTTTTAATTAAGGTTTCGAGACCCTGACATGATCGTCAGGGTGACGAGCAGTAGAAAAATATGTTTAGTCTCATAATGCCCATTAATTTAATTATGAGACTAAACATATTTTATATATTTTATAATTAATGAAATGTATCTTTAATATATTATAACTATGCACTCTTCATTTATTTGACTGAATTGTAACGTAGGTATGTAAGTAATAATAATTTGTTATTTATTTTGTTACTCAACCATGTTATCTTAATATTAATTTAATTCATTAAAACAAGTATTGTTACTTCCATCAATTGCAAATAAAATGTGGTTATTACACCTAAGTTTGAATTTAATTTTTTATCACCCTGCCACAATGTAGACAGTTTTGCTTACAGCATAAATGGGCCGGCGCAACCGGGTCTGTACCACTGTCGTGACAAACCGGCATCGTACGGCTCAGCGAGATTTCTGATGGCCCATATACTCCTCTCCTTCTCAATTCCCATTCCTTTCCTCTAAAGTCGGTGACGCATCGCCGACGTAAGTATAAAAGTCTTTCAATAAAAGATGTTGACATAATTTTAAAATAATAAAAAAATAAGTCAAATATTGGCTGAAGAAACAAGACTAAAATATACAGCGTGTAGCAACATTACGGGAGCCCCGGTAGGGTCGGGATTTGTCCTTTCGCTGCTCCAATTAGTTGCTAATCGAATTGACTGACTGGACCGCGGATGGAATAATTGTACACGCGTAACTAATTTTTTATACAGAGTGATTCTTTGTTACTTTTCCTGTTACAAACATTCTTCTATGCATATTAAGCGAGGTTTGCCTTTTCAATCAATCTTCAATATAAGACAATCTCATTAACTTTATTATTCGCTAGGAATATATAGAATAGGTATAAACTAACTTTGCCGGCCAGAAGCTATGCACGAGCGATGCCGCGGCTAATGTTTCTAGAGACTAAAGAATGACGGGACTTAGAAGGCGTCAAGAGTGGGTAAAGTGACTATTTCCTTCTTGTATAATTGAAAGGTACATTATCCTGTGCTTTTTAATCAGTGTCAGTGTAACACAGAGTACATTATTACAGTGTTGTATGACATAAATTAGACCTTCTCAGGTTCTGACATGGTTTGTATGTAGTTTTAGCGAATTCGCTAAACTTTAGCACCGATTCTCCAAAATACTTTAGCATAAAATGTGTGGCCTCTTTCATTGGCAACCACTTACATTAAATGGTGAGTAGAGTGGGAAGTGAGTGTTCTTAGATTTAATTCCTGTTAAATTGCATAAAAATTGCTCGCTGATCTACAAAGTTTTACTCTCATCGTTTTTTCTTACGCCCTGGCGTTATTCTGGCTTAGTGCCAGGGTCTGTGTAATTTATATTAATTACTAGCTTTTGCTCGCGGCTCCGCCCGCGTGATCTGCTTTTTCCGGGATAAAAAGTAGCCTATGTCTTATTCTGATGTATAAGCTATATTATTGTAAAGTGTCATTAAAATCCATTCAGTAGTTTTTACGTGAAAGAGTAACAAACATACATCCATCCATCCATACTTACAAACTTTCGCGTTTATAATATTAGTAGGATTATGTTTGATAAACTGTTAATTTATTGTGACTTGTGATTCATTACCTACTGTTACTTTTTACTCACTTTCTTTAATACCATTTTGCAAGTTTGGGTTTCTAATCTTTTTCAAACGCCTCGGAAACTAACAAGCCATATTTAAATACAATTGTTTCAATAATACATACAAAAAGTGTCGTATCGTAAATCCTACACCAACCTGTATAGTAATCAGTGTTTAGGGTCATAACAGGAACGACGGCGCTAGTAGGTTTTAACTGACAGTAACGTCAGGACTACGCAGTCAGGTACCATTCCGACATTTATGTACTGCTGAAACTACTGGGTGAGTGTCACTTTTAAAATAAGCCATTATGTTATAAGTCTGTACCACATCTAAAGACTGATGAATTTTTATAAAAACCCGCAAAATTATCTGTGCTGATATTTTTGGGAGAAACAATAGACGAAAAATCGTTTATTGCTCTAACGAATAAGATTCAATTCGAATCTATTAAAAGGATAAAATTATAGAAACCGAAAATGGAACAACTATTATTATCATTTATTAATTAGAAAATCACGAAAAAACTTACATGGTATTGTAAGCCAACAATTTTATTTACACACTCAGAATGGATTTCGACGCTATCCTAGAAGACGTTGGGCCTTTTGGCAGATACCAGAAGCTGGTCATCTACTTCGTCCTCCTCCCCGCAGTGATCCCTTGTGGGTTCCACGCCTACGCCCAGCTCTTCATGGCAGCACATGTTAAGCACTGGTGTAGAGTGCCTGAGTTAGAACATATAGCTAATGTTGATGTTATAAAGAATTTAAGGTAGGTGGACGTTGGCTTTAAAGGTAAGTTTAGATATTTAGATAAGACAGAGAAGAACCTCTCATTCCTACTACGGAGACTTGAAAAAGATACTACCATGCAGATGTCATAACGACCCATATAATGTAGTCGTGTAAAGTATTTTTAGGTCAGAATGAGACGAACAGATCGCTCGTCTGAAAGTACCTGCTCATAAATAGCAGTATCACACAAAACTTTGAAATCAAAAAGTCTAATCAAATATGGCAGTGCACTCCGCTCATCGTCCCGAGACATACCGAGCAATTTCACAGGCTTCAATGTTCTTCAAACCAGGACACAGTGCTCATACACTGTTGTTTGGCACCCGAAATAGACATAGCAGTAGGTTTTTATACCGGTAGTTACCGGATATTGAGACAGAATAGAAAACTAGAAAGATAAATATGGTAAAAATGGTATTTAAAGTTCTCCAAATATTTTCAGTATTCCACTAGAATTGAAGAACGGGGCACTCCAATACTCAGAGTGTTACATGTACAACCTCAACTACAGTGATGTGGTGAAGGACTACGAGAATGCAAAAGTGAAACAAGTTTCTGGAGATATCGTAGAGTGTACGAATGGCTGGATGTATGACAAAACGATTTATAAAAATACTGTTGTTACTGAGGTAAATATACTATCCGATGACCCAATAGTACGCTTGGACCGCTTTGATACAAAAATTGCTTTACGATTTATATAAATTTCATTTGAAATATCATGTTTCTATTGAAAAGGAGAAATTATTAAAATTAAAGTATTTATTTTTAATTTTTATCTCATCGACTCTAAGCGTCGCTTACCAAGGAAGAACCCCTACTTAGCTTCGGAACAATATTCTTCCAAGTTACGTATCTCCAATTACTTGTACTCCGATACTTGTATCCGACCGGATGGCGACCACCGTACACTGGTGCTAAAACCTGCCATAGTGGCCTACCTTGTGTAGGTCGCGTTCCAGGGTCAGCCAGTGTATATCCGGTTCTCCCCAGGGGGCTTGCCCCCTGATACTAACCCTTTTCCCATCCCTTTTCCTTTCCCTCCCCCTTGACCCTTTGGCAGGCCGGCATGATCTTGCCGACCTACGATGGACACATTGTTTATCGTTGGTCGACACTATTCTTGGATTGCGCTACACTTACCATCAGGTGTAGCGTAGTCACTTTGCCGAGCCAGGATAAAAAAAAGAAATTCCACGTGAGGCATCATCGTACACGTCTTGTTAGTCAATCAGTACAAAAATAAATATACCTTTTAAAAACATGAAAACAATTGATAGGTAACAATAAATAATCAATATCCCATCAACACCATATAACTTTACATCATTTACAGTGGAATCTCGTATGCAGCAGGGATTTTTACCCGACGCTTGGACTGGTTCTTCTAGCTGTCGGTGGTATAATCGGGAACTACATATTTGGCTACGTCCAGGACACTTTGGGAAGGAAGCCAGCTTTCTTCATCTACCTCTTGATTGAATGCATTTTCGGAGTGGCCACGGCATTCGCTCAGAACTATTTTATATGGATTATATATCGGATCGGTGTTGGTTTTACAGTGCCTGCTATAATGACAACTCCATACGTTTTAGGTACGTGAGACAATAATTCTAATTTGCCTGTTGGTAATCAAATATTGATAACTCGATGACAGGGAAGACATGATAATCTACTTATTTCTATCAAAACAAAAATTTAAATCTTCCGGGATCAAACACATTGATATGTTAAAATTCTAACTCTAAAATACATATCAACAGCAAAGTTTATATCTCCGGTTTATTTGAAAATCTAGCACATACAAATCAAAACACACTTCTATCAATTTCTCTTTTCCAGCCATCGAACTCGTGGGCCCTCGATACCGAACTCTCTGCACCATACTGTCCAACATAGCCTACTCTTTAGGCCTCATCCTACTCGCAGGAGTGGTATATATGGTCCGGGACTGGCGGCACTTAGCCCTCGCCACAACCTTGCCCTTTGTTGCCCTGTTCCTGTACCTATGGCCCATGCCAGAGAGTCCAAGATGGCTACTCGCGAGAGGGCAGTTCGAAAAAGCAGAGGCTATTTTGAAGAATATGGCCAGGTTAGTAAATGGGACGCGGTGATAACTTGTCACGCTATTAACTTAATAGAATAGTTCTATTAATATAAATCACAATCTAATCTCTAAAGCAATTATTATCGTTTTTATCACAATACCAAGCCGTAGTTTTGTGGTTGGCTGTTATCAATAAAAACACCGTGTTTTCATTAGTCTATGAGTATATTTATATATCTGAATAGTTACTTAAACATTTAAATTAGGTAATTATGTCCCACACTTGTTGTTAACAATGTGTGGATCCAGTAATCTGTATCGTGGGTATCCCCTATTAGGAACTACAAGGAACTTACGGTCCCAAAACACCAAAACCCGAACTTGAAAAACGTATATACTTTTTTTTGCTAGCCCTGTATTATATATGTCCCACTGCTGGGCACGGGCCTCCTCTACTGAATGAGAGGGATTAGGCCTTAGTCCACCACGCTGGCCTAATGCGGGTTGGCAGACTTCACATTCCTTCGAAAAATCTTATCGAGTTCTCAGGTATGCAGGTTTCCTCACGATGTTTCCTTCACCGTTAAAGCAAGCGATAATTAACAATTAATATATGTACACGTAACTTCGAAAAGTCAGTGGTGTATGCTCTTGGGGCTGGTTTCGAACCTGCGACTTTCGCCTCCACAGTCCATACCACGCCCCTCTGAGCTATCGCTGCTTTACCTTTACAATAAAATTAATTTACCATTGTAAACTCAGTATGTAAACTTCTTACTTCAAATTAATATATTTGTGGATCACACAACCATTTGTCTCGGTGCGGGAATCTAACCCGTGGCCTCTCATTTGACAGTCGAATACGCGCCTCCTGCGCCACCAAGGCGCCCTATCTACTTGCTTGTCAGACGTAAATTCAAATAATTTCGTTACAGAATCAATGGAAAATCTCTACCGGCGAACTACATGGTACAATTACATCGAAAATACGAGACTAATAAACTAAACAAAGACGTAGAAATGGCGAAGTCGCGTAAATACGGAATCCTGGACCTATTCCGTACGCCCAACTTGAGAAAGAAGACTATCATAGTTACTTTTATTTGGTTCACGAATACCAGCGTCTACGTAGGTGGGGATATTGTTGTTTTTACCTGTAACCGACATAAAACTGAGGAGTTTTTCAATTCGACGCATCATTTTACCTTTAAACTAAAACACCAGCATAGGAACAAGAACGTGCCTAATTATTTGAGAATTTGACGCTCGAAGAAATACTCGGCATTTTCCACTCAAGATCTTAGCCAAATACGTAATACTCATGAGACACTCCCTTTTGGGCGAAGCAGCTTTTAACAGTTTTTAAAATGCCAGACAAAGGATTGTCAGGTCCATTATTAATATTTATCTACCTTTGTGTGTAGCCAACAATATTACATTTTACTAAAGCCACATTTTTCTAAAAACTATCAGACAGTTTTTATGTACTTATATAAATAAATCAAGGTTAAACATTAAATACTCATAGCGGCATCGCCTCATTGGTTGTGTGGTAGGTGCCTGCTTAAACTACGAAAATAGTGACATCCTAGATTGCTTGGGATTGGTACTTGCAGTATGGCGATAGCCTCGCCACCTATCATATCATAGGACGGAAATATGCTCGGCGAAACGTAAAATAAAACCGTGACCTTATATATGTTTGTAGGTATGTACTATGTACCTATGTACTACACACAGAAGTTAACTAGGCACCTCGGTGTAATGACGTCATAGGAATGTACTAACTGCATAAAAAATTCAAGTGCCAGGTGTGAAATATATTTTATATATTATTTATTTTATTGATGAGATTGTAAAAGTCATTAGTGAAAGACTCGATTTCCTCTTTTTACCCGGTGTAGATAATTTAACAGGAATGACGAAACGTTTATTCTTTTTTTCATTTTCAAAAAACTGCATCAGTTTCAAGATAATGTTTCTTTCCCTACTGTAAATAGTTTTCCCCATAATCAATCACTCAAAAATCCGTCCAACAATAACAACGAAAAAAACACGAAGAACGCGCGTTCGCAACCGTAGTATTTAATTTACTGACCGTAATGACGCGTCGAGGGCGAGAGCGGTAGGCGGTGGGGTGTGGTGGGAGGGGACGCGCATTCCACTGAGGTGCCAAGTTGATTTCTGTGTGTTATATGTTCTAGGTTTATCGTACTACGCTCCAGTGCTTGGCGGCGACGAGTTTCTGAATTTCTTCCTAGCTGGTGTGGTGGAACTCCCGACGTATCTGTTCCTGTGGCCTTCTATGGAACGACTTGGCAGACGGTGGACGCTATGCATGAGCATGGTGGTCGGTGGAGTAGCATGCCTCACTACGTTTCTGGTGCAACACGGTTGGTTGCGCTTTTTATATAATTTAGGCATATAGGCAAAGGAGATCGTATTTAGCAAAGGTGGCGAGCGTACAAGTGGGTATAACAGCTGTCGTTTTTTAAACAACTACTAAGAAATGTTTTTTGATATTATATACTTAGAGAGGTTTTTTTTATCCTGGCTCGGCAAACGGCTACGCTACACCTGATGGTAAGTGTAGCGCAATCCAAGAATAGTGTCGACCAACGATAAACAATGTGCCCATCGTAGGTCGGCAAGATCATGCCGGCCTGCCAAAGAGCCAAGGGGGAGGGAAAGGAAAAAGGGATGGGAAAAGGGTTAGGCTCGGGGGGCAAGCCCCCTGGGTTATAATAAGTGAGAAAAGGACATTGTCAAAAATGGCCTATGAATCAACACGCATGAAACATTTACTATAATTATTATTATTATTTATAATGTACATTATAATTATTTCAATAGAACGGACACTTTTTAATTTCGAAAACAATTTAAAAAGTATTCACTTCCGTCATAGTCCTCGGTATTATTATTATTATTTTATTTATGGCTCTTGCAGTACTATGCATTTAGCCAGTGTCAAGTACAATTCATTCTCAAGTTATTTTTACAAGAACGATGAAACACGGGTGCGGTCGATTTCAAGGTCTTGTCGGAGTTTTGGTGTTAACTCCTTTCAGTACGATTCTTAATTCACTTATTTCAATGTCTCCATACACTGTTCATCACCGTCAATGTTTATTGAACAAATCCATACCACTTTTATACAACAAACACAACTCTAAACTAGTTTATGAAATAAATTAAAATAAGCGATGAACTGCACTGTCAGAATTCCCGCCAAAACTCGTCCTCGGTATTATAATTTTTGGTTCAAATTCGGGTTTTTAATAGGCAAAGGTATTGTAGCTCATACAGCCAAGTCTTTGTAACAGCACTCTTAATAAGAGTTTGACACAGACAAACGTCAGTATTCTCAAAACTCAAGTGTTGAGAATACTGACGCTTGTCTGTGTAATTAAAAACCATTATTTTATTAACCATGATTATGGTTTTTAGTCACAAACAGTCCGATATGATGTCGCGGAACCATAATACGGCTTGTCAAAATGATCTTTTTTAATTTATTTATGGCTTCGCATTGTTATGCATTTCGCCAATGACAAGTGTAATTTATTCTCAAGTCTTCACAAGAACGATGAAATATCGGTGTGGAAGTTTTCAAAGACTTGTTGGAGTTTTGGTGTGCATTCTTTTTTTCAGTACGATACTTAATTCACTTATTTCAATATTTCCATACACTGTTCATCGCCGTAAATGTTTATTGCACAAATCCACGCCACTTTTATACAACAAACACAACATTAAACTAGTTTTTGAAACAAATTAAAATCAGCGATGAACCGCACTGTCAGAATTCCCGCCAAAATTCCGTCAAAATGAATTAACAGATGATAACATTTGACATTTGATAGTATTTATTGGCCTAATTATAACCTCAAAATCCGAAAGTATTTTATTTATTTTTCGGAATTCTCAAGTGTCCGTAGTTTTAAATTAGTTTCAATCAAATATATACATTATCTACAATCCAAAAAGTAAATTCACCTCCCTGTTGGTTCTTAGGCCAACTATGTATGGACGACGAACAATGTCCTTTGTATGAGAAATGTAGTTATTATTCTAGAAGAGTTTTTCACGCGAGCGAAGCCGCGGGCTACAGCTATTTTTTATTGTAAGTAGCCTTTATTCCAGAGACATACGTGACTCTAGCGCTGTACTGCGTAGGGAAGATGGGTATATCTTCCTCGTTTGTGGTGCTACCTCTCATGGCCTCCGAGTTATATCCAACTGTGGTGCGAGGCCTCGGCATGAGCTTGAGCTCCGTGGTCGGCATGCTCGGGCCTATATTCATACCGCTTGTAAACTATTTGGTGAGTTCACTTTACATTATTTGATAACTAAATTTAAGTACGTACACAACTACGACTACTTCACGTCGTTTTATACGAAAATGCTTAGGTACTTCGCTAAGTCCGAACTAATAATACGGCGATCGACGCCCCGTGATTTCGACTCACAATGACATCAGATTAGGTAGTAGATACAGCCAATTTTAGTTCAATTTGGAAAAATAATATCAATTATTCAAAGAAGTATTTTTTCAGGGATCTGATATTATGGTTCTACCGCTGATCATCATGGGGGCGCTACTGGTAGCTGGCGGTATAGCAAGTCTGCTCCTTCCCGAAACCCTCAACCAACATCTCCCACAAACTTTAGAAGATGGGGAGAAAATGGGCTTGGACACTGATTTCTGCTGCAATCCTCCTGTGAAAGAAAATGATCGTAGACAAAGTGAGGATAAAACAAAAGACGAACATACTTGTAATGCTTGTAATGCGCTATGTTCGTGTCAAATGGTCAATGTGTCGCTAGAAACTGCACCTCCAAAAGAAAAAGAATTTGAGAAAATAGAGTTTATTGTAGTAAAATAAAATGTGTTTACTAATTTGTTTTTTGTTATGCACTTATTACCTGGAGACTACTGGAGACCTAAGCGATCAGCGCATTTATGTGTACAATCACGATGAGAAAATCTTGCATGATAATTTGCGATTTTAAAATCGTATCAAGGAACAGGGAAATATAATAAACATGGATGTCCAACAATTGTAATTATGGACTATACTAAAACGCATTACGAAATAATACGAAACTATAAATTATTGGTGAACTAATTAAAAATATAGGAACAATAATTAAAATTCCTAAAAGGCTAAACCTTTGTTTCATTCTTTCATTATCTATAATTAACTAATCTTTACTATGTTTAATACAAAACAGATAATATGTTGTAAAAACAACTCAGGATAGGCTTAAATATGTACTCTAGATACATTATTTATTTCTGGCGCTATGCCGCTATGTTGTCTTCCTGCATAAAAGAAATTATTATAATATCAGCTTTTTTTCGGTATTATACCGTCCCACTGCTAGATACGTGCCTCCTCTACGACTGAGAGAAGTCAGGCCTTAGTCCAATACTCTGGCCTAAAGCGGGTTGACAGACTAAACATAAGTACTTTCTATTTTTTATGCAGAATTCTCAGGTATGCAAATGTTCGGACGTTTTCCTTTGCCTTTAAAGCAAGAGATAATTAACAATGAATACACGCGTAACTTAGAAAAGTCGACAGTACATGCTCTTGGGGCTGGTTTCGAACCTGCGACTTAGACTAGTTCGACTTGACTATCGCCGAAACATTACGGTTTAGCGAAGCAAGTTGAAGTCCAACACTCTTCCTTTATTCATAGATGGTTCTCAACCATTGACAATACATTTCTGAACGAAATAATTAAAGTTCTACTGATGACCTTAGATTATCTATTCCATAGATAGGACTATCACAGAATGAATTCCCTGCAAAACGAGATAGTTATATAAGTAATTGAACGTGTTAGACAAAGATGCCTATATAATATTGCTGTCACTTTCAGCGTAGCCTATAATTTCTTGTTTGTCACGGTTCGAAGTTTGCCAAACAAACCATAGCGTGATTGTTTTCTGGACTTCCTGGCGTTTTTAAGGTGTTTATAGCGATTATTATTAGTGTTTGTATTAAAATAGTAATCAAATCGTATTCTAATGATGGTTGGGTGTAGTATTTTTGAGTGTAAAAGCCGTAGCGAGCAAAAAAATCCTGGTGTCTCATTTCACATGTAAGTACCTTATAAAATCTGTTTCTGGGAATTAAAATAGTTTTAGATTGTTGTATTGGTGAGTATTTTCACAAGATTTTGGTAAAATTGTTACGAAAATCTTATTTTAATGCATTTTTTTTTTTTTTTTTTTTTTCTTATGGCTTCGCACTACTCATGCATTTAGCCAATGTCAAGTTTTTCAGCTTGCTTTCTTCATAATTTAATTGAGGAATTAAGGACTAAGGAGTCAAAGGTAGGGAAACTATTTAACTTTAAAATGTAAGGAAATTAAAATTTGGGAAAGTAAGCTATCAGGAGGGTTTGTCTAGGAAAAGATTATACACATAGCAAAAGAGGATCTAAGTCTACGATGATGATGATGATGATGAGTATTCTTTTTACAACTTTATATTATTTATAATAAAAAAGGAAGCTATACATTTATATACATGTAAGTTATTAGAGCTAAGAAGAGATAGGATAGAAGAAGGAAAAGGAATACCAAGGTTTTGAAGGGATTGAAATAATAGCGAATGGTTATATAGAGGACAGGAAAACAAAATATGATTTATTTCGCCGACATCTGATCCACATGGGCACATGGGGTTGTTAACTATATTGAGTTTAGCAAGGTGGGCAGGGGCACAAGTGTGACCAAGTCTAATGCGAATCAAGATGGAAGTCTCGACTTTTCTAAACTTAACCTTGAGAAACCACGGTTTCGTTGGTATCTCAGGTTGAATGGCAAAGTAATAACGGCCCTTCAATGCACTGCTGGAAGATAAAGCAACTGTCCAGGACTCACGGAGATAAATTTTCGGCAATGATAGCAGGTCTTGACTGAAGTTCTTGAAAGGGAATAAATCGCCACACTGCACCGCTTCCTTGGCAAGTTTATCAGCAGCTTCGTTACCGTGGATTCCAGAATGACTGGGAATCCACACAAAGTGTAACAAGTATCCATTTGCGAAGCACTTATGCGCCAATTCTCTTATTCTAAGAATGACAGGCAAGATACACTTGTATTTAAAAGGAAATTTTGAGATGGCTTGAAGAGCACTAAGAGAGTCACAAAAGATAACAGATTTATTTAGTTTAAATATGAGTATATATTCAATGGCTTTAAGTAAACCAAAACATTCACCAGTAAATACGGATGATTCTGGAGGAAGTTTAATTTTTTGAACTATATTGTATTGGGTGTGAAAGACACCAATCCCAACACACTGAGAAGGGGAGAATTTAGATGCATCTGTGTAAATATGATGGAAACCCTCAAAACATTCCGATAGAAATGAGTTAAATTCAATTTTCACGTTTGGAGAAGCTTTTTCGACGCAGTTGTATGTTATACTGGGTGAGAAGATTAAAGAAGCAAAACTATTGCTGAATAAAGGAAGACCATCAAAGCGATGAGTAGCAGAAGGGATGGAAACAAATTTCTGAAAACTTTTTACTAAGCATGGAAAATTGTGGGATCGATGGCTAGGTAGATTGGTAAAATATGTTGAGAGGGCTTCAAGTCTTGAAAAAAGGGGGTGATTAGAAAACTGTATTATTCTGAAACAGTATTTATCAGCAAGAAATTGTCTCCTGAGATGAAGGGGAGGTTCGCTGCATTCAACTTGCAGAGCATTTATTGGACTGGATTTCATGGCCCCTGATATAATACGTAAAGATTTTGATTGAAGGCGATCTAATTTTTTAAAAGACGTTGTATTACCAGGTTCCAGAAGGAATAAACCATAATCAAATGTGCTTCGAATTACGGCGTTATAGATCAGTTTTAGACACCGGGGGTGAGCACCCCACCATACCCCAGATAAACATCTTAGCATATTTATGTGGCGCTCAGCTTTATTAACAATATATTCGCAATGAGGAGCACCTGAAAGTTTGGAGTCAAGAATAACACCTAAGTATTTAAAATAACTTTTTACCGGAATTGAGACGTCATTAAAAGTGATATTTATTGTTGGGGAATTTCTTTTCTTAGTAAATAGTACTGCAGCGCTTTTGGATGTAGAAAGCTCTAAGCCATTTTGGTGAAGCCATGACGATAGGGAATCGAGGGCGGAATTAACTACTGAACAAGCGTGTTCAACTGAGTGGGAAGAGAAATATAATAATAAGTCATCCGCATATTGTAAGATTTGGACATCATTGCCAATAAAACTGTCTAGATCATACGTGTATATATTGTATAGTAAAGGGCTTAACACTGACCCTTGCGGAAGGCCTCTCCATACAAAGCGAGATATCTCTTTTTCTGAGGATGAAATGATAACCGATCGTTGACTTAAAATGTTTATAATAAAATTAGAAAGGTTTATTGGCACCTGCAGAGTGTGTAGTTTATGTTGTAGGATAGTGAGGACAACGTTATCATAAGCCCCGTTGATATCTAGAAAAACGGCAACTGTTGAACGTTTCTTTGAAAATGATAATCTTATGTCTGTAGTAAAGATACTTAAGCAGTCTAAAGTACTTTTGCCTTTTCTAAATCCGTATTGAGATTTTGCTAATAGACGTTTATTTTCTATGTGCCATTCTAGCCGGTTTTTAATAAGGTGTTCGGCCAATTTAATTAAAACCGTACTTAAAACTATGGGACGATATGAAGAGGCTTCGGAAGGAATTTTATTGGGTTTGAGAATTGGCAATACTACGTGACGTTTCCATTCCTGAGGAATGTTCCCTGTTATCATTATGGAATTGATAAGAGATAAATAATATAAATGAACGGTGTCACTAGCATTAGATAAGAATGAGTATGGGATGCCATCAATACCTGGAGCAGAGTCTATCGTATTAAAAATAACGCCTTTCAGTTCATCAATATTAAAAGGAACATTTAAAGAAGAATGGTTGTCCGCGGTAGCGTTCTCGGTTAGTTGCGGGTGCAAAACAACTTCCTCGTGTACCCACGGAGGAGCAAGTTTGTCCAAGAAGTCACCGGCTAACGAGTCAGAGATATGTGAAGAGGAGGGGTTAGAGAATGCAGACCTGAATCTTCTAATGTTACGCCAAATTATTGTGGGATGTGTATTTGGAGAAATTGTTGCACAAAAATTATACCAGCCTTCAGATTTCTTTTTCTTAAAAAGTTTGCGTGTTTGCGCAATAATGCTAGAAAGGAAAGCAAAGTTTTCCGGAGTCATACTTAGGTTATATTTTAATTCTGCTTGTTTACGTTTTTTGACAGCATCACTGCATTCGGAGTCCCACCAAGGTGGCATAGGAATTTTTCTAAATGTTTTTTTATTTTTAATAGGAAATGTATTGTCCGCTGCATTGATGAGGATATTAGCCAACGCTTCAGCACATGTCTGCTCACTGCCACCAGAAACAATAGGGAGAGAAGAAAGCTGACTGTCGACATTATTTTTAAAATCTATCCAGGCACTATTAGATTTGTTTGGTAATTTATATTTCAAGTGGGACTTTTTTGGTTGAGTATATCTAACTGGAAATGGAAAAGAAATTTTAATAGGAAAATGATCACTACCAAATGAGGAGGATAAAGTACACCAAGTGAGATAAGAAGCAAAGTTAGGAGTGCAGATGGATAAATCTATTGCGCTATTGTTATGATTGGGGTTACTGCGTCTTGTGGGGGAGCCAGAATTTAAAATACATAAATTGTGCATATCGATTATATCTAGTAGTTCATCACCATGAGAATTTGATATTGAACTACCCCAAGATTGGTGGTGACAGTTAAAATCACCCAACAATAGAAAAGGATGAGGAAGAAAGGAAAGAAGGTTATTGATTTCATTAAGTATAGAAGAAGAAGGCTGTGAGATATATATGGAAACAAGACACATTTTATTTACAATTACAGCTACTATTGAAATTTCTTCACTGTGAGGGGGTAAAGAAACCGCAGTGATTGGGACAGTGTCTTTGACAAGTAAGGCAACACCACCATACCCATCAGACCTATCCTCTCTAATTGTTATGTATCTACTGATTTTAAATACATAATTTGATTTAAACCAAGTTTCAGAGAGTGCAACAGCCAAGGGCTCATATTTATTTATTATGTATGTAAGATCAGTTTTTTTATTAACTGCGCTGCGGCAGTTCCATTGAATTATATGGACCTGATTGTTGTCCATTTTGAGGTGTGTCAGTTGAGTGTGTAAAGCTTTTTAACAAAGGGGCAACGTTGGACAGTGATATGTTGAAATTAGATAAAAGATTTATTAAAGCTGATATAAATTCTATTATATTAAATTGTTGGGCAGGTTCAACTTTATTTTCATTATTAAGGGCACAGCCATTAGAAGGTTCAGGGATTCTAAACTCATTTAATATGGTGTTGTGGGCTTCCTTATTGTATCCTTTAGAAGGGCTAGGGGGAGGTTGTGGTTTGCGAAATACTGTTTTTTTGTAACCAGAGACCTGCTGTTTGAATATGATAGGTGCTGGTGGGGATTCTGTGTCCATAGGCGTTTTGGCTATAAGGGTATCGGCAAAAGATCTAGAAACTGGCGGAAGTAATTTACTAGCTTCTGCATAAGAAATGGAACTTTGTGCCATATGGGACTTGATTTGTTTCTGTCGTGAAAACTCAGGGCACACTTTGCTTGTAGCAAAATGAAACCCAGAGCAGATACAGCAAGTCGCATTTCTCTCGTCCCTGTCACAAGAATCTCCAGTGTGATTATCACCGCATTTAAAGCATCTTGGTTTGGACCTACATTGTAATTTTGTATGACCAAACCGGCAACAATTAAAGCATTGAATCGTTGGATAGATATAAAGGTCTACAGGCATAGCATTATAGCACATAAAAATACGTTTTGGGAGAACTTGCCCATCAAAAGTAAAAACAACTGTTTGTGAGGGTTTCCAAACTATTGACCCGTCAACAATGGTTTTGTAATTAAGTCGGCGAACTTTTAAGATAGGACCGCAACCAATTGGCACGGATGTATTTTCAACAACCTCTTCCGGGGACCAGTCTGCTGGTACTCCACGCACTAAACCCATTCTGGTGACATTAAAAGACGGAATAAATGCCTTGAAATTATATTTAAGAAGGCTCTCATGTAAAATAAAAGAATTGGCATCATTAAATGTGGAAAAAGCCATGGCTATTTTATTTCTTCCAATCCTTTTGACACTGCCATTGATAATATTCTTAAAATCAAAACGTTTTAGGAACTTGCCGAAGGAAAGAGGATGCAGTGTGGTGGTGTCATTATCTGAACTGGTGTTTTTCATAATGTGTATGATGAAGGGCGCGTTATCAGATTTGTCATAAATTTTCCTGCCCACAGTTTGAGTAGGAATTGTATTTTTCTCTCTATGTAAGTTAACTGAGGTTGAGCTTTCCAGACCCGGATGTGACTGCAAAGACTGTGATGGGTCTGTGCAATCACAGCCAGATAACTCGTCATTGCCGATGTGCTTTTTGCGCCTTTTATTGCAGCGCCTGCAAATATGACGGCGACTTCTCTTTATCGGGCGAGCTGACGAAGACCCATCAGTCTCCATACCCGACTCGGAGACATGATCAGTGTCAACTATTGTGACAAATTTACCTGCCGGAGGGACGAGGCCCCCCGGATCAGGCGGTTCATTCATAGTTCCCGCTCTATATATAATATGTACAAAAACTTACCAATTAATGAAGAAGAATGAAATGAAATAACTAAAATATAGTATTCTACAAATAAACAATAAATTTAACCACAACTGATAGGAAATATTTACAAAATAAATTAAAAACGAAAAATATCACAAAAAACACGTCCGCCAAAATCCGAAGTTTCCCGCGCTTTCTTTTAATGCATTAATCTAACTTTATAACCTAAAAATAGTGTTGCCGGTTACTAAAGCTAAATGCCGATAAATTATTATTAAAGTAGATAATACATTTTTATAATATGTTATATAATACTCAATACTTATTTCCTGAAAGAAGTGAAATTTATCTTCCGTTTTGTCTTATTTGCAGGTTTCCTAAAGATCCATCACAAAGAAATCGGTGGATCTAAGCGACCGGTGGAATCAATTGGATACCAACTAAAAATGCTAAGATGTGTTACCTGCATTTTTCAAGGAGTATGCAAGTCACCAATGATTTCGCAAAAGATAGAACGTATCAGAAATTTTCATACAAAATTAGTTAAATTTAAAGGTCAATGAAGGGGCGTGTTAGCAAAACGACGCGCTATTACTCTCTCTAACACCGAGGGTCGCAATAGAGCATAACAGGAGCTTCGCTTCCGGATGTCATTAAAAACTAGACATCATATAATATCACGTTAATGCCGACATGTTACTCATTAAAGGAAAAAGAAAATGCTATATTTATGTCCTAGCAATGCATTGACATGATTTGGTACTACAGTTGAAATACTTATATCATACACTAGTACTTATATTTGCTTCAATTTGACCACACCTTAGAAAGTTATTAGCCCGTGTATCATAATTTGTGTTAATAAAGAAATTAACCATTCACATCTTTTTATTACAAAAATTAAGTGAAACCTAACATTTAATTCACTATCCCGTAATTTTAATAACATAAAGATTTCACTTCTTGCCTTTATATGAGCGTAGACGCATTGCTGACTTAACATATCTTTCAAAAATAGCAAATGGCTCTATCAACTGCCCTGAACTTTTAAGTAACATAGGGCTTATAACACGTACCGCCATGTTACGTAAACCTACGTTACTGCATGTTCCATGTGTCAACACGACGTATAGACAAAATAGCTTTTTTATACGTGCGAGTAGACTCTTCAATGATCTATCATGTGAGTTAGATTTAGATTTGTTTAATACTAGTGTTTCTCAACAAAAACGTATACTTGTTAATAAGTTTTTTAGTAATTATTAATATATATCCTGTGTGTATTGTGCTATCGACGTTAGTTAATTACTCTGATACATTCTATCTGTGAAAACTTTTAAATGGCCTTCTCATACCTATTCACTCTGTAACATTGTATTTATGCTAGCTGTAAGTTTTCCGAATAAAATAAAATAAATAAATAATAAATAAACACTAATTGGTATTATGAATAATAGGATATTCACACTATTCGTAGGGTACACGCGATTTTTTTAATTATTTTAATATTTTAATTAATGTTGCATATAAAATAATGTGTAAATAAGGATATAGGGCAATATACTATACATAGCCTTTAATAGTATTTTATTTTACTTTTAAGAATCTTCACTAAAATATAATAAAAAAATAAAATAATTATGGAATTTTTTTTACATTCTGACAACACAAGCGCTGGGTCTCTCTGTCTCACCACAGGCTACGCTATGGCCGTATCTTGTTCATATTTGATCTGAGACTGATGACAAATATTGTCTATAGACATTCAGCTAGGGATGTGCATGACATTGTTCATCATAAAAACATCGATGTCAACACAATCAAATCAAATCTATATTTTAATTGGTGCAGGAATCGAACCCACAGCCTCTCAACCCACAGCTGCTCGCACTCTGCGCCACAGAAGCTGTCAAATGATTTAATAGTAAAAGTTAATAGTAAAATTTATACTGGAAACATCACTATCAGATCAATACAACGAGGTTTAACATAGATTTTTAATTTTTTTGTCGCTTAAAAATAAGATATACTCTAGATGACAGGTATTTTTTTTAAACAGCGATAATGAAGAACGGTGTATCGATATTATTTGAGCCATTGGGGTTAATATACGATACGTTTTGAAAACATCGATATATCGTTTGCAATCTTAAGTGGGTGATAGACGTACGAACTTAAAGTACGCGGTTTTTAAGATCGCGAACTTACTCGGCTCGACGTTAGTGACACACTTGAAGCTTACTCATTCTATATTGCGATGTCGTCGCAGAAGAAGCTCTGTGTTATTTAGGAATTATGTCGTATTACATTTTAATAACTAAAAAAAATAGACGAACTCGAAAAGTGTGGGTAAAGAACTGGCTTACGAAAACAGAGCGTTTATCACATGTGAATTTAGTAAGAGTTACATGAAGAGAAGGAATATTTCCATAATTATATCAGAATGCCTGAGGCGGTGAATGCATTTCTGAATCAAAATTAATAAAAATTGCAAAAATCTAAACACGACAAGCGTGCGCGACCACGAACTGGCGAAACAAAGTGGCGGCTCGCGGCTCGCAGAGCTGCCACACGTACAAGCCAAGACGAGCTCCGAGTAAGATTTCAAACCGGTTGGATCGAAGACGATTTTGCGCGACGGTTTTAAATTACGCGTACTTGCGGCACACAAGCGAAAAAGGTCGTCGAGCCATAAGTACGCGTACTTGCTCGTACGTCTGTCACCCACTTTACAGTGATCCTTACATCCATAATCCAGCTGACTCAGCTGTTGGTGTGCGGACTAGGGATGAGATATACTTGCAAAATTCGATACCAGGGCTTTTAAGTACGAGTACGTAAAAATACCAGGGTTGAAAACCAGGTTTTAAAATACTTGAAAGTATTTGTTAGTATGAGTTCTAAGTTCGAGCCGGCCACAATTTTTAGTTTTTTAATTTTCTTTACTAGTTTAGTTTTTAATTTTTAGTTTTTTAATTACAGTAAAAAAAATCGTCATACCTATTATATCAAACACAATCTACACAATAATATGCAGTTTAATTTATTTACGAACTAAAACACTAATTATGAAAAGTTCAAATACTGTCTTAAAACACTAAAGTATTAAAAGTTTAAAAATTGACTTAAAACACCATTTATTGAAAGTTCAAAAACTATCTTAAAACACGCAATATAAGTTTTAAAAATTACGTCACGGTCAGTACTCAGTAGATGACGTAATTACTTGACAATAACAACAGAACTGGCAAAAAATCAAAACAAATCTTATTTCCTCGAATGTAAACATTACTATTGAAATACTTTCATATACGCAATAATGTGTCTTTTGTTTATAGATATAAGGGTGAATGGCGTGAAATAGTTAAAAGAAATGTTAAGCAATGATATGAATAGCATGTTTACGGAATTGTGTTCCTTATTTTGTTAGTCGTATGTCAGATTGTTTGATTAACAAGTTCTCGATTCGATCGGATGGCACTTGTATACATCCACAGATTTCGGTTCAAACATTCGGCCTTCATCGGGAATACTCGGACGCAGCAACCCACTCCCCTCGCGTCCCACCCTCTAACACTTCGAACCCCGCGCTGCTTGCGACGCGAGTGGAGTATCCAGTCGCGGCGTCTCAATTTAAAAATACTTGCATACGAATTCGACCCGTATTCCATGTGTCCTATGATGAATAAGGAGCAAAATGGTATAAATAAAAAAATACTTTGTACTTCAAAGTATTTCCCATTCACAAATAACGTAACACCCCGAACCCCGCGCGGCTTGCGAAGCGAGCGGTGTAACCAGCCGCGGCGACTCAATTAAAAAATACTTGCATACGAATTCGACCCGTATTCCATATGTCCAATGATGAATAAGGAGCAAAATGGTATAAATAAAAAAATACTTTGTACTTGCAAGTATTTTCTGCTCAAACCCAATACCCGAACCCCGCGCTACTTGCGACGCGAGCGGTGAATCCAGCCGCGGCGTCTGAATTTAAAAATACTTGCACACGAATTCGACCCGTATTCCATGTCGTTCTATGATCAATAAGGAGCAAAATGTTATAAATAAAAAAATACTTTGAACTTCAAAGTATTTTCGATTCATAATTACGATTGTTTCTTATCTTTATTAAGATATGGCTCGTTTTCCTATGTAAGTATTTGTATGTGTAGTGTTTCATAATCTTCGCTCATCGACCTACAGCAAATACTTTCATACTTGCAAGTATTTTCTGCTCATACCAGGGCGCCGTACTTCGAAGTGAAAACCTGGTTTTAAAACCTGGTAACGTAAATACGTCGCAGGCCTAGTGCGGACTGTCGCCTGTCATCACTACTATTATTTAATCTGTGGTCACATTTTCACCGACTGTCGCGTAATTCATGCGGCGTTTTTACTATGAAATAAAATAAATATCTCGAGCAGAGTCATTGTTTATAAAGCAAATCATGGCTTTATCATTTTTACGATCGAATGTAATAAGTAGACATGTGAGAAGGCAGTTATATCAGAAACGCAACGCGGGATATGTGGTGCTGTACGTATCTTTAGCTATTTTGTGAAAATCCAGAATTTTGTGAGTGTGTTTGGTATACAGGGGAATAATCAGTGTAAATTTTATAATAACCATTCTCCTTATTCGAAATCATATGCACAAATTATTCGTTAACTTTTCCGTGCATCGAATGAATTTAACTTAGATTAGTCTAAATGTACTAGCTATCTGTAGCTTTGTAGGGTTCTGTAGTAAAATTTAATAAACGTAACGCAACAAATATAAGGGCATTGTGAGTCCTGTCCATTTTTTTTACCCTGAATCGGCACATTATGTATACAATACGCACACATTAACTTGACCAACCTGAAGTTACTAAGCGATGATAAAACTATTATTTTCAATGATGGTGACGAAATGTGTAGAAGGTGGGTGAAGTAAGCCTTCAGCATGGCCAAATGATTTTGTGTATATTGTATAAGACAGTAAGTACAGCTTAGTCCAAATATGTAGACCGAAGATAGACCTTATACCTCTAGACAGTTACTGTAAATATGCCAGCCTGTCTAGATGTACATAAACTGATCCCAAAATGGGACCCACTGGAACAAGTCAGTATAGAAGATTTTTCGTCATCAGTACAGTATAGTAATGGCAATTAATGTTATTATGGCTTAATTTCATTAGCATGTGAATTCTCATGTGTTAGCATGCTGATCACTTGGTGCTAATGCACACTAATATGTCACAATTATTGAAATTATGTGAAACTTATACCTATGCAAAATAAAATGCATAATAATTTAATGCATTCTCTTAAAAAGCATGTTGTGCAGACCCCAAAGAAAGTGGGATAAGGGCAGGAGGAAGATTATGTAATTATGTGTAACATGATAAAGAACTGAGTATATTGTGTAATCAACTGTTTCATATATACATATTTCATAGTGGTTTGTAAGACTGACCTACCTGTAAACTATATTATATTACTTACAGAACTGGTACAAGTATGATGCATACATACTCTCTGTAAATGTTAAAATATTCATGTATTACATTGGCGAACAGTATCCGTTTTAAGGCAAACAATAAAAAAGTGTTTATTAAAGTTATATGATTTGCTTAACTTCTTATAGATATTTTAATTTCATTAGGTAACCTGGAATCAATATGATATGGTCTCAATGATAAAAGATATCTCAAACATATTTTTTCCAAACAGTAACACATCAGTTATAAAAAACAATCCAATTTATATTTCTTACCAGTTGTAAATAATATCATTTCAGGATCCCAGAAATAGGAGAGGATGCGGACAAGAATACACTTCTCTCAGAAAATGGATTGCCAGAGTTCGATGATATTTCCATAGAAAAATGTATAGCCACCATCAGCAGACAGAGCCTTGAGTATGAAAATGGAGTCAAACAAATAGAGCAAACATCACAAAACTGTAAAAACGCATTCAATGAAATATTTCAACCTCTAGAAAAACTTGACAGCCAATTAGAGCTTACATGGGGAATGGCAAAGACATTGTACTTAGGAAATAGTTCACTGATGCCCACAAAATCCTACATACAGATTCATGAAAGAGCACACAAGGCAAGGTCAGCAAAATTTAACAGCTATCCTATTTATCAAGCAGCTGTTGATGAGAAAAACCGTCTCAAAAAACTGACTGATGAAGAGCAAAGACTTTTAGACAAATACATATTGGAAGGCAAACTTAATGGCTTAGATGTGAAAGGTATAAAAAGGGAAAGATTGAATAACATACTAGCTGCATTACAAAACGAGCGGCAAATGTTTCGAGATAAAGTCAATATGGCAAACAACATTTTCGCAAGTAACATATCGGAACCTGAAGTGATGAGAGAATTTCCTCAGAGCCTTGTCAAATCAATGGCGGTAGGCAATGATCTAGAAAGAGGTCCTTGGAAGATCACACTGCAACCTCACATTTATGAACCTTTCATGCAATACTGTTCTGACAGAGAGTTACGTTGGAACGCATGGCAAGCTCATGTACAAAGATGTTCTAATTACGTGAACAGAGAATTAGAAACTGGTAATAATTTAGATAGTATACGAAGACTTAGGGCAGAACAAGCGCAAATCCTTGGCTACGAAACCTATGCTGACATGAGCATGGAGACAAAAATGGCGGGATCTGTTGAAAATGTGTACAATGTTTTTGATAAGCTGCTCGAAAGCGCCAGGTCTATGCAGGATGTGGAGATTGAATTATTGCAACGATTTGCGCAAGAACGAGGATTCGACTTTAAGTTAGAATGGTGGGACATACCCTATTGGCAACGGAAACAAAAATGGACGCTCTACGGTTTCGATGAAGAAAAAATACGTGAATATTTCCCACTTCCGCGAGTGATCACTAGTTTATTCAACTTGTGTAGTACTCTCTTCAAAATCCAGATCGTAGAAAGGTCAGATGCGCACACATGGCATAAGGACGTGAGGTTTTATGACGTCTATGACGGAACGAGTAATAATCCAGTGGCTGGGTTCTATCTGGATCCATATGCCCGCCAGGATCAGAAAATTCGAGTTTACGACGATGCTGGTTGGCATATCGCGATACGTAACAAATGTTCTGCAACAAACACGCTACCATTATCTGCCTTAATATTTAATTTCCAAGCTCCGGCAGAGGGTAAACCATCCTTACTGTCATTCAATGAAGTCGGTGTTCTATTCCAAAGATTCGGTCACTCGTTACGTCATATGCTTACAAAAGCGAATTATTCTGAGGTAGCTGGCTTATCAAATGTGGAATGGGACGCGGCAGAAGTTTGTGGTCAAGTGATGACTCACTGGCTGTATGATCCTCACACGATACGTGCTATCAGCGGTCACTTCAGCACAGATGAGCCTCTTCCCGACGATATAGTAAACAATTTACAAAACATCAGGGGTCACATGGCCGGGTACAACTTGTGCAAGGAATTATACCTATCAAGACTTGACTTAGAAATGCACTCTCAGAAAACCTTCTGGAGGGATATTGTCAGGGAGTTATGGCCGAAGTACCACACATTACCTTTCGACAAGTATGATTCCCACCCACTGTCGTTCACCAAAATCATTTCTGAAGAGTGGGGTGCTGCGTACTACTGCCGTGTTTGGTCGAGGATGATCGCTGCAGATATATATAGCACGTTTGAGGAAGCGAGAGCGGGTGAACAAGATATTCTTGCTGTTGGCAAGAGGTACAGAGACACTTTCCTAGCAGTGGGCGGCAGTTGTCATCCTAGCGAAGTGTTCAGGAGGTTCCGCGGCAGAGACCCCTCACCTCACGCTCTCCTGAAAAATCTTGGACTACCCAAGAATGTTCCGGAAATAGAAGAATAAAGAAGACATCATGTGATTTAAAATGACGCGCGTTTCACTCAATTTCAGGGCTCTCGCAAATGGGCCTGTCGCCACCGCCATTAGTGGCCAGCAAGCCACTTTAACTCGTAGTTGGTCGCGGCCAACAGACATACAAGTACAACAGAATAAAATCCTTGTAACAAAAAAGACTGGAGCACATTTTTCAGATTTACGCATGTATATCCATAAAAAAGTCAGGAACACTGACTGTCTGACTGACCCTCGATATTTAAAAAGTATGCCTCTCGAGGTAGCCCACTACTATGACTATCCCAAGTGGCCCATTACTAAAAAATTTAGTGGGGCAAGACGTGATTGAACGCGTGTGTTTTTATTAGAGGAGTTAAACAAATGTTAGAAACATTACTAATCAATGATCGTGCAAAGAATTTGTGTAATGCTAGTCGTAGTTCATTTACACAATGTGAATTAAAATATACAACGTAAGATAACCATGTTTTCGGCGCATTTATTTATTAATAAATAAATACAGTTACATTTCTATGTTCTGTTGAAGTACCAGAGACAATGCAGAAGGACGGAGTAACCCAAACTTATTTAAGATGTAGGGGAAGTACGTACAAAATGACATATGGTTTTGTTTTTGGGTCATAAGTCTTTATTGGTAAATCACAGCACTGCCATATTTTACACTAATCATCTTTGGTTCTTTGTCTATTAAATCTAACAAGCATTTATAGAATAAAAATAATAGGAAAAAAAATATTATTATTTTAACTGAGGTCATCCTAAATCCATTTTGTCCATATGCTATGGACATAATGGCATATTACATATGGACAAAATGATATACACGTTGAAGCTATAAAATTACTGACAAAGTTCACAAATAAAACGTTTGACACGTTTAGGAACGTCAGCGCAAGAAGCGTGAGCCCAATGCGAACAATTTAAGTATCGCAACCAGTCCTCTCCAGGCTTAGATCGGGAAAAGAGATCATTGCAATATATGCATGGACAGTCCTGTTAATCATATTGAGAATCGTTACGAAAATGTTATTCTTTACTATCGTTTTCAAATCAAGTTTTAGAAATATTTCGTCACCTCTTCTCTGGCGGAACTTTAGGCATTTTTTTAATTGCCTGCATATTGTAGTGGAAATTAAAATTGATGAGGTTTACCGAGTTTTAGGCTTACGTTTTCCTAATCCACGTATAAAACGTCCTTTTGGGAATGGAGAAATCTCATCAATAGGGACATTGCTAGCAGATGGGTGATTTTGGTTTAAAGAACTTAATACAAGTTCTTGGACAGTATTTCCTGACGGAACCTAACATGAATTGACGGCTTGTTGTTTGGTAGGTGATTCAATTTCAACTATATTATTATCTTTAGGTGCCACGGCACGGGATTTCTCTAGCTGACATTGAGGTTGTGTAGTTACAGCCAGCTGAAGAACGTCTGTTCCAGGACACAAAACTAAACCGTCATGCTGCTATATAGATAGCCCACCTATAGAAACTGGACCAGGAGTCGTTCCCTGATGATGTTGCTCATTGGAGCCGTCTTCCAGCGGTATGTTTGTAGTCTCCGCAGGTTCGTACATATAATCGGGATATATTTCAGGATTTAGAGGCCAAATCCCAGTGCTTTTAAATCCGTCACAACCTTTTTGCAATGTAGCTGCCTTGCCATATGCTTCTAATTCTTGAACCGACCCTCGCGTCAATTCAAACAAACGAGATTCAAGTAATTTCAAATGCTGAACAAATTGTCTTTCCACATCAGGTGGAATAGTAGATTTCCAACATCCAAGACCCTTTTAACTGGACTCCAAAGTTTTGTTACAACCCAAAGCATGCCTTCGAAGCGTGGCTTGCAGGACACCAAATGTTTTAGATCTTAATAGCCAGCCCATTTTATTATTTCGAATAGCTTCTATAGCTTTCTGCATTAATTCTACACATACACATACCTATGACATACCTATGTCATTATGTCCGTTACCTATGTATGTTATTTTGTCCGTATATCGTTATAAAAAATCAAAATTCTAAAATAAATACAAACAGGATAATTTTTAAGGAAACAATTATTGGAATGCAACATTAATTCCTTAAAGAATTAAATAAATGCTACACAAATAGACACAATAGAGAAAAACTTAACATTTACACAAAATATATGTGGTAAGGAAAAAAAACTCAGTAACGTGCCCAAGATTGTCATCGGCTATGGCACCGGGGCGAATGAGAGCAGTGCGTTCACGTTTTGGCAGGTTTTTAAAACTCGTTCGGGTTATGTGATGCGGTTGGCAATTGTGCGCTTGAGTTCACCAATTTCGAATTATAACACCTATGTCATTTTGTACGTATATGTCGTTTTGTACGTATTTCCCCTACCTAAATACGCTATAACATTTCAACCCACGTCAAGTAGAAATTGAGATATTAATTTAATTTTGATAAATTAACTTAAATCAATAATTTAAAGTTATATTTTACTCAAATGTAATGAA
Organism: Amorpha juglandis; assembly: GCA_949126905.1. Lineage (NCBI taxonomy): Eukaryota > Metazoa > Arthropoda > Insecta > Lepidoptera > Sphingidae > Amorpha > Amorpha juglandis. The sequence continues at coordinate 14,903,530 of OX421376.1, forward strand.
TTTTTAGTGATATATATATGAATTAGTAAAATTAAATCAATATATTAATTTTAACTTAATGTTGGTTGAAATATTATTGCGTATTTGCGTCCATTGTATGCCCTTACCCATACAGCATAGTACTAGTTAGTTAAAAAAGAAATCAGCATTCGATGCAATTTTGTTTCGCATCGTGTCATGAGTAGGTGTATTACCATAGGGTTGAGTTACAATAATTGTTACACATCCCTATGTAGATAGTTTATTTATTTAGTAATAGTGCAACAGTTTATTCAAAGTAAAGTAAGCCGATCGCAAACCGCATGTTTCCCAACGTGGGGCCCACGCCCCACAGGGGGGGCAATTCAAAAATGGATTCGACACGACTTTAACCCTTTCGCTTTGGGTTATTTAAATGCAATGCTAGATATTGGTGACAAATTTAACAAAAAAATGTTAAGGCGGGGCATGGCCTAAAAAAGGTTGGGAAACACTGGCCTATTGTGACTGCAACCCTTATAACCTTCAATCCGAATCTGGGTTTTGTTCCCAAGCCCTCTCCATATGGTACACATCCTTTTTAATGCCTTCGTCTTCTGGCAACAATTTAGCAGCTGCTTTCATTTCGTCGATAGCTTTGTTGAGGTAGCCAAGCCTAGCGAGTGCGGCGGCTCTTCTTGCCACACATTTGGCACGACTACGTCTGTTGCTCTCGCACGGTGGCTTCATCAGATCCAAGGCGGTTGAGCAGTCATTTACCTGAATGATGATTTAAAAAAAACTATGCGTTGGTAAATATGTAATTGAAATTAGAGACATATTTATTTAAAAACTATTGTACATCTTAATAAGCAAGAGGACGAAAGACTGAACTGCGCTCGTCACCCCGAGAGATAAGATGTTAAGTCTCATAATGCCCAATAATTTCACTGGCTTCAATGACCTTCAAACCGAAACACAACAGTGCTTACACACAGTTGCTTGGCAGCAGAAATAGACAAAGCGGTGGTACCAACCCAGACGGCCTCTAGCATACAAGGGACCTACCACCTTGTAAAACATACATTTTTTTATCCTGGCTCAGCAAAATGACTACGCCACACCTGATGGTAAGCGTAGCGCAATCCAGGAATAGTGTCGATCAACGATAAACAGTGTGTCTATCGTTGGTAGGCACATACATATTACATATTTTCTTATTTAACGGCATTACTTACACACTTATTGAAATTCCCAAGTGCGAAATGTGTCGCTGCTCTGTTCGCAAACAAGCTCGGTAGTTTGTCAGACAACGTGATGCCGTGCGTGTACGCACTGATGGCGCCCAAAAAGTTACCGCTTTTGAAGAACTCATCACCTTTCTCTTTGCACCATTGGGGATCTTGCTCCTCGGGTCGAAGGTCTTCGGAGACGAATCCTGAATGAAATACTGATTTAGTTAGTATCTAGTAGCGTAGCAGTATCCGGCCCGGATGTCCCTGGTTTTGAAGTGGCACGCGACCTGAGATAAATACTAAAAAATTGGGAACCTCCTCCTTTTATGAAATCGGTTAAAATACATTAAAAATATCGTTTTGAAGTTTTCATTATTGGGGTGACACCCAAATCAAATGCACCCCGGGTGCCTCCCGTGCCTTGGTGGACTAGTCTGCCTTGACTGTGCGACGCGACCCTTTGGAGTTTTCAAGTGATAGTACGTCGCGTCCTTCGCTTCGTTAGTGTGAATTGAGCTAAAAATTGCTACTTCACATTTAAATTAGGGCCAAAAACAAAAACCTAATGAGTTTTAAATCATCTTAGCTTCAACCAGCCAAACTGTGTAATTATCAATATTATCTGCATGTAATGTGTAAGATTTTTCATGTGCATTTCGTGTTCAATTCTGCCTGAGAATCAACACTACTCTGTAGAACTTAGCATGTTGCTTACCAGTAGCTCTCCTAGCCAAAGTAATATTCCTCAACCACGCTTGCTCCTCTTCAGCAGTAGATTCTCTACTTGGCGTAGGAAACGTACGCTGAGTATGTCGTATTTCCAACTGGCCAGTTTCTCTCAATCGAGGCAACACACGAACCGCTGCTTCTTTCTTTTTCTTTTCGACAAATTCTGACCTTACTGGTACTTTACGTGGCTTGTTTGGTATTGATTTAGGAACTATGAGAGTTTGTGCTAGTTCTTCCTTATTTTTTCCTTCCATATCTTTTCCCTCTTGTTTGAACGGCACTATAGCTTGGTTTTCATTTAATTCTACAACCTTTGCAACTTCACCTTGCTGTCTCCATACTTCAAGTTCATCCATCGCCTTCTTTCTCTCTGAGTCTCTTCTCAAATCCATGAGTTCATGCTGTTTGCTGTCTATACTCATAGCCTGTTGAACAGTAAACCTATCCATTTGAGATTTCTTTATGCTCTTCTCTTCAGACGCTTGCTTAGCCTGTTCGATACATTTTTGAAAAATTTCTGCCTTTAGTTGCATTTTCTCATCTTTAGTCAGTTCCTTTTGGATTGACTCCCAATCGATATTCTCTTTTTTAGTTATATCAAATGTGATCAAGTCTTCTTTTATAATACATTTGCTTTTATTGTTATCCACATCATGTAACAGAAACAGTTCGAATAAGAACGGGCTAAAATGTGCTTTGATATAGCAATCAGTTGTGAATAGATCAACTTTTTCATGATTTACCTGTTTCAATGGTACTCTTATATGTACCATTGTCTTAGTTTGTGTCCACGTATAATCAGTCACTAGAATCGGCATCTTCAATTGCTCAAATAAATAAACGAGATATAAAAAAATATTTAATTATTTCCTGTGTGACTTGTTGACTGTGTTTTAGTTACTAAGCAAATTGACTCAAATTGACATAACTTTCAATGGTCCCCATGGAAACAACGGCTCCTAAGATTTTTTTAAATACTACTTATCTAACCTCACATGCATCAAATAATTAATAAATGTCTGTATCACGGTGAGTGCTCTGAAGAATTGTTTGAACTTATCCCATTCTCACCTTTCCTTAACAGAACCACGCGTGCTGGCTTGCGGAGCCACTGCTTCGTGGTCTCCTCCATCCCGGCTCGAACTAAAAAGTTCGCATATTCATACTTCTGCTGGACCATTAAGCTGTAGCTATAGTTTGCCGGCACACGTGTTCCCTCCTTTCTATAATATGGGGTCCTTTAAACGGAGTGTGAAGAAGCAGTTAGGCAGGCCGGCATGATCATACCGACCAACGATAGACACTCTGTTTATCGTTGGTCGACATTATTCCTGGATTGCGCTACATCTTACCATCAGGTGTGGCGTAGACATTTTGCTGAGCCAGGATAAAAAAAATAAACAACTTGTTTTAGTCGGTTAGTAATTCAATATTATCTACCCTTATCAAATTTGGTATAGTTTTTCGTTTATCGAACGCAAATACATACCACATGGCCAATACCAAATGAATGAATAACACTGAAAAGCCAATCTAACTATATCTAGGGGTATTATTCTATAACCAAATGATTAAATTTAATAAATTTTCATTGCTATTCTTGGAGTCAATGGAATTTCTGTTGACTTTTGACTTTTATTGGTTGGTTTTTAAGTTTCTTTATGCTTAAGTTATTTTTATATTCTTAGTGGTAGGTATAACTACCGTTTGTTAATTACAATGCAACATCACAATCGCGTTATCCGTTGAAGAGTTATTTTTTACTCCTTACCTACTCTGTCACCATCTTCAGCTGGTGGGAGGATACTTGTATCCGACCGGATAGCGACCACCGTACACTGGTGCTAAAACCTGCCATAGTGGCCCACCTTGTGTGGGTCGCGTTCCAGGGTCAGCCAGTGTATATCCGGTTCTCCCCAGGGGGCTTGCCCCCTGATCCTCACCCTTTTCCCATCCCTTTTTCCTTCCCCTCCCTCTTGGCCCTTTGGTAGGCCGGCATGATCTTGCCGACCAACGATGGACACATTGTTTATCATTGGTCGACAATATTCTTGGATTGCGCTACACTTACCATCAGGTGTAGCGTAGTCACTTTGCCGAGCCAGGATAAAAAAAAAAAAAACACTTTACCAAAGTAAAATAAAAAATACATCGAATTGAGAACCTCCTGCTTTTTTAAGTCAGTTAAAAATCATGTGTTTTTTGAAGTCTTTTTAAAATATGTAAGACCGACAATTTATTAAGTATGAATTTATATACAAGTAATATATTTAAATTCGCATACAAGATGCTCAAAACCGTTTTGTAGTTGTGTTTACAAGGTGGTAGGTTCCTCGTATCCGAGAGGTCGTCTGGGTTGGTACCACCGCTTTGTATATTTCTGCCGCCAAACAACAGTGTGTAAGCACTGTTGTATTTCGGTTTGAAGGACATTGAAGCCAATGAAATTATTGGGCATTATGAGACTTAACTTATGTCTCGGGGTGACGGGCACAGTTCAGTGCCATGCAGTACTTTGTAACTCAAAGTTCTGTTTGGTGTGACTTCTGTTTATGGGCTGGCAAGGCGCTTACCATCAGGCGAGCGACTTGCTCATCTTGTCATTCAATGATATAAAAAAATACCGTTTTTTTTACTCGGTGTTCATGATAGTTTTGGGCGCGTTTATCTCATATATGATAATTATATTAATAACAAAGTGATGATACCTATTCACCTTTTTATAAAAATAAACAACGCCAGGCTGATAATACGATGTAGATGTTATTATAATTTATTTCATGTTATATCTACGTTCAGTAGCTAACACCTTTCTTTGTTATGTAAAACATCCAAATATTTAGTGATGTGAAATGAATCATCATCGATTAACGGGGGAAAAAAACAATATGCGTTAAATTCTATTTTGGATCATATCGAATATTTCTACGCTTTACATGTTTAAATTGCCGCCTTAAAAATATAGAGATGAAATCCGCACGTCAATATATCGATTACGGTATTATATCATGATAGCGAGATTTTATATCAATTGCCGAAGCTTATTAAAGGTATTTCTAACCTCATGTTCTATTAAAATTTATTTTTGGGCCTAGTATTAGACAGAGTGCTACCTATATAATCGTCAATTCTCCTATGTATATCTTGTTTATATATTTGTTTAACCCTTCACATAAATCAGTTAGGGAGGCTAGGCGTGCCCAGTCGAGGGACTGTTTTTATATGGTGCTGTTATACTATTAATATATCATTTAAAACAAGAACAATCGGGAAAATATCTAGTCCATCCCTACCATAACAGTGAAGTTGTTTAGTAAAGTCCGCAGGTGATAAGAATTTTACTGGTTATTTTCGATTCATTTCATTACACAACATTCACCCGTTGTGTTGTACTCAACGTTGTGTTCGACAACCATGGCGCCTATCGTACAGACAGGTATGAACATTTTATTCGTATTATTATGTATCAATTACAGGCATGGGAAAAACGCGTAGGAATAATTATTTCCACGACAGTCAAGAGAGATTACACCTTCAGTTTTATAGAAAATTCGCACACACGTATCGTGTCACCGCCCACCTATTTGTCGGCTATGTTACCACGACATTACGATTCAGTAATTTAGCATAATTCCAGAATAATAAAGCTAACATTATTTTTTAAATCGCTCAAATTTAGATAAGATTTAAAAAATAGTAAAACTTTGCCTAAATTATTTTTAACTGACAAAACTAAAAACAAAGATTCTCGTCTGTAGGTTTAGTTTACTTACAACAAAGATGGTCGTCTGTATAAATATAACTGCCAAATGTTAACTGATTTGGATAATTCTAAAAAGAATTATCCAAATTAACGAAAGAAAACATTCGTATTCGAAAAAAAACAAACAAAAGTATTCGAAATGTTTTCTTTCGGTAAATATTTTCTTTCTGTCCTATTTAAATATGATGAATCTAAAAAAAGACTAAAACTGCGACATTTATACACCGGTTTTAATGATTCTTCCTCGTAAAATAGTACCTACTTACTTCTCATCTTAGTTATATTTTAGTGTTCTGTTCTCCTCGTCTACAATAAAGTTTAAATAAATAAATAAAATAAAAACTTAAACATACTAAGCACCATAATATTTTCCCAAACCAATAAATGATTATATATTTGGAACTTTTATCAGCATCTAGTATTTATTCTGTCAAAGATAACATTCTAAATATTATCGGAGAGACCTTATCGGGGACTTGTGTCTTAAAATCTTAAGTCATTTAATAATTTATCTTATATTACGGATACATACTTAGACTCACATATCGCTCATTTATAAGAAAAACATCGTAATTACAATACTATTGTAATTGAAATTGTCGTTCTTTTGAATGAGCGCAGTGGTAGGCAGACGTGCAACTAGTATTATAATCGGATCGCAGCGCTTATTTCCGTTTCTTAGGGGGCTAACTTATCACCATACCGAGACCGGGTACAAATTCCAATCCTGTTCGACTTATTAAACTCAAACCCAAATGGTGATTGATCTTCACTTACAGTATTATTTTTTTCAGTGTTAGGTGATGTGGACCCTAAAGCTCTGGGCCGCACGTTGACCCATGAGCACTTGGCTATGGACTTCTCGGACATGTACAAGGAGCACGCCCAACCAATAAAACGTATTAACGACACTAATTTTGACCTGGGCAACATCGGTGCTGTAAGGCAATATCCGTATAGCTCAATGCATAACTTATTCCTAAACGATGAGGAAGCCTTGGCTGCTATGCTTCTAGATTTACACGATTATAAAGAATCGGGTGGCGGTAAGGTTTTTTCTGCTTAATGTTTAGTTTTTACCATAAGGGTTACTTGGCCGAGCTGAAGTTAGCCAATTCATCCGACCTCCATGCCGCTCGTATGTCAGATATTCCATTATAAATGTTTTCGGATTGCCCTCCCCTGCCTCTTACCGTGTTTCTCTATTTTGTACGTATGTAAAAGTGCCACAATATTTTGTAAGATATATTTATCTTAAAATGTCATCGGACTACCAATAAGTAAATTTAGCTAAATTCGTGGATAGTTACATTTGTGATAATTTAATTGCATATTAGATAATATTAAGCATGAATTACATAAATACTTGTTTAATGATTTCCCATCTATGAATTGTTTGATAGGAAAAGGATGCCTAGAAAAATCATGTAAACTGAAAATAATAACACTTCAATAAATCTTCTGACCGTTGGTCATAGAAAACAGCGTTGGCACTTCACAGGTACTCTTGTTGAGAACAGCACGACAGGTTTGAAACGTGACGTAACGTATTACAAGAAAGCGTCACAAGAGACCGGGGTTCATGTAGTAGCCGGCACTGGCTTCTACATTGAGCGCACTCAGGAGGAAGCCGACAAGGGCACCACGACGGAGCAGATGTACAATCACATGCTGCAAGAGTTGACTGAGGGGTGCGTCGACAATAAATCCGTGAAAGCCGGCTTTATGGGGGAAATTGCCAGTGTCTGGCCTATAAGAGGTGAGTTATATAGTGACTTAGAGACTATCCCACCCACACACCCGCCACTGTAACTCCTGTGCACCAGGATCAACAGTGGCACGCACTTTTGTTGACACCGAACAGTGAAGCTCTGCGAGTCTCTGGGAATGCTAAAATGTCTTTGTCCCGCAACGAAATTAATCAGATAGAAAGTTACGGAGGCTGTAATTACAAAGCACTGCATGACAGTGAACTGCGCTCGTCACCACGAGACATAAAAAGTCTCATAATGCCCAGTAATTTCACTGGCTTCAATGACCTTCAAAGCGAAACACAACAGTGCTTACACATTGTTGGTTGGCAGCTGAAATAGACAAAGCGGTGGTACCAACCCAAACAACCTCTCGCATACGAGGGACCTACCACCTTGTATGAGAGCTATCTCCTGCGTTTTTGTATGAGACAGTAGCATCACCGCGGTCGACATCGCCGCTCAATCATGGTATTAGTACCATTGTCTTGTCTGTAGAACTGGCTAAGTTCGACAGCCTCCGTGGCGCAGCGGCCGAGTAGCCGGCTGTGAAGCGACAGGCTGCGGGCTCGATCCCCGCACCGAGACAAATGTTAGTGTGATCCACAAATATTTGTTTCGGGGTCTGGGTGTTGTAAGACCGAAAGTCTCTTGTAATTCCCAATACCCACGATACAAGATCGTATCTTACTGTGGGGTCATGACACGTGTGACTGTTGGGTGTATTTATTTTTAAGTAGGTAACGTATCTTTGTTTAGATTTCGAACGCAGAGCTATAATAGCTACTGGTGAACTTCAGAAGCAGATTGGCTGTGGAGTGAGTTTCCACCCGCACCGTGAGATTGAGGCACCGTTCGAGATCGTACGCTTGTACTTGGAGGCAGGAGGCAGCGCCGACAAATGTGTCATGTCGCATTTGGATCGTAAGTTCTGTCCTAATACGAAAAATGTGTTATGTCGCATTTGGATCGTAATTTCTGTCTTAATAGGAGAAATAGAAATGTATTATTAACGAAATACTTTATACATGATTAGTTAATGGTGAGAGTCAATATGGTAGGTACTTATTTTATATTGAATATTACATTTTTTTATATGCAAAAGAAAATAATACGAAGAAGGAACCCTTTTGTTAAAACACAGTCAAAATCGGTACACAAATGAGCCTGCAATTATGATTTTAAAAATTGGTATGAGCAGAGGTAGTGGCGACATCTCATTATCTACTCGTAGCTCACACGCATGCACTGTAATGGCCATTTTACACTGACGTCAAAGTTTGCGCTGTCTGTTATTTGACAAATGCGCCTTTCATCAGATTTAAATGGCATAACTTATTTATTTTTTGCCGGATTAACAAAATACTTTCTGCAATTAAGTATGTATTGGTTAGCGAAACGTCTCCTTTTAAATAGAAAAATTCAAGCTAACTATCCTTTCAACCTTTTTAATTTTCAAAACATTTCAGGGACTTTAGCGAACGACGCAACCCTACTTGAATTCTCTGAGTTGGGGACGTATTGCCAGTTCGATTTGTTCGGTGTGGAAGTGTCGTACTACCAACTTAACGAAGCGTTCGACATGCCGTCTGACGGCCAGCGGATCAACAAAGTCAAACTCCTCGTGGATGAAGGAAAGGCAGACAGAGTTTTGATGTCGCACGACATCCACACTAAGCATCGATTGGTTAGTATTGTTATAGAAAGTGGTAGAGCTACGCTGTAGACAGTTTCGTCTGATGAATGAGCTCAACCGGGTCGTTACCGCTGTCTCACAGAAAACCGACGTAAGGTAGCGGCTTGCTGCTGCGTTTCGTAGGGTGAGTGAGATATCCGGAGGCCCAAATCGCCTTCGCCTTCCCAATCCCTCAATTATCCCAATATTCCCTTTAACGTGAGCAACGCGCCTATGATTCTTCTAGTATTGTGGGTGTACATGGGCGGTGGACATCACTTACCAACGGGTGACCCACTTGCTCGTTTGCCAGTCTATGCTACAAAAAAAAGCTAATTTTAGTAGGAGCATAATAATGAAAGCCGGCTGTTTTGTTTTTGTTAACAGCAACAAATGGAAAGCTTTTATAAGTTGATTTAAATTGTTTTGTTTTCTCTTAATTAAATTGTTTAGGAATTAGTCTATGGTGCCTTCATCCGACAGCACTAACGAGAATCATTAAAACTTGTTCGTATTTAATACACAGAATGTATAGTTATTTAAAACAATATGCTTACATTTTGTAACACCCGATGTTTTTATCTGGATATTTCGTGATTACAGGCTGCTTACGGTGGGCACGGTTATTCCCACATCATAAGGACCGTCCTCCCTAAAATGAAAGTGAAGGGCTTCGACCAAGAAACCATAGACAAGATCACCATCGAGAATCCCGCAAGATGGTTGACCATCGACAAATAAACAATCGCCATATCACTGTGCCACAATAAAACGCATTTATAAAATTAATTATTTTATTTACAGTTTTATAAATATAACTTTCATTTAGATTTGAGTTTTATTTCAAATTTCTCATGGTAACATGGAACAAAAAAAATCTGGCTTTATTTTTTCAAGTCGATTCGGCTAATCGTGTTTGGTATTGCCGAATGGACCTTCTTGATATAATGCAATATTGAAAATTCAATAGGCCGTTTTAGAGGCTGCTAAGGGTTACTGCTTACGCTTGTTTTATTAAAAAACTTTTTTTAACTCACTAAATAACGTTAATGCAATATGATATTTTTGAATTAGGAATAGTCATACTGCATCAATTAGATTTTAAAAAAGAACAAATCAATTTACTGCCTGGATCACTTATTGTCATTTAAAATCTTATTATTGAAGTGAAACTTCTTTATCGGCGTTAGAAAAATAAAATCGTCACATTTTTCCGTTACGCGGCACGAGTCACATTTTTTACTTTGACTGGATTTTGACCAGACTTTGACTGGACTTGACAGGAGTTTCATCGGACTTTGACCGGACTCTGACCGGACTTTAACCGGGCTTTGACCGGACTTTAACCGGGCTTTGACCAGACTTTACTGGATTTTGACCAGTCTTTGGACTTTGACCGGACTTTGACTGAACTTTGACTGGACTTTGACTGGATTTTGACCGGACCTCGACTGGACTTTGACTGGACTCTGACCGGACTTTGACTGGACTTTGACAGGACTTTGACCGGACTTTGACTGGACTTTGACAGGACTTTGACTGGACTTTGACAGGACTTTGACTGGATTTTGACCAGAGATTTTCATTATAACCTGCATAAAAATAAATAATAAACAAGCATAGACAGCACTCCATAGACCTGCATAACTAATTTGCCACAGCAAAATGTTCTTATTTCTAAATTCGAATTTGACATAAAACGCCGTTTAACACAACACTGAACCTAATCTTCAAGATCAAGGTTCTGAAGTTCTTCATCGAGATCCTCGTCGAGGAACAGGTTTTCGTTGATGGGCACGGCTGCTGGCTCTTGGGATAGCTCTTCCTCTGTCTCTCCGTTCTCCAGACCTTCATTAAGCCGCTGCAGTCGATCAGTCGCTGCTTTGGTTCCTGTGTCGTCCGCCTGGAAGATAGTTGTTAATTTGTGAACAATTGCAAACAAAATGAGTACCAGTCCTGGGTGGTTTCTCTATGTCGTTCAACATAAATGTGTGACTGAATATTCATTATATTACTAACAGACGCGGCCACGCGTTGCTGTGGCTAATGTATATGTTGTAGTAAACTATTCAATACAGTATGGACCATCCAATTACCTTACATCGCCATCTGTTAGAATATTATGGAACTCACAGATAATTATAACAAATAATTTGCAATACAAAAATATTGCGACAAAAATTGAGGTATAAACCTCTCAAGTTCGATCAAACTGCACACAATTCGCAAAATTTGATTAAAATAGGTTCAGTAGTTTAGGTGTTCGTGACACGAAATCTTCTAAATTATTATAAAGAGGAAAGATTTAATTGTTTGTTTGCATTAAACAGGCTCTGAAACTACTGGATCGATTTAAATATTCTTTCTCCATTAGAATCCTACATTATCCCTGATGATCATAGGCGATATCGATAATATAACGGTGCAGAATTTCACAAGGGCGGAGCCGCGAGCGAATGCTAGTTATATGTATAAAGATGATCACCTCTGAGGCCTCCATGCCGATGAGGTCGAACTGCAGCTCGCGGTAGGCGTCGTCGTCCTCGTGTCCGTAGTCCCGCAGGTCGACTGCTTCGTCTCCATCACGTTGTGGAACACCTGGACAGAGCAACTGACTCACCTCCGAGGCCTCCATGCCGATGAGGTCGAACTGCAGCTCGCGGTAGGCGTCGTCGTCCTCGTGTCCGTAGTCCCGCAGGTCGACTGCTTCGCCTCCATCACACTGTAGAACACCTGGACAGAGCAAGTGACTCACCTCCGAGGCCTCCATGCCGATGAGGTCGAACTGCAGCTCGCGGTAGGCGTCGTCGTCCTCGTGTCCGTAGTCCCGCAGGTCGACTGCTTCGCCTCCATCACACTGTAGAACACCTGGACAGAGCAAGTGACTCACCTCCGAGGCCTCCATGCCGATGAGGTCGAACTGCAGCTCGCGGTAGGCGTCGTCGTCCTCGTGTCCGTAGTCCCGCAGGTCGACTGCTTCGTCTCCATCACGTTGTGGAACACCTGGACAGAGCAACTGACTCACCTCCGAGGCCTCCATGCCGATGAGGTCGAACTGCAGCTCGCGGTAGGCGTCGTCGTCCTCGTGTCCGTAGTCCCGCAGGTCGACTGCTTCGTCTCCATCACGTTGTGGAACACCTGGACAGAGCAACTGACTTACCTCCGAGGCCTCCATGCCGATGAGGTCGAACTGCAGCTCGCGGTAGGCGTCGTCGTCCTCGTGTCCGTAGTCCCGCAGGTCGACTGCTTCGTCTCCATCACGTTGTGGAACACCTGGACAGAGCAACTGACTCACCTCCGAGGCCTCCATGCCGATGAGGTCGAACTGCAGCTCGCGGTAGGCGTCGTCGTCCTCGTGTCCGTAGTCCCGCAGGTCGACTGCTTCGTCTCCATCACGTTGTGGAACACCTGGACAGAGCAACTGACTCACCTCCGAGGCCTCCATGCCGATGAGGTCGAACTGCAGCTCGCGGTAGGCGTCGTCGTCCTCGTGTCCGTAGTCCCGCAGGTCGACTGCTTCGCCTCCATCACACTGTAGAACACCTGGACAGAGCAACTGACTCACCTCCGAGGCCTCCATGCCGATGAGGTCGTACTGCAGCTCGCGGTAGGCGTCGTCGTCCTCGTGTCCGTAGTCCCGCAGGTCGACTGCTTCGCCTCCATCACACTGTAGAACACCTGGACAGAGCAACTGACTCACCTCCGAGGCCTCCATGCCGATGAGGTCGAACTGCAGCTCGCGGTAGGCGTCGTCGTCCTCGTGTCCGTAGTCCCGCAGGTCGACTGCTTCGCCTCCATCACACTGTAGAACACCTGGACAGAGCAACTGACTCACCTCCGAGGCCTCCATGCCGATGAGGTCGAACTGCAGCTCGCGGTAGGCGTCGTCGTCCTCGTGTCCGTAGTCCCGCAGGTCGACTGCTTCGTCTCCATCGTCGTCTGCATCAGCAGCCAGCGCCGGGTCGAAGGAGAACATCTCTCGTCCTGAGAGTCCGACGGCACGGCCTGCCTTGAAGTCGCTGCGGCGTTGCTCTTCGGCTGCTGTTTGCATCTCCTGTAGACAATGTGTTGTGTGAAAAATATTGAAAATAATAAATAAAATAATGTTTTTTTAACAGTGGAATATTTTTGGGTTAAATAGGCCTCTATGGTATATCTATAATTTAGTTAATAGCCTTTGTACACCTTCAAAAACTAAAAATTAACTAGTAAGTAAATGATCATACATGTTTATCCTTGATTTTCTTCTTTTTCCATGCAAGGAATGTTTCAAGCGTAATTTTCGTCTGGTTAGGACCTAGTGCCGCTCTCTCGCGCTCGATCAGGTCCACCAACGATATCTCATTCTTCTTCTCTTCCATTTTCTTCTTGTCCCGCTTGAGTACAAAGCCAGGTGGTAGTGCATGCCTGTATATACATTTGGTGCCAGAAGGACACTCCCAGAACCAACCGTATTTCGATCTCTCCACTGCTTCCAAGAAATGTTTGCAGATCTGTAAAGAATATTAAATATAGTGAAATATTAGCAATAAAGAAAGCCTTATATCCCACAGTAACATGATGTGGAACTCAGTCATTTTTTTTAAATAAATCATGACAAATACAGCAGGTGTACCACTAATAAATTTAAACGGATTTCATTTTGGGGGTTCTATGACCATTAATTATTTATTTTTTTAAGTTACCTAACAAAGACCAAATTGCAAAAGTATATAAATCAGACTTGAGTTTTATAACTCACAATATCAGTGGTAGGTCGTTGTTTATCTCCTTCTCCATGCTTCTTCTCCACCACCTCTTTGAGCTTGTCTTCGTCCCAGTTGTCCATATTGTCGTCGTCATCTCGCATATCCACGTAAAGGGATCGTTTCTCTGCCTGCAAAGGAGTAATATAACAATTTATTTTAAAAATAAACCACCTGTGATTCATTTCATTCATGGAATGGTCCCAATCATTTTGGTTCATTCACTAGGAATGCACTGTCAAGACAGTGTATCAAACAAGCCAAATGATACTTAACTAAATCAAAGGACAATTAACATTACAAAGAGTGCACCATCTGATCACATTGAGTGATAAAAAAATTATTTGTCACTGATTTGTAAAATAATAATGAATAAGCAATTTTTATGATTTTCAGAATGAAGAAACAAATAAATTTATAACAGCATCTATTGAAAACTTGTTGATTTTAAATCAAAACTAATAAACAGATTTCTTGTTTTTCTATCTTGCAGATTCAGTTTTACTCCCCTGAAATACCACAGGGCTTATTTTAAGGAGCAAATTTAAAATCATAAAACAATATCCTATGTTAATTGACCACTAAATTAAACATTTGTTGAAATATTTTATTTTTCATATCTTCATAATCTGCAATGAATTATATTCGGTGTCTCTTACTTACCTTCCTTTCGATAGATAAGTCATGGGAGAATTTACACTTATCGCCTTTAGTACATTGGCCTTGTTTGAAGAAAGCGCACACTACAGACTTTGGGTCAGTACCTAAAATAAATGGAAATTAAATACTGTTTAATATTATTATTGCACAAACACACTGCATTAGGAATGGCTCATATCTAGCAATGGACAAGTATAGACTAACAATGATGACAATGATTATATTTTAATGTGGGTGTACATATGTTCAATACCAAAGGAACCATGGATGCATTGACAACATTGAGGGAAAATGAAGGGGTTTGGAATGGAAGGAGGATTTTGGCCTCCAGAAATCTTATTCATTGTTCTAAACACAATAGCATGTTATTACGACATGTCGATTTTCTGTGAGTCAGTGGTAACATGCTGATTAAGCAGGCCCATTTGTGCCATAGACAAAACTGTCTACAACATTAATCTATAAAACATTACTTACAAATTTTGGAAAGTAGTTCATAGATTATCTTAATGGTCATATGTATGATAAATTTTGCATACTCAAAGAAACACATTTACTGTAAAATGTATGATGTAAAATCATACCTTTTTCAACTTTCTGTGTCTGCACTGGCTTGAAGAGCATCGCCAACTCCTTCTGTTCTTTAAGCTTCTGTTCTTTTTCTTTCTTCTTGTCCTCAACAGGCTTGGCAGGATGGATGCCACCACTCTTCACCTGCTTCTCAACTTGCTGGATAAACTTCTGTTGCTTTGCACCTTTCTTGTTCTTTAAACCAAACGTCTTGTCCTGTAAAATGCAAGGTATGGTAATATTGAAAATACTGATGCAATCGTTTATTTTGTCTATTCCTGTAATTTACTTCAATTTTATTACTCCTAAATTGAATCCACTGAATATAGTAGATAATTATATTAACACATAGTTTGTATTGTTTATGTATACAACAAATATTCTATGCTTGGGGCCAGTATGGATTCACTGACAAGAGGATATATATAATATAGCATACTATATAAATAAACATAATTACTCTTTGCTGCCATTGGTGCATTTGTATTGCTTATACAGTACAATTGGTAGGTTAAGGTCTCTGGTTCGGTTGGATAATGTGATATTTGAACTTTCATCAGGAACTGCTCACTATCAGCACGGAGTCTGGAATTGTACCCGGTATGGTGATAGGCTCCCCCCTATCACATCAAGGGATGGAAATACGCTCGGCGAATGTGGGTGTACTAGTTACACCTCTGCCTACCCTTTCGGGGATTACAGGCGTGATGATGGGCCTACTAGCCTCCTAATTAAGGGGGATTAGGACTTACCCGACAACTCTGGCCTAATGTGGATTGGCTAACTCCACATAACATGGAAATTCTTATGGAGATCATCATATATTATATGCAGATACGTTCACCGTTAAAGTAAGCGATAATAACCGCCAATACACGTAACTTATTAAAGTCAGAAGTGATGCTGTTAGGGCTCCACCACTTCCTGCTGAGTTATTACTGCATTTATGAATAAATTAATGACCATAATATTACCACTTTTATCCTTTCATAAATACATTAATACTTGTAACATACGGTGTAAGTTTTGCTATATCCAGAGAATAGTTGTTAGACTTTCAACAAATGGATAACAATATGTCTTACCTCAATAACCTTCTCCTTTTTCTTCTGTTCTGTCTTTTTGCTGCCACCACCACCGCCACCGCTCGCTTTTTTTGGTGGCATGGTTAGGTTGTTTCTGGTAAATTCTTAATGCGAAATATAATTAAGCAATTGTAAAACTAACTAAATATAAGTCAGAAATATTGATTTCGATGCAATTCAATGGATATATTTATTTTCAATCTTTCTTCAAAAAATTAACGCCGTCCACGGCACACGATGAAAAATTTCATAACCACGTTCCAGATACGAAATTGCTGGAACTGATTATAATCTAACTCGTTTTTTCTTCAGTAAGTATGCATAAGATTCTCTGTCTTATGCTGTAAATATAGATAACAGATACATTATTTTTATTACGTTTCGTCGTCACTCACAAAGTAAGTCATACACTTTAAATATTTTTATCAATTCCTTTTATAAATATATTTTAATAAGGTTCCATAATTTATTATTTGAATTTTTAGACAGTGTTTTTAATACAATAATATTATATTTAAATTTTTGCCGCTGTGTAATAAGTGAGCCTTAGCCTTTAGGTATTAATAACTTTGACAGTTCCCAAATAACAGCCGAGCAGCGTTGCCATATCTACAGATTTGCTGTAGATGTACGGAAATTTGGTAAATAATGTTTTATTACTCTGATGAACTTGCTTTATTTCTGATATCTTCAGATAAGGGTATTATGAAGGAATGGTATACGTTTTCCGAGATTCTGCCTCTTTATAATTATTAACTCTTGGTACAATTTACATGTATATACCAACGTGTATGGTACACGGATTTATATGTAGCAGGAGTTTTATGCTTTTGACAGCAATGGTTGATTATAAGTTTTAAATATTTATATTTTTATTCCATTCGCTTAAACAAATTACAAAAAACTAACAATATATTAAGTCATATTTAATACAACGCAACTACTAATAATAAACGATTATGTTTCGTTCCAAGCTTCATTAATGCAGCATGTGCCACAGGGGCTAGATTAAATTAATGGAATGAAACGATATTTATCTATTATTTGGCCATTATAGTACAATATTAGTCAACAGTTGGTTTTATGTGTATTTTTGTTTTGTTTTAATTGTATGAGACGTCGATTATGACTTATTTTCTGCAAAAACTCTTCGTGAGTCGTGGGTATTTTATGAGGCCAGTTCAGTTCAAAATAGCGTTAAAGTAGTCCTTAGATCTACCGATTTTTAAAGATAATCTACCAAATTCTACATATTATTCAGCATCACTCCAGGATTTTTGAAATACGGATCTAGCAATACTGTATCCGAGTTCTGTCAAAATCAATCTGTCAATGGCTAGAATTCGGTAAGGTTGGTTGTGTCGTGTTATCTCGTAGCAATTTAATACGCGAGGTTGAAATAAACAGAAGTTGAAATTAGGCCATGGCGGTCGTTATTCAATTCGAATCTATACACTATCCCTAAAAACTATCAGTGTTTAATTTTGACGTACGTAAACCATGGAGACAGTCGACGTAGAGGAATGCCAACCTGACCCCGTCGGGGGCACAAGAAAGAAAAGTTTATGGGCTAAAATTAATAATAGGACAATGTACAGTTATTTATTTAACATAGTGGTATCAATATTATTGCTCACATGTTTAGTATTAGTGCTGTACTTCTTCAAGGAGTATTTAAATTCGATACTTTTATGGGTGGACGCGCGGGACCCTTGGATAATATTCCTACTGTTTATGGGATTGTTCTTGTTGGTGAGTTTTCCAGTGACGATTGGATACCTAGTGTTGATAATAACGAGTGGTTATTTGTTCGGCATAGTGAAGGGATTGGGTACTGTGTTAGTGAGTGCGAACTTCGGTGTGGCGGTGGCACATTTCACGTTGAAAGCGCTGCGGAGCTACCTGCCGCTGGACCGACTGCTGCAGAACGAGACGGCGCGGGCGCTCCTCAAAGTGATCGCTGGCCCACAGGCCTTCAAGATTGTGTTCTTTGCACGTCTCACACCAATACCTTTTGGCCTGCAGAACACTATATTTGCTGTGAGTATTAGTTTTATACTTTCCTTAATACTTAATACTTTCTTTCCTTTCTTTCTTCTTCTTTCAATTATTGAGTAATTTATTAGGATTGTTACACCTGTACAAAGAGAGTAAGTCTATGAATAATTTCCTTACAAAAAACATAATGACATCAGCTATAAATTGCCATTAATTATTAAAGTTACCATATAGGCCTAAGGAATCTCTTACCATAAACAGACCAGTTAAAATTTTATTGTAATATAAATAAGCAATATGAGTTCATACAATATTTTAATTAATTTAACATTTTAAATAACTACTTAAACTAATAAAAGCCATGTGAAGTCTGTCAACCTACAATAATCTAGGGTGGTGGACTAAGACTCCTATCATTAAGGAGATGAGACCCATGCCCAGTTGTGGGATGTGTGTAGTACAAGGTTAGTAGTATTATATTATTAGTAAGATGAGATAGATATATGTAAATTCAGATCATTTATATCTTATCTCACTGAATGTCATAAAAAAAAACAACTCATTTCATTCACATGAATATGATTATATATAGCAGAATTCCATATTATTGATAAATATAATTATCTTAATAAATGTAAATGTTGTATTTTGAATTCAGAATCATAAAATATAAATCCCATTCAATTAATGCAGTTGAGGAGGATATGTATAATGTTCAAGTTATATTTATAAATTCATTATCACAAAATTATAGCCAAAAATAGAATAGATAGACATGATTGTCAAATGCATAATTTATTGATTAATCTATTTAATTCACATTAGTTTACAATTATGGAAATATTATTTTAATTGTCATAGACAAATTCTTTTTGATATTTATCTTTGCTAGGTCAATTATACCAAATACAATAGACATCATTAAAAAGTTGATTTAAGTAAATATTTATTTACAATCCTCGAACAAGTAGGTAAAGTGATTAGACCTTGGTGAATCTGTGAGGACAAGACTAATAAAAAAACTAAAAAACGCTTTTATAGAAAATCCAACTAAAAAAATGAAAATAAATTTGATGAAAAAATGTATTTTATTGTAAAAATGGGTGATTTTATTTTAATCCAACCTTTTGAAGGAGGTTAAAATCATGTTTAAAGTCTCTGTTACATACTAACATATGTATGAAGCTAATAAAATCGTGTAAAAAAGGAAAATAACCCTACTATTCAACTGTAAAAATATAAGGAAAATAAAACTCCAATATAAGTTATTACAAACATTACTGTTTTATATATAATTCTGGTTGGGCAAGGCAGATTTTTTATATTGTACATGTTGTTTATAACCACATTATAAAAATACTTCTCTCTTCCCAGTTAAATAGACAGAAATTGGCAGCTGCCATGGCGCGGTAGGCGAGTAGCCGGCTGTGAAGCGAGAGGCCATAGGTTCGATCCCCACACTGAGACAAATGTTTGTGTGATCCACAAATATTTGTTTCGGGGTTTGGGTGCTGTAAGGCCGAAAGTCTCTCGTAGTTCCTGGCACCCACGACACAAAACTCGTATCTTACCGTGGGTCAGGACTATGTGTATGACTGTTGGGTGTATTTATTTATTATTTAGTTGTATTTTTACTATTTTTTTATAGCATAGGCTGACAAACGAGCGTGTGGGTCACCTGTAAGTGATCTCCACTGCCCATGTACGGCAACAATACCAAAAGAACCGACGCGTTGCCGACCTTAAAGGAGAGGGATCGGCCGCCGTATATCTTACGAAACGCGGTTTTTCTGTGAGGCAATGGCAACGACCCATACGAGCCGGCTCATTCATGCTGTCGACAAAACCATAGATCTACAGCATGGCTCTACCACTCAATAAGTTACACATATAATTCAAAGTTCTGAGTGATTTTGATACTGTTAATGGGCAGGCGTGACGCTTATTATAAAGCGAGTGACTTTGTATGCTGACTTTTGCAATGAAAAAAAAATGTCCGATAAATAAATATGCTGATTTGCCATTACGCTATACATCACCATAGGAATATTCCTCGAAAATTACGTTTCTCGTATTCAAAGTAGGTAACATATTAAGTACTTGTCGGTGAAGGTCACACGAATGGGGCTGCTTTATTACTTCCTTCGTGGCTTATTCAAGAATACTCAAGGGTGAACTGCCAGTATGCTACGTAACTGTGGTTGTTAAATATAAATTAACCCCTTAAATACAAGGAAACAGGTCACAACCCTTTTTATTGGCTAAGTTCGAAGGGGTCCACAATCAAGATCAGGAAATATGAGGAAAAAGGTTTTACTATGACTTATTACGGGTACAAATCAACAGTAGTAATAATAATAATATTTTATTGATACAATGTTTATAGTTGTTTATCACTTTACAGTATTATTGTATGAACGATTAAGTCGGTGGGTGGGTAGTGGACGATTAAGTGGGTCGGTCATGTCTGCACTTGCCTGCACCAGATAATTACGAACCAATAAAAAACTGCATTGAATGCATGGCCATCAGTTTCCGTCCCGTCAGTAACTCAAGAGAAACTTATGTCTATAGCCAGATAAATGCTAATGTAACTTACGTAACATGGCTGGTGGTACGATATTCATATCCTCCCGGATAGCGACCACCGTACACATGGTGTTAAACCTGCCATAGTGACCCACCGCGAGTGGCAGGATATTCATATCCGCCCGGTTAGCAATTGCCGTACGCATGGTGTTAGAACCTGCCATAGTGATTCACCGCGAGTGGTAGGATATTCATATCCGCCCGGATAGCGACCACCGTACGCATGGTGTTAAAACCTGCCATAGTGACCCACAGCGAGTGATAGGATATCCATATCCGCCCGGAAAGCGACCACCGTACGCATGGTGTTAAAACCTGCCATAGTGACCCACAGCGGGTGGTAGGATATTCATATCCGCCCGGATAGCGACCACCGTACACATGGTGTTAAAACCTGCTATAGTGACCCACCGCGAGTGGTAGGATATTCATATCCGCCCGGATAGCGACCACCGTACACATGATGTTAAAACCTGCCATAGTGACCCACCGCGGGTGGTAGGATATTCATATCCGCCCGGATAGCGACCACCGTACACATGGTGTTAAAACCTGCCATAATGACCCACAGAGGGTGGTAGGATATTCATATCCGGCCGGTTAGCGACCACCGTACGCATGGTGTTAAAACCTGCCATAGTGACCCACCGCGAGTGGTAAGATATTCATATCCGCCCGGTTAGCGATCGCCGTACTCATGGTGTTAAAACCTGCCATAGTGATCCATCATCATCATCATCCATCCATCCATATCTGGACAGACGACCTAATAAAGGTCGCAGGATGTCGCTGGATGCAGGCCGCTTCCAACAGGTCGGTCTGGAAATCTTTGGGAGAGGCCTATGTTCAGCAGTGGACGTCTTGTGGCTGATGATGATGATGATGATAGTGATCCACATGTGCCTCTGGGGATACAGACGTGACTTGTGTATGTATCCTCCATAAAATGACCATGTGATGTGGCGAAAGTGTTTCCTGGATGTCTATGGTGTGTCGTGTCTTTGACCTTCGCGTCGTACACGCACGGTTTATCTTATCTCTGCCCGCCTCTATTATCGGTTGTAATTTTAAATTACATTTGTAGTGAGGCCTTTATCTACGTGTAAACTGATTACGAAAGATATTAAGATTTCATCTACCTATCTGAGCCATATGCAGACTTTTTTTTATATTGATAGATGCTGGTCCGGTATGTTGAAGTAACTTTGTTAATAAATCCAATATTGTGAATTCTTTTGATTATTCTGAGAAGTATCTTCTTTCTCTATACCTTTTTTTTTACTAGTCCTGTATACATGTCCCACTGCTGGGAACGGGCCTCCTCTACTAAATGAGAGGGGTTAGGTCTTAATCCACCACGCTGGTCTAATGCGGGTTGCCAGACTTCACATTCCTTCGAAAAGTCTCATCGAGTTCTCAGGTATGCAGGTTTCCTCACGATGTTTCCTTCAACGTTAAAACAAGCGAAAATTAACAATTAATATACACGTAACTTAAAAAAGTCAAAGGTGCATGCTCTTGGGGCTGGCTTCGAACCTGCGACTTTCGTCTCGACAGTCCGTACCAATCCCCGCTGAACTATCGCTGCTACAATCTTACCGATACCTATGTATCTTTTTTCCTTTATTATTTCTTCTTATATATCTTCTGTTATATAAAATGAATGTTTATTTGTTTGTTAGTACTCTATGCAAAAAAAAACATAAAAATTAACAATAAATTAAGTTGCTATAAAAACATGATCCCTCATTCAGCTAAGCTAATGCTGTAAGTATATACATACACATTATGGAATGTTAAATTACAAAAAACTCGTTCATAAACATAAAAAAATTACATAAGTAAAGGCACAAGACGTAGAGGTAACTACTCATAATTTGATTGTATTCTTACATAAAAAAAGCGTAATAAAAAAGGTATTTTAATTTGCAACGTATGTCTGACACAGCTACAAAAGCATATAACTTAACCTTAAAAAAACCGATGACGTCAATGCTAAAAACCATCTCGAATTAACCAGCTTTCAAACAAAAAACTGTATTCAAATCAGTTTATTCGCTTAGGCGCTACGATGCCACAGATAGATATACACACACGCAAGCACACACAACGTTCGCACGCACGCAGAAAATTATGAAGGTACAGATTATGCACGCATCAAACAATTTTAACAGCTCATCCGTAGTCCATAAGAGATTTTCTATAGCCATTTTGCTTTATTCTCGTCATGTATGTAACATTTTCCGTTTTTATTTCAAGAAACTTAGAACCGCTACAATTGCGAAGGAACATTGCCTCGCTGAGCGTCTTGTATCGTCTGTATCACGGCGAGTGCTCTGAAGAATTGTTTGACCTTATCCCATCCTCACCTTTTCTTAACAGAACCACGCGTGCTGGCTTGCGTTACCACAGCTTCGTGGTCTCCTCCATCTCGGCTCGAACTAAAATATATTTGGGACTCTGGATATAACTAAAACGAAATCGATCTATAACTAACCGCCTCCTTTTTTGAAGTCTTTTAATAAGAGTCTATTTCACACTATCCTTATTGCAACACAAGCTTGCACGGTGCACCAATGAAACCGTATTCTATTTTTGTGCCTCGAGCTCGTAAATCGATAGCGTATTTTTATAATACCAATATAATAATCTATTTCCAGTACCGTTGAGCTGGTCGGTATGTTGATTCTAAATTCAGTCTTAATCTATACACGTATAAGGTTAAATTTATAATATACATGTTTAACTTGAAACGTCTTCATAGTCTAAGTTGTTCTGTAAATAGACTATATTGCGTCTATTAGAAGGTGCACTGCACTATAACAGTGATTGTCAAGGGATTAAACAATTCTTATCTTAATAGTACTAGCTTTTCCTCGCGGCTATCTGCTTTTTCCGGGATAAAAAGTAGCCTATGTTCAGGGATAATGTAGGATTCTAATGGCGAAAGAATTGTTCAAATTGGTCCAGTAGTTTTAAAGTTTATTCGATACATACAAAACTAATTTTATAGGTTCTCAAAGTTACTTCGTCTACTGCCCACTTTGAGTAACAATTATTTTTAGCGACCCCTGAAATTACTTTATTCTAAATGTACCTAGTCTTTACATCGCCCTCTCCCCACTCCAAATCATTTCATCGCCCCTAATTTCCTCTCCAAGCCTCCAGCGACCAAAAGGGGGCGTTAACATCCATTAGAAAGATTGCCCTAAATGGACCAATGAGCGTTTAACGACAGCGTCACTAAGCCCGTCAATTCATAGCACATTCATAGTTATCGGCATGTGTGGTCTAAGATCCCGCGGAACATTGACCTTCACCCATCTGTTTACGGAATGAAAAATATATTTTAGGGTATAAAATGTGTTGCTGAACACATACCAATAGGGTTGCCTAAAAAATATGGTCAAGGATATGATTGATTAAAATAAAAAATTATAATTTCCCTGACTTGCTTACCAAAAAAATGAACCTTCAATGAAAAGTATACAATTTTTTTTAGGCAACCCTATTGGTATGTGTCCAGCAACACATTTTATACCCTAAAATATATTTTTCATTGGGTAAACAGATGGGTGAAGGTCGATGTTACCCGGGATCTTAGACCATTCCGCGAGTCATTCAAGTGAAATGTCAACAATTAAGCACTTGGTGTTTGTAATGCTTATCTGATGTACAACCTGAAGACGCGGCGGCCCAGTTATGTTCCACTTTTCTTTTTTTATTCGATTCACAAAGCTGATGTACAATATGACAACAAATATATCATTTATAAATTACTTTCACAATTATTGACATCTCCTTGATGTGAATACAGCTAGCGCATATTACATTGCTATTTTACGGTACTATTAGAGAATACATCCTTATTCGTTATTACCGTACTTACTGACTATTGAGTTATTGACAAACTTTAGTCCTGTTGTAGGAATTCAGTCGTATGAATGTAAAAATATACTGAATCTTGAAGTATTACCCGAGCTCGCGCTTTGAAGACACGTCATACGAATACGTGACTACTGACACTCTTTGTATTATATGTAAGCAAGTGAAATTTTGCTAGTTAGCTAGTTAGAAATTTAGCTTAGTTTATCCAGAAAAATAAATAAATATTAGTTAGAATTTTAGCTTAGTTTTATTCTGAAAAATAAATAAATATTAGTTAAAAATTTAGCTTAGCTTTATTCAGAAACTAAATAAATATTAATTAGAAGTTTAGCTTAGCTTTATTCAGAAACTAAATAAATATTAATTAGAAGTTTAGCTTAGTTTTATACAGCAACTATAAAGACTTAATTCAAAGCTCTGTGTGGTGTTGTTTCTTTTTATGAACAGGCGTGGCGCTTACATCACGGTCGACGGTCTAGGCTAATTAAAAAAAATAGTTCGCACATCGGAACTGCTTTCGTCCGAACGGTGTGGCTTTATTAGGCTTTGAACCAGAAGTGATAATCCTAAAGAGAAGTGTTACTCTCGTTTATCGCAATCATTAGGACAGCCTGCATATCGACTGGATTTACAATGATTGAATATTAATAGTATTTATTAGAAAATATATATAACTAGCTGTCCCTCGCGGTTTCACCTGCATGTTACTGTCCTGATCCCATGGGTTAAAGCGTCATATACATATAAACCTTCCTCATGAATCACTCTATCTATTGTTGAAAACTGCATTAAAATCCGTTGAATAGTTGTAAAGATTAAGCGAACAGGCAGCGAAAGCGACTTCATTTCAAATCAGTATCAACTAATGTATTATAGCATCATCAAAATACACTCGTCAATTACAATAAATCTATTTATTTATCTATTATTACTTTTTAGGCTACTTTTTATCCCACAAAAATACATATAGGCTACAGCTATGAGCTAGTAACCTATTCGCTGGGTGCGTAAGGCATAGTGGGGGACACAAAAGTGATGTCAGCGCTCGCTGCGGACAATACAGAACTACGGGTGGCTCTTTATTATCTATGACCATAACAATAACACGTGTGTCAGTTTAATTAAATAAATAAAATAAAATGGGTCATCAAAGTTGTTGTGTAGTCGATTGCAAAAATACTAGTAGGAATAGTAATTGTAAATTTTATAAGTTTCCGGTTGCCAAATGCCAAGTGGAAATTAAATCAGCGAAAAAAATGGATAACTGCTGTTAAAAGGCAAAAGTAAGTATTACTATAACCTACAACCGTATTCTATAGAATAATGTCATATACATGTGTATGTCGTGTAAGAAAACGGAGTAATAATTTAATTAATATTTTTTTGTAAAGTATTGATGGATCGTTATGGTCTCCAAAACCTATGGATGTTATATGCAGTGAACACTTCATTGGTGGTGAAAAATCAGATGTTGAATCAAGTCCTAATTACGCTCCAACTATTTTTCCATCAGTTTATAGAAGACGTAAAGTCAACGAATCCACAGTTTTGAGTAGGTACGTAAAAAAATTAAGTTTTGATTAAAATATTTAGATTAATAGAAATAATCGACTAAAAAATGTAGACATATTATTTGATATAGTTAATGATTTAGCAATACCTGTTTTATTTAATTTAATTTTTATTTATATTATCGTAATTTATTTATTTAGACACAAACGCTTCATGGACAGGAGAATAATAAAAAAGTCAACGGCTGAGATAGATCCGGTGATGAATATTACAGAACCGTCTGAAATAACTGATCAACCTAATACATCCATGAATCAAACGATGGATCAAGCCTGTGAAGCGAATATATATTTTACCTCCAATGTATCATCAAAAACATTTATTTGTAATCGTTATGTAAGCAGTAACAAATGTGATGCTGAGACACAAACAGATATTCTAGAATCGTCGACGTCAAATATCATTACAAATAAAAAATTAGTTAACAAGGAGTGTGGTAACTGACCAAGAAACTCAAATAACCAACACGTTTCACGTACTTTTTTTCAATTTTTCAAGTCTTAACCTAATTCACTTATTGAGACTTGTTTTAGTTGTTGTATTTATTTTACTTACTGTTTTTAGCTGACCCACGGATTTTTTTTAAATTTAATATTCACTCTGTGTAATATATCACATTTCACATTGAAAATAATTTTTTTTCAATTTGATTTTATTTTTTTTAATAACTATTTGACATCCAATACATGTTTATTTTCTCAAAAGAGCCACCGTAAGTTGTATCGTTAGATGGCGCTGGAGTCACGCACCCAGCGAATACACGTTTTTCGATAGTACACCGTGTATTGTTTTCTTGGCGTCGATATGTAGGACAGTGGCGGCTATTCGCACGGTCCGTTTAACTTTCACGGTGGTATGGCGCGGCTCTACGTACAGTCGCGACGCTTAAGGTAGGATTTCAGACGCGACAGCAGCGACAAACTGCAATCAATAAACTTACAACTCACAAGGTAGTTCCCTCGTACGCGAGAGGCCGTCTGGGTTGGTACCACCGCTTTGTCTATTTCTGCCGCCAAGCAACAGTGTGTAAGCACTGTTGTGTTTCGGTTTGAAGGACATTGAAGCCAGCGAAATTACTGGGCATTTTGAGCCTTATCATCTTGTGTCTCGGGGTGACGAGCGCAGTTCAGTGCCACGCAGTGCTTTGTAATTCAACTTTCTGTGTGGTGTTGCTTCTGTTTATGGGCAGACGTGACGCTTACCATCAGGCGAGCGACTTGCTCGTCTCGTTATTCAATCAAATAATAAAGAAAAACCAACAAACTACCTTTGTTACTTATTGAAGGTGCAACAATTTATATAAATTAGTGATAGCGTCTTTCTTCCGACGAGACGAACAGACCGCTCGTCTGATCGTATTGCCAAGCCCCTAAAAACAATAGACCTTTGCATGACAAAGTATTGCTAAGCACTTCGCTTGTCGCCTCAAGGCATTAGCTATCTCTCAAAATGCTGTGCATTTGGCTGGCTTCAATGTCATTTAAATTGGAACAGTCGTCGCGTTCGGTACCCTACCTTTACTATACGCAACGTCGCCGGTAAATGAACCATGCGTAACAAGCTATACTGTCTGGACGACAACGCTGGCCTTTTGCTAATTGAGACATTTTTTTTTATGTTATAATGATGACTCGTTTTTCCTTGTGTCTGCCAACATCAAATATCATAGTAGTTCGTCACGTCGCGTCGCCATTTGAGAAGTAGATGTCGGCTTTTGTGTTTTTGGCCGATACGCTCTTGTGATGCCGGTGTCATTTGTACTAGACATTCTTTGATGTACTATATCCTGGCTATCTCTCTTTGTTTCACAGCAGGCATGTTACTGCCCTGATCCCGTAGGTTAAATATATAAACTTTCTCGAATTAATTCTTTTTTTTTTATTATTTGATTACTTAACGAGACAATAAAAGCGGTCGCCTTATGGTAAGCGCCACTCCTGCCCATTAACAGAAGCAACACCGCACAGAACTTTAAATACAAAGCATCGGATCGTTACCACTATCTCACGGAAGGCCGACGTAAAGTAGCGGCTTGCTGCCGCGTTTTGTATGGTGAGTGTGATATCCGGACTCCCAAATCCCTCTCCCTTTCCTAATCCCTTAATTATCCCTTTCCTTTAATGTAGGCAATGCACCGATGATTCTTCTGGCATTGTTGGCGTACATGGGCTGTGGAAATCATTTACTCACAGGTGACTGGCTCGTTTGCCGGCTTTTGCTATATAAAAAAGAAAAAAATCCACTTCGCCAATTACAATAAACTATCTTATAATTGATTATACAGATAGATCACGGAGATCAATTAATCAAAAGAAGTTGTTTCTAAGTACGTTTGTATTTTTTGGCTCATTTGTGCTATCTATCCGGGGAATCGAACTAAGGTCGTTTGTTTCAACCGACCGTAAGACGGTAATACTAAAAGTATGACGGTCCTCAACAAGTGAAAGCTCAGTCGTACGATACGCAGGTCTAGAAATTAACCGGTTATAATGGTGGTTTTGAAACTCGACTCGCAGTAGTAACTGTCGCGAGGAGACGTGATGCATGTTTATACACGACTTGATGATGACCACCGTACACATGGTAAAACACCACAGTGGCTCATTTAAGGGAGTCACGTTCTGTGGTCAGACAGTATATATTTTTTATTTGATTGAACGATGAGACGAGCAAGTCGCTCGCCTGATGGTATGCGCCCCGCCTGCCTATAAACAGTAGCAACATACATAACTTTGAATTATAATGGACTGCATGGCACTGTACAGCGCTCGTCATCCCGAGACATATGATGTTAGTCTCATTATTTCATTCGCTTCAATGTCCTTCAAACCGAAACACAACAGTGCTTACACACTGTTGCTTGGCAGCAGAAATGGACAAAGCGGTGGTATCAACCCAGATGGCCTCTCGCATACGAGGGACCTACCACCTTGTATATCCAGACTTCAACTTTAATTTTGTACAACCTCCGTGGCGTAGCGGGCGAGTAGCCGGCTGTGAAGCAAGAAGCCGGAGGTTCGATTCCACACCAAGACAAATGTTTATGTGATCCACAAATATTTGTGGATCACATAAACATTGGTCTGGGTGTTGTGTTCCAGGTTCTGTGTGATGTCGCTTCTATGAAAATATAGATAGGTGCGGCGCTTACCATGGGGCGAGCGACATACTCGTCATTCAGTCTAGTAAATAAAACAGTAGGTGCTAAACATGTAGGTTGTACGTATAAACGAATTAACGCCAACACGAATTTGACTTGGATGGTTATTTTTAACCCGTCGCTTTAAGGGTGTAATTTATAAGCAAATGCCAACTATATTTAACCCCAAACAGAATAATTTGGCTAAATTTAGAACCCCGGTGGTGACTTTCAATATTTCCTTTAACTTATAAGGTCAAGCTTGATTTTATAAGTTCACTAGCTGTCCCTCGCGGATCCGCCCGCGTGATCTGCTTTTTCCGGGATAAAAGATTACTAAAATGGCTATTAAAAAATAGGGGTTGATCGTAGAGGGTTGAAAATTTAGGGTTGTATGTATTTTTTAATGCTGTATCATAAAAAAATAAAATTTATCTAAAAATTAAAAAAAAAAAATTTAGGGGTGGACTACCCTTAACATTTAGGGGGATGAAAAATAGATGTTGTCCGATTCTCAGACATACCCAATATGCACACAAAATTTCATGAGAATCGGTCAAGCCGTTTCGGAGGAGTTTAACCACAAACACCGCGACACGAGAATTTTATATATTAGATTTTAAATTTTTATTGGCTTTGCTCGCGGCTCTGCCCCATCCCCCCCCCCCCAATGTTTTTCAGGATAATGTCCTAATCCAAGTCATAGTCTACCTGTGTGCCAAATTTCATCTACATCCGGTCAGCCGTCCGTACTTTCTATTTATAATATTAAACTAGATTTTGCTCGCGGCTCCGTCCGCATTGAAATCTTTTGTATTAGGTGTATATTTTTATAAATAATCACAATCGATTGTAAATATAAGACTTTGTTACTAATCAATATGACTTGGATCTGTTTTTGACCCACTTCAAAAAAGAAGGAGGAAGTTCTAAATTCGGCAAGGTTTTTTTCTTATTCTATCTTACCTTTTGATCAATATCTTTCATGTTGGTAGCTAATTTCTGTTTACTTTTTTTTGTCTATAGCGTAGCTTTACCACTCAAAAAACTGATACACGTTACAGATCTTTTATAATATCAATTTCTCTATCTACCTCGTGCCAATGGTTTCTTACGTTATCTGTAAATATTTCTATTTTATCTGCTTTCAGGAAGTGATGTAGCGAGAATACGATTTTCAAGGTCTATTTGGTTATCGCACCGATTCGCACCTATGTCAGTTTCAACAACGCATTTGAAAATATTTGCATAATGGCTTGTGATGAATAACTATTTGATCTGGAATCTGGTATAGATAAGGTTTATAGAGCGCATTGCCAAATATATAGGAAATATTTACTGGGAAAATAAAAATCTACATATCCTACAGTTGGCAAGGGCTTTCCTTTCCGTGTTGTGATAGGCGATGAGCCTATCGCCATACCGGGTGTGAGTTCAATCCTGGTCAAGTCATGTGTGATTTTCGAATCCAAAACTCAAACATACATTTCATTGCGATTGCTAAAAGTATGTCAAATATCTATAATTTAAAATGTTCTTTATCATAATAATGATTCGAATATGTTTTCATCAAGTCTAGAAGGTACAGTAAACTCATTGTCTCGCTATGTAAATTGGATTCACGCCAAATGCATCCACACATTACAGATTTCTTCAGTTGTAACTGCGTGCTATTCCTTACTTTTGTTATGAGCAATTATTTGCATGTTTGTGATGACACGGGCGTCCATTTCAATACAATCATTGGAGCTAGTTTATTTCCCTTTTATTTTCGTTGAATAGTCATGTTTTGGCACCTATCTTCCTAGAATGAGCTAGATTCGATTTCTGCTCGTAGAAACTATTTATTTATTTATTTATATGCTACTAACCTAACTTTCTGTTTATCCGAGGAAGTCGTTAAAGTTGTCGTTAAGGTCATGATTCCTAGAGCCAATCTGTTCAGCCTAGTGTCCTATATATTCTGAAACCCCTAGCTCTTACAATCTTATGGTTAACGACTGGCAATAGTAGACATAGTGAAAAACATAAAAATAAAGTTGCTTGAATGATTATATCCCGTGACGCCCATATCGGGATCAGCCAATAATGTCCCGTAGCTGATTAGACCTACCTAACATTGCATTGTAGTTTCAATTTGGATTTGGTCGTAGAATATTCTTCATTAGAATCTGCAGACAATGAAAATAATTATCAAAATATTCTATAAAATACTTAGTGCCCATTTCACCGTCACGCAAATGTTATTTATCAATCTAAATAATGTCCGTATGAATTGACGAGCCACTCCAGATAATATTAAATTAAATAATATGACACGTCCAAAGTCACACTCTGATCATTTATACTATAAGGAGAGAAAGGGGTCTACTAGGTGCTTTAAAAAATTAACTTAAACATTGTGAAATAAATCTTTAGTACTAAAACTGTAGTTAGTGTGTCGAGGCAGGATAAAAAGACTTAAATGATTCTCGGTAAAATTGCTAGCTATTGCTATGCAGTGTTTTTTTTTGCCACGGTTTTGTTTTGTACAACACGTATTGTTTCAAGGAAAATGTTATGCAGTACGAATGTCTACATGCATACTGTTTATGTGCTTAACATAGAATATTTTATTTCAGTTTTATTTAATCAAATAAGATCTAGTATTGAAGGCAGTTCTTCGTGTGTGACAAGCAAACTTGGAAATTTAGATTAGTTGCAGTATTCCAATGCTTAAGTTTTGAATTTGTTCATGTATAGCTTGATTTCTTTATCTATTGATTGATTGATTGATTGATAACTCTTTATTGTACACCACTAATAAAATTAACAATAGGAAACAAAATAATTATAAACATATGTGTAACAATCGGCGGTCTTATCGCTAAAAGCGATCTCTTCCAGACAACCTTTATCTATCTTCTTTTTGAAAACTTCTCATACATAACGTTTTTTTTTTTATATATAGGTAAGTAAATGTTTAATAACATGAATTAAAAAATAACATTCCAAGTTCAAGGATCTTATAAGTTATTAAAAGGGAAAGAAAAAGTTTCAAATTTAAACACGAGATATGGGGATAAAATCTTTTCGAAATTCTAAAGCTATCATTTTTATTAGAATGGGTACTATTTTTGAGAATAAAAGGCCTAAGTTTGTGCTAAATACTCGTGCCAGTATCTGTACAAAGTATAAACGTTCACTTATTAACATGAACATTAACAATTTCCCCCTCTCCTTTCTTCACATTAAAAAGAAATAAATTAACGTTAAATCTTCACTATCTATCCACTATCCCTCTTGCCACATCTTCCGCATCAGTTCACTTGATCTTGTAGAGGCTATTGGCCTTCGATAATTTCTTTCACCGTGAAGGCAACTTTCAATGACGTTCAATGTCAAGGTCAAGTATAAAAACGGTACGCTTACTCGTATTATCTTATGAAAGTAAAGTGATAACAAAAAATGTAATACAATTAAGGTCCAATTTGAAATAATTGGTGGATCCTTCGTCGGTTTGCTTCACATATCTGGCTTTATCATCATAATTTTCAGTCAACATCCAACAGCTGTTTGGTTTGGCCTCCCCCAATGCCTGCTATTTCTAACGATCTTGAGCCAATCGCATCTAGGACTGCAATTATGACAGCTACATCATCTGATTTGTGTTCTCGCACCTGCACGTCACCAATCGGTCACGGCCTCTGTCAAAACAGACTTGAAAAACAATTTTTGTAGCTTCACACTTGATTACACAGCCCGATGGAAATTTACACATACCGTCAGCATTTTTATTACAACTCACAGTAATAATCTAAATATAACGCTATTCGTATAAACATCGACAGTCGACAACCGCCCGCGCGCCCGGGGAATGTCTGAAAACAAAGTTTTTATAGCACTAACACAGCAGTCACCTACGAGTTTGTTTATTAAAGTAGCTTATTTAACGTGAATCAATAAATCAGATTGTTTATTTAGTGTAGTTTACTTATAATCAATCGGTTATTTATAGGCTACTCCTCCAAGTTTCGTATCACTTTGTAAAGTTTTGTCTACAGCATGAATGGGTTGGCTCGACCGGGTCGTTACCATTGTCTCACAGAAAACCGACGTAAAGTAGCAGCTTGCTGCTGCGTTTCGTACGGTGAGTGAGATATCCGGAAGCTCAAATCCCCTCCCTTCCCAATCCCTAATTATCCCTTTCCTTTAAGGTCGGCAACGCGCTCATGATTCTTCTGGTGTGGGCGTACATGGGTGGTGGAGATCACTTACCATCAGGTGACCCACTTGCTCGTTTGCCGGCCTCTGATATAAAACAAAAAAAAACTTTCATCCAGTAACACCGCCTACGCACTACGACCTGAAGCGACATGAGATCCAGACAGAATGCAGACATGTTTAGGACGTTATCTAGTTGCTCGATCCATTTTGGATGAGAGCCAAGATCTTAGCCAAGTTATCAATGCGTTTGCCATTAATTATGTCAGTTGAGGACAGTATTATTCTAGATAGCGTTCAATAGGAGTTTACTTTATGATAGTTCATATAACTACATATAATTGTTATCCTGGAAAAGACAGATACCTGGAAGAGTCGAGCGAGAGCTAAAGTCCTACCTATTTTGACAGTTAACAGTGATGGGCGTCCCATGAGACTAGACTATGTGAACGATACATTTAGTATTCAATAAAAAATTCTGTTGTCGCGTGACGCAAACTCATAGTTAAAACGTGTACATACTCTGGCGTTTGTGTCGCGTAACACACGCAAAAAAAATGAAAGCATAAAAAAAATTTGGACATGTAACCTCTCCATCACCTTTTTAATTTCCATAAAATAAATATACTAACATTTTTTTAAATTGCATAGGCCAGCAAACGAGCAAATGTCACCTGATGGTAAGTGATCTCCACCGCCCATGTACATTGTACGCCCACAATACCAGAAGAATCATGGGCGCGTTGCCGACCTTAAAGGAAAGGCATAATTAGGATTTGGAAGGGGAGGAGGATTTGGGCCTCCGGATATCTCAGTGGTAGAGTAGATAGTGAGTTTTAGCATTTGGGCTTCCTAATCACGCTTAGGCTTCTGGAACAATGTATGAGGTGCACATAGCTGGAAGACACAGCTGCGCCTGAATTTTGAATAACCACGACTGTCTGAAAAACTTAGCCAGTTTAATAAACGACTTATATATAAAAAATTGGTGTGTGTCGTGGGACACCAGGTAGGAACGAAGTTCATTCGGCTAATGTAGAATCGACACAAATTGAAAAAAAATACAAATTATCAACTAAAATAACAAAATAAAAAAAAAGACGTGTAGCACTCGGAGACTGCCGCGGTAAAGCTATTGTATAGCATTTTTTATCAACTTATGTAATTATGAATAATAAAGAGCTAGCGTAATCTTTTAAAAATCGAAGGAGATATAAAAATACTTTAAGTATAACTGGCTGAATGAATTTCATTTTAAAAACTGATTGAGCTGAAATTCGCACACAATTTTGGTGCAGGCAAAAAGGAACTAACGCTGGCTGGTTATGCGGCGCTTTTAACGCTTTTTACACGCTTTTTATTAACTTCACCGGTATGTTTGTTTGTTTGTATGTTTGTAACCGACTCCTTTGGGCACGATTTTGACCCACTTTAAACGGCCAGATTTCGTTCAAACTTTGTAGATTTATCGAGGACCGATGACAATACAATAATTTGATAAAAAAAAAAAAAAAATAATAATAATAATAAAATAATAATTTAATTTAATTAATTATTGATATTCAGGTTAGGAATTAAAATTGTACTCTCTGGATCTTCGTTAATTGTAGGGAATATCGTAGTATCTAATAGTGTCAATAGAAGGCGCTTTTTTGATGTTCGGGTTTAAAATTAAAATTATACTCTCTGCTACAATATATTAATATTTTAACTAAAAAATGAAAAATAAATAATAGTTTTAAAAAAACTAAAAAACACGCTTTTATAGAAAGTCTAACTAAAAAATTGAAAATAAATTTGAAGAAAACAATGAATTTTATTGTAAAAAAGCGTGGGGTGCTTTTTAAGATACTATCTAAATGATAATCCTTCTACTCATATGTGTCAATACAGGGTTATTTTTAAAACACCAGCAACCTCGCAGGGGTAGATACCTAAGGTTATAAGCTACTACTTTTGTTCTACGACTTTTGATAATTTGTTAGATTTTATTTTCATACAAAAATAAGTATTCATTTAATTTCCGTCTTGTATGTTACCTACACGCATCGCAGATTACGTAAGCAAACACGCGAAGCGTGGGGAACGGGGCTAGCGTTGAAGGTCATCGCCCGAGCCAGCTGAGCGGCTTCTTTGAGTCGCGCTCGCACGCCGAACGCTACGAAGAAAAATACGAAACAACAAAAACTTGTAAAATCATTTTTTTTTTTAATATATTGAGTTATATACAAACTCGTAGAACAAAAGTTGTTCCGTATGGGGTCAGCTATCTAGTCCTGCGAGGTTGCTGGTGTTTTAAAATTAACCCTGTATAATATTGATTACTATTTACACCATGCACCGCACGCTTTTTTTACAATAAAATTCATTGTTTTCTTCAAATTTATTTTCAATTTTTTAGTTAGACTTTCTATAAATTTCTTACGCTGTTTTCTTACGCTTTTACTATCACATTTTTTTCAGTTCGGTCACGCAGCAAAATCCCTATCCCCTCCAAGCCTGCCGTAAGGAACTTCGTTCCAATAATAAGTCAAATTAATCAGTCTATAACGGTACCTATACACTTATCGTGATATCGTGCGAGAAAGCAAAACGGGTAGACGATATAGAATAATCGCGGCGACACGTCCGCTATGTTCCCTTGTTAAACCCTTTACAAAATGCTTATCAGCTGAGCTCTAGTTTTCCACTTTATTTACATTATGCGAAGGAAACAAACAAAGCACACGCAACTCGCAAGTCACGAGCGTAAAGACGCTTACACACTGGCCATTTTATACGTTATTTATATCTAGAAATTGTTTATTACCTACCTTAAACCGTTAGAATAAAGTTTTGACGTCACGATCAACATCGGTGCATGAATTGTTTTAATATCAAATTAGCAGCTAGACAGGAAAAGTTGTACTTATTAGCAGGGACCAAAACCAGTATGACAAATACTTGTACTTCGCGGTTAGAACCTATAATAATTTTACTGGTATTTTTAAAATTAACCGTAATTTATTTATTATTATTAAAGTTAGACGATCAAGGTATTAGGTTTCTCTGTGTGTATTAAGGTCATTTTTAGGTTACCGTTATTAAAATGGTAACCTGAAAATGTGGTACCATGTTTATTCATCTTGGTTACCGAGATAGCGGCAACCTAAATCTTAAAAATAACCCAAATTCTTCGATACCGGTACCGTAATTTATAGGGGTTTTCGGTCCCTGCTTATTAGTTACATTTTATTTCTAAATTACAAATTATTGTAAGAATAATTAGCTTGATTGGTTTTTTGTACAATCGTTAAGTCCTGGCTTAAGATACAGGTGAGACAGGAAAACCACAACGTGTGTCAAGAGTCAGGCGATACCGACACGTCCGCTTTGTATGAAATTGTATAGAAACGATCGCACGCCTCGCTCTTCTGTCTCTGTTCGCGATCGCATACTTTTCACGAGAACTCGCCAATCTCTGCTGCCAGTGTAAACGCTTCTTACATTGTATCTGTATATTGTAATCATTTGCATGGCTAATGTAAAATTATATAGAATGAATTGAAATTATTACGGTAAGTATGTCTTGTTCAATTCGTTGTGTATTTCGGTTTCTGATATACTCGCGTTCTTTTTTTTATTGTGACTGCTATTATTTCTTTATATCAGGAAAGTCAAATTGATTTTCTTTCAAGTTGTCGGAGGCCCAAATCTCCCTCCCTTTCCCAATCCCTTAATGATCCCTTCCCTTAAGGTCGGCAACGCGCCTATTCTAGTATTGTAGGCGTACATGGGCGGTGGAGATCACTTCCCATCAGGTGACCCCCTTGCTCGATTACCGGTCTATGCTATAAAAAAAAATGTTAGCTCTGTATATTAAACAATAATATAAGACGAATTATCGTCATTACTCCATATAAGCCGTCTTTTTTGCAATACTAGTTCAGTCACGATTGCTCTTGACGTGACGTCATCGCAGCACGTAGGCTATGATTCCAGACCAAGTCGATTGTGTGCTTATCTACTGTTACTGCTGATCTGCTCACAGATATCTGGCCAGTATCGGCCATCATTCGAATACTACTTTAGAGTTTAGATCATCTTCACTCCTCAGCTCTGTCCTAGTTAAAAGCGTATAATTACGATTAGGAACAGCCTTTGTTCTATAATCAGTTCCTAACATATTTTTATTCTATAAATACTGTCAACAATCTGGTAATAGATCGAGTTGTCATGCGACGGCTTCCTGTAATTCAACTTATCCTAGACTCTTCGGCCGCAAATGTTTTGGAAAGTCATCTTTTGACAAAAGACGTGTCTCCTTCGTCTTTTACTAGCAACATAATATTATATTCATTGTAAAATACACCTCGTCACCATCTTAGTGAACAATTATCCTATTCACCAGGTTAGTGACGTGCGCGGCTGCGGGTACCACCTGGCGACGATGCTGGGCCTGCTGCCCGCGCAGGTGATCAACGTGTACCTCGGCTCCACGCTGCGCTCCATGCACGACGTGCTGCACGAGTCGCATCTCACCGGATACGTCGTGTTCGCATTTCAGGTCAGCTCCTCTTTTGATACAAGGTGGTAAGTCCCTGGTATGCGAGAGGCCGTCTGGGTAGGTTCCACCGCTTTAGGCACAATCACTGTAGTGTTTCAGTTTGAAGGACACTGAAGTCGGTGAAATTAATGGGTATTTTAGACTTAACATCTTATATCTCGGGGTGACAGGGTGCAATGAAGAAATTTGTAATTCGAAGTTCTGATCTGTTGCTTCTTTATATATATCGGCTTGACGCATACCATCAAGCGAGCGTCCTGCTCGTTTCGTAATTAACGCTTATAAAAAAAAGATTACATTAATAGACCGACTCGACCGTACGACTGTCATACAGAAACCCAGTGTGAAGTGGCAGCGTATCGCTGAAGGTATGCTAGGTATAACGTAGACGAAGAAATGCACTTGATAACACACATGTCAAATGATATTTAGTACCTGATCATCTGTCACGCGCTCGTGCATCGCATTCGCAGAATGTGTAACTGTCATTGTACACGCATACAATACAAAATGTGCGACCTGCGTTGATCACACGTCAGCACTCGTCCAGCATTATTATTGGATGTCGTACTTGAGAGATGTGGGCAGTCACAGATTGCCAGATGCCACACAAACGCCTTCTTTCCCTCCTCCTATCCTCTCCTTAAATGTTGGCTATTAATAAATACATTATAGGCATAATCACTTACCACCAGGTGACATAATTCTACGATTGCATGATACTATAAAAACTTACTCCCTTATTCAGAAAGCGTATACCGTCGCGCCGGTGTTAATAGATTTTTAGCAATTGCTACTTCAAATTTTTAATATAAATATAGACAAACGTAATAATTATATTAGATTTAATATTCCATATCAGAGTTTGAAGTGATTTATATTTATGTGGATAATGATAACAAAATTAATCATTTATTTGTGTCAGATAAAACCTAAATCCTGTACGATACAATAATTTCAAATGCGTTGTTAATAAGGCAAAGATATTTGACGCAACTAAGCTCAAAAACCTTCCAATACCTAGAATAAAATTGTTGATTCTATTTTAATATAATTGAATAATGTATTTTACTAATATAGGCTAGGCATGTATACTAACAAATATGTAATGGATTCTAAATATCTAAAATAAATAAATTGAATTGCGGGATATATCCAGTTCCTGCCCATCATCATCTCAATGAAGCCAACGGTTTCTGCAAACAACTACGGTGTACCGGTTGTAATCTAATCAAACACTTTTGCGTGGGTGTATGCAAATGTTAAGCCAACAATTTGTGACGGTTATTTCGCCGGACCGGATTACTGGCAGATTGTTTAATAGGTTGAAGAGCCACGCGTTATGGTTTGGCTACAGTATAAATGGCCGACTCGACCGGGGTGATACCATCTTTCAAACAAAAAACCGAATTTAAGTGGCAGCTTGCTGTTGTGTTTCGTACGGTAAGGGGTCCTTAGGAGGCCTTACGTTTTGACCTTATAGATTCTCGAATATAAAACGATTTATTTCATCAGTATCAGTTAATTCGTGTAGATTCATTATCGATCAATAATAATTACCAAATGACTCATTTATTATCATCCATTATCAATCATCTATCATCCATTATCAATTTACTATCATGTTCTTATTATGCAATCTTATACCGTACCGTATTGTAATTGTAAATCCTTGATACGGTGGTACATAATTATCTCTGAGTGTCGCGACTCCGAATTTGTTTTGCTTCATGATGCGATTAATGCCTATGACTTATTTAAAGTTTATACTAATTTCGTTAATCTGTTTAAATTAGTTTTATTTCAATCAGTAACATTCGCGTTAACGTAAGAGTCATTATGTGTAATGTTTGGGATTTCATGATCGATATAATTATCGAATCGTCTTATCTGGAACGTACCTATAGAAGTGTATACCGTTGACGCAATCAACATTCACCGGGTATTTCCCTTGCATAAATTGCATCAGTCGCCTTAGCCCTGGAAAAACCAGTGTGCAATTTTTATATGGATACTTAGTAAAGTCTCATGACACGTTTTGACAATGCTCACGTTTGCGTTCTGTTTGTCCTCTCAACTAGTATGGATATTTTTATTACAAACTAATACGTACCTATACGTATACGTACGGCTTATGGAAAGTTAAATAAATGGTGATTGCCAACGTTCTAAACTGAAGATAATACTAGGAAGTTGCATGTTCATACTTTTTAACCCTTTACTTTATTGAAAGACGAGACGAGCAAGGCATGATGGTAAACGCCACGCCTGCTCATAAACAGAAGCAACACCACACAGAACTTTGAGTTATAAAGCACTGCATGGCACCGAACTGCGCTCGTCACCCCGAGACATAAGATGTTAAGATAAGATCTCATAATGCCCAGTAATTTCACTGGCTTCAATGTCTTACTATCAGGTAACCCACTTGTTCATTTGCCGGACTATGCTATAAATAAAAATAAATAAATAAATACACCCAACAGTCACACACTTGGGCTTACCCCACAGTAAGATACGAGTCTTGTGTCGTGGGTATCAGGAACTACGAGAGATTTTTTGGTCTCACAACACCCAGACCCCGAAACAAATATTTGTGGAGCACACAAACATTTGCGCTGCGGGGATCGCACCCGCGGCCTCTCGCTTCACAGCCGGCTACTCGCCTGCTGCGCCAAGGAGACTGTAAAAAAAAACGAGGGCCAGCAGTCATTGAATATAAATAATTAAATAGTTCCTCCCAATCATCGTCAGGATTGTACTGCATGTCTTGAAAGTAGATATTACAAGATACACGTCCAATTACAGGATCCTTCTGATGTTACAACTGCTTCCTTATTTACTCGCTCGCTACGATCAAACTTGGCCTTTTAGCTTCATCATTTTTATACCTATTTAGTAATTGTATGAGGAAGTTGTGTTTTTTGCTGACGATAAAATTATAAAATAAATGTTTACGCACTAGCAGCGTCCACACGAGTGAACCCATAAGGAGCAGAGTATTAACAAGGTGGTAGACCCCTTGCATGCGAGACGCCGTCTGGGTTGGTACCACCGCTTTGTCTATTTCTGCCGCCAAGCAACAGTGTGTAAGCACTGTTGTGTTTCAGTTTGAAGGACATTAAACCCGGTGAAATTACTGGGCATTATGAGACTTAACATCTTATGTGTCTTAGTTTTTTTTATCACGTTTTGAAGTAGGTACGTGACCGATACACGACGACAGACGAACAATCCAATTCCCACACCAAGACAAATGTTTGTGTGATCCACAAATATTTGTTTCGGAGTCTGGGTGTTCTAGACAGAGAAAGTCTCGTAGATTATGTGGAGTTTTGGCGGGAATTCAGGCAGTGCAGTTCATCGCTTATTTTTTTTTTTCATAAACTAGTTTAGAGTTGTGTTTGTTGTATAAAAGTGGTGTGGATTTGTTCAATAAACATTGACGGTGACGAACAGTGTATGGAAATATTGAAATACATAAATGAATTAAGCATCGTACTGAAAGGAGTTAACACTAAAACTCCGGCAAGACCTTTGAATCGACCGCACCCGTGTTTCATCGTTCTTGTAAAAATAACTTGAGAAAAAAATGTACTTGACATTGGCAAAATGCATCATAATGCGAAAGCCATAAATACAAAAGAAGAACAAGTAATACTCACAATACAAGTTAGCCTAGTGTGGGTTCAGGACTATGTGTGTGAGTGTTGGGTTTATTTATTATTGTGAACGTAAATCACGCGTGGTGAACGGTGACGACCACTTGCGGTTATGATTTGTGGTCATTCACGTAAAACTATTATAGTATACCGCTTATTTCTTTTCCTCTTTCTATACCAATTCGCCAATGTTTTCCTTAGCAACTCGAACGCATGAATTGACGTACATTACATTGCAGTGTGTTTATCATCAGATGTAGTGTAACTTCTTTGCATTTTTTAGTTTTTTTTTTATTTTATTGAATGACGAGACGAGCAAGGCGCTCGCCTGATAATAACCGCCACGCCTGTCCGTAAACAGAAGTAACACCACACAGAACTCCGAATTAACACTGCATTGTACTGAAGTGCGCTCGTCACTGTGAGACATAAGATGTAAAATCTCATAATGCACAGTAATTTCAAACCGAAACACAACAGTGCTTACACACTGTTGCTTGGCGGCAAAAATAGACAAATCGGTTGTGCCAACGGCCTTTCGCATACGAGGGACCTACCACAGTTTAGGTACAGTTCAGTTACAGTTTTTCTCTCGTATTAAACCAATTGTGGGCCTTTTGAACCACTATATCACTAAGTGTAAGTAATTTGTAGAAATCCAGATCCAATTTTACGTCTCTATTTCCCGTATTAGTTGGCCCAGCTATTTATAACTGATTTGTATCTCTAAATGGGTCAATGTCGCGTCGACCCCGATAATACGCGATGTGTACTACACATTGTCTGTGGATTGTCTTTGGAATAATAATTACCAAAGACACGCGTGATGGGTCACCGTCTTGGCTTGTGTACGTGTGATTCGAATATACATAGATCCTACTAATATTATACATGTGAAAGTTTGTTTGTTTGGATGTTTGTCCGTCAATCACGCTGAAACTACTGAACGGATTTTGATGAAATTTGGTATACAGACAGGGTATGAGCTGACTTGAGTGATAGGCTACTTTTTATCCCGGAAAAAGCAGATCACGCAGGCGGAGCCGCGAGCAAAAGCTAGTTATAGATACATTTTTGACTAGTTCAGTTAGGTAAATCATGTCACAAGCCCCTCGGGAGAAGCGGATATACACTGGCTGATCCTGGAACGCGATCAACAAAAGGTGTGTGGGTCACCATGGCAGTTTTTAACACCATGTGTACGGTGGTCGCTATCCGGGCGGATATGAATGTCCTACCACCAGCTAAACTTCCAATTATTAAGTACTACAAATAAAAAAAGAAGTGTGTGTGTGCAATTCACACACGGCAGAAGTGAAACTTCTGAAAAGTAGCCTACAAGAAAATGAGATAAAAATAGAGTATCAGTGGTATTAGGATAATTAAAATGTTTATTATTTTTATAATACTTTTACCAAGCTTAAAAATTATTTAAAATTTTAATGCGAAATATTACATTTCATATATTTACATACTTAAGATCTTGTTTCTTTCCAACCTCTTTAGTGACGCCTTTTCGTTTCATCAAATTTTCACGTCACAACGATTCTAAAGAAGTTTCACTTCAAAAGTACTGTTTTTTAATGGCACAGGCCGGAAAACAAGTATTTGGATCACTTGATGGTTAGTGATTGCCACCGCCCATGAACGCTCGCAATACCAGAAGAATCATGGACGCATTGCCGACATAAAAGGATAGAGATATTTATTAAAGGATTGGTAAGGGAAGGAGGATTTCGGCCCCCGGATATCTCACTCACCGTGCGAAACGAAGCAGCAAGCCGGTATTTTATGTCGATTTGCATGGCACTGGACTGCGCTCGTCATCTCGAGACATAAGATGTTAAGTTTTATAATGCCACTTGCTTCAAAGTTCTTCAAAGCGGAACGCAGCAATACTTACACAATGCTGCTTGACGGCAGAAATATATAAAGCAGCGGTAACCTACCCATACGCCCTCGTCTAAAAGGGACTAACCACCTAGTACAGTATCATATATTACTAACATATAACTGATTATGAACACGCTTCTGCGCTTATCATGGTAATATCATGATGTATTGAGCAATAGTGGCCGCGATGGTCACTCCAGTTTATCGCCCATTACTTACCATCAATACGCAATATTCATTTGAACAGTGTTATCCGATAAGCGGGGTGCGGCGGATTCCATTATTGTAGCATCCGCGTATGAGGTGGTGTGAACACGTCGTCATCAGTAGGCAGCTACAGAAAGGTTGGTAGGTTAGCTAGGCTAGCGATTTTCCTGCCACTAAGGTCCACGACACATCTCCTTACCATTCAAACCCTTACCCAACTCCTTCCTGCCCTTGACCCGATTTCCATATCCTCCTAGTCCGTGAATTTAAACATTTAAAGATCCTCTCCCTCTTCCCATCCCATGTTGGTGTGCCTTTTCCTGCCAGCCTATAGCGCGGCGGTTATTCCAAAGTTTAATTTTTTCCTTAATTTTTAAGTTAGTCTTATTAAAGACAAATGTTCTGTACTTGACCTGTCATAAGCGCTTTCTTAGCCTACAAGATGAATAAAGATTTTAATTTTGATTTGAACACACTATGTTTTGTTCTTTTTCCACCTGCCTTCTTCCTTCTTTACAAGGTGGTAGGTCCCTCGTATGCGAGAGGCCGTCTGAGTTGGTACCACCGCTTTGTCAATTTCTGCCGCCAAGCAACAGTGTGTAGCATCACTGTTGTGTTTCGGTTTAAAGGACATTGAAGCCCGGAAAATTACTGGGCATTATGAGACTTAACATTTTATGTCCGGGGGACGAGCGCAGTTCAGTGCCATGCAGTGCTTTGTAATTCGAAGTTCTGTTTGGTGTTGCTTCTGTTTATGGGCAGGCGTTGCGCCTGCCATCAGGCGAGCGCGTTGCTCGTCTCGTCATCGTCATTTTATCATTCTATCAAATAAACCCTTATGCCACTTGCAGTGGTGTCGGCGCAACGTGCTTAACACATGTTTTACGGAAACGCTACACCTGATGGTAAGTGTAGCGCAATCCAAGAATAGTGTCGAGCAACGATAAACAATGTGTCCATCGTAGGTCTACGCTACACCTGATGGTAAGTGTAGCGCAATCCAAGAATAGTGTCGACCAACGATAAACAATGTGTCCATCGTAGGTCGGCAAGATCATGCCGGCCTCCCAAAGAACAAGGGGGAGGGGAAGAAAAAAGGGATGGGAAAAGGGTTAGGATCAGGGG
Organism: Amorpha juglandis; assembly: GCA_949126905.1. NCBI lineage: Eukaryota > Metazoa > Arthropoda > Insecta > Lepidoptera > Sphingidae > Amorpha > Amorpha juglandis. The sequence continues at coordinate 14,948,523 of OX421376.1, forward strand.
GCAAGCCCCCTGGGTAGAACCGGATATACACTGGCTGACCCTGGAAGGCGACCCACACAAGGTGTGCCACTATGGCAGGTTTTAGCACCAGTGTACGGTGGTCGCTATCCGGTCGGATACAATCATAACTCCCACCAGCAAAATTGTGTAAATGGTCCCATCTCAGCTTAAAATGCTACAACGTGCAATGCGTTGCAGCGCTGATTTTCAGATGGTAACCCATGGTGATTTCACGGTCAACAGGACTTTTTAAAATTAATACCAATATATATAATTAAAATAAATATGACCTGATAAAGGTCGCAGGAAGTCGCTGGATGCAGGTCGCTTCCAACAGATCGGCCTGGAAATCTTTGGGGGAGGCCTATGTTCAGCAGTGGACGTCCTGTGGCTGATGATGATGATATATATGTGAGGGATTTATTGATTTGTTGCGATCAACGCCATCTGTTAAGCCGGACTCGTTTTACTTGGAGGTGCAGGCAACGCCATCTCTGTCGTCAGGCTATATCATTTAGAACGAATGTTGTGGACTATTTAAATACTTCATTCACAAACGAATGAATGACCTTTCCTAAAGTCAGTAGTTCGAGACGGCGCGAGAGTGAATAACAGCGACACTTCGTGTTCGGTTCCCGACGGCACCACTACGTGCACTGACTTACAAAAAAATACATCATGGCAGACGGCGGCGACGAAAATCGTAATTCTTCTCCGACAGCAGCGGTGGGATCGGAACAACACAACTCCAACGACAACGTTCCGAATTTTCCATCAGACATGTGGGCATCGTTTTTCTGTGGCATGGCAGAAAGCTTTCGAACCGGTAAAACCAAAAATACTACGCAGACGTCTACCAAAAGAAATGAAACCGAGCGAAGTTTACATATCCTCTTTCGATCCTGATGATTGCGAATTCACGGCAGCGCAGTGGTATGAAGAATTAGACCACCAGCGGACTTAGAACGCGTGGACTGATTACGAGACACGGAATGCTGCGTTTACACACCTACGCGGACGTGCTCGTAAGTGGGCATCGAAATCGTATCCTCTCTGCAAGACCTGGGCCGAAGCAAGGAACGTCTGACAAGCCAGTTTGCCGCTACAAAGAGGTTCCACGACCTTTTTCGGGACATGGTGCAGTATACGAGCGACGAGGCTGCTACGTACGTGGAATACTCCACAAACAAGCTGGCGATGATCGACAGGCTAGAGTCGGGCTGGAGCAAGGCGAATAAAATAGAAGTTGTCATCTCAGGTTTGGTCAATAACCAGGTACGTTCTGATTTATTAAAAAATACGCCTACGGACTGTGGCTCTTGATAGACATCTTGATACCTACCCTAGCATGAAAAAAAATATAAAGTGATCAAGCTCATTTAACTTTGTCAGAACAAAAAAAGGCGAAGGGTAGATTCATCCGACCGTAGCCACGTTGTGTGTCACAACTGTGGGAAAACTGAACATTATAAGCGGAATTGTAAATCTAAAGCTCAGGCGCAGACCCCCACTAGTGGGGAAACCGCTCAACAAGCGCCGAAACTTTATTCCGAGAAAAATATTCAGTGTAGTTATTGCCATAAAGTAGGACACACAGAGCAAGTCTGTTTTACAACACAAAGGGACGCTAGTAATAAACAAATAACAAAATCTGTCAACGTATGCTCACAATCTGTGGCCCCGGTTATTTAAATAAACATAGACGGATTTCAATTACAGGCTCTTATAGACAGCGGTTCTGATTGTTCTCTCCTTCGTAAACATATTGCCGATGAAATAAACGGTACCCGACACTTTGAAGTTACGCGGCTTATGGGTATTGGCTCTGCCTCTACCTATTCATTGTCCCGTATAACACTACCTATTCGCATCAAAGATGTATATTCGTACGTAGAGATGAGCTTCGTTATTGTCGATTCTCATGTTATACTTCATGACGTTATAATAGGGCGCGATGTTTATTTTTTACTCGGGCTGGGTTGACCCTAGTCTATACTAATAATAAAGCTGTAGAGTTTGATTGTTTGATTGTTTGTTTGTTTGTTTGTTTGTTTGTTTGTTTGAACGCGCTAATCTCAGGAACTACTGGTTCGAATTGAAAAATTCTTTTTGTGTTGGATAGTCCATTTATCGAGGAAGGCTTTAGGCTATATAACATTACGCTGCGACCATTAGAAGCGAAGCATCAGTGAAAAATGTTGCAAAAACGGGGAAAATTATTCATATTTGAAGGTTTCCGTTGCTAAGCTACCGAAATAATATTATTTGAAGGCTTCCGTTGCTAAGCTACCCAAATCTATACTAATATTATAAAGCTGTAGAGTTTGATTGTTTGTTTGTTTGTTTGATCACGTGGGCGGAGCCGCGAGCAAAAGCTAGTAATAAATAAAAGTGGTGTTCACGTCATTCGCGACGTCCACGTGGAAACTTATGCCTTGCAAAGTAGCGATATGGCGAAACTCGACACCGATTTGACGGACGCTGAGGACATTACTCGTTTGCAGTCCATTATTGAGAGCGTCATCCTTATCGTTTAGCTCCTGCTGAACGTGAGGCTATGAAAGAAATTATTGCTGACTTACAGTCCAACAACATAATTCGCGAAAGCTGTTCTCGTTGTTCGAAAAAAGAAGGATAGTTCAGACAGGCTCTGTATTGATTACCGAGAGCTTAATTCATATACGGTTCACGATAATTATCCACTGCCGTTAATAACAGCACAGTTGGACACTCTGGGACAATCTTCCATGTTCACTACGCTTGATATGGCGTCTGGGTTTTACCAGATCCCCATGTCCGAGAAATCTGAATCGATCGAAAAAAAAAAAAAACTGTGTTTGTGACGCCGGACGGCGCATATGAGTTTATTAAAATGCAGTTCGGGCTTTGTTCCGAAATTTTCAACGGTAATGGCACCTTTGTACCAATTGACGCAAAAGGATGCCAAATGGGTTTGGCTAGACGACCACCCCAGAAATAATACAAAGATTTCACTACGATCACAAACATTTGGGTTGGGATAAAACTCTTACCAAAATACGAGAACATTTTTGGTTCCCTAATACGGCGACTTCCGTAAGAACTTACGTAGACCGGTGCTTACCATGTAAAATAAATAAGGGCCCTTGAGACGCCAGAGAGTCGACTCTACATCCTATTGAAAAAGTCGCCGAACCTATTCACACGCTACACATTGATACGAGTTGTAAACTCACTGGCGGTCGTAATACAAAAGAGTATATTGTGATAGTAATTATCGACGCGTTCACAAAATACTGCCACTTAACCTCCGTGAAAGACTTGACAGCGAAATCCACTTGTAACGCGCTGCGCTCTTTTGTATTTTTTATTTGGGACGCCAAAGGGAGTAATAGCCGATCAAGGTACCACTTGAGATTCAATTGGCCATTAACTGTACCGTGTCAAAAGTCCTTTGTAGATGCTAATAGGTTGTAATAAAAACCCGCCGCGGATCAATGCATTAGTCCACGAATATGAGAAACTCGATCTCTTTGAAATTAGAGAACATGCTAAGGTCAGAATGGACGAGCAGGCACGTCTCGACAAAGCCCGGTTTGGTAAGGGCAAGGCAAAGGTGCGTCCATTTGACATCGGTGACATCCTACAGAACTTTATTAGAAGCTCCGCGCTTCATGTAAAGACGTACATTGGAAGCTCCGCGCTTCATGTAATGACGAACATTGGAAGCTACGCGCTTCATGTAACAATGTACATTGGAAGCTCCGCGCTTCATGAATTGGCGTACATTGGAAGCTCCGCGCTTCATGAATTGGCGAACATTGGAAGCTCCGCGCTTCATGAATTGGCGTACATTGGAAGCTCCGCGCTTCATGAATTGGCGTAGATTGGAAGCTCCGCGCTTCAGGTATTGGTGTACACTGGAAGCTCCGCGCTTCATGTATTGCTGCTTAATGGAAGCTCCGCGCTTCATGTATTGCTGCTTAATGGAAGCTCCGCGCTTCGTGTGTTCCTGCCTATTGGAAGCTCCGCGCTTCGTGTATTCCTGCATATTGGAAGCTCCGCGCTTCATGTATTCTCGCACATTGGAAGCTCAGCGCTTCGTGTGGTTCAGTGCACATCAACGGCTGCAACCGGAGTGGAGGTTGCGCGAGAGCGCGCCACCTGTCAGAATGGCCGTGTGAGGGATTTATTGATTTGTTGCGATCAACGCCATCTGTTAAGCCGGACTCGTTTTACTTGGAGGTGCAGGCAACGCCATCTCTGTCGTCAGGCTATATCATTTAGAACGAATGTTGTGGACTATTTAAATACTTCATTCACAAACGAATGAATGACCTTTCCTAAAGTCAGTAGTTCGAGACGGCGCGAGAGTGAATAACAGCGACACTTCGTGTTCGGTTCCCGACGGCACCACTACGTGCACTGACTTACAAAAAAATACATCATGGCAGACGGCGGCGACGAAAATCGTAATTCTTCTCCGACATATATATAATTAAAATAATCGTGCGTCAATGTATGACTAATGAAGCCTAATCAAATTGCAGAGTTGTTTGTCACCATGATAAACGAAGAGCGTGGATTATTTGCGGATCGTAAAAAGTGATTTCTTTACGACTGCGACGCGACGCATTGTGATTTCAAACTTTGCATTATGTTTATCAGTCGTCACGTGTCTGGGTACTGACGACCTCGCAGAGTAGCGGGTTCTTTTCCTATATTAAAGAACTAGCTTTTCCTCGCGGCTCCGCCCGCGTGATCTGCTTTTTCCGGGATAAAAACTAGCCTTTGTTCACCAGGGATAATGTAGGATTCTATTGAAGAAATCATTGATCAATATGAATAATTTTCCCCGTTTTTGCAACATTTTTCACTGATGCTTCGCTCCGAATGGTCGCAGCGTAATGTTATATAGCCTAAAGCCTTTCTCGATAATTCGACTATCCAACACAAAAATAATTTTTCGCAACACCACACAGAACTTTGAATTACAAAGCACTGCATGGCACTGAACTGCGCTCGTCACCCCGAGACATAAGATGTTAGGTCTCTTAAACCCAGTAATTTCACTGTCTTCAATGTCCTTCAAACCGAAACACGACAGTGCTTACACACTGTTGTTTGGCGGCAGAAACAAACAAAGCGGTGCTACCAACTCAGACGGCCTCTCGCATACGAGGGACCTACCACCTTGTGAATAGCGGGTACTTTTCCTATATTATATTAAAGAGTAAATGTGTTAATGAACAAGTTTGCAGCGACTCTATAGTTGTTGACCGCAAGTGAAACCATTCGTTATTATGGTCCTTTGTGATAGTATTTCGACATTCGACGATAATAATGTCTGTGGTCGTCACAATGGCAATGGTTGAAAGAGGTATTGTGACGTCATAGACGCGCGCGTTTGTAATGGTGCTGCCACACCGATGTTATAAAATGTTTACAAACATTTTCTAACATTAAATCTAACATTTTATAACATTTCTTAACATTTCTTAACATTTCTTAACATTTTATAACATTTCTTAACATTTTCTAACATTTCTGAACATTCTTCTTTGACGGCTTCTTTGACGGCGCCGCTCTCAAAAGTACCGCCGCCTGCGGTTATAAAATGTTAAGAAATGTTACAAAATGTTACAAATTGTTAAGAAATGTTTACTAAATGATGCTGCCACACCGGTGTTATAAAATGTTATATAACATTTTCTAACACCGGTGTGGCAGCACCATAACGCACTCCTAACTAAGGCACTATTTAGATGGAGAGAGTTTATCGTAGGTATGGCTTATGGTGGAAGGCATGAGAAAATCTTCATTTGCGAAGGCAAGCGATTCTTTTTTCATAATAAATGACGCGGCCTAGTCGTTTTTGAGTGGTAGAGCCACGCTGTAGACAGTTTTGTCTACAGCATGAATGGGCTGCCTCGACCGGGTCGTTACCACTGTCTCACAGAAACCGACGTAAAGTACCGGCTTGCTGCTGCGTTTCGTACGGTGAGTGAGATATCTGGAAGCCCAAATCCCCTCCCCCTCCCAATCCCTAATTATCCCTTTCCTTTAAGATCGGCAACGCGCCCATGATTCTTAATACCAACTAATATTAAATCAAATCAAATATTATAAGCCACCACGGGCATATGTCTACTTCTTCGAAAAAGCCCATAGACCTTGAAGATGCACTAAGAAATTCAATTATACTATTATTACGTCATAGATCTAGCTTAGTGCCGTCAACGGAGCATTATCACGGTGACAAATAGGGCTAACTGCTTCGAATGAGCTCGTCAAACGTTATGGCCTGGTGATTTTATTAGTTGACGTAATGTTTATCACCTTGTAGGTAGAGGGGATTACCGTGCGGATATTATCAGGTGGGGAACGAAGGATGCAGGAAAATGAGGAATTATCGATCTAAATATAACACGGGGTTTTATTGAATAAATGGATTTTAAACACAAGCAAGAGTGGTCCGTTAAAAACTTAAGTTTAGAGACAATTGCAAAGATTCTAATGGTTACTGTTGATTTTATTCTGTTTAGACTGTCGATTATTCATGTATTTTGATGGCATGTACGTATATACGTTTAGATCAATTTAGATTCTAGAAGTTTCTATTCAAAGTCGCTGTTGCGACCAAGATCAAACATACACAGTCATATACATAGGCAAAGGTGCAAAAGTAAAATTTACACTTATTTTACCAACCGTATGTTCTTCTCATAACGTAAAGCTGGCTTGTTGATCTCTTACATGAGAGAGTATAAGCACTGTTCTATTCCAGTATGAAGGACAAGGAAATAATTGCGATTACTGGGCATTTTTAGACTTAACATTTTATGTCAATGTGCAGTGCCATGCAGTAGTTTCTGGTTCAAACTGTACCTGTACCTACTGTTTATAAACAAGCTCACCATTAATTGACGGCCAAATTTAAAAAGGTCACCGAGATGAAGATTGACAGGCAAAAATTAACAGTATATAACTTCCAATTACAGATATTAATCGGCATCACCCTCATGGTGTGGGTGGTGCAGAAGGCGCGAAAGGAGTTGACTATAGCCATCATGGCGGCGGAGCTTGGCCGCGAGACGATATCCACCTCCAGCAGCTCGTCGATCAGCTAGCCCACGGCCAGGGCGTCCGATCTGGACAGCGTCACGGAAAACTCCAGCTAGGGCTGGCCCACGGACGGGTGGATACGGAATACCGCCGCCCGCGACGACGAGACCTATGTGTAGGGTTGCCACCCAAGTGATATTACTATAGCCATACCTCCAAGAGGTTTAAGTGTACAGGTTTGTATGAATCTCCAGTGTTGTTTTTATATGCTATGTGCGCAACGTTCTGGCTGTATAGATTGACGAATTGTAGGGGTGTCATAATGTAAGTTGATTCCCACGATACAGTACGGCTAATTTAATTCTCTCGGGTCGCGACATTTGCTCTCGTGACCGTAGTTACCAATGACTCGTATTTCAAATATTTTTTTAAATCGAACCTGGTATTGCGATGCCGTACTGTATAAATGACAATCACCTTATTAATCAATTGGTGAAACAAGTCAAGGACAATCGGTTGGGTGTCTGGTAAGTCTCTGACGCCCTACTGAATCAGCGCCTGAGTTATAATAAAAGTTTCCGTAATATGACGGAAAAAAGATAATAAAGATGAATGATAAATTAAATTAATTATTATTAATGTTAAGATGTGTCCTTATCCAACTGGGTGCATCTAAATTTGTGTGCACTTAAGGTGATCACACATTTATTAGCACGTGTCGGATTCTAGAGGCGTTTTTATTAACTCTTGTGCAGCCTCGCACAGAAGTGCGAATAGATACACGTACAATACGCGCGCTTGTCACTAATATGCCAAAGGTAGTCGTTGCGTATAGTGCGTGCGGCGCGTAGCATCCGCACTCCTGACAAATGTGCGATCACCTTATTTATCAACACTGGTTGTATGTAAAATACAGAAAATTTGATTTTGGAACGCAGCATTTGTCTCTTGCTGTCGATAAATAACCCAAATTGGGACAACCCCGTCCTTAAGGGCATGTCCGAACATTTATAATACGATGAGAAAACGGAAAAAATAACTTTTCCGTTGATGTCACAAACATTCTAGTCATAATAACTTCCGAAGTTCCGATTTGTGGTTCGCTTTGAATCTATGCGCACAGGAAATCGAATGGCATTGGTCAATATAGGAGATATGGTTAGACCAAGTGCGGATATTTACGGATACATGAGTATTAATTTCGAATTCGAATTTTGAAAATTAGGTATACGATCATAAAACGTCATTCGGATACTTTTTGTGGCAACACCTGTTACGTTTTAGGTTCAAATTTCGAATGAAGGCTAATTATCTAATGAGTTTTGCATTGGAGTAGGTATAATAATATACGTAGAATTCTGATATTTTTTCGTGTCATAAACTTAATTGTAATGAAGAGTATTTTCTAATTTAATTACTTAAAAACAATACAACCGTCCTCATAAATAAATTGCATTCAAAAGTTTTATTTAAATTAAAAAAAGAAAGGCTGTCATTATAAAATTGTCTTTTTGTAAGTGTTCATTAGGGCGGTAATAGCCTGCTTCAACTTTTACCTCATACCAACTGGTCTAGCCATAACACCTATATAAATTATCCCGTGCGCACAGATTTTTACGTACATTACAATAACGAACGGTGTTTGTTTTCTTTCACTTCGTAGTGCATGTATTTTTCGCGTACAAACATTTTGGATCAAGTCCAAATATAATTTCGGCCTGAACATTAAAACGTAAACAGATTGACTTCAGAAATGGGTCGCGTTTACAGAGCCGGCCGGGTGTAATTGCATTTTACAGGTCGTGTACAGACGTCAACAAAAGATTTGTCTTGCACTTGGATAAATGTGTCGCCAGATAAACAGGCAGTGATGCCATTTTGCAGAAAAAAAAACACTAGATTTGGTCTCAAAAGTCACTAGATTCCGGTATATATTGAACTAAAAAAATCACTAGACTTCAGTAAATAGTTTAAAAGGAAATTACACAAATTTCCTAAAAATGTTGTTAGTTTTTTGAAAATAACTAACAAAAATAATATCGCATAGCTAAAAAAAAACTACATCCAATACTTGTTCTGGTATTTGATGTTGTTTTTTTTTTAAGCTGTGTATTGAAGGCTGAGATGGAAGAATATTTCGTTTAACTTCTACATTTTCCGAGAATCGCCAAATATCACTAGAAATCACTAAATATTGTATTAGTCCAAAAAGTCACTAAATCTAGTGATAAAATCGCTAAAATGGCAACGCTCTAAAAAGGATTAACAAAAATATGCCAACAACGTTATCACAATATACACAACTAATTATTTTAATTCATGTTATTTATGCTAATAATCTAATCCTCGCGTCGACCTGAATTATTCATTGTATGTTTTATCTATTAATTATGTTATCAGCAAATAATCGATCGATAAATGGCGGTACGCAGGTCAGCTATGTACGTTGTAGATTAATGGAACCAAACAAATGTAGTGCACATATAATATGCGCTATTTTTTAGCTCTTAATTCCAGCTACAGCTCATTCTACGTCGACTACACGTTGTATATTATAAGACGGTTAAATGTGGCTAATGATTAGCCGAGTGACAACTGTTATCCGGTAATAGTACCAGGACTTTAAATTTAAGGCTGGTGATTGTTTATAAGGTTATTCAAAGTATTTATTTAAGCTAATAAATAAATATGTAAATGCGTGTGATACTAATGATGAGTAACTGCGTGAATCTGAGAATTATCCCATATGACATAAGTAATGTTGACAATCCAAATACAACTGTAAAATTACAATATGTGTACATAGATTGTAGATTTTTCAATAACGAATACATAATATAAACACATTTATTTTTCAACAAGAAATATTCCGCATATTTTCAAATAATTATAAAGGGTACTTTGGATGTTTGTATGATAGAAACTTAGTATTATGATGTTGCCAAAATCGAGTCGCGTGCCTGAGAGTTTTACATATTCGTTTTTATATAATACTAGCTTTTCCTCGCGGCTTCGGCTATGGTCAGACTCCGGCTCCTTTAGTTCAATAACAGCCGTTCATCTGGGTACAATCAGTAGACTTAACTCAGTGACAATGTATGAAATAGCCTTGAGCTATAAAGAAATGTAAAGAAATAAAAAGAGCTATAAAAAAAAGTTCCAAAAACTCTCGCCAACTAGTCCAATATTTCTTTAAATGCTAACGGCAAAGGTCAAAATAAACATAGTCTAAATATATTCTCAATAAATATATAATGACAGACTAAACACGGTCGATTCTTCACGGCAATGATTGCAGAATGCGGTCATCTCGCATCACTTGCTGTTGAATTAATGTCGCTTTTTGTCTCGTCTCGTTTATGAATCCTTAGTATTGGCTGTCTTCACATATTTAAACGCATACAAATAGTTCTCCATCAATACTGAACCATTTATGCGAAGTTTTGAAGCATGCTTTAGTTTATGATGATCGTCGAAATATCCTTTTGGCGCTGTTGAGATTTTTTGGACCGTTGTATTATTCTTACTTGTAATTGGGTAAAAAAAGCCATGGCTGGTTGAAAAATTCTGGTGTTCTTCAAATAATTCCTTATCTTGAATCATTTGCGTGAATGCCCCCTTATCGTGCACTTTATGATTATTATTTAAAAATGTATTCCAGCTATTTGTAGTTTATACGTATGAGTTTATAAATAGTAACTATAATTGTTTATTGAGGCAATTGTGCATCTAAAGCGTTGATTGACTAATGAGTAAAACGATGGTTTAAAAATGGATCAGCCTCGCTTGACAAAGATTCATCAATCGGCATATAACCTCCAGTGCTGAATCGATCAGCTTGCCAGTCGATCAGCATCAGATATCGTGCAAATATCGTCGATATTTGTACAACGGTATTAACACCTGCATTCAAGAACGATGCTTAAGTGATATCTTTATTATTTTAATTTAAATAATGTCTTTGAATGCCGATTAAAAAAATGGAATTATTACAGAAATCCACGCCTAGCAATGAGCTCATAGAAGTGTTTTTGTTAAATACAAGCGTCTGTAGTCTCGTACATCGATCGCCCGCATAAGTTTAAAATGTTTATGTATATGTGTATTAGTTTTTTTCTTTATAGCATAGGCGAGGAAACGAGCAAGTGGGCCACTTGATGATAAGTGATCTCCACCGCCCAAGTACGCACACAGTACTAGATGAATCAATAGGCGCGTTGCCGACCTTAAAGGAAATAATTAAAGGGGGGGGGGATAATTAAGGGCTTAGGAAGAGGAGGGGGATTTGGGCCTCCGGATATCTCACTCATCGTACGAAACGCAGCAGCAAGCCGCTACTTTACGTCGGTTTTCTGTGAGACCCGTGAGACTGTGAGAGCCCGCCCATAGGTGCTGTAGACAAAACGTATCTACAGCGTGGCTCTACCACTCAGTAAATAGTCAATTAGTTCTTAATTACTCCTTTATTTCAGGATCAATTCTTTAATAATATGTAAAACTCTGAAGCGCGCGACTGTACACGTAATCTTGATGCCAACGCAATGTATTAACGTTCAAAAACGATATATTTGGCATTTATTCTTATGAAACGGAGACTAAAGTAGAAATGTGATTAGCATTGATATGTGTGTAGTATATTATTATAGTGTATTATTGTTGTGTAGTTGACGTTGAAACGATCACTCGGCGGCATGGATTGTTTGTTTTCTCTTTATAATTATACTTCTATTCTACGTAGACGACTATATATATGCATTCTATATTATCAATCAAGTCTAGTATTTCTTTTCTGGAAAGCATAAGCTTCGGTCTGTTAATGTTACGAATGTCTTTAGTATTTATTGCTTGTACTGACTATTCAAGTTTAACAGCTCGCGTGATAGGACCCGCTTAATGATATCCGTGGTGCTTTACATCTGGCTTCTCCAGTTGTAACTGTCCTTACACTTGAGGTTAGGTATCAATTCATTATTTTGTCTCCCGCTTTGCTATGGAGGGAAATGGACAATTAATATTTCCAACTCCTCCTTAACCTTCCATCTGATTAATTTCGTTGCATGATAAAAACATTTACGCATTTCTAGAGACTCGTCGAGCTTCACAGCTCGGTGTCAACAAAAATGCGTGCCACTGTTGATCCCGGTGCACAGGAGTTACAGTGGCGGGTGTGGGGGCGCAAAGGATCGTACTTGACGACTGGTTATAGTCTAGAATCTAGACCTTAGATTCTATTTATTCCCACCGATTGCATTATGGTACCAGCCACCTTGCAACTAACGGTCATATAAGTAAATATATATGAGAAATGAAATCCCAAGATTCAGTCAGTGTCATGTCAGTCATTTGTAACACCACGTACGATCACGTGTAAGACCCTAAAAAGCGCTGCCTTATCGTTTTATCCGTAGACACGACAATCGATGGTTTCGCTACTGAGGATGCTCTAGAAAGGGTGGAGTAGAAACGTTGAAGTAGGAGGCACTAACACAGAATAACGCCAGGGAGAAATAAAGAAATACTACGACATTTCAATACAAAAATCCCAAATAAAGATACGATGTCTCAGTATAATCTATCAAGAACAGTGTCATATTTTTAATTAAAATTTAGTATTTTCCATGCCGTCGAGTTACGTTTGATAATTGGACCTACCTACGCAAACTGGAACCAACCCACATCAAGTTCAAATGGTGATACTGTTTTTTTTTTCTAAATTCAATAATTAAAACTAGTTTATCTATAGTTGCAGTTTTTTGGAAAATCGTGCATGAAATATATTCCATGTACGATTTTGCAGAAAAATACAGTATTAAAATCAATTTAAATTAATGAACTAAGCAACACAAAATCGGTATCTCCATTTGAACTTGCTGTGGCTTGGTTCTTGTTTGCGTAAGTACAGTTAGATGTTTAAAAACAAAAAATCTTCTGTTATAAGTGTCTTATGTACATAAGTGATATTCTATTTAAATACTAATGCATCACTTCTTGTTGTTCAAAATTTGACGTTTTGTATCTATTATAATATTGTTATAAGGATTATGCCATCACAGTATCAGTATCTTTTTTTCTTTCTTTAATACTTCTAGATACGATTGTGGATCGCAAAAACTTAAATCCATGTGCCATGTTAAAGTTGGGCATATTTTTTCGAAAATTAATTAAGCAAAGCACTCGCCATCTTTCAGCTCCAAACGATCAGTACCAAATCTTCCGTCCGCCTATCTATCTAACAGATATTAGTTATATCTGAAACTAAACATGTAACCGATGACATATGTTCGCTTTCAGTAAATCACACAGCCAAATCGCACATGAGTTGCCCGGGATTTGAATTTGAGTCTGCTATGGCGATAGACAGCTATAATATTATGCAACGGAAATAACCTCGGCGAAGCTTGAATGTAGGTTAAGTTGCACCTCTGCCTACCACTTCGATATAGGCATAAGGTTATGTTATTTTGTTTTAATTTCCCTTTATAACGAAGTAGTTCGTTGCACCGCCATTTTTTCTGGAGTTTGCTTTAAATAGTTTACTTCTAATATTTCAGTTTTACTCATAAAATATTAGTTTGAATTTATCACCGTCAGATAAGCAGTCTTCCATAGTCTTCGAGAAATTTGAAATTGATCTCAGTTATTTGGCAAATATAGTACACTATCCTTTCGATCTCAGTTTCTACATGCGAAAATGGGTAATATCTATTGACTTATACATTCACGGTTTTAATATGACTTTCTTTATAAAATAAAACATTTTGACCGACCAGGCATCGAACACCTTTTTTGTACCAGAGATCAGTACTCGTAGGCAGTGGATCATCTGAAAGCCAGTGATCTCCACCATAAACACAATATCTACTAGAAGAATTATGGATGCGTCGACGACTGCCGTTTTCCGACCTTAAATGAAAATAATTAGGTATTGGAAAGACGAGGGGGGATTTGGGCTTCCGGTAAATGGCTTAAATGTTTTCTCATAGTGATATTAATCTTCCATTTAATTTGTTTTGTTTTATTAAATGTACATACACTTCAATGCTAAAGCGCGTGCCGCAAATGGCACGCGACAAAAAATCCACAGCACGGCATGGGGTCACATCAAAAATTAAAACTTGAATTTATGTTTGTGTTCATTAGCACATAAATAACAAGCATTTAGTGTGTGGAAATGTAATTGACCAAATATTTTTTATAAAAACAGCTAGTTTTTTGTATGAATTTTAGAAACGTGTCGCATAATGATGTTTCCCTGCTCGCTGTACGACCAAGCTTATTTATGAAACTGTCGCAGATAAGTTTTTGGAGTCTGCTTTATTAAAACGCACTCCAAGGTTGTATACCAGATAAGGGTTTTTTTATAAAGACTACCACTACTACTGCACACTACACTACTACTACTACTACTGCATTGTTCAATAATTTATTAAACAATTATAGACTTTCTCCTTCCTCAGCTACCAGGTGGTGCTTCCCTCCCGGTGGTGAGGCTTTCTACGTACCACGGATTTGTCTCTTTAAGACAAGCAACAGTGTGTAAACTGTTGTGTTTCGGTTTAAAAGCAGAAGGTCAGTCAAGCCAGTGCAATTACTGGGCATTATGTGACTTAACATCTTATACTCGGGATGATGAGGGCACTTCAGTGCCATGCAGAGCATTGCAATTTCAAGTTGCGAATGGGTAGACGTGGCGGTTATAATCAGGCGAGCGACCTGTGCTAGTATCGTCGTTGAGTTGTATAAAAAAATATATTTTATCGTGTAATAGGTACCGCCTCGAATTCTTGGTACTTATGCTATGTAGTATTTTTATTCAACACCACGTTTTTGTTTTTTCTCACATTCTGAATTCCATTGAAATTGTATAAATCTTTTACAATTAAACGTTAACAACCCTATTTCGTTATAGATAAGTAGGCGTTCAGTTAATCGTAACGTGTGAACTTCGTAAACATATATAATCTCCTCTTCTTCCACCTGCCCTAATTACACTTGCAGTGGGGTCGGCGCAACATGCTTTTTAACACGTGTTACAGAAAGATTTGACTTACAGTTCTTACGACCGGCTGCCAGCCTGACGTCAACCCCTCTGGGAGACGTAAACATATACAGTATTTAAACAATGACTGCACTTGTCTATTGTCTTGTCATATCAAAAAAAATAACACCTACTGTTTTCTCTCACAAAATTTCATATATGTTTATTACTGTATGTTAGCTGCGTCAAACATGTTGTTTTCATTAATTGAGGTTATAACATTGGCAGACCATTTTAAAGACTTCTTTAGATACCCAATGGCAAACCCTGTCTCAACACCATCTGAGCTATAGATACTACGACTCATTTGTTCCCGCCTTAATATGTGCGTGAGCTTGTCAATATGTAAACTAAGTTTTGAATTGAATGTAATAGCGATTACCAATTTTATTTGCTGTCCAAAAAAAGGGCACCTTTAGATAGCGAGAACATCCCTACAGCAAAAATTAGGAACATGGTAATGTAACATAACAGGGTAAGGCCGTAGTTTTTTCCACTTTTGTAACATAAAGTAAAAAAATAAAAGTAACATAAAAGCAACATAATTTATAATACAGGTACGAACATAACGAAAGATTAAGATTTATGTACTTTACCAAAAAATTAAACATACGTTGTGCTACTGTAACGTAAAAGTTTATGTTAAAGGTAACATAAAAGTAACATAAAAGTATCATAAAAGCGAAATATTTTTGATGTAATTAGCTTAAAATTTCAAAACTAAAAAGATTTGCGACGTTATGGATGTTTTCTCGATAAATATAAGCTATGTCGCCTAAAAAAATAATACAATAAACATAAACAAGTGTCTACTTACCTTAAAAATATCACAAAACTGTTTCTGAATTTCACTGACGAAAAACTCGTGCACTGTTTGAAACAATCCATAGGCCACAATATGGCGACTTCTTTTTCTTTTTTTTATTGTTCTGCTTAGGATTGCCCGTCTAATTTTACATATTCTTCGAATACTATTTAAAGACTTCATTTACTTACCAATATTGGTAACATAAAATAGTAACATAAAAGTGTAAAAATTTATGACCTGTTTTAAAACTGGAATAAAAAATTAATAAACGCTCTTTTAAAATAATGAAATATTGGATTTAATTGCTCAAACCTTGTCATTTTACATAAACTAAAAATTATATGGCTTACTTAACAAAATATTCGTAATTTTGTCAATTTACTATCTGATGAAATTTATGTTCATTTTATTTTTGTATGAAAACGTAAATCCTTAATATCGTTAAAATTAAATTATATAAAAACTGTTATAGTTACAGCTAATTCGTAAAAGTTGTTTTTACCCTAAAAACTAATCTACAGGATAAAATTATCAAAGCTGGTAAAAAGTGTTAATTGTTTATGATATTAATATGAATGTGACTGGTAATGAAAAAAGTGGAAAAATCTACGGCCTTACCCAACATTGTTTTTGCCGCCACGCCACGCACAATAAATACATCACGCCTGTCGACACTCGCAAGACACCCCACGATGTGTAATTACTGCGTGTTAGAAGTGCATAATATCAATTTGTATTCGCTAATATATTTATTTCAAACGGATACCCCGTAATAATTTTGATTTGTGTTAGTTACGCGTCAGATGAGCAGTCATAATGAACAAGCCCCGCGCATAAAGCTGAAAAGATTTATCTTGTATGTTGCAGGTGAGATATAAGAGCAAACTGTTATTCAGGTGATCGAGACATAAGATACTTATTTTCAAATTGCATGATGCGGCTACGTGTATGACAGTTTTCTATTACATTCTTGTCTTGCGATAAGCTCTTAAATGAGATGATCTATCTATAAATACCCGGCTTAGTCGAGAAGAAAACTAAAGCAATATAGATGATCTAATCGGAGACGGAATGTATTTGACCACACGATTTTATGAGTGCTAAAACATGTTTTGAGTGGTAGAGCCACGCTGTAGACAGTTTTGTCTACAGCATGATTGGGCCGGCTCAACCGGGTCATTACCACTGTCTCACAGAAAACCGACGTAAAGTAGCGGCTTGCTGCTGCGTTTCGTACGGTGAGTGAGATATCTGGAGGCCCAAATACCCCTCCCCTTCCCAATCCCTAATTATCCCTTTCCTTTAAGGTCGGCAACGCGCCCATAATTCTTCTGATATTGTGGGCATACATGGGTGGTGGAGATCATTTACCATCAAGTGACCCACTTGCTCGTTTGCCGATCTATGCCATAAAAAAAAACGATTAATCATGCAATGTTTGAAATGCAATACAGTTATGGTGCTGCCACACCGGTGTTAGAAAATGTTATATAACATTTTATAACAGCGGTGTGGCAGCATCATTTAGTAAAAATTTCTTAACAATTTGTAACATTTTGTAACATTTTTTAACCGCGGGCGGCGGTACTTTTGAGAGCGGCGCCGTCAAAGAAGCCGTCAAAGAAGCTGTCAAAGAAGGGCCGATGTCATGTTTTCAAATGTTATAAAATGTTAGAAAATGTTAAAAAATGTTAGAAAATGTTTTTGTTAACATTTTATAACATCGGTGTGGCAGCACCATTATGGTCTCAACGCTTTTAGCTATTTTATCGGTTCCTTAAATTATTTTTATGTTTAAAATGTAAACAATTTTTTGATTTACCCGCAGATACTTTTTAATATAAATTTTAGCTACATTTATTCACGAATGGCTGAAAATTCAAATCGTTTCAAATATTTTAGCGACTTGTCTGTGTGGAATTGTCTTTAAGTTAAAAGTTCGTCAACTATTTATTATATTTATGTTAAATAAATTTTAAATGTATTCTGCACATTTCATGCCTCATCTACTTAATCGATAAGAACGTATTTTAGCTAAACAACAATGTTTCTTTTTTCATTAAACTAAATAATTAAACTTTAAATAGGAAAACATTTGTGGTATCTGTGGCAATTATGCCTTTTATTTATGAATACTAAATTGCTTCAACTGTTGTTTGCTAAATTTATTGCTTCGTGCTAAATATACCGTTTCGGTAAAATATTTATGTTGACGACTTCTGGCAGGAAACGATGCAATGAAATATTATGATTAAGAGTGGATCAAAATGATTTTGTAAAGCAGTTTAAAATTTGTAAAGCTACGTCATAGTCCTTAATTTAAAGTATTACCTAGATAAAATGTCTAATCTTGTACAAAAAATTTCAAACTCTTGTTTTTTAATATTCCTGATATAGGTAAAATAACTTTTACTAGTTCATTTTTGTTTTTTGTTTTCTAGTATGAAACTGCCCATTTGAGGTTTTGTAAATGTAGCAAAAAATAGTTCTTCCTTTTTGTATCCTAAAGACTGATATTTTCTTATTCTGCACTTTTTATTATTTAAATTCAGTTTGTTACCTATTTAATTTGATAATTAAAATTAAGTGAAGAAATAAAAAGTATATTTTAGCTATAATAAAAATAACTATTGTCGACTGTTTAAAATTAAATAACTGTCGCGTTCAGAGACATCATTTAACTTTAATTGACATAATAAATTTTCTTTAAATCGATTAAATTCAATTCTGGGAAATGGCTAATAAATACTTAAACTTAAATGAGGTCTCTGACTACGGCAGTAAGTCTTGGCTTATAAAATAATGTTAATTAAATTCAATAATTTGATAAAGTTTTGAGTTGCATTGATCAAGTCTTCTTAACTGGATTTAGTTATTTGTACTTTTTTGTACCAAAAGAATGCAATTTAGCATAATTTATGACCCATATACATATACTTAAAAATATACAAAAAAAATTGGACGAGCCTATGTTTATTAAAATTATTTAGCAGTTTTAAAGTTTTTTTTATATCAAATATGTGGTCCGTAAATTTATTTTAAGACTCATTTTAAATATTTATTCTTATCCTTACTATTGATTCATCAGAAAAATGTGCCAAATTATTTTTGAATACCTATTTATTATTTTTGTTACATGTAACCAACATATTTTTAGTATGTTGTTTTATAATTATTGCAACTTACAACGAATTAACAAGAAATTTATTATTTTTATTAATTATAATAAAACAACTGGACCCTACTCAAAATATGTTTTAATGCTAAATAATGAAATAATCAATAACACCTTCCAAGTTAATATAAGTAAGTAATAGCCAATAATTATAAAGTGTTCCAATCTAATTAAAGACTAGCTGGCAGCCTGGCCAAGGTAAAGTGACTTTTTGTCTGGCATTTTCGCGGCTCTTGGCGACGCGACGCGCGACGGTCCGCCTTCCCCGGTTTACAAAGCACTGAATAAAGTATATGTAATTGTTCGTGATTTGTGTTATGATTGGGGCATTTTAATTCGCATTGAATATATTTTGTGAATTCAGTCGTTGGTTTCGGAAATTCCGCTTTAAATTCAATATTTAACAGCGTCCAAGGCTATGATTCAGTGTTGGCGTTTATCCCATACAAACGTAGGCTGAGCCTTAAATGTTATTTTAGTTAATATTAAAATGGTAAATACGGCAGTATTTTCTTTCCGTCATGGCGGCGTAAACTTCTTTCTGGAATAATGAATTTAATAAATAAGTTTTCAATGACTCGATAATATCTTGATATAAACTGTGTGATGCTTAATTAACTGTGCTCAGAATTATTTAAATATTTTTTTATATTAAATCTATGCGTGTACTAAATATGCATTTATTGTTAACGAATTTATTTTGTGTTATTTTATTGAAAAACAACACACTGTTATAATTTTTAATACTTGTTGTAAAGTATTTAGCTAATGTATACCTATGTGAATATTGTGTTATATGAAAGTAACGGGAGCCTTATTATAAATGTAATAAAGAAATTCTCTATTTATTTTGTAATTTTATTTACAATCTTCTTGGTTCGTCTACGCTTACAAACCGTAAATCCTATAGACATCGTGGCACGACAATCTCGACGAAATGGGTCTGCCATAGCTGCACCACTGCATACCCCTTCTGGGATTAAGACGTGAGCTTATGTTATATGTAATTTAATATACCCATTACAGAGCGAAGTAATTATAAAATGGTACTTACATATTTAAAAAAAAAAATCCGTAGTTCAACTTAAACATCAGGGAAAGATACCAAATATGGAATACTTGATGAACGTGATAATGATATGACATGATACACGAATTCATGGTATTTTCTAGGCGGGAGATCCCTCGTATGCGAGAAGTCTTTAGTTTGTACCACCGCTTTATCTATTTCTGCCGCCAACCAGCAGTGTGAGAACTATTGTGTTTCGGTTTAAAGGATATTGAAATTACTGGGCATTATGAGACTTAAAATTGTAAGTAGTGGACCCTGTTTTCCAATTACAGCACTAGAGCGCATTATGCGGCATAATGCTCAACGTTGAATGTTTCAACTAGAGCAACGCTTCGCACAATCAAGCACTCTCAAAAGTACTGCTTTCGGGTGATACATGCAATCGATACCAACTCAGTAACAGAAAATTAACAAGTGTTTTTTCTTTAAGTTGGCATTGACCGAAATTTTATTTATATTATCGTTAGTAATTAATATTGTTTATTGTTGAGAATTTTTTTTAAGCTTTCGTCTTATCGTAGTGTTTTCGAAATATTCAAAAGTTAATTCAGACCCTGTTAAAAAGCAAATGTAAGGATGGATGAAGGTATAAACATTGACTATTTATATTTTTATTCTCAACACTGAACTTAGCGCACTCTGCTGGTGCACTAGAAAACTAATTCACGTTCCAATTAGCATTAAGCACACTTCGGCATTGTGCGCCACTGAGTCGCATTATGCTCTGTAATTGGAAAACAGGGGGAGTAACGTACGCATGCACAAAACAATGCGTTGCAATTCAAAGTTAAAAATTTACCGTGATAACGGTAGGTACCAGAAAATCATATCATTAAATTGGTAGGTACATACGTGTAACGTGTTCCGTATTACTTACTATGGTTTTTAATAAACCTGTCTACGATTTCTATCAGAGGCAAATAAACTAGAATTTTTATTTCGTTCATAAACTTATATATAATTTCCGAACGTTACTGTTTTGAATCAAAGACAATTTCTGAACGCAGCATTCAACTGTCATTCTTCATTTATCATGGCGGAAGACGAGGATGGTATTTCGAATAAAAATTCACCACAAAATTCAAATAATGGAGAAACGTCCCAAGAAAATGAACAAAATGCGACGAGGCCAGATCTAGGTATTGACGAAACAAAATATAACAAGGAGGAAAATGGCGAAGCATCGTCGCCGGACGCGAAAAGTTCAACTTCCAGTGAGTGTTTTTCGATGTTGTTTTTTTGTCCTAAATATAAAGGCATTTCTCGGTGACCGTGCGTTTGCATTACAGAATCGACGGGTGCCACTCGGAAGGATGAGAATCCGTTTTCTTTTCGTCATTTCTTGAAGCGAGACCTGTCGTTACCGGGCAACTCGACGTACGAAAACACGGGCGCGCGGCCCAAAGTTTACGCGAACACAGTGCAGCACTCGCCGACAAGAAGCGATGCCGAGCCGCGCCGCGACAAGCTGCGCGCCACAGACACACAAGCCAAAGACCGAGGCAGTGAGGCGGTCAGCCAGCGTGCTAGCGACAACACCTCCTCTAGTAGTTCAGTAGAGATACCCTTTAGTGTAGTGAATAATTCAGAGTCTAAGCATAATTTTTACACGGACAATAACGACGTACCATTCTACCACAGACCAAACTTGGCATCTGAGCCTCTGGGCATGCCCTCGTTGCCTGATTTTGTTCAAGATCACATTTTAGTGGAGCAGGCGTATTTAAACTCGAATGGACCGATATCTGTTGACTTGGATAACTTACCAGACTTTACATTCAACACTAGCTTTAATGCAGGTTCTTCATCATCATTAGGCAGGAGAAATAATAGCTATGCAAGTAATAAGGGTTACAATTATGAGGCTTATATGGGGACGGCATCAACCTCGAGTGACTCCAGTCAGGCAAGTCGTGCCATTCCATTGGACCTGCCGGCTGGAGCAGAAGCGGCAGGGCCTGTGCCACTAGACCTGCCAGCACACTTGAGCTTGGATCTCACAGAGTCGGTGAATCCGGCTGACAGAAGAAACATGTCTCCAAGGAGCACTTTCCCACTAGATCTGCCGCCAAATGCAGGTGAGCATGTTTATTTTTAAGACGTTTATCACTAAGACAGAGATAAGTATCAATTGGTTCGCTAGAAGATGCAAGACATGATAATGATAAAAGGTACTTTTCTTAATTGCCTAGACAGGCAGACAATGGAGTGGCCTCCCTGATGGTCACCTAATGGTGAGTGATCTTCACTGCCTATGTACACCTACAATACGAGATTAATCGTAGGCACAATGCCGACCTTAAATGGAAGGGATAACTAATGGGTTGGGAAAGGGAGAGGGATTTTGGCCTCCAGATATCTCACCATACAAAACTCAACAGCAAGCCCCTTTTTTTACGATTTATATTACGTCGGTTTTCTGTGAGACAGTGGTAACGACCCGGTCGAGCCGACACATTCATGCTGTAGACAAAACTGTCTACAGTGTGGCTCTATCACCCATAACGTAAAGTTGTAGTTTAGTTTAGCTCCTAAAAGAATAGCTACCGACAGCAATTGTTATTAACATCCTTTGCTTAAAATTAAAAGCATATAAATAGATGTGTATGCACATGCCTTTAAATTGTTAATTTACACACAATGAGTACTTTGTGCTCTATTTGTTTAATGTTCATTGTGCTGTATACTGTATATTTATGTAAATTCATACCACATTTAGCGCATAGAAGATATTCAATAAAATAAATCTGACAAAACACGTCCATGGCCCTATATTTGGGTCACTGTCTGAATTATTTGGCTTTTTTTTTTTATAGCATAGACGAGCAAATGGGTCACCTGATAGTAAGTGACCTCCACCGCCCATGTACGCCCACGATACTAGAAGAATCACAGGCGCGTTGCCGATCACATATTTTGATAAAAATGATGATAAAAATGATGATAAAAAAATGGGCAATTTACAAAAAAAAAGGTTCTTAGAATATTGGACTACTACCTAGGGGTAAAGGTTTTAAGTTGTTTTAATGTTGACATTCACACAACTCTTCTAGGTTATAAATGAGGTGCAAAATCAGTTTGCAGCTGCCAGACAGCCAGGGACATTACTGGGCATTATGAGACTTAACATCTGATGTCTCGTGGTGACGAACGCAGTTCAGTGCTATGCAGTGCTTAATAATTCAAAGTTCTGTGTAGTGTTGCTTCTGTTTATGGGCAGGCGTGGCGCTTACCATCAGGCAAGCGTTTTGCTCGTCTTGTCATTCAATCAAATAAAAAAAAACTTCGCAGTAATTTTGTATGCAATAAGATTCATAATCAGTTCGGATTAGACAATATCTATAATGGCTGCACGTTTTATCTATAGTATTATGTAATATGTGTGTTGTAGGTGCAGAGTCTATGCGCTTGCCGGACTTCCTGCCGGTGCACCCTGGAAGGACTTCGCCGGAGCCAGAACACCAGGACGAACAGCTGCAGCAAATCATTGCTGAATTGGAGCGTACTAGGTCAGCCTCTGACCACCAATTGTTGCAATTCAAGATTTCAATTCATAAGATTGCTATTAGGTGAAAGCAAGCCATAAACACATTGTTGCTAACCTTTGTCTGCTCGTTCATTTCTATGCTGTGTGTTATTGATTGTCAAATAATTAAGTTATCAATAAGTCATAGTAATTATTTCATAAGTTTTTCGTTTCTGTCTAATACATAGTTAGGGGTACACCCTGGTTTAGCTGTTGAAATTATTTAAAAACGTCGTATTATTTATGGTTGTTTCCTGTTTTGTGTACTTTAAATAAATTCAAAAGTTCAAAAAAAAAACACTTATTATTTCAAACTATACTATACAGGTCTGAGTTGTTCGTGGAGCGCAGCCGGCGATGTCGCGCGGAGGACGAGTTGTCGGCGGCGCGTGCGCATGCGCATGCCGTCACCAGTGCCGCCGCACATGCACATGCCGCCGCACATGCACATGCCTCCGCGCATGCATCCGCACATGCTTCCACCAGCGGACAACTACACTCGCCCACTGATGACGCTGTGAGTCTATTGATGCTGAATTTGCGGCTTAAAACATAACCACCAACATAACATAAATTTTGAAATATTTTTGAGTTTTGATGTTATGTTTTTTTAGTAGCGCGTCAAATTTTAAAAACCTCAATACTACATATCATTTAATTTATTGTCGCTATGATGGCGCCATTCGGTATACAAATGAATGACGTGACGAGTACGTTGCTCTGCTGATGGTAAGAGGCACACCTATACCCAAACAATAGTAACACCATCCGTAAATTTGTATTACTGAATGGCACTGCACTGCAAAAGCCATCTCGAGTCCCAAGATGCTAAGTCAGAAGTCTCATAATGCACAGTAATTTCTCTAACTTCTATGTCTTTTAAACCGGAACTCAATAGTGCTTACACACTGTTACTTGCCGGCAGAAGTAGATAAAGCGATCGTTCCTACCCAAAACAAACATATATACGAGAAACCTATCTATTATATCAATAATATATCAATTATCATCTGGTAAAAGTGTCTTAGATTTGTAATTTCTATGTGATGATTTCTTATGTTTACACGAGTATAACACATTGAAATAAAACTAATTTAAACGGATTTTGTGGTGGACAGCCCACCCCGTGACCATGAAAGCTGAAAAGCTTTCAAAACGTCGAGATCACAAATTAATAAAAACCGCCATAAAATCCGTTAAAATTAGTTTTATTTAAATTTCTATGTGTTTTCATTATGTTCACATGATACATGTACTTCCTGTACCATCCAATAATATTAATTATTTGTAGTTTATAACATTTTAGTTTTTTGCTTTTTAGGCCCAAGCTACAGAGGCTGAGACAACCATAGCAAAACTTAGGAATCAAATCAAGAAATTAAAGGTATGATTTTTAAAACAATGTAATATAAAATTAACTTTTTGGAATATTTATATTATAAAATTTTATTATTCATTTATAAGTAATAACACTGAAAAGCTAAAAATTAATGTCCTTTGATTTTGACAGCACTGTGAAATAAATTCAAGTTTCTGAAATATCAATTAGCGAAAAATAAAATCTGATCTAATTTGCAAATAATCGCTTGTTACTAATAATTGATAAACTATTTCACTATAAAATTATCTATAAATCTTCCAGGAACCCATAATAGCGTTCAATAAAAGATTTTTCATTTTTAGTTTGAAAGCCTTGTTGACTACTAACAGGTGTGTCAAATCAAAACAGTTGACCACGCTAACAACTGGATTTTGACTTGACATGAGATTTGACAGATGATTAGTAAATTTTTACACTGATCAGCCTTTCAGAAACTGGTCGTTAGTGGCATTGATGTTTTCAGCAGTTGATGCCAGTGCTATTGCCGTTTAACTACAATTGCACTAACTCGCAGAAAAAACTACTGTCGTTCATATGAAATTAATATTATTTTTAACTTTTCAATAATAATTTTTTGTTTGGTTTTTACTTTATTTTACAATTTCTAGAGTTAAGTACAATTATCGAGGGTGAAGTGTCTGTTGCATGTAAATTTCAATGTCAATGTGTTTTTACATCTTTTACTTATATTGTATAATTGTCGCAGGAGGAGTTGTCGTGGTCTCGTGCGGAGTGCGCCCGGCTGCGCTCGGCACAATCTGCCGCCGCGGTGGATCTCAGGCGCGCCGCCACCGTCGCAGACACCTCACTACGGTACACACTGGATCCATATACTAACCATGCCGACTGCATCACCTGCATGCATACATTCATGCGTGTGGTTTACAGTTAAAAACAAATGTCATAGTATATTTTTTTATTTTATCTAGTGGTTATAGTCGCTAAAATACGCCCAATCTGTTAATTATATATATTTTAACAATACAAATAACGTGCCAATAACTATCCCGCAGAGACGTGGAGGAGTATAAGTAGGAAGGACTTTGGCATTAATCCGTCATAACGTTAGGCAGAAAGAAAAAATAACGACACTAATAAGATAAATTCCGTGTACAGGGAACTGCTCGCGGGTCTGGAACAGCTGAAGACCCTGAGCACGACGCTGGAACCAACATGATGGACCCCAACACATGGTCCCATGTAACTGTTCAGACCACAGCGGTGAGTCCCACAGTGCTGTCTCATCTACCTGCAGCGTCCAAAGATTAAAGGAATTGTCCATAAATTATATATATTAAATACATTACTATAATAAAAGTTATACACGTGGTATTTTTTCTGCTTTTTTTTTATAGCATAGGCCGGCAAACGAGCAAATGGGTCACCTGATGGTAAGTGATCTCCACCGCCTATGTACGCCCAGCACCAGAAGAATCATGGGCGCGTTGTCGACCTTAAAGGAAAAGGATAATTAGGGATTGGGAAGGGGAGGGGATTTGGGCTTCCGGATATCTCACTCACCGTACGAAACGCAGCAGCAAGCCGCTACTTTACGTCGGTTTCCTGTGAGACAGTGGTAACGACCCGTTCGAGCCAGCCCATTCGTGCTGTAGATAAAACTGTCTACAGCGTGGCTCTACCACTCAAATATGTATCAATATATATATTTATGTTTAATGAATATCAATCAATTTCCCGACATCCAAGTCTAATTATTGACTCAATAGAAATATAAGTACGTAATGTGTTAGGTATTTCTGTTATATCAAAATTGTGGAAGGGCATAACTTTAATTGTAGTACTGTACATACACTCCATGTTCATAAATATATTTGTGTATAATATACAATCATTAGAGTGCAACATTTAATAATGCAATGTTTTTATGTTCATACTATGTTTTCTCCAAGTGATTTTTTATGAATGAAGTGAGTTTCTCGTCGTGGACATTGTTTTCAGAGACTAAAGACCAATAAGTAATGTCGAAAGTGTAAAAAGTATCGATTTATATCGTATGGATAATTTAAAAAAAAGTCAATATCGATTTCGATATATCGAAAAAATAAATCGATAACTTTGCTTATTATTTGGGTGACTATTTTTTGGCATCCAAAAAAGTGTGTTTTATTATTATATGGATTTTGATATGATTTCGAAACATAATAAGAAGTATCCATACTCCGATATAGCGAATGAAAATATTTTTATTAATATTTTTATATCGATATTTTTTCAAAATCTCTATGGCCAATGGATGACAGGAGTCGTAGAGAGCGTGTAAAAGGACTAACTTAATCAAGAATAAGTTATTATGCGCGTATTGGTAATTAATTTTTACATAATTTAAACGCGTGTAGGTATATTTAAATGTTTGGTGGTTTTTTTATTAGCATTAAAGACGAGACAAGCAGGCCACTCGCCTGATGGTAAGCGTCAGGCTTGACCATCTGCTCCCTGCTCTGTTACTACTCTCAACTGCTCCCTGGGTCATACATATAAACCTTCCTCATGAATCACTTTATCTATTGCTGAAAACTGCATTAAAATTCGTTGAATAGTTTAAAAGGTCATAGCGAATAGACAGCAGAAGCGACTTCATTTTATGTATAGATGAAATAGGTAATATACAAATATACTTAAAAGTTAGGGTCAGTGTGTATTTTTAGAACCTACTCATCTTAATCATTATGTTCCTTATTGGAACTTGTTTAACTCTAGATAGTCCATCCCTTATACCGATGTCAGGCTGTATAAACTAGCAGCGATAAGTAATTCAGCTGAGTGTTCCTAAATGGCGCTTTATTTAGGTGCCAAATTCAGTATATTATGACGTAGTTATTTTTCGACGACTGTTTCATTACATTGATGTTCATCCTATAAACAAGTCGCATTTAAAAAAAATCTCAATAATTAAGTCTAAGATAGCGTATAGGAAGATTGTAAACAGTGCATGCACTTAAACATTCATGCAACACTTAAAACAATTCCGTAACGTGTTTTTTATGGACAATTCCTTGAAGAAATTAATACCATCCTAAACATATTCGGTCTTATTACATGACGTAGCCTAACTTTAAACTAGGTGTATGTCAATAAATTACTATTACCTTTAGATCTAAACACAGTCTAAAGTTAGACTATGTTGTGTACAAGGCCTATTGTTTTTGTAATGATTTATAGAATGTTAAAATAACTATGTAATTCTTTTTTTAAAAAATCTCGTGTAACCTTATAAAGAAATAATATCACTTGGTCTTATTTGTTTTTTTTTGTTTATATATATATCAAAATATTTAGGTTAATTATGAATGGACCAAGTGATACATTTGGGGTTTACGAAAAATCCATATTTTTAGTTTTTGTGTTATGACATGCGAAAGTGATATATGTTGTAAATTATAATATGTTAAAAATTAAACAATGGTTATTTTTTCTCGAAGAAAAAATACACACTCTGTAATGTCTTTTGTAGGTATTTCTCCACGTGTTTAATGTAAACTTATCCTGAAGGCACAGAGGAATAACGAGACGTTAAACAATAATAATTACATTTATTTTAAATTCATTGGTGAATTGTATCAAACAACATGTTTTCATATACCTATTTTATCATCACATATAACATGTTTTAAAAGAATACCTACTCATTTTTGCTTATGGCAACATCGAATATTTTTGATTATCGATACGGTACATATAAGTTGTGTATACACAAATATTTGTTTCATCATTGTTTTGTGCGACATTCCTTGTTTTCCCCTGTTCCATTTTCTACTTTTTCAATTTTATTCTTATACCAAGATTTTGGAATATTTTGAGTTGTGCAGTCTTGTTGTAAGCCCTTGCTAATCTTCTACTTCATGTATGATATTATATGTGGTACCCAATAGCAGCGCTCGGGAAATAACATCGTGTTAATACTATATTTGTGTTTTTAACATACAAACAGATATGCGTAAAATAGTAACAAAAAATATACGGCTATGAACACAAAATGATTTTGTAAGTGTCGATTATAAATTATTTAATTATCGATATTACATTTGACAATCGCTACAGTGGTGTGTTTTATTTATGATGTCATCGTACCAAGTAATTTTACTATATTTTTTGAGTAATCTTTCTTTCTGCCTAGCGTTATCCCGGCTTGAGCATCCTCTGTAGTGAGACCATTGGCTTTCATGTCTCCCTTCAATACATCAAGCCAATAATAAAGTATTTATCAATGTCGTAAACGCTTAAAACAGTTACGATCTAATTCATCAGAAATTGCTTAGTAAAATACAACACATTATTATGATTGATTATTATTGGAACTTGAGTCTGAAAATTATATACCCATGATTACATCCATCTCATCCAGCCACAGACCATGTAAATGAAATAGACCTCGCAAGTACTTTAATCTGTGTAAAACCAATTGTGTAACATTTTTAGTGTCTGCTTTAATCTCACAAGTGCAGTTTAGTGATGAGAAACAAATTGTGAACATTTTAGAGGAATTTCTACTATAAATTAAATTACTTTTCGTGTGTTCGGCTGTAATATTACTGCGGTATCTTCGAGTGCAGACTCATCATATATCTGGTCTTTGCATCCAACCATTAAAAATAATAATAAATGTACGTTTAGTACATAGTAGTACAATTTTTGTCATCGTCATACTAATAATTTCTAGTATTAAAATCTGAACATTATATTAATTCGTTGTTGTTTCTCAAGCGTAAAGATGTGTGTTGTAAAAAATAATCATTAAATGTAAATATAAGAATGGCGTAGTGTACATTATTGTGCAGTAGTTTTCGGATCAGTTTTAATAATGGCAACTGACTTGAATGCGTTCTTTTTAATTAATTAAAATGTGTGAATTAGATTTATATATCGTCGGTCCTATATTATTATGTATTACTTAGTGATTTCCACTTTGTTGTCCATACAAGTACTATAATGTGTCATCCGAAGTCCATACTTAGACTTGCAAGAAAAAATAATAATAATCATCAATTGAATAGTAAAGACAATTCATAAATTTTTTAGCCGGTGTTAACTTATAAATCGCTCACTCTATTTCCTTCATCACTATGGGACTATAAGTTGGGACCGACGATTAATGGTACAATACGCGCAACATTGCTTGGTCGGACTGAAGTTAGTCACAAGTTATAGTTATTATTTGTAGAGACCGAAGTATGATGAATAATAAAGGCATAGGAGACGAGTGGAGCGACGAACTTCTTATCGGCCAAGTTAAATTGCGTTATTATGTACAGCGAATAAGCATTCATAGCTGGGATGACTTAAAATCAAATTTCGCAGTATATAGTTTATTTTGTCTCCATAATTTCGAACAGCTTCCTAAAAACTAACTTTTAAATACTAATGGAAGCCGAGAGCATAAAACATTGGTAAAAGCCATGTTTCCTGAGGCTACAATAATGCATTCGTCATTAAAACAACAGAACCTTAGGAAAAGATTTTTTAGTGTACACATAATATGGAAAACAGTTTATATCACAGATTACGGATACCGCATAGTGTATGTTATACATTTAATACATCGCATGCCGATATGCATTGCATAATCTATGCGCACTGCGATGACTTCAATCTACATAATAAATCTTACCACGCATAATTTACTTTGTAGGACATACATCATCTATTATTATTCGTGATCTGTGGATTTTAATAAATACATAACTCTGTTTAAGAACATTTAATTCTGTGACTTGAACATAAAGCAGTATTAGAATGTGATTGTTAATGGTTTTTAGTTTATTAGTTTTAAATCCTTTAATAACTCATAGACTACAGTTTTATTGATTGTCATATTACATACATATTACATATTTGTGATAATTTATTTCCTCATTTATTTGTAGTTTTTGCTGTTGTGTTACCATATCAAATATTTTAATTTTACGCCCATTGAAAATAAGCATGGAGTTAGTTGCCAAAATTGGCTGAAAAGATCGCGAGTGAACGAATCGAGTGTAAGATTGTATTGTAAAAATGAATGAGTTGCGGTAATGGTAAAATTGGAAAATTCACGATTGCTATATTGGCACGGAATATATATGTTTATATATTAAATTGTGGCTCCGTTGGAGGGCAGCGGGGGACCGAATGGGATCGGCAGCGAACGGTATATGTATTTATGTTATATATTTATGTACGATACTCTAAATGTAACTTATGAGAGCCTGATTAAATAATTTGAATTTAATATTGGTGTTTCTGTTGTCGCCATTTTCTTTTCTACCAGCGCTTAATAAAATATAAATGGAAAATAAAACAATTTATTTGAAGAGCCCTTTAACAATACCTAACATTATATTTTTTATTTATTTAAGGACCATCCAGATTACAATATTATCCCTATTACTAAACATTTTGATATATTAAACTTATTGCATCGCAATACCTGAAGGATCATGGACACGATGAGGACCTTAAAGGACAGGGATCGTTAAGGGATTAGAAAGATGATTGGGGCCTGCAGAAATGTCACTTACTGCTACTATTCCGTCTGTTTTTTTGTGAGAGAGCATTAACAACCCGGTCGAGTCGGCCCATTCATGCTGGACAAAAGTGTCTACAGCGTGACTCTACCATTTAAAAAATTAAAAGTGTGTTTTGCGCATCTGTTGCTGTATAGTCTGTAAATGTCATATGATGCAGGTGGATTGCATATTAATTCAAAATATAAATAAAAGGCATCTTATTACAAATACAATTAATTTTATTAAAATAAACATCATTAACTGGTATCACTTTACAACGCATAATATATAACAATTCCACCAAAGGATCTGCCTTGCAAAATCCTCTACGCCAAGGTAAAGGTAAACGTACTAGGTCAAAATCTAGTGCGTTTATAAAAACTGTTTATTGAATCGTTTTCCGTCATAAGTCAGAAGCGTTTTTGCTCTGTGAGGTGCTCCACTAATAATGCCCACCTGGGCAATTAACACGTGGGAAAAGAAGTCAAATACATCTAATCTACAAAGAGATGAAGTAACATTTGCCATATTAAATGAAAATTAGTAAATCTACACTAATATAAAGATATATTATATATTTGTATGTAACGAATACACTTAAAAACTACTGGACCGATTTTTTTGCCGTTAGAAAGCTACATTATCACTGAGTAACATAACATGAACAAGTATTGAAGATTTATGTGTACATTGTTAACGACACAAACTATTTTTGGGTGTGCAGTATTTTCAGTGTAGTATTTACCTAGTTAAATTGTCTAAGGTGAAGCGGTAAGCCAGCCTTGTAAAACACATATACTACAATTTTTCTAATAACTTTACTATCACAAAGTGTGTTTAAGATCAAACTTCTAGGAAAAAAAAGAAGAAGTAAAAAAAGTAATAGAATAATTATATAAAATAATACCTTTTCATAACAATATCGAGGAATGTTAAAAATAAACTAGGTATCCACAAATCTAAGTTAATATCATTTGATAGATTATATTCGAGATATCAGCTCTGGGTGTAGCCGCCACAGCATAAACCAATAAGTTTTTACTATTTTATAGCATAAAGCGACAAACGAGCAAGTGGGTCACCTGACGGTAAGTGATCTCTACGTCCCAGTTTTATATGAAACAATAGTGCTTACCCGGTCGTACCATCACATTCATGTTGTAGACAAAAATGTCTTCAGCGTGGATCTACCACTTGATTTATCTATACCGAATTATTACATAATATCGATTCCCAATTTACTCGATGAATAAGTATCAACCATAATAAATAAAAAATAACATATATACATCGATTGTATTCAGCATCGAATATTTTTTGACGACCTTTTTTAATCGATTATTATTATCGATATCGATACTACTGCAGGGGTGGTATGAGCAGGTCCCAGTGCGCAGGAACATGCAGGAAGTACTTGCGGCAAGCAGCACAGAACCTACTCTTGTACTGTTCTGGCGATACTACTGTAGGC
This sequence comes from Amorpha juglandis, assembly GCA_949126905.1. NCBI lineage: Eukaryota > Metazoa > Arthropoda > Insecta > Lepidoptera > Sphingidae > Amorpha > Amorpha juglandis. The sequence continues at coordinate 14,981,541 of OX421376.1, forward strand.
TGACCAGACCCGAGGTTCTTCTTAACCAGGTGTTCGAGCTTCTTGTCCCAAGTGAATGTGCGGATGTAATCTAATGAAAGAAATATTTTTATAAGCCTGAATGACGAGACGAGCAGGTTGCTTGCTTGATGCTAAGCGCCACGCTTGTCCATAAATAATATTAGTATACTAGAGAGTAGATCAAAGGCATAGATTAAAATAGAAGTCGCAAATACTTTAATCATCGTTTGTCCCTATGGGGGACCAACAGGAATAAAATGTTCGATCTGTTGCCCTGTAATTGACAAGGGAACAATTACTATTATCAAGGAGGCAATTCTCATTTTACTCGAAATAATCTCGGACTCGATTCAGTAATTCGAGTCAATTCTCTAAAATTTCGAATCGTTAAGTAAGTAAGTAATGAAGTATCAATCGATCAACTAGGAGTCCACTAGGCTCCATCACTTGCCGTAGATATTCTTATGGAGAATTTCCTGGTATGCAGATTTACTGTTAAGTCAATAACCATTACAGCATAATACAACATCCCCAATACTAATAGTTGTCTGTGATCAACACTACGTTCATTATGACAACTTGTCGCTTATACGTCACTATACACTATATAGGGTAAATGGTCACTATATGGACCAGTGTTTTTATGTGGGTAAAATGTAGTAGATAACCAAATAATATAAGATGTGAACAGATTCTAACTAGATATTTTCTAGAAATATGTGAACCTTCCGATCTTTATTTTAAGTTACTGCTGTTTAATACTCGAGATTGTTGAAATCATCGAAGACCATTGGAGCCTTATGTACAGCTGCTGCTCCCAGCGTACTGCACGCCCATCCATATACACACATACACACATACCAATGATGCCTAGCACGAGGGTGGTGGTGGTGCCGTCGATGCCGAGCAGCAGGGAGTAGTCCATGACGCCGAGCGCGGCGAGGAAGGCGGTGTCGCGCTCCACGCATGCGCACAGCACGCCCGCCGTGTGCGACTGCACGTACAGCTGCTGCTCCCAGCGTACTGCACGCCCATCCATATATCCACATCAATACACATCACACTACACGATATGTACATTTTTGCTTACAACATTCTTATTAACTAAGGGAAGGGCAAAATACCAAGATACTGATGGTAGTTAATAATTATCTACAAAATAAAACAAATCCTGGGTGCGTCACCTAATCTTGAAGGGAATCTTGAATGGGACATTTTTGATTTGAACTTTTGTTCTACGAGTTCGGACATAACTACTTAACAGACGGACATAACACATAAAAATACATGAAAAAAAACGGTTTTAGTCGTTTTTGTTGTGTCGTGTTTTTGTTTGTAGGTCTATGTTTCATTCATAAACGAAAGGACGACCCAACGCTCGCGCCCGATTGCGCTGCTAATAATAATATCACTGTTTCACCAGATAACTGTCTAGTTAATTTCAATTGCTCGCGGGGTTTGTAGCCAGTATGTACATACCTACACTGAGTCCACAATCCCTTTATACTTTACCAGGCATAGGACTGGCTACATTAAACAGTTAAAAACAAATTCATTGTATGTAGATTCAGTATTTAAACATCTAAAAATATAAAAAAAAAACAAAAAAATATGTGATCATCGTAAGAAATAATTTTTTTTCGTTTTATAAAGGTTAAATAAACAAATTTAATATTGGTAGTTTGGTTTCCTTTACTTTTTATTGTTTAATGGAGGCGTATTTAAAAAGTGGAATCAGCGTATTTACAATATTTAAATAATTGACAGTTAAAATAATATTTACAAATTATTACCTCAAGTGTCGCGCATGGTGGTGAGTATCGCGTACATAACGTTCAAAATAGTCACCTTCATAACCAAAGGCTTGGTGTAGATAAATTTGGAAGCCTTGTTGCATATTGGCGGCAAGCTTCCGACACATTGTTATCACACCTAGCAAGCATCCTCACAATTTCCGTGTATTTGATATTGGAATACCGATACGCACAATAAATAGCTCGATATCTCGATATCCATCCTCGGCGACGATTAAAGTAATACGTATAACGCGCACACAACCGAGGGACAAATGCGCGGCCAGATAAATGGGTCAAGTTCGAAGGCGTTAGACACACCCCCTTCCCCGCGCGTCGCAGAGCTTTGTTTACGTAATCTTTGCTATGCGCATAGATTTATAAACATTCAAGACGGAAATTAAATTAATACTTATTTTTGTATGAAAATAAAATCTTATTAAATTATAAAAAGTCGTAGAACAAAAGTTATTCCTTATGGAGTTAGCTATCTACTCCTGCGAGGTTGTTGGTGTTTTAGAAGTTATAGCGGTTACGCACTACATCCGATCCGAATCTGATCCGAACCCGTGAAAATAAGGTCCGGCGTAGGCGTAGAACTATTTCTATGGTAATTTACGCACTAGATCCGATTTCCGTCCTCCGATTTATGTCCGTTATTCTAGAATCTCCATCCCGGAGATAATTTTTGACGGACCGAAGTAGCCATAGTATTATTTGTATGAACGCTCGCGCACTGCGTCCGACTTGAATCCGAACGGTTGCGGTATACATTGTTTAAACGTCGCGTTGTGTTTTGTCGTAAGATATCATCTTTTATGTGATGTAAAATGAAATCAAACGTAGACACACTCATTCGGTAGCAGTGGCGTGCACAGGGTTTTGTGAAAGGGTAGGCATAGTTATATTTCTACTTTTTCAAATGTTTGCAAGACGTCATAGAATGAGTCTAGATTTTTCCTAGGCTTCTAATAGTCACGTAAAACATCTCTCTACCGTAAAAAAACGTTTAATTAAGCATTATTAGCACTAAAAATTATTTTAATATGAAATTAAGTACTCACGATCATCAAGTGTGTCAAAGTCGAAAAAAGGCCCTATTTCATGGGATTCGCATATATAAATATATTTAATAAGAAAACTACGAATGGCTAATGAAATTAAGCTATGGAAATATAAACTGGCTGTTAATACTCAATTCAATTCGAGAATGACCAAATGTATTTAACTTTAAGCAAGCCTCCATATGGTTTCTTGTAAGGTCATGCTTTTTTGCAGCGGTATGGAAATTATGCAAATCAGAATATCCTTTATTATTCCACACCGTGCCTGGATGCGAATTATTAAATAATAAACAGGGAAAACAAAATAATTTATTTCTGTGTACACAACCACACAGCCAGTGATATGTCTCATAACTAGTAATACTAAATTTTCGAGTCACATTACCTTTTTGCTGGGTTAATTCTCGTAACTCGGGTACACATCTATCTTTATACACAATTGAACTATTATCATCAAAAGATAATTGCGAAAATTTACTTTGAACTTTTAACAAGCACACTTTGTCAACACAAGCCTCACAGTAAAATAACATTTTGAATAAAATAGGTAAATATACGATTGAAACAGACAATTAATACACTAATTGGAGTACATAATTAACAAATAAACTACTATATTTATACTAATTCACGTGTTAAAACGGCTTATTTTAATTATATGCAATAAAATCAAAACATAAACAAAGAATGCGTGTCCCATTTAAATAATATGGTTTCTTTTTCTAATAAATTGTTGTGCAACGTCCAACATCCGCGTTTATCGATGTCGATAATCGATTTCAAGAAAACATACTAAACATGTAAACATTACAACCTTGTTGTTACCAACCGTGTTATAATAAACACTATATTGATTACGAAATCGGATAGACTGAAATCGATTTCGAATCAATTAGAGTGTGGTCGAGTCAATACCTGAAAGGGAACATTTAATATGTTTCTAAAATATCAGTCGTCTCAAATTCTACTTCTTCTTTACGATGTTGACTGTACTGCCGTCATAACTAAGAATGCAGTAATCGCAAAATGGCAGTTACGAGATAAACGCAAAAAACATATTTCATATCACCTGAGCAAGATGTTCGTATTTTATTGGTCATAATATATATCTAAAAATTCGGAAATAAATCAAGCTTTTACAAGATAATTTTCCTTTATTTAATTTACTAATATATGCAATTATAATACGTATTACTGCGTTTCGGTTTAGTATCAGGTCGTTTCCGAGTCACAGGATACTAAAACTAAATGCAGCACTTGCGCGTATTACTGCATTATGTCTTAGCACAAGTCGATTACTGCATTATTATTTAGTAATTATAGCCATTATTATATGCTCGGAACTAAGTTGAAGTGTATTGTGTCTTCTCAAGGACTTATACGGGTTACAGGTTAAGTCGACCTAATCCGTTAAGATATTATAGTTTCCATCATTCCTGACTGATTTTACTATTGGCCCTTGACCTGACCTGACCTTTGACTTGACCCCCATGGATTTTTATGTGTGGGGCCACATGAAGAGTCTGGTGTACAGCGAACTTCAGCCAATTACTTCAGTTGATGTTTTAAGACAACGAATAATTGATGTGGCAAACGAAATAAGAAGAGACTTGACGACTGGTGTGGTGAACAACGAATAATTGATGCCGCAAACGAAATAAGAAGAGGCTTGACGACTGGTGTGGTGAAAAGTGGACTAAGACACAGAATGCAAGGTTTTTTTCTAAGAATTGTGATATCACCCTAGCTTGTTATACCTTGTTGGATAGCTAAAGAAACGTAGATATTATTTAGCGTATCTGCAGCATGGCTGTCATAGACTTTTTTTGAAATATTTGTACAAGAACAAAAAGTTTTTATAAATTAATTTCTTTTTTTAAATTATCAATCGTCCATTGCGACCCAGTTGGCAAATTTACATGTGGTTTTTGTGTTGAAAGTAATAAACAAACTTATTTACTATACAAAAATCGCATAAACAAATAAATTTGAGACACAAAACACAAAATAAGGAAGAGAATAGGCAAAAAAATCGGTACTTTTTTTACGAAAATCTTCAAAGTCGAATATTTTGAGAACGTTAGGTTTGGGATAGGGTGTTTCATAGTAAAATTAGTCAGGAATGATGGAAACTATAATCTCTTAACGGATCTAGGTCGACTTAACCTGTAACCCAGTAGGTAATGTTTAATACTGCGTTATTTCTTATCATTGAAGCAGTTTTTATGCAAGTACGGCGAAAATCATTACATAAAAAACATACTTCGCGTGAATTTTTTTAAGAAAATATATTTTTCTCATGTACATGAACCTCTTGGGATGCCATTTCTGGAAAAAAGTGAAAATCTCAAAAATGTCGATTACTGCATTCTTTGTTATCAGGGCAGTGTACTACTTCGGTTGATTCCACCTATTCGTTCTGTATAAAAAGGCTTACAGCATTGTTCTACCACATATACTAAAATAGCTAATTAAGTTGACAATCTTTGAAGTGAAAACTTCTTTAACCGCGTTGAGCTCTTTTTGTGGTTTCGCGTCAGCTACATGTTAATTCAGACTATACACGTTTAACACATCGTATTTACCTGGCTCGTGTGTTATGCGCGTTAGACGCTTTTTGGATGGGTGAAATCTGAGTATCTATAGCTATACAGTCAGTCCGTCAGTCCGTCAGTCCTTCAGCCCGTCAGCCCGTCAGTCCGCTAGTTCGTCAGTCCGCTAGTCCTTAGTCCGCTAGTGCGTCAGTCCGCTAGTCCGTCAGTCCAAGTCGAGTCGAGTCGAGTCAAGATTGAGTACTAAATAAATATACTTAAGTTATAAGTTTTCACTTCAATCAGCAGTCCCTATGACTGCCATTTTTCATCTTTACCACTTTCCGAATGTTATGTAGTACGTACGGTTGAGCAGGTTCTCGTCCATGAGCACGGCTCGCGGCTGTGTGTCGGGCGCGAGTCGATGTCGCGAGGAGCCCTTCAGGTCGAAGCGCGTGGCCCTCGGCCGGCCGTACCAGATGTTCTCCATCACGAGCACCCCGTTACCCGCCCCGCCCACGCTGTACACGCCCACGATACGCGCTGATAGCCAACAACAACATTACTTCTTATTTTGTTCACCATTCAATTATATTTTTAATTTAAAATCACTAAACAAAACAGCATCACTAACATCGACTAATATTTTGCGAAAATATCGCGTATAGTGTGATGCCATATTAATTTTTAAATCGATCGACATGATGCTTTTCACCATGTGTGTGGTTATCGGTATACAGTCGGGTACAAAAATATCAGGTACCCTCCCACCAGTACATTTTTTTTATCCGAGCACAAAGTGTCTGTACTACACCTGATGGTAAGCGTAGTGCAGTCCAAAAAACCAGAGACTACCGAACAAAAATAAGTTTATCGGTGGTCACTAGAGTCACGCCGCGCCGGCTTGTATAAATACTTCTTCCCTCTTCGAAGAGGGAAGAAGCAAATCGAAGGGCCTGCGACAGGACAGGCGGATGACTGATGCAGGCACAGGGATACAAGGATGTACCCCTATACCCACCCCAACCAACCGTCAAGCCATGTCGCAAACCCCTCGGGAGAACCGGATATACACTGGCTGATCCTGGAACGCGATCCACACAATGGGTGTGGATCACAGTGGCAGGTTTTAACACCATGTGTACGGTGGTCGCTAAGCAGGTGGATGTGAATATCCTACCACCAGCGACCGCCATTTCTATTTGCAACATTATCGACATTTAAAAATGACTCACCCAGTAAGCTAGGCAGTTTGTTCTGCCTACAGTTATTCACGTAGTTGAAGTAATGCGGTGCGAACTCCAAGAACTGTTGCCATTCAGGCTTCGTCATCTCCTTGAGGACATATCTGTCATCTATGGGACACCATTCGATAACCATATGATTTATTATAAGATAAAAAATGAACATTATAATTATTTATGCTCGCAAAGAAACCATGGTCGTAGTTTGACTATGGTCGCAAAATAACTATAATTGTAATGTGACCATGGTTGCAAACGATCATAGCTCCAATGTTACTATGGATACAGATACTGCAGCTAAAGTTGTGAACACAAATTAAATATAATAAAATTTTATAAATAACTCTTATAAAATAACTACCTTTTGCTCGCGGCTCCGCCCGCGTGACTTTCATACAATCTTTCATCCCCTATTTTATCCCCTTGGGGGTAGAATTTATCAAAATCCTTTCTTAGCGGATGCCTACCTCATAACATCTACCTGCATGCCAAATTTCAGCCCGATCCCTCCAGTGGTTTGGACTGTGCGTTGATAGATCACTATGTCAGTCAGTCACCTTTGAGTTTTATACATTTAGAAGTATAGGTTATATGATAGGTTAGTTACCTTTGGTCTTGCAGAAGGTGGATCCCGACTTCCCCCCCTTGGCAGCCCAGGGCACGCAGTACGCCAGCGACCTGATGAAAGCTTCCTCTATGTCGCACAGCGTTTCTGATCACATACACTTTATCTATACCCTTCCAAATTGCATTATAACTTTCTGGATAGGTCGTTAATGTCCCAGAAAGTTAAGTAAAATTAAGGATAGTCGATCTTGTCAATCAATATTGACTAAACTACTGCTCACATTTGACTGATTTTTGGCACAAGGCTTTGGAACGTTGTAAGGTATATCTGGTATGATTTAATGTCGCTATGTTACCGCCATTCGGTGTAAAGATGTAAATTTAACGATGTAAACATATCGACATTAAATATCGATATATCGAATTAACATTACTACACTACTATAAAAAATCGACATTACTGGTACGTGTTGTACGCACACCTTGATTAATTTCTGACTTTATTGATCCTCTGATTGAATATTAATCGCCGAGCGATCTAATATTAGAATAAATATACGCACTGTGATCGCAGCGGCAACGTGGCGTCTCGTGTCCATCGTGTGACTCATGGTTTTCGTGTGTATCACGTGAGTCACGAGTGTCGCGTGACTCGTGGTCGATGCCAGCGAGCAACGCGTGTCGCAGTGCCGCGAACTGTGTCGCTGCATACACACGACATACCAGTCCGTCCTAACAGTATAAAACACAAAATAAACAAATATTTTAAAGATAAACACACACACACGCGTCTACGCACGCATTTATGCACGCACGCATGCACGCTCGCACGCACGCATGCACGCTCGCACGCACGCATGCACGCTCGCATGCACGCACGCACGCATGCAAGCATGCACGCACGCACACACACACGCACGCACGCACTCATGCCAGTAATTCCCGAAGAACTAGGCATAGGTGTAATATGATAGAATGTGAGCCGGGCAGTTCCCATCTCCCAGCTAATACCATTTCAAGATAGAAAATCTAGTATCACTTTTATAGACCGCAGCAGTCGTAGGTACCGCATACTCAATACGACTGCGCCACCGAGGCAGTATAAACGTATATACGTACCTATGTTAAGTACGTACCTTCAATAGTACTTCGACGTGGTCGTTGGACTTTGATGATTTAGACTTGTCGGATTCCGATTTCTCTTTACCGGTGTTGTTGGTATTATCGCCATCCTCTTGTTCTGCTTGGGTGCTGATGAAAAAAAATACTATTTAATTAAACTCGTGTCATCTTAACGGGATTTTTTTTCACTACCACCGGCACCAGGCCTGATGATATTATCATGAGAAGGCGACTGACCTGTGCCGCGAGAGTGCGAGCGCGTGTCTATACGCGAAGGAGGCGAGCGTGGCCGCGATCACCGACCCGATCTCACCGCCCAGCACCACCACCGGCACCAGGCCTGATGATATTATCATGAGAAGGCGACTGACCGACTGACCTGTGCCGCGAGAGTGCGAGCGCGTGTCTATACGCGAAGGAGGCGAGCGTGGCCGCGATCACCGACCCGATCTCACCGCCCAGCACCACCACCGGCACCAGGCCTGATGATATTATCATGAGAAGGCGACTGACCGACTGACCTGTGCCGCGAGAGTGCGAGCGCGTGTCTATACGCGAAGGAGGCGAGCGTGGCCGCGATCACCGACCCGATCTCACCGCCCAGCACCACCACCGGCACCAGGCCTGATGATATTATCATGAGAAGGCGACTGACCGACTGACCTGTGCCGCGAGAGTGCGAGCGCGTGTCTATACGCGAAGGAGGCGAGCGTGGCCGCGATCACCGACCCGATCTCACCGCCCAGCACCACCACCGGCACCAGGCCTGATGATATTATCATGAGAAGGCGACTGACCGACTGACCTGTGCCGCGAGAGTGCGAGCGCGTGTCTATACGCGAAGGAGGCGAGCGTGGCCGCGATCACCGACCCGATCTCACCGCCCAGCACCACCACCGGCACCAGGCCTGATGATATTATCATGAGAAGGCGACTGACCGACTGACCTGTGCCGCGAGAGTGCGAGCGCGTGTCTATACGCGAAGGAGGCGAGCGTGGCCGCGATCACCGACCCGATCTCACCGCCCAGCACCACCACCGGCACCAGGCCTGATGATATTATCATGAGAAGGCGACTGACCGACTGACCTGTGCCGCGAGAGTGCGAGCGCGTGTCTATACGCGAAGGAGGCGAGCGTGGCCGCGATCACCGACCCGATCTCACCGCCCAGCACCACCACCGGCACCAGGCCTGATGATATTATCATGAGAAGGCGACTGACCGACTGACCTGTGCCGCGAGAGTGCGAGCGCGTGTCTATACGCGAAGGAGGCGAGCGTGGCCGCGATCACCGACCCGATCTCACCGCCCAGCACCACCACCGGCACCAGGCCTGATGATATTATCATGAGAAGGCGACTGACCGACTGACCTGTGCCGCGAGAGTGCGAGCGCGTGTCTATACGCGAAGGAGGCGAGCGTGGCCGCGATCACCGACCCGATCTCACCGCCCAGCACCACCACCGGCACCAGGCCTGATGATATTATCATGCCCACCTATAGACAGCATTGGAAACCATCTTGTTAGTTATTATTATAGTGTCGCTTTTCTCACTTGCACATAGATAACGTAGTGTAGGGCGCCCGGCTACACGGTGGACCGACGACTTGAAAAAGGTACAGGAGGTACTTGACAGGTAGCGGATGGATGAGGGTTGCCCAAGACCGGGGTGGTTGGCGCTTACTTGGGGAGGCTTACGTCCAACAGTGGACGGCAATAAGCTGAGATGCACATAGATAAACACCACGAAATTCGGATTGAAAGACCGGACCAAAAACAAGCCCACTGCGTTTGTCTGGCTGAATCTTCTCAAGGATGGGTCGCGACGCGTTGAATCCAGCGGTAAAGGAAGCCCACTTGAGTTTGTTTCGCTGGGTCGTTTTGGATCCGGCGGTAGTTTTAAAATACGTGCCGTTTCGATAATGCCTATCGACCGAAGTTGACCTTAAACGGAAGGGAAGGGATAAAGGGAATTGGGAAGGCGAGGGGGATTTAGGCCTCCGGATTTCCACATACCATACGAAACACAGCAGCAAACCGCTACTTTACGTTGGTTTTATGTGAGACGTCCCGGTCGAACTGACCTTTTCATGCTGTAGACAAAACTGTCTACAGCGTGGCTCTACAATAGCGATAAATTGCCAAGATGAGTGGCGACGTCATGAAAAAACTCATTGCTTGATATACGGCTAGATATTTCTATAAATTTTTAACTAGTTTCATAAATTGCCACCGCTAGTTGTAGTTGTGGCACTATAATTATGACTAGCTTTTCCTCGCGGCTCCGCCCGCATGATCTGCTTATTCCGGGATAAAAAGTAGCCTATGTTACTCAGTGATAATGAGGCTTTCTAACGGCAAAAGAATTTTTTAAATCGGTCCAGTAGTTTTTAAGTTTATTCGTTACATACAAATACAAATCTTTCCTCTTTATAATATTAGTGAGGATTTATTCCTTCGTACCTGGTGTGAAGGTTGGTTATTGGACAGCAGCTGCGACAGTATCTGCCTGACCGTCTTCTTGTCGCCTCTCTCTTCGTCTTCCTCAGCCCCTGGTATCAACATACTTTTGTACAGCGGAATTGGAGTAAAAAATTCTGTACGTATAATTCATGTTGAATCCTTCACATACACACGTACACTGTTACAAAGGTTATATGGATGCAAATACGTAATATCATGTCAACGCACATCATTATTTTTTTAATTGTATACCTAGGCTAATCTTTTTTTTCTCTTTTTTTTGCTATCACCCCCGGAGGTGAAGTATGATGTGAACTAATATTAATATGCACGTATGTTAGCAAGTAAGTTTTGTTTTAGTCTTCAATATACATTAGATATGAATGAACGTGTTTACCATCGACAACCACAATAACCACAATTAACAACCTACAACACTTGACCTTACTTCAAGGCGCTCGCTGATGGTAAGCGCCACGCCTGCCCATTAACAGAAGCAACACCACACAGAACTTTGAATTACAAAGCACTGCATGGCACTGAACTGCGCTCGTCACCCCGAGATATAAGATGTTAAGTCTCATAATGCCCAGTAATTTCACTGGCTTCAATGTCCTACAAACCGAAACACAACAGCCGTTACACAATGTTGTTTGGCGGCAGAAATAGACGGCGCGGTGGTACCAACCCAGACGGCCTCTCGACGGACCTACCACCTTAAAACATCAATAAAAAATTGTGATAAATATTTTGATTTGCTAAATTCATTAACTTAAACAGAAAAAATATTAAGCCTTCATGAATATTAAAAAAATATCCTATCTAATGTATAAAATGTCGAAAGTTACAAACAGAAAGAAAACTGAAAGGGTTTCAATATTTCGTGCTGACTGAAATTTCACCTCCTGCATTCTGTAATTTAAAATTAAAACCTATCAACACTGACAAAAAAACATAAAAATATTTGGCAAAAATTGGATAAACATATTTGGTGTTCGAGAGATAAAAGTGATGTATAGATATTTGAGTTTATTTGTGTTACTGGTGTGCGTGAAATTATTGTATAGACAAACAGTGTGTGTCTTTTAATTGGTAAAAGAGCATACACGTAACAAATCTACATATTTAAAAATTCACGTATACATAGCAAGACGTACATGAATAAACTTAAATAACTATACCTGATTGCAACAAATTAGTGTTTATTACAGTAGGAGCACCATACGATGACACATGAGACAACTTATAACGATGTAACACATAGTTTCGACACATTCTAGTCCTAGCATTACGTCACTATTACGGTTCCGCGTGATAGGACCCACTTAATGACATCCGTGGTGCTTTACATCTGGCTTCTCCAGTTGTAAATGTCCTTACACTTGAGGTTAATACCTCCTCAATTCATTATATTGTCTCCCGCTTTGCTATTTGAAGTGGTCAATTAATATTTCCAACTCCGCCTTAACCTTCTATCTGATTAATTTCGTTGCGGGACAAAGACATTTAGGCATTCCCAGAGACTCGCCGAGCTTCACTGCTCGGTGTCGACAAAAATGCGTGCCACTGTTGATCCTGGTGCACAGGAGTTACAGTGGCGGGTGTGTGGGCGGGATAGTCTATTACGGTTCCTACCATAAGCGTGCCGAGTGCCACGTATGACGCCCCTACTGTATAGGTTACAACGCAATGTGTTTTTTTAAATTGTTACTGTGCTTATATGTTTACCTGCGTGTTCTCTGTCCAGTTCTTTACTGGAGTTATCTGTGGCGAACACATAAGTCGTTCCTAAAACATGAACGTTAGTTAAAACGATAATATGTTACACGCACACAGACACAGATATAAACAGACGGTGCCAACCCATGACTAAGTTAAGGAGCGAGACCTAATAAGGCATCCCTTGCCCATGATTTTTTTTCTTTATCCGGGCACGGCATCGTGACTGCACTAAACCTGATGGGGAGCGGAGTACAGTCTAAAAAACCAGCGACCACCGACGAACCATTATTTTATCGGTGGTCACCAGAATCATGCCGGCCTGTATAAATGCTTCTCCACTCTCTGAAGAGGGTAGAAACAAATCAAGGGGCCTGCGACAGGACAGGCGGATGACCGATGCAGGCACAGAGATACAAGGATGTACCCCTATACCCACCCTAACCAACCAACAAGTCATGTCCCAAGCTCCTCGGGAGAACCGGATATACACTGGCTGATCCTGGAACGCGATTCAGACAAGATGTGTGGTCACTATGGCAGGTTTTAACACCATTGTAGGGTGGTCGCTATCCGGGCGGATATGAATATCCTATCACCAGCAGATTCAGTATGTGTAAAACTATACAATAGACAAACGGAGGCTAGAGGCGCCTCCGGGTCGGCCTGGAACGGAGACATAAGGTAGTGTCAAATTGGAAAATCGGTGACGCAAACTGAGAAAGGGCACAGCAAGTATAAAGGACCCGTGTTCGTGGGATAAAAATGACGTTTGGGGGAGAGCGAACAATATTATTCGAAGAGTTCTGAGGTTCTTTCTATGGGCATGTAGAATAGCATAATAGTTTTTTTTATTCTCCAGGTGATCTGTCCTCTTGGCGACATCCATAATAGGAGCACTTCAATATGTATGTAAACACAACGGGCCATATAATACGATGTTAAATCACACGGGCATTTAATGACGAGAAATACACCGACCAAAATTAAAAAACGAAACGCTTCATCGCGTTACTAGATTTGTATCGGAGAACGTCACACGTTGGTCTCTCGACCAATCACAATCAATATAGGCCACATTCTAACCCCGCTGAACCACTTTTGAAAGTTTTTCATAATACATACTTTGACGGAGCGATCGGAAGCGAAGTAAATCAGAGTACGCGTAGGGTACTCATCATTTTTTTAGTAGAACTTAGTTTTCATTTCAGTACGCGCAATAGGTACCTTTGCGTCATCTATTAGATCTATGTCTGTGGCACTATCCCCTTACTCAAAGTCAGTGTTTCAACATATCAACATTTCGTCTCTCTCAGTCCTAAAGTATTATTTTTTTAATTCTGGCATGGCATGTGATATCACTGCATAATTGGATGCAAATACGAAATAACATTTCAACCGACATGAAGAAAAATTAAAATATTGAATAAAGTGCTAAATTCATTCGATATAAGTTAAATATCCGTATTTTATAAAAAATTACAGTGCAGTTCGGATATAACATTCAACATAGACATCGTGTCTCACGGCTATCAACAGAATTACGCCGGCCTGAATTCAATACAGAGAAAAAGAGACAAAACATTGTTTAGCTTAAACACTGTTATCGATAAGAGTGCGGGAATAATTAGAAATTATGTGCTTTTATACAATGAACATGCGCACACGCTGTTAGCTAATGTTAACTTGCAGGGATGAACCGATAATATATTAAGAAGCTCAGCGACTGTTACTTGTAAAAACTTGCATATTCCATATTCAGTATAACGTGTCGAGACTTGCAAAGTGTGAGATTTTTGTCGAATTTTGGGACTATGGTATAAATGTAGCTGTAGGGGGTCCACCGTAACAAGCAAAATTTTGAATGTCTATAAAAAAAAATGTCTGGGAACCTCTGCAATATATGAACAACTTTGCATTACTTTAATAAAAATAATATTTGTTATTTATCAAATTAAATTTCCCGAAATAGACATCTATTTACAATTTGCCTATAATCGATACAAATTATTACATCGATATTGAAAAATCGGTCCATCCCTGTTTTTAATAAACGATGTGTCATGCTCGATCGATTATAATTAAATTAATTAAATCACGTTATTACATTAATTAAATCATAATAATATGACTTACCTGCAGCATCGATACCGTTCTCACCGGAGGAATCTTCTAAATCCGATTTATCATCCACTGCAATGAAACAAACATTTAATAATATTTCGAGTGGTAGTCACATTGCAGACCATTTTGTCGACAGCATGAATGGGCTGGAGCGACCGAGTCGTTACCACTGTCTCACAGAATACCGACGTAAAGTAGCTGCTGCTGCGTTTCGTTTGGTGAGTGAGATATCCGGAGACTCAAATCCCCCTCCCCTTCCCAGTCCCTTAATTATCCCTTTTCTTTGAGGTCGGCAACGCGCCTATGTTTCTTTTAGTGTTGGTGCCGCTACTTTACGTCGGTTTTCTGTGAGACAGTGGTAACGACCCGGTCGAGTTGGCTCATTCATTCTGTAGACAAAACACATATGCGTATTTCCGTAGTTTGTCGAATCGCATAACTAAAATTGTACGTACCTGTAGTTTCCGGTTGAGATTTGATTTTCGGTGGTGGGCAGGACCATTTGTCCTGGGCGTCTCGCAGCATCTTCTCTCCTGTTATGATGCTGTCCGACACCGACCATAGACTGCGCACCACGCCTGAATCAAAAGATATTTATAGAAGTTAATATAAGTTCGTCGCAAAGTAACCATGGTAGCATGGTGACTATGATCGTGGTGTGGAATTAGACTTCGCTATAGTAACCATGGCCATCATAAACCCCATGAAACCAATGCAAACCATGGTCGCCAACCATGGTACCTACAAGTAGAATGTAATACAGTTATAATTAAATCTTGTGTTATCGTCGTAAAATACACATGCATACACAAGCATGGTCGTAACGTAACTATGGTCGCGGAGTGACTAATATAACATTGTACTGTGGTATCAAAATAACCATTCACGTAAGCGTCTGGCCACAGATCACCATGGTCGCAATGTAACCATGGTCACAAATGTCATGTATGTAACCTGGCAGCGTGGTGTGTTCCTGCAGACTGGCGGATGTGAGCGCCAGGTGGATCTGCTCCGTGTGCTGCTTGAATGCAGAATAATCCTTCTCAGCATCACCTTCGGTCAAACCGCTGAATGTCTCGTGACCTGGTGGAAATACATGGGTTAATGTCACAAATGCATTTTTCCCACGTTGTTTGGCCGAGGCGTAACCAGTATACATATTTCGATATTTCGTCGAGCGTATTTTCATCCCATGAGATAGGGGGCGAGCGATAATATAATTCCCGATTCCTGGCTGATACTGAGCATTTTGTGATATAAAACCCCAATATCACTTCACCCGACCCGGGCATCGAACCCGAAACCACAGCTCAGTTGTCGTATGTGGCCACCGAGGTATGTTTTAATACAACGATAATTCATTAAATTAATACCTACTTATTTTAATGTCGACAACGCGTTCATGAATCTTCTAGTATTGTTGGCGTACATGGGCGGTGGAGATTACTTACGATCAGGTGACCCACTTGAAAGTTTGCAGATCTCTGCTAAAAGACGTGTGCGTCTCGGGACGCTTCACAGAAGTGATAACTTAAACTAATGTGGGTTAAAGTGAGAGAAGAGGAGCCTGCCTACTGCTGCCGTATGCGAGAGAGAAAGGGATGCCAGACAGAGTGGCGCCGTAACGCGTTACGTTACAAAGCGGTTTACCCTCCAATAGGAAGTTATCACTTCGAAAACGCACCTTTAAGCATCAGTTCGTTGAGTTGCCCTATAAGTGTGTCCCGCATCTGTTTGACGTCGTATTTAGTCGATATCACGTCTGGGGGTAGTTCTATTTCATACGTCTGTATCTTGCTTGATCTGGAAAATTAAAAGAAAAAAAACCATAAGCTAAAGGACAATTCTCTTTTCGACTTAAATTTTACATTTAATGTATTATCGGTATTTGCAGTCGAAGTAATAATTAGTACAATTTCGATCAAATTAACGTCAACTATGTATTTTTAAATAAATATAAGTTAATAAAGATGTTTTAAAGGTTTTGGAGGAACAGCTTGCATACAGCTGTGTCAGAGTATGTAGTTACCCGCAGGTGCCGCACTACGCCTATGTCAAAAAATATTCATGGAAGTTAATATAAGTATTCAGTAGAGGAGGCCCGTGCCCAGCAGTGGGACTTATATAATACAGGGCTATTAAAAAAAATATTTATATAAGTATGTCGGGAAGTAACCATGGTCGCATGGTCACTATGATTGTTGAGTGGAATTACAGTTCGTTATAGTAACCATGGCCGTCATAGATGCCATGCAACTAACGCAAATTATGGTCGCCAACCATGGTACTTACAATAAGAATGTAATACAGTTACAATGAAAACTTGCGTTATCATCGTAAAGTATAATATAGCTGTATACAAGTATGGTCGTATCGTAACTATGGTTGTGGAGTGGTTATGATCGTATTGCGTATGACTCCGCCGTGTGTTACCATTGTGGTAATTGTTGCGAGGACACGGCTGAACACACTCTGGGCGAGTGCCCGGTCTGGAACGACGAGCGCAGCGCTCTCAGGACAGTCGTCGGAGCAGACCTCTCGCTGCCGACCGTGGTCTCCGCCATGGGCGGCAGCCGGAGGTCATGGCGTGCGATGGCCTCCTTCTGCGAGTGCGTCGTCTCGCAGAAGGAGAGCGCGGAGCGGGATCGTGAGCAGAACGATCCCGCTCGCCGCCAAGGGAGACGTAGGAGGCGCCGGGTGGACGACTGACCGGCGTCTCCCGCCTTGTGGAATGGGTGCGTTTGGAGAATTCCACCACGGTATCCCCTGCCTGTCGTAAGAGGCGACTAGTAGCGGTACCTGAACCATGCCGTGGTGTGCCTGCTGAGGAAGGCGACGGCGGCGGCGTGCAGCGGGTGGTGGCAGGCGGCGCGCCGGTACCTGCTGGTGTGGTGTGTGGTGTGTGGTGAGCGGTACCTGAACCATGCCGTGGTGTGCCTGCTGAGGAAGGCGACGGCGGCGGCGTGCAGCGGGTGGTGGCAGGCGGCGCGCCGGTACCTGCTGGTGCTGGTGGTAGCGGCGGCCTGCCACCGCACGAACTGCCCGAGCGACAGCAGGCGAGCACGCGGGCTCAACGTGCGACCGCGGGACGGCGCGCCGCAACACTCGCAACGAGTCCATACAGACACCTGACGCACACACACACATATTTATTTATATTTATATTGTTCGAAAGTGAGTTGAGTGGTAGAGCCACGCTGTAGACAGTTTTGTCTACAGCGTGAATGGGCTGGCTCGACCGGGTCGTTACCACTGTCTCACAGAAAACCGACGTAAACTAGCGGCTTGCTGCTGCGTTTCATACGGTGAGTGAGATATCCGGAAGCCCAAATCCCCTCCCCTTCCCAATCTCTAATTATCCCTGTCCTTTAAGGTCGGCAACACACCCATGATTCTTTTGGTGGTGGGCGTACATGGGCGGTGGAGATCACTTACCATCAGGTGACCCATTTGCTCGTTTGCCGGCCTATGCTATAAAAAAAACAGGCTGCGGACTCTGCGTCAGCGGGCTTGGGTGGCGGCGGCGGGGCGCGGGTGCGGCGGACACCCGGTCTCGAAGTCAGCGGGCAGATCGCGCGGCGCTAGAGCGACGTAATGTTGTACTATGAGAAATTAGTGTCTGTTCGCGAACGAAATTGATGTGAATATGATGTTCCATTTAAAAAATCATTGAAATAATTTGCTCCACCACGTCGGCAGGCATTTTCGTAAATACACAACATTACGTCAATGAAGACGCGCAGGCGCCGCTCGTACGCCGCTCCTCGCGCCCGCGCCGCGCCGCTGCTTTCGCGTCCGCAGCCTTACTATTGTAACTTATTAAGACTAACATCAATATACCACTCAGATAACCAATAACAATTCTTCACTTATAGTTAAATCTAAATATATAAAACTCAAAGATGACTGACTGACATAGTGATCTATCAACACACAGCCCAAACCACTGGAGGGATCGGGCTAAAATTTGGCATGCAGGTAGATGTTATGACGTAAGCATCCGCTAAGAAAGGATTTTGATAAATTCTACGCCCAAAGGGATAAAATAGGGGATGAAAGTCTGTATGAAACTTTGTCAATTTTAAACGTTCACGCGGGCGGTGGCGCGAGCAAAAGCTAGTAACAATACACATACATTTTCCTGGTGATAGGATATTCATATCCACCCGGACAACAAACACCATAGTACACATAAAGTTCATAGTCACCCACACCTTTTGTGGACTGCTTTACAGGATCAGCTATTGTATATTCGGTTCCCCCGAGGGACTTGCGACATAATTTCATATGGTGCTGCCACACCGATGTTATAAAATGTTAACAAAAACATTTTCTAACATTTTTTAACATTTTCAAACATTTTATAACATTTGAAAACATGACATCGGCCCTTCTTTGACGACTTCTTAGACGGCTTCTTTGACGGCGCCGCTCTCAAAAGTACCGCCGCCCGCGGTTAAAAAATGTTAAAAAATGTTACAAAATGTTACAAATTGTTAAGAAATGTTTACTAAATAATGCTGCCACACCGCTGTTATAAAATGTTATATAACATTTTCTAACACCGGTGTGGCAGCACCAATAGTTACCAATACAAGAAAAACAAATTGGCAGTCATAGGAAGTGCTGGCTGATTGACTAACTTTTTTCATCCGAACACGACAAAATCACTATACCTGATGGTAAGCATAATGCAATCAAAGAAACTTGCGACCACCGATAAACATAATTAACATATAACCGATAATTCATCAGTGATTACTAAAACCATGCCGACCTGTATAAATACTTCTTCCCTCTTCAGAAAAAGAAAAAGCAAATCAAGGAGCCTCCAACAGAACAAGCGAATGACCGATGCAAACACAAGGATACAAGAATGTGCCCCAACCAACCGTCAAGTCATGCCGCTAACCCCTCGGGAGAACCGAATATACACTAGCTTCTCCTGAAACACATCCCACACAAGGCGTGTAAATCTCTATGGCAGGTTTTAACACCATGTGTACGGTGGTCGCTATCCGGTATCGAATATGAAGATTCTCCGTACTTTTAAAAATACAAATACTTTTAAAAATGCCGTATATAATTAATACATATAATATAGGCAAATGAAAGGTTAAAATTTTATTTAATTTTACTAATCTAAGGGTTGAGAGCGCCTAAAGCGCTCACCCGAAAGTCCAGTAAAGCTGTAAAAAGTCGACTCGCGTCAGGCTAACAGCGTAACACAACTCCGCAAAAAAATCAATTAATTATTATTTCGCATCATTTGGAAAATGACCGTTACCTGGTTAGCTTGTTCCTCCCTGGGCTTGTCCACGTTGCTGTGTCCCACTGTGTTGCATGTAATTGTTATACACACATCGCCGTGAACGAATCTGTATGGAATATACAGTACTTCAGTAACATGCCTAATAACTTCACTGGCTTCAATGTCTTTCAAACCGAAACATAAGTGCTTACACACAGTTCAATGACGGCAGAAATAGACAAAGCGGTGGTAGCCTCTCGCATACGAGGGATCTACCACCTTGTTAAACTATTCATAAACGTAAAAAATCCTAAATTTAATTGTGTCATTACACGTCACGATGATGAACATGATGACTGTAATGATGATCATTATTTTTTTATCCTGGCACGACAAAGTGACTACACTGGACCTGATGCTAAGTACAGTGCGGTCCAAACATAATGTCGACCGTTAAGAGACATTTTGTCCCTCGACGGTCGGCAGAATTATGCCGGCCTAAAGTTACTGGATATACACTCGCTGATATCGGAACGCGTCTCGCCTGAACGAGCCTCTATGGTGGGTTTTTCACCATCAGTGCGGTGGTTGCTATCCAGTCTATGACTGTTATGCTAATAAAGATAGTAATAATGGTCACGATGATGACAATAAGGATCACCATGGTGATACAGCCGAAGATCGGGCTCAATGGCGTGCTTTAAGAGACATACATATTTTAGACATAACGCGGGCTGATAATGATGATGATGATAGTGATAATAATGGTGATCGCAATAATTACAATGATCCTTTTAAAATAGAGTACTGTACATGATGATGAAAACAACGATAACATTGAATATGATGAGGATGATAATAATGACGACAATGATGAAAACAGTCACGGTGATAATAATGATGGCATAACTATAACTAATTGATGTAACAACAATGCACACTGACCTCCTGACGTGCTGGTTCATGGGCACCTGGCAGTTGTTAGAGGTGCACTTGTAGTCACCGTTGAAACAATACTTGTCGAGGAACGCGCCCAGAGATATGTCGTGACGGCCATACAAGTCCATCGTAACTATCCTGGAACATAGATAATATGAAACCATTTACCATATGTGGATCACAAGTGGTGGAGATTGTACAGCCTCTGTGACGCAGCAGGTGAGTAGCCGGCTACGAAGCGAGAGGCCGAGGGTTCACAAATGTTGGTTTCGGGTCGGGTTTCCTGGTTGTGGGACCGCAAGTCCCTCGTAGTTCCTGATACCAATGAGTTACCCAAGTATATAGCCGACAGGATTAGCACGCTGAAGTGGCAGTGGGCTGGTCGTACAAGCCGTAGAACCGACAACCGTTGGATTAGACGCGTTCTTGAGTGGAGACCACGACTCGGTAAACGAAATGTGGGACGCCCTGCAGCTAGATGGAGCGATGACGTACGCAAGGCCGATAATGATGATGATGAGCCAAATATTCCCCCCCTCCTTCTCGAAACTGCAATTCATTTTCTTCTAGTGTTGTGGGTGTTCATAGGCGGTGAAGATAGATCATTCCCCATCTATCTTTGCTCGTTTATATTTTAAAAAATCTTACCAAGGATTAACGCAGAAGTCCGGCACGTTAGCAGACTTATTGCTGAAACTGTATAGCAATAGATTCAGGCGTTGATGATTCTCCGGATCCAGAGGGTCGAGGGGTTCGTTGTCTGCTTGTTTGTCGTTAGTTTCCTCCTCCACTTCCTTGGGGACCTTCTTAAGGACTGAGGGCTTGTAAAGCGGACAGGATTCTGTGAAGAAATGGATTAATATAGATCCGCAGAATAATGTAGCTTCCTATGTTGAATATTATACATTATTTTATACGCAACAGAAAATAACACGAAAAAGAAACCCTTTGCATATAAAATGGATGCAAATACAGCTTGGCAAAAAAATGTAGAAATAAATGGAGGCGCCACTGAGCCGTTTATATGGCACCCCTATATAGTTCGGTTTTTAGTTTTGATACTTGTTATTATAAATTATAAAAAACTTGTTATAATATTTAACATGCAATGAAATAACAATTATTATAAAACCAATTTAGAAACCACTATCTAAATATCCTATACTCGTTTTTTTGTTATATACCTATAATATGTATTTATGTATTTGTTTGTGTATAGAAGTATTTGTATGATAGATATTAGTTGTTTTCCGCATTATTCTCTTCTTCTTCTACTTTATTGTGTAGCGCCGACTACCACTATTTCCGTCACTATCCATCCCACGGTTGTCCGGTAGAGATCATAGTCCGGTATCGAGTAAGCGATAAGACCACCCGTTGCATTAATACCAAACACTTAGTAATTATCCTTAGTTAAATTTATTATTTTACGTTGGTGTGAAATAAAGTGTTATTGTATTGTAATTATGTAATGGCGGATAATGAACTAAAAAGTGAACTTACCTACTTATTATAAGAGTTACTATACAAACGTAAAAACAGGAATCGACTATTGATTGTAATTTAAGACTGAAGGTATCTAAAATGATTATTTCATTAAAATATTACTATATGTATGTGAGTCACCATTGTACAAAAAAATAATTATGATGTCAGGTTTTCAGATTGAGAAACATCTTATTTTATAGATGTGACTATTTACTGTTAAAAAAAGGAAAACCCAAAATGTATTCATTTTGTCTGTTTATTTATAACTTTAATTTTAACAGTACAATTTTCAGTTAAAATAATTGTCAGTGTCTCTATCAGTCTGAGAAACTCTCTTCCAAGTATTCTATATCCGAAAAATCAATTTCCATATTATCATGACTGATGCTGGGTAGACAATCATCCACATCATCTGATCCAGAGGTACTAGTGCTTTCACCTGCAAGTTTAATAACTTTTCAATACTCATACAAAGTATGCTCTCTCTCTCTCTCTCGTAATATTCATCTTCATTTTACTTGCTGGCGTGAGTCTTTCCAATGTTCTACTGTGATTTCTTAAAATTCACACTCAGCTGCATCCTAATGAATGAAAAAATATTTAAAATATTACCTAAGTGAAAAATCGATTGTAAATTTTAATTATAAAACTGCTCTTTGAATAAACCAGAATAAATTACCAGTTTGGCCGATTAAGAAAGAATTATGTCATTATGATAAAAACTTTCACTTTTTAAATCTGAAAAATTGTGTTGTAAGATATTACTAATTATTGATGAACACAAGTATCAAAATTGGGATAGTCAATCTCTAAACTGATTCTGTCACATGAATGTAAACATAACCTATAGGCTTGATAATAATGTTGCAAAATATGAAAGAATACGTTGTACAAGACATAAAAACCATTCTATGTCCATAGAAAAATATAAGATTGACTTAAATATAACAAAATAAACTTCCACTAACCAGTCATATCAGCGGTTCTTTGGTAAACATTGTCGAGGTCCGACACAATTGTTTTTGCTTCTTTTTCTGCAAGACATCGTCGGTAAACTTTATAAATAATTTCCCTTGCGGAACTTCGAATCGGCTTATTCAGTTTGTAACAATAATGGCTTGAAATAAACGTGCTCACTGAAAATACTTCAATAAAAACGAAAACTCAACGCGAGTTACAATCAAAATTCACAAATGTCAACGACGTGATAGTGTTGCCAGGTGAAATAAAGAATTAGTTCCGTTTCTACACTTTTTTGCCAAGCTATACGCAATAACATTTTACATCACTCACATCAAGTAAAAATTGAGATATTGATTTTATTTTTCCAAATTCATTAGATTTAGTCATTATATATTCAGTAGGTTAAATTCCGTTTTTAATAAAAAAATCATAAATTAAACATTTGCCATTAACGATTATGCAAAGATTGAACTTTAAATTATTGTTTTTAAGTTGATGAATTTAGCAAAATAAAATTATTATGTAACTAAATTTTTACTTGATGTGTGTTAAAATCTTATTGCATTTTTGCATTCAAATAATGTAGAAAGTTAGACATAGTCAAAACCCCTATTACTTCATCATCATCATCAGCCACAGGACGTCCACTGCTGAACATAGGCCTCTCCCAAAGATTTCCAGACCGACCTATTGGAAGCGGCCTACATCCAGCGACTCCCTGCGACCTTTATCAGGTCGTCTGTCCACCTTGTTACTTCGCTGTCCCACAATACCTAAGGCGCTCAATTTCTGAGTGACTCGTTGCTGAGCCTGACTCGAATCGGCTGTTTTTTTAGTTTCACCGGACTTTCGGGTGAGCGCTTTAGGCGCTCTCAACCCTTACATACTACCTAAAGGTTTGTGTGTTATTTGTACTCACGCTTATGTTCATCGTTGACTAGTCTGCATCCGGTAGCACGATAATGTGCCAGGGCGGTTTTAAGCGCCGGGTCGTCTGCATTCGTTGTTATTGGGTTACGGATGAACGGATGTACTTCCTTTAAATATATACAATAAACAGTTATTAACAACATGGGCCTCCGGATATCTCACTCAGCAACATATTAGCAAGTCGCTACTTTACGCCGGTTTTCTGTGAGACCGTGGTAATGACCTGGTCGAGCCGACCCATTCATGCTGTAGACAAAACTGTCTACACTATTTACCATCAAGTGTGTAGTCACTTTGCCAATCCGGGATAAAAAAAGGATTATTTTAATTATTATAACAAACTTCTGAAAAAATTTGGTGCCCTTAACACAAATGTCATTTTAATACATCGTTTAATCTGGAATCCAGGAATCAAAATCGCTTATCTTGAAATCATCGTCACCACTATACCAACTAGGTGGTAAAAGTGAGCAACCCCGTTATTTTTTTTTTATGGCATAGGCCGTTAAACGAGCTAGTGGGTCACCTGATGGTAAATGCTCTCCACTGCCCATGTACGCCCACCACCAGAAGAATTATGGGCGAGTTGCCGATCGTACAGGAAAGGGATAATTAGGGATAGGGAATGGGAGGGGATTTGGGCTTCCGGATATCTCACTCACCGTACGAAACGCAGAAGCAAGCCGCTACTTTACGTCGGTTTTCTGTGAGACAGTGGTCACGACCCGGTCGAGCCAGTCCATTCATGCTGGAGACAAAACTATTTACAGCGTGATTATCACTCTGAATTATTTTAATTATTAAATATAACAAACTTTTGACAGGATTTGGTACTCTTAATATGAATGTCATTTTAATACACCGTTTAATCTGTAATCCAAGAATCAAAATCGCTTATCTTGAAATCATCGTCACCACTATACCAGCTAGGTGGCAACTCCGTTACCTTGAACACGGGCCGCTGTTGTTGTTGGTAGTGGTGCGCGCGACGCGAGGCCCGCGGAGTGGGCGGGGGCGGCGCGCGGGGGGACACCAGCGGGCGGGGGAAGTACCCGCGCAGGGCGCAGCGCCGCCCCGCCTCCGTCTCCAGGTAGGGCGCGGGCACCGCCACGTTCGGCGACAGGGACAGTACCACGTCGTCGGTCGACCATCTGACCAAACATCTATACTTATAAAACAACATGTCCTGACTGACTGACTGATTCATCATCGCCGAACGCAAACTATCAAGGCTACAAGCATGAAATTCGGACTGTATATTCATTTTGTTATGTAGGCACCCACTAAGAAAGGATTTTAGAAAATTCCACCCCAAAGGGGTCAAAATAAGGGATGATAATATGTATGAAAGTACATCATTTTGAAAGTTACATAAACAAAATTTTGTATATCGGTTATGAACGTAAAACAAATAAATAGGTGTTTCAGGAATTTTGGAAATCTTATTTAATAAGGGATGAAAAAGGGGGTGAAAGTAAATGCGAAAGTGAGTTTCTTTGTTACGCTTTCACACCTAAATAAATCACTGAAGCGATTTTGATGAATTTATCTACAGAGACAAATGGAACCCTGGAGACGGTTACAGGCTACTTTTATTCCGGAAAATGCTATTCACGCGGGCGGAGCCGCGAGCAAAAGCTAGTTTCTCATATTTATTGAAGTTTCCTTGGCCGCATTGAGCACATTTTGGTCGGGGATAATTGATTTGGTGGTTTCGCGGCATCGACATGCTAATATTAATTCAGACTATACACGTACATATATACCTGACCGCGTGCTGTGCGCGTTATACGCTTTTGGATGGGTGAAATCTTGTGAACTCTGAGTATCTGTAGCTATACAGGTAGAGTGGAATGCAGTGCAGTGGGGTGGAATAAAGTGAAGTGGAGTTGAGTTGATTTGAGAATGAGTACTAAATAAATATACTTAAGTTATAAGTTTTCACTTCTTAAGTTTTCACACAGCACACAGGGTATTAGCCCAATGTCCACTGGCTAAGGGACTACTAAAATAGCGAAATTCCATGGCTATGCTTTTATTCAATTGTTTTTAAAATCAAGTAAACTCAATGTATCCAACTCTTTGTACATGAAAGAAGCGTTTTCTTATGCTTTCTTTAAAGGACTAGTTCTAAGTGCACGAGAGCCGAAGAGCCGAAAACGGCCCTATTTATATCTGTTTGTCTTAATAGTGGATAAATCTCCCTAGGAGATTCTAGAAACTACAATATAAACTTCGACGGCCGCAGTTCTAAGAGTACTAAGCACTTTGGGATTTTGTCACTAGAGGCCTATTCTAAGAAATGGTCTTAATTTGATTCTCCACAATTCAGCAACGATAAGAATGTAGTTTGAGAATCACGCTTACAACAGACTTCGCATAATATTATGCTTACAATGTATCGTTCGATGGACTATATTCACATGTTAGAATTTCTTTACTGCTAAAAAAATACTTTTTATTTTATGTTGAATATTTACGCATTGTGTTTTACAGTATTTGAAAAGGCACCTGACTTTATTTTGTCTTTGATAATAAACCAGAATTTAAAAAGTCCTATTACTACTCCTGAGTCGGCATTACGTTAAGCCTACATCAAATCAAGAGTCCGAAACAAACGCAACAAGATTAATTTACAAACAACTTACCTTTCAGTTTGCGTGTCCGCCTTGAACTCAGTTTCTTCCTTCGGCAGAAACACTTCATCATCCACCGACAACGTAGAATGTAGCGGGTCACTGAAATCTTTTATAGGAACTCCACAACTTAGGTTCTTATCACTGTCAGCTTTACGAACAAAAGGCTTTGTTTTGACAGTATCGTCTTCTGATTTATTTATTTCTTCTTGGTGGTTATTTTCTGCTTTATCACTTTTTGGTGATTCTTTATTTATTGTTCCATTACTTTTTGGAGCATCTTTATTAAAACCACAAAATATTGTATCGTCATTGGAATCACTGTTTGGGCTTTGGTTGATTTTCAACGACTCGTCGGTATGTGTATGAGGCTTAGTCGTTTGTAAGTCAGGTTTTGTTTCTTCAATTTTATCAATGTCATTCTTAGATAAAAATTTGTCTCCATTGTTCTCTGATTCACTGGTTTTTTGAGCTTCATTATTTATAATATTTTTCTCATTGTCACTTTCGGTTGTTGTTTTAGTTATTTCAATCATTTCATCGTCATCAAAGGTAACTCCTGGTTCAGGCAATATAGCTTCTATATCTCCTAAAAATGCTTTTTCTAGTTTCCAGTTGTAGCATGCGAGAAGCATGAATTTGACTACTTTTTTGACACGGATTAACTCTTGTAGAGGTGCGCCACGTAGTAGAATACAACAACCCAGTTGTGGTTCTGCACAGCCTTCTAATATTACAAGAGTTTTGCCGGAAACTGTAAAGGTAATGAGTAAATATTAGATCTATTTAGAATGTAGAGATATATTCTGGGTGTTATTGCATGCATTATTGAAGGGCGCGTCTTAATGAAGTGCATTATTTTGTAATAAGCTTTACAATATGTGGTAAGAATATGGCAGTTACTTATAAATTATTGTCTATCCACAAAATTTACATTTTGGCGGTAAATATGAGGTACAAAAATAAATATATACTATAATGAATATATAATGGCAATCAGTTTATTATAATGTAGTAAATTTCAAATATTGTATAAGTCATAAAATTCTAAGTTGTATATATTTTTGTGGACTATGATAAATGAAATATGTTTGTTTATGTTTCGTAAGACATGTACCAGTTGATGATGTTGTATGAAAGAGAAGGAGACATACGAGTATAGTATAGTATAGTACTGACAGTTCTTGACTGTGAAGTTGTGCGCGGTGCCGAGCCTGGGCGCGCCGACCCTGGCGTCGAGCGAGGCGAGCGGGTCAGCGGCAGTGCAGCGCTGCACGCGGCGCAGGGCGGGCGCGCGCACCGCCGCGCACAGCGCCACCCCCGCGCCCCGCAGCGCCTCCTGCACCGCGCGCTGCACCCGCCCCCCGCACACCACCACGCGGGCACCCAGCGCGCTCATGCGGGCCGCGCACCGCACCAGGTACTCGCGCTCCTACACACACACACACACTGACACGCGCGCCTCCTGCACCCGCCCCCCGCACACCACCACGCGGGCACCCAGCGCGCTCATGCGGGCCGCGCACCGCACCAGGTACTCGCGCTCCTACACACACACACACACTGACACGCGCGCCTCCTGCACCCGCCCCCCGCACACCACCACGCGGGCACCCAGCGCGCTCATGCGGGCCGCGCACCGCACCAGGTACTCGCGCTCCTACACACACACACACACTGACACGCGCGCCTCCTGCACCCGCCCCCCGCACACCACCACGCGGGCACCCAGCGCGCTCATGCGGGCCGCGCACCGCACCAGGTACTCGCGCTCCTACACACACACACACACTGACACGCGCGCCTCCTGCACCCGCCCCCCGCACACCACCACGCGGGCACCCAGCGCGCTCATGCGGGCCGCGCACCGCACCAGGTACTCGCGCTCCTACACACACACACACACTGACACGCGCGCCTCCTGCACCCGCCCCCCGCACACCACCACGCGGGCACCCAGCGCGCTCATGCGGGCCGCGCACCGCACCAGGTACTCGCGCTCCTACACACACACACACACTGACACGCGCGCCTCCTGCACCCGCCCCCCGCACACCACCACGCGGGCACCCAGCGCGCTCATGCGGGCCGCGCACCGCACCAGGTACTCGCGCTCCTACACACACACACACACTGACACGCGCGCCTCCTGCACCCGCCCCCCGCACACCACCACGCGGGCACCCAGCGCGCTCATGCGGGCCGCGCACCGCACCAGGTACTCGCGCTCCTACACACACCCTGCTAGTGGTAGGATATTCATATCCGCCCGGATACCGACCACCGTACACATGGTGTCAAAACCTGCCATAGTCGCCCACACACCTTGTAAGGATCGCGTTCCAGGACCAGACAATGTGTATCCGGTTCTATCGAGAGGCTTGCAACATGACTTGATGGGTTGATTTGGGCGGGTATAGGGGTACATCCTTGTATTACTGTGCCTGCATCAGTCATCCGCCTGTCCTGTCGCAAGCCCCTCGATTTGGTTCTTACCTCTCCGGAGAGGGAAGAAACATTTATTCAGGCCGACATGACTTTGGTAACTACCGTTTAACTTATTGTTTGTTGGTGGTCGCTGATTTTTTGGATTGCACTACGCTTACCATCAGGTGTAGTGCAGTCACTTCGCCGTGCTCCGATAAAAAATCATGTTATGAATACCAAAATAAATCTGCTAAATCCGACGTTATAATTGAAAAACGTGTCCGCCATTTTGTTTTTCTTTGTATTAAAGTTGGATCTTTAAAAAATATATCTGGGACGCTCCATAGTCACGAATGATAGTTCCGATCTTAGAATTGAAAAAAGTAGCCACCATTATATTATTATACATCATACATCAGTCGCAGCTGCCAGATTGTACCAAGTTTACAATCCCGTGGACGATCAAAAAAAACGTTGACTTAACGTGTAAGAGGGTAACAACAAGAAACCTAACCTTAACACAAAACATATTAATCTGTAACGGTTGATGAAAACTTTGTAACAAACACATCATTAATTATATTCTGGCAAAAGAATTTTGCAGAGCGCAGTTTTTCTTTGAGAAGATCCCTTTTTTGCTTAAATAAGGTTTTAACTCTAATGCGACGTAATAAAATGTATACATTAAAAGCATATTTAAAATCCCAGATTTAAATGACCTTACCAATTCTAATTTGAAATCCCGGGTTTATATGATGATTTCAATTCTAGTTCGAAAAGCCGGCTTCAAGGGACCATCTAATTTTTCGTTTGAAATATTAAATTAAAACAACCTTTCCAAGTCTTATGTGACTTATGTCTTATGTGACGACTTTTAACGACCTTTCTAAATCTCATTTGGAATTCAGGCTTTAAACGATCTTTCTAAATCTCATTTGAAATTCAAGCTTTAAATCTTTCTAATTCTCATTTGAAATTCAGGCTTAAACGATCTTTCTAATTCTCATTCGAAATTCAGGCTTAAACGACTTTTTCAATTCTAATTTGAAATTGCGACTTTTAACGACCTTTCTAAATTTCATTTGAAATTCAGACTTTAAACCTTTCCAATTCTCATTTGAAATTCAGGCACGGTAATTCAGGCTTGAACGACCTTTCTAGTTCTCATTTGAAATTCAGGCTTTAAACCTTTCTAATTCTTATTTGAAATTCAAGCTTTTAAACCTTTCTAATTCTCATTTGAAAATCAGGCTTTAAATGATCTTTCTAATTCTCATTCGAAATTCAGGCTTTAAAAGACCTTTTCAATTCTCGTTTGAAAACCCGGATTTAAATGACCTATTCAATGATTTTTAATACAAAATAATCAGAAACAATGTCTTAACTTAGTCGGATAATAAAACCTACCTGTAAAAGCACGGGCTCCAGTGACGTCAGCTTGCCCTCCACTCTCTGATACGCTATAGAACAGTCTAACAGCAGTATCGTCGGATTGGATATCTGTTGTGGCATGCCCCTGTATTAAATATTCAAAATATAATTACAATGATCTTATCAAATATTATAATATTTTCTTTGTATTATTTATTATTGATGATTTTACTAAACAACTTAACTCTTAAATACGCTATGTTGCTTAAAAACAACACCAACATTAAAAACTTTACATTCAAGTTTCACGACAAATATTTTTTTGCAAAATTGTCTCAATACAAAATGCAATATGTCTTCCGACATCCGATATGAATTCTATATCTATATAAACATCCAGAAAATGATAATCGGGAATTAGTTATAAGTATCTGAAATTTTAAAAACTGAACTGCCTATTGATACCCGGAATTTTTAGCACATATACTAACTGGTATTTTTCATTACATACCTATGAGCGACATTTTTAGTCATGACAACCCCTTGTATAACACAGCTATCCCGCATCGTACCGCCCGGCACTTTCTTCACTTGCACATAGTTGCGCACGTCCATGTCATTGCTGTGGATGTCTGTAAATAGCAAAGAGAATAGTAAATAAATAATTATCTATAAATAAATAAAATAATAATGAATAAATAAATAAATAATAATAAACAATTAAAAGTAAACCCACACCCATCTCCTCCCCCCCCCCCCACACACACACACTCATACACACACAGTTCACACAATACACTCATAACACTTATATCCATACTAATTAAAAGTGAATAAATACTACAGTTCTGTCGGATAAATTGTAAAAACGATAGCAATGATACGGGCATTGTGTTAATGTAATGATAAATTATTCTTATTCTAATGTGAAGATAATACTCGTAAGAAGGCGCGGCAGAGTTGCAGATTCACAGTAGTTGGTCCATTAAATTTAAAATAATTCTGCTCAACAAAAAAAACAGTGTTAGTAAGGATTCATATACTATACAACGTATTGTGCTTTTTAACACGCTTTAAATAACTTCAGATGTATATCGAACTTTGGCATACTTATCAAGGACTGATGACTATTCAATATTTTAAAGAAAATAAATAAAATATTTTTATTTTCTAAAAAATGAAAAATAAATAATAGTTGGAAAAAAGTAAAAAACACACTTTTATAGAAAAACCAACTAAAAAAAATAATTAATTTTAATAAATTTGAAGAAAAAAAAGTATTTTATTCTAAAATAAGCGTGGGGTGCATGGTGCCAATAGTTATAAATATTTGATTGACACATATGAGTAGAAGGATTATCACTTTGATAATATGTATCTTAAAAAGCACCCCACGCTTTTTTTACAATAAAATCCATTTCTTTCTTCAAATGTATTAAAATTTATTTCCGTCTTTTTAGTTGGATTTTTTATAAAAACGTGTTTTTTATTTACTTTTTATTTATATGTACCTATTTTTTATTCTTCTTAATCATAATAATTACCTATATTTACAAATTGAGGCTCTATTTCACAATGTTTGTATAAAATTGTACCGCCAATTACTATATAAGATGCATTTTTATTAAGTGTATAGTAGACATATTTTTTCGGTATATAAGTATGTCAGAGTGTAGCTTTTGTATTTCAATGTGTCATACTTTATTTGGTAAGTAATATTTACTTAGAGGTAAGGTAGAAAGGAGCTAAATTACATAAATATATAGTATTTTAAATAACACTGGAGCTTAGGGGAATTGGCTATTTATTTTTAAATTTTTATTTTAGATTATGGCTCCATAGATTTTTGATGATTTTGCCAATATGGAGTATTACATAGCAAATTAACAAAAAATAACTAAAAATAATGATCAAAAAGTAGATATTTTTGCCAATATAATTTTATTATTTGAAAATAAAGTTAATTGTGTTTTAATTTCACGACACAACAAACCATGTTAACAGTGTAATAGCTATAACTCGAAACTGGTAATAATAATTCCATTATTATACTAAACTGTGTCATATAATACAAATTGCTCTAAAAATACATTTGCCGCCATTAGTAATCTGACATTGACCTCGATTCCGCATCATTCACCACGTGACATTGTAACCTCACTTTAGTGACAGCTGTAGTTTCAAACCCGAGTATTATCTTCGGAATCCACTAGATGGCGTTGTTTCATTTCATACGATTCTTTACATTGCGATGGCAAGATTCTCCGCCGTATAATGACTAGTTTCGAACAAGCGAACGACAGCAAGACCTTACTTCATAGGATCATTTCTATAGTAAGCTCTTCCCGAGAACTTCACACTATGTGAATCAACTCGTAACCGCGATGAGGAAATGTGGCGCGGCACCCTGAGCGTGAGGCTGGCGATGGTAGATCTACCATCAGCTCTCGATGATCGTTCACTCCCCTTCACGGGGGAGAGTGGGGTGTTGTCGCTGTCTGAGTGGTAATTTTTGAAACATTTATTTACTTACCTACACTTTAGGATACTATGGTATAAAAGCAGACTTAATACTAACATGATTATATTATACAGAATTAACAGTTACTTAAGAAGCACCTGTGCCAAATCTTCGACAGAAAAACCTTTTTAGCCGTACGTTTCGCGATCCGACCTTCACAAGTTTGCGCAACAACTTAGTTGGTCAAACAGCGAACTGGGCGGGATAATTAAAACTGTGATTACAACTGCTCATGTTCCGTCAGCGTCGCGTTGCCGTCCCGCCCCGTCCGCTGTTTGACCAAACTCTTAAACTTATTGTCTAATCGAATTATATAAACAATTCAGGTATTTTAATAGCTTTACTGCGCGCTTTCCCATGCGCAAATCTATCGTCCCGTATTATAAATTTGCGTAATAAAACAATAAAGGTCACGTAAATTTTGACTTAATGATTAATCTTCAGGTTAAACTAAGACGAAACAAAAGTCCACCATGGATCATTAGTCTATTGGCCATCGCGACTAAATACTTGAATTCTAGTCTAGCCTATACGCGGGCACGAGCCGTTTATCTGAGCTGATTGGACAAGGCGCGTGTAGCGTGTACCTGGCGTGATGATCTCGGCGGCCTGGTGGCAGAGCAGGTTGAGTCAGGTGTGGGTGTACATGGCTGAAGCTGGGGTGCTTTTCGCCTCGGGAAACCCGGGGCCGTCCCTAATGCGCCGAAGATGGCGACCGCGGGGTTTTAGTTGGTAGGTGTGGGTGTACATACCTGGCGTGATGATCTCGGCGGCCTGGTGGCACAGCGGGTAGAGCACGTTGTGCCAGGCGTCGGGCACGGCGTGTCGCGCGAGGCACTGCCGCAGCAGCAGCTTCAGGTGCTCCTCGCCTGACTGTGGGTGTACATACCTGGCGTGATGATCTCGGCGGCCTGGTGGCACAGCGGGTAGAGCACGTTGTGCCAGGCGTCGGGCACGGCGTGTCGCGCGAGGCACTGCCGCAGCAGCAGCTTCAGGTGCTCCTCGCCTGACTGTGGGTGTACATACCTGGCGTGATGATCTCGGCGGCCTGGTGGCACAGCGGGTAGAGCACGTTGTGCCAGGCGTCGGGCACGGCGTGTCGCGCGAGGCACTGCCGCAGCAGCAGCTTCAGGTGCTCCTCGCCTGACTGTGGGTGTACATACCTGGCGTGATGATCTCGGCGGCCTGGTGGCACAGCGGGTAGAGCACGTTGTGCCAGGCGTCGGGCACGGCGTGTCGCGCGAGGCACTGCCGCAGCAGCAGCTTCAGGTGCTCCTCGCCTGACTGTGGGTGTACATACCTGGCGTGATGATCTCGGCGGCCTGGTGGCACAGCGGGTAGAGCACGTTGTGCCAGGCGTCGGGCACGGCGTGTCGCGCGAGGCACTGCCGCAGCAGCAGCTTCAGGTGCTCCTCGCCTGACTGTGGGTGTACATACCTGGCGTGATGATCTCGGCGGCCTGGTGGCACAGCGGGTAGAGCACGTTGTGCCAGGCGTCGGGCACGGCGTGTCGCGCGAGGCACTGCCGCAGCAGCAGCTTCAGGTGCTCCTCGCCTGACTGTGGGTGTACATACCTGGCGTGATGATCTCGGCGGCCTGGTGGCACAGCGGGTAGAGCACGTTGTGCCAGGCGTCGGGCACGGCGTGTCGCGCGAGGCACTGCCGCAGCAGCAGCTTCAGGTGCTCCTCGCCTGACTGTGGGTGTACATACCTGGCGTGATGATCTCGGCGGCCTGGTGGCACAGCGGGTAGAGCACGTTGTGCCAGGCGTCGGGCACGGCGTGTCGCGCGAGGCACTGCCGCAGCAGCAGCTTCAGGTGCTCCTCGCCTGACTGTGGGTGTACATACCTGGCGTGATGATCTCGGCGGCCTGGTGGCACAGCGGGTAGAGCACGTTGTGCCAGGCGTCGGGCACGGCGTGTCGCGCGAGGCACTGCCGCAGCAGCAGCTTCAGGTGCTCCTCGCCTGACTGTGGGTGTACATACCTGGCGTGATGATCTCGGCGGCCTGGTGGCACAGCGGGTAGAGCACGTTGTGCCAGGCGTCGGGCACGGCGTGTCGCGCGAGGCACTGCCGCAGCAGCAGCTTCAGGTGCTCCTCGCCTGACTGTGGGTGTACATACCTGGCGTGATGATCTCGGCGGCCTGGTGGCACAGCGGGTAGAGCACGTTGTGCCAGGCGTCGGGCACGGCGTGTCGCGCGAGGCACTGCCGCAGCAGCAGCTTCAGGTGCTCCTCGCCTGACTGTGGGTGTACATACCTGGCGTGATGATCTCGGCGGCCTGGTGGCACAGCGGGTAGAGCACGTTGTGCCAGGCGTCGGGCACGGCGTGTCGCGCGAGGCACTGCCGCAGCAGCAGCTTCAGGTGCTCCTCGCCTGACTGTGGGTGTACATACCTGGCGTGATGATCTCGGCGGCCTGGTGGCACAGCGGGTAGAGCACGTTGTGCCAGGCGTCGGGCACGGCGTGTCGCGCGAGGCACTGCCGCAGCAGCAGCTTCAGGTGCTCCTCGCCTGACTGTGGGTGTACATACCTGGCGTGATGATCTCGGCGGCCTGGTGGCACAGCGGGTAGAGCACGTTGTGCCAGGCGTCGGGCACGGCGTGTCGCGCGAGGCACTGCCGCAGCAGCAGCTTCAGGTGCTCCTCGCCTGACTGTGGGTGTACATACCTGGCGTGATGATCTCGGCGGCCTGGTGGCACAGCGGGTAGAGCACGTTGTGCCAGGCGTCGGGCACGGCGTGTCGCGCGAGGCACTGCCGCAGCAGCAGCTTCAGGTGCTCCTCGCCTGACTGTGGGTGTACATACCTGGCGTGATGATCTCGGCGGCCTGGTGGCACAGCGGGTAGAGCACGTTGTGCCAGGCGTCGGGCACGGCGTGTCGCGCGAGGCACTGCCGCAGCAGCAGCTTCAGGTGCTCCTCGCCTGACTGTGGGTGTACATACCTGGCGTGATGATCTCGGCGGCCTGGTGGCACAGCGGGTAGAGCACGTTGTGCCAGGCGTCGGGCACGGCGTGTCGCGCGAGGCACTGCCGCAGCAGCAGCTTCAGGTGCTCCTCGCCTGACTCCGATATCCGCCTGCACACGTCTGCTGATGCACTCGCCACTGGTAATGAACAACATAACTCATTACAATGTCGCACAATACAACTCTCACTTTACGAACCGAAAACTCAAACATATACACTAAATATAACACAGTTATAATATGGTGGCTGTGACAGGCTAGTGACCATTCGACATATAGATCATTTTTGATACCTTCGTGATTTTCCATCGCTGGTGGTTCTTCTTCGCTTGATGATGAAGATTTGGTCTCTGAAAATATTAATATCACACCTGTATTAAACTGATAAAGGTCGCAGGAAGTCACTGGAGGCAGGCCGCTTCCAACAGGTCGGTCTGGTAATCTTTGGGGGATGCAGTTAATCATTCAACATTCATCTATGTTCAGCAGTGGACGTCCTGTGTCTGATGATGATGATGATGATTAAACTGTGTCACTGCTGAGCACTGGCCTTGTCTACTGAATGAGAGGTGTTAGGCTTTAGTCCACGAAGCTGGCCTAATGCGGGTACTTTAAATACCTTCAAAATTCTTATTAAGAACTGAAGTGTGGAGATTTCCTCACGACGCGACGTTTCCTTTACCATTAAAGCAAGGCATAATTAACAATGAATGCAAATGTAACTTAGAAAAGTCAGAGGAGCTACTTTCGTCTCGACAGTCCGTACTACTCTACGATGGGCTATTACTGCTTACACATGTTAAGAAAAGTGTGATCAAATTTATGCAATATATAAGACTAAGTAGTGTACGATCTACCCTCCGTAATATCAAATCCGACTGTATTGCTACTATATACATAAAGCATTTTTTCTTCTATCGAATAAGTAATATGTCGATATTCGTGTTTCAACTTTGGACAACACTAATGGTCAACAGCTGAGCTTTTTTCTCACTTCAGCATTGTTGTTCTTGCTCACGCCTTTCACATTATTAAGAGAGATGTCATCGATCTTATCACGAGTGATAAAAAATTAGAGTGACATTTTAGGCAGCCTATATTCTGATAAGATCTGGTATATAAATACTCACTGTTAGGTGTAAATAAAGATCTTTAATTATTCTGACCACGCCTTTCTATCACACGTTGTATATGTCTCTGAAGATATTATTATGATAATTGATTTCGTTTTTTGAAGTGAAACTTCTTTTAGAATCGTTGTGATTTGAAAATTTGATGAAACGAAAAAGGCGTCAGATCTTAAGTATGTAAATATATGAAATGTAATATTTCGCATTAAAATTTTAAATAATTTTTAAGCTTGGTAAAAGTATTATAAAAATAATAAACATTTTAATTATCCTAATACCACTGATACTCTATTTTTATCTCATTCTCTTGTAGGCTATTTTTCTGAAGTTTCACTTCTGCCGTGTGTGAATTGCACACACACACTTCTTTTTTTTTAATTTTCTTCGCGTATTAAGAAATCTACACATACCATAACGTAACTATACATACCTGCTTTGGGTGTCTTGATGAGACGCGCTGAACTGTCTCCTAGATTCAAATCAAGACAGTACGACGATACACTTTCTACCAACCTAGTTGTGTCGTCTATGGCTGAAAACAAATTAATGTGTTTATTGTATCACATCATGGGACGGAAATAAGCTCCACGAGCCGTAGGTATATAAAATTGCGCCTCTGCTCTCCTATTTTAGGATTGAAGTGTTCCTACACCTATTGTTTGTATTATGTATTTTATTTAAGCCCCATTAAGGAAGAGTTGAATTTGAAACAAAAAAATAATATTCTTTTTTTTTTATTTATTTATGGCCTCGCATTATTATGCATTTCGCCAATGATAAGTATAATTTATTCTCAAGTCTTCACAAGAACGATGAAATATCGGTCGTTTTCAAGGTATTCTGGGAGTTTTGATGTGTAATTAAAGTTAAACAATTTGTTATTCCTGAAATGAAATGAAACGAGTTTGTTCTTTGTGAATAGAATAAATTAGTTTGAAATTGATCATGTTATTTGTGTTTCTCTTATTTTTAAAGGCACCTCATTAAATTTCTAAGAATATAACATTTATATTACACTCACGCGACTCATTGTCATCGGCGACACGTGGCGGCAACACGGTAGGTCGATACAAAGCGTAGTCGGCGAACTGCAGTAACTCGCTCATGCACTCCATGTACCCTGAACTCAGCAGGTTCTGGCACACCATGGACGCTTGGACTCTATCGAAAGATATTGTAATAAAAAGGTTGACTTAATACATGAGTGTTGGTTCTGAGTCCTTTATTTGAATGTTCACAATGAATTGCCGAAAACTTATTTATACATGTTATAAAACTGACGTTGCTTAACATACTTACTTTGGTGTAATATTCATCGAAGACATATTTAATCATAATTATTAAGAAGTCCTAAATACCAAAGGCTACTTTGTTAATACAAATGGTGCAACATTCGTACAAGCTTGAGTTTATTAACTTATTTCGCAATATTACATTACAATATACCTAATGGTCTCTTATGTTTACGCGAATATTACACATTGATCTACCTCGTGAGCACGAAGGCTGAAAAGCTTTGGAAACGTCAGGACCAAAATTGAAATAAAAAAACGAGATAATATTCGTTTCAATTAGTTTTAATTCAAAAAGATATTATACGGTATTATTAAAAAACGTAGTCTAACTTTACACTAGGTTTATATCGACAAATTACTATAGTTTACCATAGTAACCTGTGGATATGAACCCAGTTTAGATTACGTTTTGTTATAAAGACTATAATGTTTATTATCTTGGTACGGCAAACTGATACCGTAATCAATATGTTATTGCATATTTGCATCCCATTAGGATCCAATTTACAGAATAAATGATGTGATTTGAGAAATTATTATTTTATTTACAGCCTCAGCCTAAGTGGACCATTATCCTTATTACATGATATAAAACTATTTTTATATATAGCTATAGCCCTAGTGGCGTTGCTAGCACGGGGAGCACCATGCGTGGATTTGGGTGTCTCCCCTAGAATTAAATACTTTAAAATTATAATTTTCTGCATAGTCCACGTACCTTGTCTTGTTGTTAGTATTGTCCATAACCCATTGCAGTATATCGCAACCGCGCCACACCCCGTTATATCTTACTAGACGGTATCTGAAAAACAAACATTTATTTTTAGTTCACATAAAATAATTGTTAGTCGATAGCGCGTCCATGGTTTTTCGTGTTCATGACCGGTGGATATCACTTACCATCAGGTGATTCTTTTGGTCGTTTGTTGACATATTTTATGCTTGTGGTAGGTTTATATCAACCCGAATAGCGACCACCATACATAATCACCGTGACCCACACACCTCGTGTGAATCGCCTTACAGGTTCAACCAGTGTATATCCACTTATTTTTACTTTTATTGGTGGTCACCAGAGTCATGCCAGCCTGTACAAATGCTTTTTCCCTCTTCAGAGAGGGAAGAAGCAAATCGAGGGGCCTGCGACAGGACAGGCGAATGACCGATGTAGGCACAGGGATACAAGGATGTACCCCTATACCCACACAAACCAATGATCAAGTCATGTCGCAAGCCCTTCGGGAGAACCGGATATACACTGGCTGATCCTGGAACGCGATCCACATAAGGTATGTGGGTCACTTTGGCAGGTTTTAACACCATGTATACGGTGGTCGCTATCCGGGCGGATATGAATATCCTACCACCAGCAAAACGACTTCTGTAATGAAAAATTAAACTACACTCTCAGATCCCCACCTGTGTTGCTGCGTGGGTAGCGTGAACATAATAATATTAAACTATACGCTCAGATCCCCACCTGTGTTGCTGTGTGGGTAGCGTGAAGCACAGTTGCCTGAAGACATCATGCAGCGCCTCCTTGGGGTCCTGTCGCACGTCGGGCCGCTCGTCCTGCTCGCGAGCGAACATGAAGTGCTCGCGAGCGCGACCCGACACGAGCGAGCGGTGCTCGGGGAACTTCACCTGATGACAACGCATACCTTCTAATGCTGATGGAAGGCTGCGGACTCTGCGCTCTGCCCCGGTCTCGGCAGCCAGCGGGCAGATCGCGCGGCGCTAGAGCGGCGTAGTGTTGTGCTATGAGAAATTAAACTACACTCTCAGATCCCCACCTGTGTTGCTGCGTGGGTAGCGTGAAGCACAGTTGCCTGAAGACATCGTGCAGCGCCTCCTTGGGGTCCTGTCGCACGTCGGGCCGCTCGTCCTGCTCGCGAGCGAACATGAAGTGCTCGCGAGCGCGACCCGACACGAGCGAGCGGTGCTCGGGGAACTTCACCTGATGACAACGCATACCTTCTAATGCTGATGGAAGGCTGCGGACTCTGCGCTCTGCCCCGGTCTCGGCAGCCAGCGGGCAGATCGCGCGGCGCTAGAGCGGCGTAGTGTTGTGCTATGAGAAATTAAACTACACTCTCAGATCCCCACCTGTGTTGCTGCGTGGGTAGCGTGAAGCACAGCTGCCTGAAGACATCGTGCAGCGCCTCCTTGGGGTCCTGTCGCACGTCGAGCCGCTCGTCCTGCTCGCGAGCGAACATGAAGTGCTCGCGAGCGCGGCCCGACGCGAGCGAACGGTGCTCGGGGAACTTCACCTGATAACAACGCATTCCTTCGGAGTTTTGGCGGGAATTCTGACAGTGAAGTTCATCGCTTATTTTTATTTATTTCATAAACTAGTTTAGAGTTGCGTTTGTTGTATAAAAGTGGTGTGGATTTGTTCAATAAACATTGACGGTGGTGAACAGTGTATGGAAACATTGAAATAAGTGAATTAAGCATCGTACTGAAAGGAGTTAACACCAAAACTCCGACAAGAGGTTGAAATCGACCGCACCCGTGTTTCATCGTTCTTGTAAAAGTACTTGAGAATAAATTATACTTGACACTGGCTAAATGCATAATACTGCGAAAGCCATAAATAAAAAGAAGAAGAACGCATAACTTCTAATGCTGATGGAAGGCTGCGGACTCTACGCTCTGCCCCGGTCTCGAAGCCAGCGGGCAGATCGCGCGGCGCTAGAGCGGCGTAGTGTTGTGCTATGAGAAATTTGTGTTTGTTCGCGAACGAAATTGATGTGAATATGATGTTCCATATCGGTGTCCTATCAAAAATCATTGAAATAATTTGCTCCACCACGTCGGCGGGCATTTTTGAAACTGCATAACACTACGTTAATACAGACGCGCGGGCACCACTCGACTGACGCGCGCCGCTTATACGCCGCTCTTCACGCCCGCGCCGCGCCGCTGCCTTCGAGGCCGGGTCCATATAAGTCTATGCATTGAAACACGCCGCCGCCCCGCGCCCGCTGGCTTCGAGTTCGCAGCCGAAAGGTACGCGGTTGGATAAAGACAACATGGTGAACACCCCGCTACAGTACTAGGTGGTAGATGCTTTGTATTAAATCCAGAGACATTATGAGACTTAACATCTTATGTCTCGGGGTATTGAGCGCAGTAGCCATGTAGTGCTTTCTAATTCAAAGTTATGTGTGGTGTTGCTTCTGTTTATGGGCAGACGTGACGCTTACCATCAGGCGAGCGACTTGCTCGTCTCCTCATTCAATGAAATAAAAAAAAAATGCGAGGTACCGTCTAGATTGGTCTGTTTCTGCCGGCACGCAGCAGTCTTTAACTACCACATTCAAAGACGTCACTAAACTATATGGTCTAACTAAATGGTCTTTAAGTCATTTCTTGGAACTCAATTATTTCTCAGAGACGTCAAATAAGATTCTGTATTCAGTAACGGAACATAAAGCATTAATCAAAACACAATCAAAATCCGTTCAAAAATGAGCCAGCAATTACGATTTTAAATAGTGATATGAGCAAAGGTGGACGCGTAGTGGGGATATCACACTATCTCGCCCGCACGCGTGCACTGTAATGGCCATTTGCCACGGTGACGTCAACGTTTGCGTCGTTTGTTATTTGACAAGTGCCCCCTCCATCAGATTTGAATCACTTCTAAATATTTTATTTGTGGACGGATAAATGGAATCCTTTCTGCAATAGGTTTTGGGTAACATAATTTATTGATAGAACTTCACGTACAGGTGAGTTCGTTTAATCACTAATTAAAGTATAAAAGTTAAATCACGTCTCTAAATACGATAATTACAATATACAAAATCAATAGATAAAACACTCACAATGCAAGATGATAACTCAATCTGTTCCGTAACGCAGATGAATTCAAACTGAGCATGTTAAGAAAAATCAATAAGAAGTATGTACCTACATAGCGTAACCATTAGAATTCCAACACGCAACCTATATGTTCCAATCAACAATACGCATAATAATATAATGAGCGCACTGTTATACGAGATTATTGTATACTCTTTTTTTATATCATACACCGGCAAACGAGCAAGTGGGTCACCTGATGGTAAGTGATATCCACCGCCCATGCACGCCCACAACACTAGAAGGACCATAGGCGCATTTCCAAGCTCAAAAGGAAGGGATAATTAAGGGATTGGGAAGGGGAGGGGGTTTGGGCCTCTGGATATCTCACTCACCGTACGAAACGCAGCAGCAAGCTACTTCAAGTCGGTTTTCTATGAGACAGTGGCAACGACCCGGTCGAGCCGACCTATTTGTGCTGTAGACAAAACTGTCTACAGCGTGGGTCTACCAGTCATAAAACCTATTGCAAACATCGAAATACCTTCAGCCGTTGAGTTTATGACATGCTTGATTAAAAATTCATAAATCACGAACAACCAAGCTTTCACATTATTTCATAAGTAGAATTGGTAGGATCCGTAAGAAAAGGACTCATAACTTATAACATATTTAACCTTAATAACTTCTTATGTTTACGCGAATATTACACATTAAAATAAAACTAATTTAAACGGATTTTATCGCGTTTTTTTATTATTAATCTCGATTATTTGATCCCGACGTTTCGAAAGCTTTTCAGCACTGTAAACTGAAGGTAGGCACTGTAACATTAACTTTTTTAGACAACCTACACCTCAGTCCACCCCGTGACCACGAAGGCTGAAAAGTCTTCGAAACGTCGGGATCTAAATTAATAAAAAAAACCGCGATAAAATCCGTTAAAATTAGTTTTATTTCAATATTTAACCTTTTATCTGAATGTAACATCTACTTATTTTCCCAAATAAGTTAAATACAA
Source organism: Amorpha juglandis (assembly GCA_949126905.1). Taxonomy (NCBI): domain Eukaryota; kingdom Metazoa; phylum Arthropoda; class Insecta; order Lepidoptera; family Sphingidae; genus Amorpha; species Amorpha juglandis. The sequence continues at coordinate 15,024,920 of OX421376.1, forward strand.
GTTAAACGGACATATGTTGAAAATAATTACCATTTCGTAACATTAAGAGTCATCATATTCTTAACTAAGCCAACACTGGTTCACTGACCTGCAAATTCTCCTGTAATGTCCTCAAATCCGACGATATCTCACCAGTAAGGTCGTTCTCTTTTAGATAACTGAGTACAACATTACAACAATAGTTGCAAACGCGCAGCCCTCCGGCACAACCGAATATGTGTCCTGCAATGCAAACATGTATCATAGATGTTAGATTGTGAAGTAGTAACATAGTTACTTTGAAGAATTAAGTGGTAGACAGGTTTGTTCATGAATGTGCTGGCTCGATCGTTACCACTATCTCACAGAAAACCGACGTAAAGTAGCGGTTTGCTGCTGCGTTTCGTACGGTGAGTGACATATCTGAAGGGCCAAATCTCCTCCCCTTCCCAATCCCTTAATTATGCCTTTCCTTTGAGCTTGGTAATGGACCTATGGTTCCTCTAGTGTTGTGGGCGTACATGGGAGGTGGAGATCACTTACCATCAGGTAACCCACCTTTTTGTTTATAGGCCTCTAAAAAATACTTAAGCAAGATGTGTCGATCTATTATGTGGTAAGCTTGTATGTACAACTGCATCCTCTCAATTATTGCGTCCTTCCCATTACCGCCCCATGCATACCACAAAAGTTGAATTATTCATAAACTATATAATCCTTGTGTATATTGGCTCAAAATACAAGGTTATAGCACCATCAATGGAGGCATAACTGGCCAACCAATTTTGCCGATCATTTTTTTAAATAATAATAATTAAATACACCCAAGTCACACATATAGTCCTGACCTCACAGTAAGATACGAGTCTTGTGTCGTGGGTATCACGAACTATGAGAGACTTTCGATCTCACAACACCCACACCCCGAAACAAATATTTGTGGATCACACAAATGTTGATGCGGGGATCGAACTCCCGGCCTCTCGCTTCACAGCCGGCTACTCGCCCGCTGCACCAAGGAGGCTGTCATTTATGATGCTGCCACACCGCTGTTATAAAATGTTATAAAATGTTTACAAAACATTATTAAACATTTGTTAACAAAAATTTGATACATTTTATCACAATGTTAGATAATGTTAGTAAATGTTTAATGTTAGAAAATGTTTGTAAACATTTTATAACACCGGTGTGGCAGCACCATTACAATTGTATTAAAATCTCCCACATTTACCCGGCACCCTTTGACTGCAGCAGCGTGAACAGAAGATCTGACCGCAGAGCCTACAGTGGTGTCGCCGTCGGAGCGCGCTGAACCTTGTGGCACATTCGTAGCACTCGCGCGATATGTCATCGGGCATCCAGTATCGAGCCAGCTCCGTGTCGGCGTACTTTGTACCACTCTGGAATATCAACTTTAATACATAAAAACGTTGATATATAATTAATAGGGTTGTAGTTTGTAGCGGCGGAGTGCTAGAGGGTGCAGATGCAGAGGTAGGTCCCTCGTTTGCGAGAGGCCGCCTGGGTTGGCACCAACGCGTCATCTATTTATGCCGCCAAGCGTGTGAGCACTGTTGTGTTTCTGTTTGAAGGGCATTGAAGCCAGTGAAATTACTGGGGATTATGAGACTTAACATCTTATGTCTCTGGGTGACGTGCGCAGTACAGTGGCATGCAGTTCTGTGTGGTGGTGCTTCTGTTTGTGAGCAGGCATGGCGCTTACCATCAGGTGAGCACCTTGCTTCGCTAGAAATAGAAACATCCATTAGCTTTGTAATGCCATTTCTTATAATTTTATTATTTCAAAGCCATGTCAGTTAATGTTTCATGCTTTATTAGTACATATTTATTTAATAGAAATAATCGAATCTAAGAAATGGCTAATGAACACTTAAGACTGAATTGACGGCGCCGAGTGTGCCAGTAAATCAATAATACTAATAAAATTAGCCCTGTATTAAACACAACCCACTGCCAGGCAAGGACCTTCTTCACTGAATGAGATGGGTTAGGCCTTAGTTCACCACACTGCCCTAGTGATGGTTGATAAACTTTACATTTTTTAACTTTACTTTTGTTTTTATGGTAGTATACTGGCAAATTGGCTAGTAGCCTCACCTGATGGTAAGTGATTAGTGAACTCAACAGCTAACACCTACAATGCTCGAGAAATTGTAAGGTTTTAAGTTTTTATAATAATAGCTAATACAGTGTGTGTGAGGCAGATAGTGAGATGTTCCCATTACATGCTCTCTCTTACCCATTCTAATATAATAAAAACATGTTTTAAAGTTTCTGACTAACTTTAGAACCAATTTTGATATTTTTGCAGGCAGGCTTTCATGATATGTGCTGTTGTGCATAAAATAATTCAGAAATCTATAATTTTCTATGTGGTAGGTCCTGTAGGCGAAAGATCAAACAATCACTGGGCATCATGAGACATAACAATAGGGTGAGAAAAAAGATGTCTATGTTTTGATCCTTATTTTGGCAGTTGCTATTTGAATATTTAATACTCATTAGCGAAATCATTGAAAATGGAGGGGATCATTAACTAAAATTTAAATAGAAAATACAAAGGCAAGCACAGTGCAGTTTCATGCAGTACTTTGTAATTTATAGTTCTGAGTGGTGTTGTGTCTGTTTATGGGCAGGTGTAGGTGCAGGCTTACTATTAGCACCTAATTAGATTGTGTCATCATTCAGGCAAAAAAAAATATAAATATTCCACTGGGTCTTACAATTTATAAAGCTACACAATTTTATTGTTGTGTGTTGAGAATTCTTTGGAGTTTGGACTTCTATTATCTATAGTATAACAAATAAATTGCAATATTCATGTATAAATTGTTGCCATATCAAACATAAAGAGATCAAATTATAGTAAGTTATGTATCATAGTAAATGAAGTGTGATTTTAGGGAATTAAAAGGCAACAGAATATGTAGGTGTTAGTTTAAAAACAGAATTGTACTTGGTGGTAGATTTGTCATTTGTGAAAGGTCACCTGGTTTGATACCAGCTAGTCAACTATCAAGCAGCAGTGTGTAAGCCCTGTTGTGCTTAGGTTTGAAGGACATTAAGGGGTTATATACAGTTAGAAGGCCAAAAAAAAGCGAATTTTCAAGATTTTTTTCTGAGAAAACTTTTAAACTTATTGATCTAAAAATTTGTACACATATTATGGTATCTTTTAACTGTATTTTAAGATTTAGTATTAATAAAAATATTTATTTGAAAAGGAGCTATAGCTGATCTCCGGGAGCTCCTCTCAAAAAAGACGTTTTGCAGTGACCACTATATCTCTGAACTGGATCCTTTGAAATTAAAAAACCAAACAGATTTCGTTAAAGTAATGTTAAATCTAGTAATTAATCGAAGGAATGAGCAAAATAATTTTTTTTGGCCAAATGACGGCTTCTCAAAAAAAAAATTCGATTTTTGACCAAAATTTCGAACTTAAATTGCTTATAAAAAAAAATATATTTATCGGTGAGAAAAAATCTTCGATTAATTACTAAAGAATATATTTAAGAAGCTCGTGTTAAAATTTGAAACTAATCGGTTAAGCCGTTTTCGAGTAATGTTGGTCACCGACTTTGAAAACACCATTTTGAGAAAAACGCGTTTAAAGTTTGAATAGCACTAAATATGTTCCAGTTTGTGGAGAGAGAAATAAAAAATTACCTTTCAGGTATAAAAAAAACAATAACACACTGTTGCTTTACGCATCTAAAAACATTAGAAGAGAACATTTACAATAGACAGGTGCATAAAAGGGACAGTGTAAAGGGGCAGATAAGCGCTTTGAAGCTTTGGTAAGCTTTCAAGCACTTTGAAACGCCTTTTCAAATTTGCGTGTAACTTCGAAAATATTCACCGGAACGATATGAAATTTTCTGTGTGTATTCGTAAATATATGTACATTAAGAAAATGAAATAAAAAAAAAATCGATTTCTTGAAAATTCTAACTGTATATAACCCCTTAAAGCCCGAGAATTACTGGGCATTATATGTCTTAACATCCTATATCTCTGGTTGACAAGTACAGTCCAATGCTTGTACTGCATTGTAATTCAAAGTTTTGTGTGGTGCTGCTTCTATTTATGGGCAGCCATTAAGCTTACTATCAGGTAAAAGACATGCTGGTTCATTATTCAAGCTAATTATAAAAAAGTTGTATAAGTACAAGTGCATATTGCGAAAACTGTGATATCTACACATGTAAACATTGAAGTAAAAAATAATACGGACCATGCTAATCAGATTCTAACTGGATTTTTATAAGGATTTATAACTTATCATTGCATTTTTATAGATATGAAAAAAAAACACATTACAGTGACCCAACAGTATTCAAATTTATATTAAATCCAGTCCAATAACAAATTAAATTGAAACAATAAAAACCTTGAAATTTATATCACTCACCCCAGTTCCGAGAGCGACTAGACTGCTAATTCTTCGCACTACGTTCGGTAGACTACGCCCCTCGAGTTCCACCGCATACGACCCACTATCTGTCTTCCCATCATCATTCTCCTGTTTATGATCTTCAGCATTCTCCTTTCCGTCCTCCCCCGCTTTGCTCTGCAAGTCCTCCGTGGTTTCACTGGGCGAAAATATAGGGAACTTCCACAGTTTATTGAAAAATGTTGACACTCCGCTCTGAGAGGATTCTGGCTCGAAACGAGGGAACTCCGTTAGTTGAGAGGAATCGTATTTTTCCATGGTCAACCTATCGCCTCAAATTTAATTAGAAGAATCATTAAAGATTGAATAAAATCTTGTTGCGATAAATTGTTTACGAAATTGACATTTGACGTACATGACGTCTGAAATCTGTCATGTCTGTCATTCTGCATTTTTCTTTTAATGTATGGCTTCGCATTATTATACATTTCGCCAATGACAAATATAATTTATTCTCAAGTCTCTTAGATTTCAAGGTCTTGCCGGAGTTTTGTTGTTAACTCCTTTCGGTACGATGCTTAATACACTTATTTCAATGTTTCCATACACTGTTCATCACCTTCAATGTTTATTGAACAAATCCACACCTTTTTTATACAACAAACACAACTCTAAACTAGTTTCTTATGAAATAAATTAAAATAAGCGATGAACCGCACGGCCAGAATTCCAACCAAAACTCCTTAGGGAACACTTAGGGAAGTTGGTAATGTATTAGAAGATATCGATATATCATCGACATCCCTATTACAAAGTGCCAAATAACCTGATTATAGATACGGCAATTCAATTTATCTTCATTATAATTTTTTTTGCTTTAAGCAAGGCATTATAAAACATGGGTGAAGTGGTACTAGAAACTGCGGCTTATGCTAAAATCATCTTACATGCTGCAAAGTATCCTCATTGCGCCGTCAACGGCGTCCTGTTAGCTGATGCGACGAAGATCAGGGATGGTGCCAAGAACCAAGATCTGGATATTGTGGACACTGTGCCACTGTTCCATCACAGTCACAATTTGTCGCCGATGGCGGAGATCGCATTAACGCAGGTAAGACCAAAATAGAATGCCGTGGATCAAAAATTTAGTTTTCGTTTAAAATATTTCATGTCCTATTTCCAGTAATACCTATGACTAAAATTACGAATTAACCAAAAGACATTGCGTCCCTTGACGGCTGCATAATTATGACAGAATCCTGACTGCTTGATGTCTGCATTTTACTGTCAAACAACAAATTGATAATGATTTTATTGTTACAGATAGAAACAGTGGCACAAACAAACAACCGAGTAATCGCAGGCTATTATGCTGCATGTGAGAATTTCAGAGACAACACGGTTGAAAAGTGTCCAGGACAGAAGATTGCTGAGAAAATTGCAGAATACTTCCCTTCGGCTGTGTTTATTGTTGTAAGAACTATTTAATGCCAATTAAGGATGTAAATAGCAGATCACTGTTATTGAGCTATCAAGCTTAGAGGGCAATGATGGATTGTGAATACAAAAGCTGCATTTTCGGCCCCAAGAGCTTGCGTTTGCCTTGCCTTTCAAGAAAAGAGCCTTCTCTTTCCTCAATGGCAAGCAATGCACCAATGATTCCTCTGGTGTTATAGGTGTCTATGGATAGTGGTGATTACTTACTATCAGGATTACCAGATTTTTTTATGGAATAGAGGGCAACTAACTTGCTTAGTTGCCCCCTATTCCCCCTATTTCATAAAAAAATAACAAAGGATAGATCATATTCAGGCCAGGCAGAAAGAATTATTGTTTAGTGAAAACATTTTCCTATATAACAGTATAGATGAAATAAATATGTTATAGGTTGAGAATAAGAAGATGGTGCAGCATCTTGACTCTCCAGCTATAAAACTGCATAAGTACAGTGAGGGCAAATGGAAACCTAAAGAATCACAAGTTACATTCCGTAAGTATACTTTATACATCAACAATTGGTCCTTCTATCTGGATATGCATGCCGCACACATTAAATAATGGATGCGTGATGAGTCCGAAAGGGACGCCCGCCTAGGCTGCCAATGCTTGTTCAGTCTATAGACAATCATTGCAATAATACCAAACAGTAACCATATGGTCCAAACTCCATACTAGGTTAACACATATATTTGTGGATCACACAAACATTTGTCTCGGTGAGGAGATCACACAAGCAGCCTCTCTGATCACAGCCAGCTACTTGCCCACTGCACTCCAGAGACTGTCAAGCTACAAACTATTGTACAAATTGTCATGTCTTTTGTATCTAGATAGTAATTTCAACATAGTAAACATGTAATAAAATAAATTTAAACAACACTATGCAATTATTGTAACTCTTTTTCTTATACAATATTTTCTCATGCATAGACGACAATTTTCCATCGATAGGTTAGAGCTGTAAATTTTGTGAACCACTAATATAAATTATAATTACAATAACCAATGGAATAAGTTCGAAATGTACAACAATTCTTAAATCGTATTTAACCACCAAACATGTTAAAGAAACATCAAATCTTATGGAAATTTTATAATTAAAAAAAAATACGATTAAAGAACATCGTGCAAATCACCCTAAGTCCATATTTTTTATTTTAAAATAAGACATTGAATTTAATTTTAATTTTTTTTTCAGAAACCCAATATGCCTTAGAGACGGTGTCCCACCTACTTCAAAGTGGTGTCCAGAAAGACCTCGTAGACTTCGACAATTACCTTGACGATCTGTCACAAGATTGGACCAACCTTGGCATTGAGAAACTGATCGCCAGTATCAACGCCTCCAACTCTATTGACTGCAAGGAAAAAGATTACCGATAATATGCAGTCATTCTAGGAAAAATATTTAGTGTAATTCAGATTGATGTGTGGGCTGTTTATAACATGGTATGGTTGTCATTGGTAATGCATGATATACATTTGTCCATATAAAACTCAGGCGCGGATGCGGAGTGGAGGGATATTCAAATATCCTTGAATATATTATAAATAAAAAAAAATATAGTAGCTGTAAAGTTTTATTCTGGCGACCGTCAAAGGACACAACCACCGGTGCGCGTAGCCGCCTGTGAAGTGAGAGGCCGCGGGTTCGAGTCCCGCACCGAGACAAATGTTTGTGTGATCCACAAATATATTGTTTCCAGTCTGGCCATGTTTTCTCCCTCAGAGTGTTTCATCTCAGGCAGGCTGCCGTAAAACAAGCCAAATCTTTTATGTAACATGTGTTTAAAAAGCATGATGCGCCGATCCCACTGCTAGTGGGATAAAGGCAAGTGGAAGCAAAAGAGATTGCGTCACCCTTATTTGCTTTCACTTGCCTTCAACAAGCAGTTCACTCGCCTGATATATTACTAATAATTTCACTGGCTTCAAAGTCCTCGGGATACAAGTGTTTATAAACTGCTGTTTAGCGGCAGTATAATGACTTTGCTGCGCCAGCCCGCTTAACATAAGCCCACGTGAAAGAAAACTTTGTCGATGTTGACTAGTTACACTTTGAACCCTAACAATATGAGAGTAAGACATAAGAGATATAGACATAGTCAGAGAAAACGAGAAGGCAACATTTCATGTGGCGTATAGACATAACCAGATAAAACTGGCTTTTCACGACAAAATTATCTCGAGTGTCATGTTAAGGCCTAAGGTAAAAAATTAAATTTTCATAAACTCATAGCAATCTGTTTATTCGTGAACTACATATCGTGCATTTCCAGATAATATAAGAATAAATTAATTTAAGAACAATTTATAATTCCTTGTTTATTTTATGTTATTAATTAATATTATGTACTGGCAGAGGATAAGCACCATTGTATGTGGTTACTTTTTATAATACCAAAATATCACTATTATTTAAATGATACTAAAGTACTGTTGTCGCTGACTAAACTTAAGTAAATGCACTAAATTAAATGCATGCAATGCATTTAAAAAGCTAATCTACAGAACCCTGTGTGTCAGTTCTACAGTGTATGCAAAGTTCTGTCAAACAAAAAATTGGTTATAAGTTCTGCCATTTTAGTTTGTTACCACTACATTTACCACCCAATTTGACAGTTGTCGTTTTTCCACTAATATTATAATTATGAATGTTTGGTTGTTATTCCAACACGCCTAAACGGCTGCAATCTGCATGGATACGGATGAAATTTGGCACAAAGGTAGTCCGTGCCTTGGATTAGTACATAGGCTACTTTTTATCCCGGAAAAAAACATTGTCCCGAATAGAACTGCGAGAAAACTATAAGTTTAGTTTGTGACAACATTATTGAAACAATGTAGTTAAGTATTTGAAATGTTTGTAAATTTTAAGTTTCATTATAAACATTTGTTAACACATTCACTATTCTAAGGTTCCGTTTTACAATTTTAAGGTACAGAAAACCTTAAAACCTACATTTTAAGTAACTTATTGTATTTTATGGGAAAGGCCAAACCGCGTTTCTATTAGCTAAAATATATTTCATGTATTGTTAAATTGCATTCGCATATATGTTGTTATATGTTATTAAAGTAATCTTCGATCAATTTCTTGCATTTATTTATGCCGGCCATGTCACCCGCCTTGCCTTGGAACTTGCCGTGTTTGAACGCGCCTTTACCCTTCAGAAGATCTGTTATTCTGAAAATCACAATCACAGGATTAATCGAGGAAGTGTCTTGGCTAACTACATAGTCTAGCATAGCAGCAGTGGAGATCACTTATCATAAGGTAACCCTCTCGCCAGTCAGCTGTCAGACTCTGCAGCAAAAACGAAATAGCATTGAAACTCGATACTTTTGGCTCCTCTTTTCTAAGTAACAACTATTTTTGGTTGAAAAATGTAATGCAAAAGGCATCAATACTTTTCTTCACAGAATGAATATTGATTTACTATTAATTAATATATATGATTATTCGACCCGAGCAATACTATACTTGCTAGTGGTAGGATATTCATATCCGCCCAGATAGTGACCAACGTACTTATGGTGTTAAAACCCGCCATTGTGTGGATCGCGTTCCAGGATGAGCCAGTTTATAATCTGGTTCTCCCGAGTGGCTTGCGACATGATGGTTGGTTGTGGGGTGTATAGGGGTACATCCCTGTATTACTGTGCCTGCATCGGATATCCGCCTGTCCTGTCACTGGGACCTCGATTTGCTTTTTCCCTCACCGAACAGGAAAGAAGCATTTATACAGGCCTGCATAACTCTAGTGACCACCGATAAATTCATTGTTTGTTTGCTGGTTTTTTGGACTGCACTACGCTCACCATCAGGCGTAGTGCAGTCACTTTGTCGTGTTAACAACATTTTCTTAAATAAGATCCACTTACTGCTGTCCCAATGCATTGCAATGCTCCTCTGGCCCTTGTATTATAATCTGCCCCTCTTTAGGCTTATCCGGGTCTTCTGAAGCCAAAAACATGAACAATCCTTCTCCCTCCAAACTCTTTATTACAGCACGGTTAAATTCCGGAGTAGCTTCTTTCTTAAACAGGAATACGTACTTGGGCTTCGGTTCCAGCCTTTTTATTTTGTCTGCTTCATACTGCGCTAACTCTGTTAATACGTTTTGTAGGTTTTTGTTCGCCACTTTCAAGTTTTTCTGTAATTTTTGTATCAATTCTTCGTGTTTGGCCGGCTCGTTCCTAGAATATAAAAAAATACTTCATAACATAAAATGTCAGTGCGTTTAAACCTTTTAATTTTTTTTAAATCTTGTTTCTTGTTTGTTAATGCATTTCCAATTTTCCCTCATACTCGTATCATCAGATCTTAATGGAATTCATTTATTAATATACATTCACAAAACAAACATACTGGAGTTATGCGTGAATTGTACCCGACATGGAGATAGGCTCCCCCTATCACATCTTGCAATAGAAACATCTTTTGGGAAATTGTGTGTGTCAGTATTGTTGCATATATACCCCTTTAAAGATAAAAGCGTTAATATATCACGCAACAACGCACAGGAGCGGAGCAGTATGATAAACATGGGTGCAACATAAAATACTAGTTCTAATTCAGGACATTGTTTCATTTAAATTTCATTCAAATCTGTTCAACCGTTAAGGTCTGATGACATCCAAGTAGTCACATTAATAATATTATAAGGTTACATACTTAAGTAATGCAGTGACAGCTCTCTCTCTACAGAGCATTTGTTGGAAAGTCTTCCTGATTCTGTTGCCGACTAGAAACCTCAGGTTAGTTTTCCCCTTTTTACCAGGTTCCATACCCAATATTTTTATCATCTGGAGTTCACTGTAAAAAAATATAATGTTTGCTTTACTAGCTGGAAGTTCCCTCGTATGCGAAAGGCCGTCCGGGTTGGTGCTATCACCTTGTCTATTTCTGTAAGATAGTGTGCATCGGTTTTTTGTGAGACAGTGGTCGAGCTGGCCCATTCATGCTGTAGACAAAACTGTCTACAACGTGGCTCTAACACTCTTGAAAACTGTGAGGGCATAGGGCGAAAGACCTGCTTGTTGCGTCATTTAGACATAATTTAACATACCAGAGAAATCTCCGTAAGATCTTCGAAGGTATGTGAAGTCTACCAACATAGTACGATTAAGCCCTAACCCCTCATTAGTAGAAATCCATGCCGAGCAGTACGTAATACAGGGCTAGTATATCTATTAAGCTAAGCTTTGCCCGCGGTTGAGCCAGCGTGAGCGGACTTTTTCGGGATAAAAGTAGCCTATGTCCTAATCCACGTCATGGTCTATCTGTCTACCAAATTTCATCCAAAACCGTTCAGTCGTTAAGGCGTCATTGAGTAACAAACATCCAAACTTTCACATTTATAATAGAAAAAGTACATACTGCAGTCTGCAAATACATTTTACTGTTTTCTCAATATTTTATCATTGTATCGTACGTTTACTTTGGGGTAAACATTTGTAGTAAGTTTACACAGATTATAGTTCCACGAATACATACCTAAGGTTGGTAACATGTGTGCCGCAACACACGTTCTTATCAACATTGTCTATACATATTATTCTTATAGTGTCCATACAATCCTTCGGTAAACCCCTCGTGTGAGCCTGGAAATTACGTCATTGTTATATACAGGCTGTTATGGAGAAATAGGGTGTATTATTATTAGGGTTTATGGTATTTACATGGTGGTAGGTCCCTCGTATGCGAGAGACCGTCTGGATTGGTACCACCGCGCCGACTATTTCTGCCGCCAAGCACCAGTTTGTAGGCACTGTTGTGTTTCGATTTGAAGGACATTGAAGTCAGTGAAATTACTGGGCATTATGAGACTTAACATCTCATATCTCAGGGTGACGAGCGCAGTTCAGTGCCATGCAGTGCTTTGTAAATCAAAATTCTGTCTGGTATTGCTTCTGTTTATGGGCAGGCGTGGCGCTTACCATCAGGCGACCGCCTTGCTCGTCTTATCATTCAAACAAATAAAAAATAGGACAATATTTGGAACACATATCGGAGCATTGCTATCCTGCTAATATAAATGTGAAAGTGGATGATATTGTTTTTGTGACTTTGGTTGTTTGTTAATCAATCGCATTTTAACGGCACAGGGATTTTTAATAAATTTGGTACTTTTTATCCTGGAAATACATTTTATCTTTTTCCTTTTATGTTCTTTTTTCTTTCCACTTGCCTTTATCCCACTCGCAGTGGGGTCGGCGCAACATGCATTTTTTGAACACATGTTACTGAAAGATTTGGCTTGTAGTTCTTACAACCTGCCTGAAGTCAACCCCTCTGGGGAGAAACATCCAGACCCGAAACAAATATTTGCGGATCACACAAACATCGCACAAACGTGCGGGAGTCGAACCCGCAGCCTCTCGCTTCATAACCGGCTACTCGCCCACTGCGACAGAAGCCGCCATTAAAAATAAGCAGGGAGGATCCGACATATTATTCTATGCTCCCATTAACACCCGCAAGAGGGTACACAAACGTCCAATTAAGATACAATTCACCGATATCGGGTACAAAATCCTATGCCATGCAAATCAATGCCCGACCTGGATTTGAACTAAGGACCTCATGGTAAGACCTAAGTACGCTGTTACTACACCAATGAGGCGAAACTCGAAACGTAAGTATATATAAAACGTGAACAGTAAACAGTGTCTACCTGAGCAACTCCTCAATTAAATTTGAAGTGCTTCATTATCATTATTAGTAGGTTATGTTTGGAGTATTTACCAGTAATTCTAGATACAAATATATATTACAAGCACTTATGAAAACAATCGTGGTAAGTTTCCTTGTTTCGTAGCCACGGCTATTCACGTGTGTTAGATCATTTCGGGGTTAACCAGTTTACATCCAATAACTTCAGGCCGGTATAGTTCTGACGACCGTCGAGGGACGCAATTAGATTTGGACGGCACAATTTTTTTTTATTTGATTTAATAACGAGATGAGCAAGGCGCTCGCCTGATGATAAGCGGCACGCCTGATCATAAACAGAAACAACATCACACAGAACTTTGAATAACAAAGCACTGAACTGCGCTCGTCACCCCTACACATAAGATGTTAAGTCTAATAATGCCTAATAATTTCACTGGCTTCAATGTCCTTTTTAAACCGAAGCACAACAGTGCTTACACACAGTTGCTTGGCGGTAGAAATAGACAAAGCGGTGGTACCAATCCCGACGGCCTCTTGCATACGAGGGCCCTACCACCTTACAAAAATATAAAAACAATATCTCAACTTGAATGTTGACTATACACACCTCTTCCAAATCCGGGTCATCAATTTTACAAAACTTCACACTGACTGGCACTGCCTCTCTGATCAGGTCGTTACAGATATCCTCCGCTTTATGCATGACATCCTCAGTCACGGTGGTAGAATCCAGCTCTACATAGGACTCGTCAGCGCCGAGCCACCAGCTCGTGGTGGGCAGGTTGAATCTCTGCTCCAAGATAGCTGATAAGAGATGTTGGCCTGGGAAACAGAGCGTAAGTTTAAAGCGACAACACACATAAATAATCTGCAGGTAGGGTGGGTCTTGTGTGTTGTCCTTATGAATACTGGTAGATTCGTCATAATCGTGACTAGCATCCGTCATATATGTGCTTTGCGCTTAACAGATGGGCATTAAGCAGATGTGTTATGATTGGTAGAGCCACGCTGAAGACAGTTTTGTCTACAGCGTGAATGCGACGGCTCGACCGGGTCATTACCACTGTTTCACTGAAAATCGACGTAAGGTAACGGCTTGCTGCTGCGTTTCATACGGTAAGTGAGATATTCGGAGGCCCAAATCCCCCACCTTTCCCAATCCCTTAATAATCCCTTCCCTTTAAGGTCGGCAACGCGCCTATGATTCTTCTAGTACTGTAAGCGTACATGGCCGGTGGAGATTACTTACCATCAGGTGACCCACTTGCTCATTTGCAGGTCTATGCTATAAAAAAATGAAACAAATATTAACTATGAAAAACACAAACTGCATTCAAAAAATAACCTGATAGCCTCGGTAGCGCAGTTATAAAGCAAATGTGCTAAGACTGCTGTGCTAAGGTCTCGGGTTCGATTGTGTCAGGTAAAACTGATAATTCGCTTTTCTATCACAAAATACTTAATATCAGCCTGGAGGCTGGAATTGTACTCGGCATGGTGATAGCATCGCCCCCTGTCACATTATGAGACGGAAATAAGTTTGGCGAAATGTGGGTTACACCTTTGCCTACCTTCGAGGATTACAGGTGTGGTGCGTATGTATGTATTTTCTTTTTATTGGTAAGGCCCAAGATTTTACATCTCATTCACAATTAAAAAGTTACGATACCTGAATGTTGCTGCATATGGTCGAACCGTCTCTCCCAAACAATCTTCTGTGTCACAACAGTACCAACTTCCAATGGTTCTTTGGTGAAGTGCAAAGCTTCGTCCCCTTTACGGATGACTTGTAACACTTCTTTATCATTTATCCATCCCACATCATGTGGCTATTATTGGTTGAAGAAAAAATATTAATAAGTGGTTATAGCTAGTGGTAGCTCAGTAGGGTGTGGCATGGACTGTTTTGACCAAAGTAACAGGTTCAAAACTAGCCCGACAAGCATGCACATCTGATTTTTTCAAGTATATTATTAATTGTTGATTATTGCTTTCTTTAACCATGAAGGAAACATAGTGAGGAAACATGCACACCTGAAAGGTTTATATATATAGGTACCTATAAGATACAAAGAAACAACCAATGTTTTTCATTTAGTTTTATATGCTCACTGTAATTATTATTTATTTAAATTATAGAATTGTTATTGCATATTAATATTTCGTAGTTACATATTTATTTCATCTGGATACAACATTGTGATCATATTTCTCATCCCATACATGTGTTTTTTTGTATCCTACCTGTCCACCTCCTGCTGGGAACAGGATAGTATTCTCCATAGTGATCTGGTATCCTTCAAACTTGGATGACTTCCCATATTCTATGATGGGCTCCTTTGTTGGTTCACATTTTACCACTTTTGATGTAAACTAAAAAATAAAATTGTTTAGGTATACCGAAGTATTTAAAAGAGCATGCAACATTAACTATTTAAAGACGATTAGGGAGATAAAAATAAAGTTACCGAAGGTATTATTTTATCCAACGAGTTTTAAATTTAAAGCGCGAATATTTGCTTTTTACGTTGTTTTGATCATTGTCACTAAAACTTTATTTTACAAAATATGTTCTAAACTTATTTATGTTAATATAACCAATATAATTTTATTTATTTTGCGGGAATGTAATTATTATGGTACTACTCGGACGATTCATAATGCGTTATTTCCGGCTGATATTCAACAGGTTTATTATTGTATTCATGTTTACCTCAGTTAAAAAGCTGTCCTCTTGACACTTGAACACCATTTTACATAGATTTTTCAATAATTTACTTAATTTTAATTACATTCACATTAAATTCACAATTTTGCTATCCCGCGGAACAAGCGATCAGTGATGCCACCTTGCAGAAAAAAATATCACTAGATTTGGTCTCAAAACTCCCTAGATTTCGGGATATTTTCAACTAAAAAAATCACTAGAATTCACTAAATAGTTTAAAATGAAATTACACGATAGGTATTACAAAACAATGTAATTGCGAAAATAATAAAAAAATAATAATATAAAACCACGATAAAATCCGTTTAAATTAGTTTTATTTCAATGAGTAATATTGGCGTAAACGTAAGAAATCATTATTGCGAAAATAATTAACAAAAATAAAATTCTTCTTTCTCGTCGTACCCTCACTTCTGAGGATCGCGACCACACGTGATCTTCCTCCATCGTGTTCAGTCCTGGGTGGCATGGACCGCGTGGTATAGGCTACCACCAACCGCCTTCATGATGATGTCTGACCATTTGGCTGGTGTTCTGCCTCTGGCGCGCTTGCCTTCTATGCGTCCCAGTATTATGAGCTTCTCTAATTCATGTCTGGGAGACCGCATGATGTGTCCAAAGAAGCTCAAAATACGTTCGTGACAAATGGCAGAGAGTCTCTTTTGGACATTTAGCTCATTCAAAATTGACTCATTGGTTCTCATGGCAGTCCACGGTATTCGGAGCATCCTCCGCCACACCCACATCTCGAAGGCATCGATCTTATTAGCATCGCGGTCGTTCGACTTACCAAGTGCATAAAAATGTATTAATTCAGTTCGAAATAAAAAGAGATTTTCTAGGGAACTCGTGGTAACTTTGAATTATAGAGAGGTTCAAATTATAGCAGGTTTGAATTAACGAGAGTCAACTATATATCCATATCCACATCGTATATATACTTGATATTACTTTATATTACGTAAAAAAGGGTAACTGTAAGTGACTTTTTAATAACTGTTTATATTTAACGGTTCATAATTTTTATATTTATTTATTTTTATATTTAGTCTAGCACTAAGTTTTTTTTTATCGCATCGATCGGCAAACGAGCAAGTAGGTCACCTGATGGTAAGTGATTTCCACCGCCCATGTATGCCCACAATATCAGAAGAATTATGGGCGCGCTGACGACCTTAAAGGAAAGGGATAATTAGGGATTGGGAAGGGGAGGGGTACTTGGGCCTCCGGATATCTCACTCACCGTACGAAACACAGCAGCAAGCCGCCACTTTACGTCGGTTTTCTGTGAGATAGTCAGTGGTAATGACCCGGTTGAGCCGGCCCAATCATGCTGTAGACAAACTGGCTACAGCGTGGCTCTACCACTCATAAAATAAGTACTAAAAATATGCAGTAAATCAGTAACATGGATAAAAGTAACCACGTTATGTGGATGCATTGGATGCATCACTGCCCTCTCCTTGGGCCTCACAGAGAAAATAGTTAACTTATACAGGTTGTAAGCTTGTGGGATGTAATAAAAGTCAAGGAATATTATTTATTTTTATTTCCGACTTAACAACGAAAACAATATAATACTCATAATGTTTCCAATAAATAGAAACAATATATACGTGATATATTCAACTTTTATCATACATACATAATTCTATAACGCTGGGGTGTATTATGAAGGTTTCACTTCTTTCCGAACTTCTTCAGAGCCGCGTCCATGACTGCTATGCTGAAGTCTACATCCTGCTTGTTAATGCACATCGGTGGCTTTATCCTGAACACCTGTTAAAATAAATCATTTATTTATAATAGAAGAAACACAGGCTTAACCTACTGTGGTCAAGTTCTAATTTATTAATAGTCTATGTAACCGTAGAAAAATCTTGTATTCCCGCCAACCCAAATATTTCATTTTGTTACTTTCCTAATGCTGGCTTCTCAAATACTGCGTTGGGTGATATTACAAATTAATATAGACAGACACGCATCGTTGAAATGGCTCGGAAGCCATTATATTTTAGTTCAAATGACAAGTGACAAACTCAACTCCCAAAGTATTTTATATACTGCGTGAAGCCTCTAGGGCAGTGTTTCCCAACCTTTTTTAGGTCATGCCCCACCTTAACATTTTTTTGTTTAATTTGTCACCGGATATCGGTGATATAGCATTCGGATAGCATTGCATTTAAATAACCCAAAACGAAAGGGTTAAAGTCGTTTAAAGTCCATTTTTAAATTACCCCCCAACTATCAAATTGCCCCCCTGTGGGGCGTGGGCCGCACGTTGGGAAACACTGCTCTAAGGTGTATCATGAAGTACCATTATTGACCATCAACATGCTGTCCATTTTTAAGCCCATAGCATTACTTACATTGTTCCATCTGCCACCCCGCGCGACGAGTACTCCCTGGTCCTTGATGTTCTCGTGGATGTCGACCACCTGGGGCAGGTTGAGCGGGGTCTTGGTGCCAGGCTCGACGAGCTCCACGCCCAGCATGAGGCCCTGGCCTCTGACGTCACCGATCACCGGGTGCTGCTTCTGAAGCTGCATCAGCTGGCGGATGAAGTACTCGCCGACAACCTTGCTGTTCTGCTGTAGGCCTTCCTCTTCGATGACCTGGACAATAGGATATTTTTGTTAGTGTATAATAAAATAAATACACCCAACAGTCACATACATAGTCCTGACCCCACAGTAAGATACGAGTCTTGTGTCGTGGGTATCAGGAACTACGAGAGACTTTCGGTCTCACAACACCCAGACCCCGAAACAAATATTTGTGGATCACACAAACATTTGTCTCGGTGCGGGGATCGAACCCGCGGCCTCACGCTTCACTGCCTGCTACTCGCCAGCTGCACCAAGGAGGCTATCAAAAAGTGTATGCATCACAGTTATCGGGTTGACACTATCGGTAGTATTAATATTATTGGATGGTTGAATATTTTGGCAGGTCAAATGCGAGGATACATGATAAGTATTTTGGGTGATATAGGTAATATAGTAGCAATAGCTCGGTGGGGAGTGATACGGACTGTCGAGACGAAAGTCGCAGGTTCGAAACCAGCCCCAACAGCATACACCTATGACTTTTCTAAGTATGTATTAATTGTTAATTATCGCTTGCTTTAACGGTGAAGGAAACGTCGTGAGGAAACGTGCATACCTAAGAACTCGATAAGATTTCTCAAAGGTCGGTGAAGTCTGCCAACTCGTATTAGGCCAGTGGGGTGGAATTAAGGCCTAATTCCTCTCATTTAATAGATAGTATTGATATTGATTTAGGGTGAAAGGGGCAGTGGAGCTCACGGCTTCTGGTATAAAATAGTTAAAATTTAAAGAAAAACCCTCAAAAGATTATCAGGTCTCACCTCAAGAACAGCCTTGCCGACGACCGACGCCATGGGGTTGCCTCCGAAGGTGTTGAAGTAGGCGGCCTTGGAGTGTGCAGCAGCGATCTCTTTGGTGGTGACCACAGCGGCCAGCGGGAACCCGTTGCCGATGCCCTTAGCCATGGTCACGATGTCAGGCTTCACGCCGTGCGTCTGGAAGCCCCAGAAGTGGTCGCCTGTGCGCCCGAAACCAGTTTGTACCTGAAAAAATATAACAATAGCTTTACATTGAGACCGAAAGTCTCTCGTAGTTCCTGATACCCACGACAGAAGAATCTTACTGTTGGGTCAGGACTATGTGTGTGACTGTTGGGTGTATTTTTATTTTTTTACATATTTTTATAGCACAGTTTTTTTTATTTCATTGAATGACGAGATGTGCAAGGCGCCTGATGGTACCAGGCCTGCCCATAAACAGAAGCAACACCGCACAGAACTTTGAATTACAAAGCAGTGCATGGCATTGAACTGCGCTCGTCACCCCGAGAGTTAAGTCTCACAATGCCCAGTAATTTCATTGGCTTCAATGTCCTTCAAACCGAAACACAACAGTGCTTACACACTGTTGCTTGGCGGCAGAAATAGACAAAGCGGTGGTACCAATCCAGACGGCCTTTCGCATACGAGGGACCTACCATCTTGAATTATACCTTATGTTATTGGTATACATATTAGCTTGTACAGTGTACACTAAAGTTCTTTCTTTTTTTATAACATTAATTTCGCGTAACAACCGAGCTATAACCTCCATAATTTTTTTACTATACTAGACTCGTGTAAAGGTTTTTTCTGTTTCACTTGTTTGAGTGGTAGAGCCACGCTGTAGACAGTTTTGTCTACAGCATGAATGGGCCGGCTCGACCGGGTCGTTACCACTGTCTCACAGAAAACCGACGTAAAGTAGCGGCTTACGTTTCGTACGGTGAGTGAGATATCCGGAAGCCCAAATCCCCTCCCCTTCCCAATCCCTAATTATCCCTTCCCTTTAAGGTTGGCAACGCGTCCATGATTCTTCTGGTTGTGGGCGTACATGGGCGGTGGAGATCACTTACCATCAGGTGACTTGCTCGTTTGCAGGCCTATGCCATAAAAGATATTTATTGCATTATTTATTATTTATATTAGACTCTTGTATAGGTTCTTTTCCGTTCTACTCACCTCATCAGCAACATAAAGCCCGCCGCATTTCTTGATGGCTTCCTGCGCCTTCCTGAGGTATCCCTTGGGGAACTGTACGACTCCGCCAGCGCCCTGGATGGACTCCGCGAAGAACGCGCCCACGCGGCCCGCCGGCACTGAGTTACCTAGCAGCTGGATGAAGACCAATCATTAAAGCCGCTACTAATTTTTCATGGGTACTAGTTAAAAAATACCTTTGTTAAAGATTTTTTTTTATCCTGGCTCGGCAAAGTGACTACGCTTCACCTGATGGTAAGTGTAGCGCAATCCAAGAATAGTGTCGACCAACGATAAACAATGTGACCATCGTAGGTCGGCAAGATCATGCCGGCCTGCCAAAGTGCCAAGGGGGAGGGGAAGGATAAGGGATGGGAAGAGGGTTAGGATCAGGGGGCAAGCCCCCAGGGGAGAACCGGATATACACTGGCTGACCCTGGAACGCGACCCACACAAGGCGGGCCGCTATGGCAGGTTTTAGCACCAGAGTACGGTGGTCGCTATCCGGTCGGATACCAAGTATCCTCCCTTGTTAAAGATATTATTAAATGCAGCGATAGCTCAGCGGGGAGTGGTACGGACTGTCGAGATGAAAGTCGCAGGTTCAATATTACCCCAAGAGTATACACCTCTGATTTTTCTAAGTTACGTGTATCATCATCATCATCATCAGCCACAGGACGTCCATTGCTGAACATAGGCCTCCCCCAAAGATTTCCAGACCGACCTGTTGGAAGCGGCCTGCATCCAGCGACTTCCTGCGACCTTTATCAGGTCGTCTGTCCACCTTGTAGGCGGACGTCTTTTAGTTACGTGAATATTAATTGTTAATTATCACTTGCTTTAACGGTGACGGAAACATCATGAGGAAATCTACATACCTGCGAAGTTCTCCATACGAATTTCGAAGTTATGTTAAGTCTGCATAACCATTATTACTACTTGCGTAGTAGAAAAAAATTAGGTGCGTTTTTTAATACATATTTATGATCTATGGTAATGTTGATTCTTTAAATTTTAATTCAAACTACACTTGAACTACAATAAGTTGTACCTACTTGTCCCGTACACTTTTTATACAACTTTATCAATGATACACTTTTAGTTGGAACAGGTGATGATGTTAATAAAAAAAGTGCGCTCCAGAATTTCAACCCTTGGTATTCACCCCTAAATTTGGACCAGATTTTTTTTTATTTTTAGCTCAGCGCTGTCCTGTCCATGGCCTCGATGCCGATATGATTATCGTACATGTTACCTCGTTAAGCTGGTGAACGTATTTGTCTGAAGAGGGACAGTCTCCGGAGACGAGTTCCTCGCCGGGCACCTGTGACAGCGAGTCCCTGCAGCCACCAAAGATGCCGCGGAAGGGGTCGGGGTGAACAGCCTGTACAAATAAAAGATATAAATATACACCCAACAGTCACATACATAGTCCTGACCCCACAATAAGAAAATGGTCTTGTGTCGTGGGTATCAGGAACTACGAGAGACTTTCGGTCTCACAACACCCAGACCCCGAAACAAATATTTGTGGATCACACAAACATTTGTCTCGGTGCGGGGATCGAACCCGCGGCCTCTCGCTTCACAGCCTGCTACTCGGCCGCTGTGCCACGGAGGCTGTCAAATTAGATATATTTATTTAAACTTCATTGTACACAAGGAGTAGAGGATAGAACACTAAACTATAACTAATATGAGAAGTACAATTAGCGGCCTTATCGCTCAGGGCAATGTCTTACAGGCAACCATGGGATGGAGATGAAAGGAGAAAGAAAGGGCAGTCAAGAGTGTACAATAAACTAATTTCAAATACACAAATATAATTGATAGTTAATTGAATTGATATACTAATTAAATAAATAAAAGAAAATATACATATTATACATATACTAATAAACTAATTATAAAGTATAATATATGTACATATATAACTAAATATAATTGATATAAAGATGTATTTTTTATTAGCCTGAACAACAAGGCAAGCAGGTCGCTTTCTTGATAGTAACCATCACGTCTGTCCGTACATAATATTAACACAATGTAAGTATTTCGGATTACAAAGAATTGCCTTGTACTGCGCTCTTCATCTCGAGACACTAGAGGACTTCAACCCTCTACCCCGGCACAGCCCCGGTAAATTTTTAGTTTTCAATCTGTTTTTGATTTTTAAAAATTGTTGTATCTTTTTTTTATATATCTATTTCGAATTTCGATTTTTTTTTTAAAGTAACAGAAAACTTAGTTGGCACTTTATAATTCAAAGTACCTACATATTAGGTGCTTATAAGCCAACTGTTATAATCTTTTTATATCCTGCACGGTAAAGTAACTACACTGGACCTGAACTTAAGTACAGTGCAATCCAAATATAATGTCGAACGTCAATGTCCTTGAAACTGGAACTCAACAGGGCTTCTACACTTGTACCCTACGAAAAGCGATGGTATATTCTAGTATCTACCCAGAGGAACTCTCGCCTAATAGAGTAACCATCTCTTGAATACTAATATCCTGGATAAACTCACGTGGTGGTATCCAGTTGGTACTGGGATGGCCATCCTGTAGGACTGGGTGGCGGTCAGGCCCATGAGGGAGCTGGTGTACCCGTGGTAGCTGGTCTGGAGCGAGATGATGTCCAGGTTCCCGGTGTATGCCTTGGCGAGCAGGACCGCCAGCTCGTTGGCCTCTGAACCGCTGTTGGTCAGGTAGACCACCTGAGAATGGTTAAATTGGTATTAAAATACACTAGTGGACCCGGCAGACGTTATTCTGGAATCAGATCGCAGGGGTACCGGGTCTAAATATAAATCCACATATCCAAAGACTCGCTTAAAGACACATAAATTTCATCAAAATAGGTCCAGCTGTTTAAGAGGAATTCAGGGACAAACACGTACAAAAGAATTATATATATAAAGATAAGCTCAGACCTGTATCCCCAAGACCTACGCAGAGGTACAACGAGGTTATTTCCACCCCATTCTGATTATCCGATCAAGGATTTGAACCCATTACCTCACGGTTTCTCAACCTAAGTAAGCCGCCACTAGAGCAATGAGACGAATAAAACCATAATGAGTAATGCTTCATATTCAGATCATATTTTTTGTACAGCAAATGTATATTTACAACTTCTCCATTTTTTTGTTTATAAACTTATTTGCGGGATATAGAAAACTTCTTATATAGTGTCGAAATATGAACACATACATTTCACTTCTGGCTTACCTACAGAAGTTAAAATGGTGGGTGAGTGGGCCGGATAGGCATAAAGACGTCAATCAGTATGAAATCAAGCGTGTTTTTTTAGTGCTTGCTGTAACTTACGTTCAAGTCACCAGGGAACTTGGAGGCCAACAGTTCAATGTACTCGTACAGTTTAGGATGGCGGTACAAGTTGGTCGTGTGCCACATCGTGTCCACCTGCTCCTTCAGAGCGGCGTTCACTTTCCTGCAACCATCAAAATGATATAACGCAGCTCCTATTTTTTCTATTTGATTGAATGACGAGACGAGCAAGGCGTTCGGCTGATGGTAAGCGCCACGCCTGCCCATAAACAGAAGCACCACCACACATAACTTTGAATTACAAAGCACTGCATGACACTGAAATGCGCTCGTTACCCTGAGACATAAGATGTGAAGTGTCATATTGCGCAGTAATTTCACTGGCTTCAATGTCCTGCAAACCGAAACAAAACAGTGCTTACACACTTGCTTGACGGCAGAAATAGACAAAGCGGTGGTACCAACCCAGACTCTCGCATACGAGGGAGCTACCATTTTGTACCCCTTGTTGTATTAGCTTTAATGGTACCATAAGGTAGCGGTTCCCAAACATTTCAATACCCGCACCGATACAAATGTTTGTGTGATCCCCAAATATTTGTTTCGGGGTCTGAGTGTTGTGAGACCGAAAGTCTCTCGTAGTTTCTGATTCCCGCGACACAAGACTCGTATCTTACTATGGGGTCAGGACTATGTGTGTAGGGATTGCAATCCGGAAAACCGGATCCGGTAATCCGGCGGATCCGGCATCATTTTACGTCCACCGGATCCGGTACCAATATACCGGATCCGGCGACCGGATCCGGTGCTACAATTTTTAGATATTTAAATAGAGTTGTCGCATTATTAGGTACTTTACTATGCCAAAGAAAAAAGTCATACGATCAGAAATGACAAAAATCTTGGAAAGAGTTGTTCAAGATGATAACTCTAAAGAAAAATTTGGAAGAAATAGTAGAAGAGAACTTAGATTCACCCTCACTAAATAAATATTTGACATTACAGGAAGAATTACAATTACAAACCCAGCAAGAAACCATGTGTATAACATACTAAACAAGAGAAAGATTTTCATAAAGTACTAAAAAAGTAAATGACTACATTTGAAAGGTCACGAAGTTTTGACGGAGTTCGAAGAGAATACTTGTCCGCTATTTATGACTATTTGCTGACAATAAAGCCGACAAGTGTAGAAACTGAAAGGGCCTTTTTGGCCGCAGGCTATATTTGCAGCTCTATTAAAAGTCGACTAGCAGATGACACAATTAACAATATTTGTTTTCTCCGATCCTTTTTTCAAAATCAACATTGATTTTCTATGTATAATGAATACTAAGACAATTATTACTTAAAATTCTACTGAAATAATTATTTTTCGTAAGTTGATTAAACTAAAAAGTTGAAATTATAAGACAAACTCATTATTGTGATAATTGTGCCATTCATTACAAAGATTCATCAAATCATGATGGTGCCTGTCATAAATATAAGACTTGTTTGTTGCAATAGTTAGCATTCTCAAATACTTTATTAATTATTGTGATCTCATCTCAATAAATTACGTAAGGTTAATTATATTCGATTTTATAATTTTACTTACTAAAATAATTGATCTATATGTGAAAGTGAAATCTATGAAAATTGAGCTACTTGTTTTATCGTAAAAATTTTACTAGTTACCTACACTACTAAATTTTATTTGTTTGCTCGTTGTCTAATCTTAACATTAGATTGGAAATAAATTTTTTATGTGTTTTATTTTTTATAAACTACCTATATTAAGCACAATAACACTTGATTAACTTACTAACAGTTCATTTTGAACCGAAAAGCGAAAATCACCCTAACTTGATTAGTGGAAATCCGGTCGGATCCGGCCGGATTGAAAATGACGCCGGATTGCAATCCCTATATGTGTGTGACTGTTGGGTGTATTTATTTATTTTTACATTTAAAGTTACGGAACACTCAACAAACTGAGAACCTTCTTTTCGAATTCGGTTAATTAATCCATACTCACGGATGACAATGTCCAACGGAGACGGTGACGATACCGCCAAAGAGGTCGAGGTATCTCTTGCCCTCGTTGTCATACAGCCATTGCATGTGTCCCTGGTGCAGGAGCACAGGCTTCCTGTATACGTTGGTGATGGCAGGTGGCATGTGCTCCGCCTTGATCTTCTCGATCCTTTCGTATGACGGACCCTGTGAGCGAAAAATTGTTTGTAAATTGCACAACCCTTTAGTTGACTAAAAAAGTATGTACTACGATTTAAATATTCGGTTTTTATGTATGAAGTAGGTATGTAGTACGAATATGCAATGCATGTCTAGTAATCGCCTTCCGGTCAGTCACTCAAGAGAAAAATATGTAAATAATGTATGATTTATTATGTTTATGCGAATATTATTCATAGAAATCGTTGAATAGATATTGACAGCCTCCGTGACCCAGCAGGCTGTGAAGCGGGAGGCCGCGGGTTCGGTCCCCGCACCGAGACAAATGTTTGTGTGATTCACACATATTTGTTACGGGGTCTGGGTGTTGTGACACCGAAAGTCTCTCGTAGTTTCTGACACCCACGACACAAGACTCGTATCTTACTGCGGGGTCAGGACTATATGTGTCTGTTATTAAGGTAGAAAGAAAGACTGGCCATGTCTACTGAAAAATCTGCTCATCAAAATGTTAAACTTTTACTTAATAAAAAAATTCGCTGTAATAAATAAGGGTTATCGAATGAAGTTCGATTGGTTGGCGTATCGCAGGTCGCAAGGTTTTTATTCGTAAACCTTTTAAGAGAAAAGTCACTATGGGTTGTACTAAGTAACCGTGGGAGCGTGAGCCTCTAGGATTGCCCCTATTTGTAAAGGGTGAACCTATGGTAGTAATTCAGTCATTCCACTACCAAATAACTAACTTCCATTATTAAATAACTAACAAATTATTAGCGTTGTTTATCGAAGTTGAATATATGTGTGAGTAAATATGAGGTTTAAAATATTCGCAAAAAATTGGCTACGATGTTTAAAAAAACCGTTTTTTGCACGACTAAAAAATATCAATACGTTATGATATCTACTATCATTGCGTAATAAAATAAACATTCAAAGGTTACATTTTTACTATCAATTAAAAAGATAATGACGTGAAATCCGCAATATAAAATTTATTTAGTTACTCGAAGAAATATAATACATAATACTATTTTTAGTTTTTCTATTTATGATATTTTTATTAAAGAGAAGGAAGTTCCCATAATATTTAGAGACATGAAGTGACAAAAATAATCGCCATGAGAGAAGACAATTTAAAAAAAAATACTTCTCTACTTTTTGTATCACCCATACAACATACACTATCCCACTGCTAGCATGAGCTCCTTATTGATAAAGGGGCTAGGTCTTAGTTTATCACGATCCCCTAATGCGGCTTGGTAAACCTCACATACCTTCGAAACTTTTAAGGAAATATCATAAGAAAGTATAAAGGTTTCTTCACGATGTTTCCTTCACCTTTATTTATAATTTAACATGATTACACAGGTAGTTTGAAAGAAAGAGATGTATGCCCTAGGTGCTGGATTCGAACCAGCGATCTCTGTCACGGTAGTTCATAATACAGTTCCAGCTAGGCTATCACGGTTATTTTTTCTGTACATAATTGCATAAAAAACCTAAAATAGTCCGCAAATGGAGTTTCTTTTTATATTCGCTGTACACTCTCCTAACTTTTTCTACAACAGTGTTCAAAATGCTCAACGTTCTAAGTTTAAATTTAGCTTTTTTTATGGCATCTTTGAGACATTATGCCAGTGTCAAGTTAGAATTAAATTTAGTTTTAGGTTTAAAAATTACATCACAAGCTCGACATCATCGTTTAAAAATCTCTATGGTTAAAACATCCTAACTTTTAGCTGTATTGATAAAAAAAGACTCACAACATATTTGTTAGGCACAAAATCCGTTGACGGCATTTTGGCGCCGCTGCTGTAGGTGCGGATTGCATTGTAGCATAACTTTGATCCTGAAAAACAGTATATTATACTATAAAATTGTATTATACTACATTCTATAACTTCTGTTTCGAACACGATTATCCATTTTGAAAAATAGTCCGCAAGTTCCTTAAATGAAAAAATACCATTAATATTTTTTTTTATAACTATTATTTAGAAGTAAAATACCTCTGCTCGCCATTTTGATTGTGCTACTTCCAATGAACTGGTGCGAGTAGTGCGGGTCTATATATTATGTTCATTACAATTTGAATGGCAGCCCGGCGACCGTTGACTTATTGTAGAATTAATTTACAGTTTAAACAAAATAAAGCTTGGTTACACTGGAGAAATATTTCAATCATTTTATTTAGTCTTCACTCTGAGTCACTTGATAATCATGAGGTACTTCTTTAATAGTAAATTCTCGACTGACGTTTTTTTTATTCATCTTGAGTGTTTTTTTTTTCTCAGCTAATTGAGTTCATAATAATTGTTTGATATTGTGTTAATTAATGTGATGGCGACCAGCGAGGGCTTACAGGACCATATTAGAAAACTTAATATCCTACTAATATTATAAACGCGAAAGTTTGTAAGTATGGATGGATGTATGTTTGTTACTCTTTCACGTAAAAACTACTGGATGTATTTTAATGAAACTTTACAATAATATAGCTTATACATCAGAATAGGACATAGGCTACTTTTTATCCCGGAAAAAGCAGACCACGCGGGCGGAGCCGCGAGCAAAAGCTAGTATGACATAATTTGTTTGCCTCGCTAATACTTTAGTTGTAGTCCATCGCCACCATATTTATAGGCGGTTTTTAATTACCTACTACTTACAATAAAATAAATTTAAATCAATCAACGTTACTCAATGACCTTACATAACGATAAGTCGGTGAAAAATAGGATCCCAAATTTTCTTTCTTGTTGTTTACCGAAATATAAACGCGGGTAATACCTCATTTATGTCATAGGGCATTCGAGTGGTAAAGCTACGCTGTTGACAAGTTTGTCTACAGCATGAATGGGCCGGCTCGACCAGGTCGTTACCACTGTCTCACAGAAAGCCGACGTATAGGTAGTAGCGGCTGGCTGCTGCGTACGGTGAGTGAGATATCTGGAGGCCCAAATCCCCCTCCCCTTCCCAATCCGTAATTATCCCTTTCCTTTAAGGTCGGCAACGCGCCCATGACTCTTCTGGTGGTGGGCGTACATGGGCGGTGGAGATCACTTACCATTAGGTGAACCACTTGCTTGTTTGCCGGTCTATGCTATAAAAAATAAATCCCTTTCCTTTAAAGTCGGCAACGCGCCAATGATTCTTCTACTATTGTGGGCGTACATTGGCGGTGGAGATCACTTACTATTAGGTAACCCACTTGCTCGTTTGCCGGCCTATGCTATAAAAAAATATTTTTATCTGTTAATATGGACGCGGCGCGCTGCCGAAATGTTATCAATTAAAACACAAATCATGTAACATATACAAATAAACTTAATAATTTGTGATCTGTATAAGAATATCAGTGTGCCAAAGACTTAGTCACGCTATCAGTCGCACACTCAATAGATATGACATTACAGGGCCTAACTCAGTGCTCGGTTATTTGGGTCAAAATGTACAGACAACTAAAACTTAGGTACAGACTAAAATCGAAATATACCTGCTGTTACAAATGTGTTTAACCCCTATAAACATATTTTAATCATCAATGAAATAACGTATTATGTACAAAAGTTTTATAAACAGCTAGTGGATGATGCCACTCATGGTGAATCTACTCGTACCTGGGCCTAACTACAATTGACGTCTATAAAGTAGTTGTAAAGATAAGTGCAGCGCAGTACAAACATAATGGCGACCGTCAAGAGACGTTGCGTCTCTCAACGGTCGGCAAAATTATGTGATCTTGAAGCTACTGGATGTATACTGGCTGACCCCGGAACGCTACTTGTCTGAACGGGCTACTATGGCGGGTATTATACCATATTACGTTATCGTTATCCAATCAGGTACATAAATAATCAGTTAGGTACCCTCCCAAATAAAAATGTAAATCAAAATAGCAACGATGCTAATAGGTCTGTTCCCCAATAATCGACATAACCCGTAACCCTGCTTCGGGTCAATATTACTAGTAGCTTATCTAGCAGCTACTTGGGCATTTAAGACGTTATTGACTTATCATTCATGAACTCGGTTTGATATTATTATTGTTGTTGCAATGTTTTTCATTAAGGCGTAAAGATAAAGCTATAAATAAATTTACGCCACCAAAAAATTTGCACTTACTGGAATATTCCCTAAATGTAATTACCATGTTACATAAAAAATAATTTCTGGTTGCCCCCCCATAATTTGTTCTAAATTCCACAAGGGCGTCGTATGAAAAGAAAAATTACAGCGCTACTAGGCCTCTGAAATACGCATTACTATCTGTTACTGAGGAAAGAAGTTTTTAAAACAAACATATAATTTCCAGTAGGTGAGATAGCAAATATTATACCGATTGTATAGGTAGATATTGATTAGTATTCGCTTCCGAAATGGCTCGATTTATCTAAGACACGATTATATAGATATATATCCGCATTTAGAAGAATATTGTTATAGAAGTGTGGGTACGCGATGATTTTTAAATGGTCATTTTGTCACTAGCTTTATTTTTTATCGCGTCTACTGACCCTAGTATAACCCATGTCCTTGGACGAAGGTCACTATCAAGTGGGTCGTTGATTCGTCTACTTGTGGAAGCTAATATATTCCCTATTTATAATTGGATACTCTGTTCTAATAGTTACGCAGCTCCTCAAGCAAGCATGATTGTTATTACCTACCTATTAGTTATTCAATCTATTCGACATGTTACCTAACCCTTGTTCTGGCTTTAAATAATTGTTGATGGTGGTCAAATTAGTCGTCATGATGTATATGCGTAGTTGTGGGCCACGAAACATTCATCTCAGCTTATTGCCGTCCACTGTTGAACGTAAGCCTCACCAACTGAGCGCCAACCATCCCGGTCTTGGGCAACCCGTATCCATCCGTTACCTGCCATCTTTTTCAAGTCGTCGGTCCACCGTGTAGCCGGGCGCCCTACACTACGTTTGCCTAAGCGTGGTCTCCACTCCAGCACCTGTCTGCTCCACCGACCATCTGTCCGTCTGCAGACATGAGCGGCCCATTTCCACTTCAGCGTGCTAATTTTGCGAGCAATATGCTTGGATAGAATCCGAAATGAAGTCATCCGCCAAAGAACCAAAGTCATTGATATTGCTCACGAAACATTAGAAAAGCGCAAATAATTGGGATCTCGGCGTCCTTGCCCTTCCGACGTCAATATCGCTCCACGCGTTCTACTCTAGGACCGACTCTGTCGCTGATAGCCTGCGAGGTATCGCTCTACGGGTCGGAAAACGCTTTGGCAGGACAGATTACAATAGACATATAATTGTATCACAATCAATACACTACGAATATTATAGCAGTTTAGGTATGTCATGCTCGCTTTAACGTCTGTGCTTGCGGCCGGGTCAGTTAACTCCCTGTACCCTGGTTGAGGAGGCCGATGGTTGGTACATGCGTCATGCTCGTGAACTGCTTGTGTGGACTGGTCTACTCAAACTTTGATTGGCTGTTTATTTATTCATATTGTTCTTCAGGATCATGTGCAAAAATTATTACAATATAATTATTTGACTTATAACGTTCCTCATTGGCATAAATTGAGCTGTTCTAATTCAAATCAATAATACTTTAATGTATGTTGTGCTAATATGTATTGTAAATCTGTTTAGAAAAGAGCAACATTACAGTTTCTTGACCGTTCTTCTTTAACGAAACATTTCCAACTGGCGGTAGAGTTAAAATTTGACTGAATCTATATGATGTTTGACATTTTGCTATATTATGATCAAGGAAAGCCTGCTCATATAATTTTCTAAGAATAAAGATACATGAATTGCCCAGGATTGCAATTTGTCCCCGGCATGGTAATAGGCTTGCCCCCATTACTTAAACACGTGACTTGGCGCCAGAAATAGACAAAGCGGTGGTACCTACGCAAAAAGACTGTCGCATACAGAGATACCTATTGTTTAATAATTACTGCCGAAAAGATTGAGGTACGATATTTAGCTAATAACGCTTGTTTATTGACATTGTTTACAAAGTGGTTATCGTTAATGGATAACTGTGTCACTTAACAAATGTTGTAGGTTAAAAAATAATAAATACTTTGAACAGTTCATTCACTTATTTATCTCAAACGCAGCGAGGTAAATAATTCCATTGTGCGTAAATGGTGATAGTCAAAACATATTATATTAGTGACCTTGTTAAGCTTTCAAAATTCAATCATTCGCTAATTTGAAGAGAGCAATTTTTTAACTAGCCCTGTATTATACATGTCCCCCCCTCTCTCATCTACTGAATGAGAGAGGGGTTAGGCCTTAGACCGACGAAAGCAATATAAAAGGAGAATTCAACCATACATTTTACGAAATCCCCACCTTTATTGAAGGAGTACCTACACTGACCTAATGACGCGCTAGCCTGTCGGTTTTCTATTCTAATTTAAATAAATAATTATTATAATTTAATTATGGCCTCATCGATTTTCGATGATTTCGCCAATGTCGAGTATTATAATTATTAAGAATTAAGAAATATTATTATGTAATTATTAAGAATAAAAATTAAAACGTAGACATCTTTAATCAAAACAAATTGTTTAAATTATTCAGCCTGTCGAGTTACTTGGGCGGTTTTATCCATCCATGTTAAAAATAAAATTCTCAAAAATGTATCAAAGTAGAAAAATAGAACCATTACTGCTCCCACATCAGGTGAACCTGTATATCAGGAACTACGGAGGACTTAAGTCCCACAAAAACTGACTAAAGCAGATTACACAAGCATTTCTCGGAGCGAGAATCGAACCCGCGTCTTCGAAGTGTCAGTTGACTGTAGAAGTCTTTCGTAGAATCGTACTTTTCTAAATTCTTATGTGGGTCACATAGTAAGTAAATAAATAATAAATACATCCAACACACACATAATCCTGACCCCACACTTAACTTGTACCGTGGGTATCATGCAAACATATTTTGTCTCGATACAGGAATTGAACTTGTGGCAGAACCACTGCGCCACAGACTGACAAATTATTATGATTATTAAGTATTATGAAATATGTCGTTTATAACGCAATGCAGTGATTTAATTATTTTATTCACGTTTCTCGAACTGACTGACAAAATAAAACAAAACAAATAAAAATGTAACATTGTTTTATTAAATAACGCTCACAATCGCGCACGTTGTTACAAATCTCCGCACAGTCCCATAATTTACGCACTTCACTTACACTACACAACAGTCTGTGTCAAAAGGACTAACATCAAAACAGGCCTGGAACTATCATTACCATTAATTTACGTCACATCTACGAAACTGGATTTTCAGGAGAAAAATCCATACGAAACTGGATTTTCGGGATAAAAATCCATACGAAACTGGATTTTCAGGAGAAAAATCCAGATTAAAATCAAATTATTACATTAAATGTCAAATATGTATTGAATGCGTTTTCTCCGTGTGAATTCTAGCCGAGCAAGCTGTCAGTCGAGCCCGCCATATGTTCCAGTAGGCACTGTATTGACCCCAATCGTGCATCACACGCCCTATGTTTAGTCGTCGCCGGCGGATCTCTTCGCCTTCCTGGCGCGCGGAGACTGCTTCGGAGCTTTGGGAGATTTTTCTGCAACAAAAGAGCACATTATAAGAATAAAAAAAACATATTATACGAACAAAACACGTTATAAAGATAAATGGGATAATGGGAATAAAAGAACACATTACAATAATAAAACAACACATTATAAGAACAAAAAACACGTTTTATGCTTTTTAAGCATAAATAACGAGCCAATAAATATTTGTACATAAGTGGTAGAGCCGCACCATAAAAAGTTTTGTTTACAGCATGAATAGGCCCGGCTCGACCGAGGTAGTACTATTAGACACCGATGTGAAGTGGGCATGGTGCATCACTCATGCGTTTCGCATAGTGAGTGAGATCGTGATGAAATTGGTTCAAAAATGAGCCCGCAATTATGATTTTATTTGTAGGTATGAGCAAAGGTGGGTGCGCAGTGGGGACATGTCACTATCTCGCTCGCACGCGTGCTCCGTAATGGCTATTTGCCACGGTGACGTCAAAGTTTGCGTCGTCTGTTATTTGACAAGTTTCTCCGCCATCAGATTTGAATGACTTCTAATTTATTTGTGGACGCATTAATGAAATTCTTTCTGCAATAGGTTCAGCAAAGAATTAAAATATGTAAGCATTGTAGGACTCAGTTCCACGGCTGTAATTATAATATGGCATATTTAATTACAAGGATGTGACATGGTTTAACGATTACTGTCGTACATGCATCTTAGACCACTGGAAAAATTGTATGACTGGCAAAAAGTTATATAATCCACATAACAAATACAATATGAAACTATTATGTTCCTATGGCCTTGTGCATGCTACCGTACGTTATCAATGCCGTGTAATCCTTATAATTCAAGTGATTTTATCATACTTTGCTTCTGTTTGTCTTTAGATTTAAATTGAAAAGTAATGTGTGCTTTGACACGGAAGAATGATTCGAATTTTAAAGTTTGAAAACATGTAGGTTGTTTTTCCAAACCCGGGGCCTTTAAGCTGTAACAACCAGAAGAAAATGTATGGCCTTGTTCTATTTTACATGCGATGCCACACGAGCCTATACACTCGCGATGATTAGCCAGTACATTAGTTTAACGATAGACTTTTTAATCGTACATGATTGATAAACTAATATATTTGCTGGTGGTAGAATATTCATATCAGTCTGGATAAAGACCTCCCTGCACATGGTGTTAAAACCTGCCATAGTGACCCACACACCTTGTGTGGATCGCGTTCTAGGATCAGCCAGTGTATATTCGGTTCCCCCGAAGGGCTTGCGACATGACTTGATGGTTGGTTGAGGCGGGTATAAAGGTACATCCTTGTATCCCTGTGTCTGCATCGGTCATCCGCCTGAACTGTCTCAGGCCCCTCGTTCTTCCCTCTCCGGAGAGGGATGAAGCATTTATACAGGCCGGCATGATTCTGCCAATGTTACAAATATGTATGTAACGAACTATGTTTTAATATACTTCAGGTTTTATCTGATATTTAACACCGTTGTCTAACTGCCGCACTCACGAAATAAATTGATTTAAATTGCTATTAAGTTCACCTCTTAGATTTCTGGCAAAAGAACTAAAAAAAAAATGCATTGACTATCAGAAATACATGTTATGAAAAATAATAATAAAAGGTTACTTATATTCCCTTCATTATTCTAATAATTTCATTTCATCATCATCATTATTTTCTGTAAAATAAAATGCTTGAGCGATTTATCATCTATGTGCGCAAGCCATATGGAGCTTGTGTATTTTTTTTAAAGGTACAGTATAGGTATACATCCCGCGATATCTAACTACTATCAAAACACTTTCATATGGCGAGCAAGTAAGACTTTAAATATGGTGTGTAAATCACATGATTTTGACATTTTTGATGCTAACTTGGTAACAGTGAGGAGAGTGCTGAGTCGTGACTTTTTCTCAAAATTTTAATACTGAATTGTATACTTTTGTTTCTACTATGTGGATCTATCCATACATGACTGCACAAAACTAATTTTATTATTTCTAACAATTTTTTTTGTTGCGGTGTCAAGTTTATAGTATCGACTATCCAACCACGGTATATTGTTCCTATACTAAGTTTTAACAGTGAGGACGTGTAAAATGGCTACATGTTACTTATAGACAATACTCATAATGTTTTGTAATGCTGTTGGTACTCCAATAAATAAATAAATAAAGGGTTTCTAAACGGTCACAGCAAGTATGTGTTCCATGCATAGAGCAGTGCTTTCTTTTACATGCAAATAAACGCAAGTAAATACTCGGAGTTTTTGGCGGGAATTCTTACAGTGCGGTTCATGGCTTATTTTTTATATTATTTCTTAAACTAGTTTAGAGTTGTGTTTGTTGTATAAAAGTGGTGTGGATTTGTGCAATAAACATTGACGGCGATGAACCGTGTATGGAAATATTGAAATAAGTGAATTATGCTTAATTCACTTATTTCAATATTACGATGCTTCGTACTGGGAGGAATTCACACCAAAACTTCAACAAGATTTTGAAAACGTCCACACCGGTGTTTCATCGTTCTTATAAAAATAAGCTTGAGAATAAATTATACTTGACATTGGCAAAATCCTACTAATATTATAAACGCGAAAGTTTGTAAGTATGGATGGATGTATGTTTGTTACTCTTTCACGTAAAAACTATTGAATGGATTTTAATGAAACTTTACAATAATATAGCTTACACATCAGAATAAGACATAGGCTACTTTTTATCCCGGAAAAAGCAAGTCACGCGGGCGGAGCCGCGAGCAAAAGCTAGTGCATAATAATGCGAAGCCAGCTTTGAGTGGTAGAGCCACGCTGTAGACAGTTTTGTCTACAGCATGAGGGACATTCTTTTACAAATCGAACACTTTTTTGACTTGACAATTTTGATTGGACCCAATTTTTTTTAGAGTCTATACTGAAAATAAACAAACACGTATACGCGGATTTTGTTAAAAAAAAAATCTTCCCGAAAATATGACCATTGTGAATTTCATTGCTTTATCCAATTCTGTTACATGTAAAATTCATTATCTCTGGTTCTACTGATGATATCGTTGAATTTTTTTTTTTCATTTAAAAGCTAGTAATATCGGCTTTTAGTCACGTGAATATTGTACTTCTTCAACTTGAGTACCTTGAAAATAATAACGATTTGATTGTTTAAATAATATTATCATAATGTTAACCACAACGAAATCGATTGAAAAAAATACTATCGTATTCGTAATGTTTTTAGCTACAAAAGCCTTCTTTCAGAAAGATGGGGCCGTTACTAGTTTAAGAGTGAGAAAATAATTTTAACTGCGCTTCAAGTTGCGCGGGCAACACGCTCAAGTACTGAGCGCATAAAGTTTATTTTTTAGCGCGTTGGCGTAAATTTTGTCTTTCGAAATCATGATTTATGTGTGTTTTAACTAATAAAAAAACTTAGTCAAGTATATGTGTTAGGTATAATGCGTTCAGATTCATTGTTTAAATTTTACTAAACGTTCCCGTGCGATTCAACCTGAAAACGTAAAAAGGGTAACTTCAAAAAGTATACGTTCATTCCACTGTTGCATGCCTGTACAACAGCATTTTATACAAACGAAGTACACACCATTAATATAAATACAATGAAATCTATGCGAATAAATCCTATAAATCCTGTATCGAGAGATAATTTATTTCTAAAACTATATATATAATAGACTGATTGAAAATTCAATAGTGCCATTTGAATTTAAAGACCGAAAGATTATTGAAGAAATGGATTTTAATTACGATACCGTCACACAATGTTATAAGTTCCTTCTTTCTCTAGAATGTTGTACAAAAATACACGTTCATGTAATACTTGACAGAATGTACCCACTGGAATAACTCTTTTGGAGTTTGAATTGGATTTCCTACTTTTTGGGGGCTTGTTCTGGCAGGTAACCTTTTCAATGTCACTCCTAAGCCGTCGCACGCCCCTTCGCCGTGGGACGTTAGATAGAAGTGCCACTCTGCTGCTATGCCAAAGTCTTGTTGATCATGAATGAGATCGGCAAAAAAAAACTGGTCTTATATTGAGCACTCACTCCATCAGAAAAATAAATATTTTTTTACTTTACTCAAGTTTTGAGTAAATGAGGAGATAAACAACAACGATTAAAACATCTATCCTTTCGAATTTTTGGCAGTACCGATGAAAGTGGTGGTTGTGACATTTTCTCTCGTGTAAATTTCCCTAACTTGGTTTTTCTTACTCACTTTAAGAAATAAAAAGGCTGAAAAGGAAGATGTGTGCCCGTACTACGCTTTTCCCGAAGTGAACTGCGTGAGCAGTTCGAGACTAATTTTCAGACACACTCCAGCATGTTTCAACACATCGCGCGCTGCCCGCGCAACGTGAAGCGCAGTTGAAATTATTTTCTCATCCTTAAACTAGTAACAACCCCATATTTCTGAAAGAAGGCTTTTGTAGCTAAAAATCATACGAATACGATAGTATTTTTTTCAATCGATTTCGTTGTGGTTAACATTATGATAATATTATTTAAACAATTAAATTGTTATTATTTTCAAGGTACTCAAGTTGAAGAAGTACAATATTCACGTGACTAAAAGCCGATATTACTAGCTTTTAAATGAAAAAAAAAAATTCAACGATATCATCAGTAGAACCAGAGATAATGAATTTTACATGTAACAGAATTGGATAAAGCACTGAAATTCACAATGGTCATATTTTCGAGGAAAATTTTTTTTGAACAAAAACCTTGTATACATGTCTGTTAATATACAATAAGAACTTCGTAAAAAAAGTTTGAGGAGATTTGGAGAGGTTGAATTTTTTTTGGTCCAAATCCGTTCGATTTGTAAAAGAATGTCCCATGAATGGGCTCGACCGGATCGTTACCACTGTCTCACAAAAAACCGACGTAAAGTAGTGGCTTGTTGCTGCGTTTCGTACGGTAAGTGAGATAACCGGAAGCCCAAATCTCCTCCCCTTCCCAATTCCTAATTATCCCTTTCCTTTAAGGTCGGCAACGCGCTCATGACTGTTCTGGTGGTGGGCGTACAAGGGCGGTGGAGATCACTTACCATCAGGTGACCCACTTGCTCGTTTGCCGGCCTATGCTATATAAAAAAAAAATGCATCGTACTGGGAGGAATTCACACCAAAACTTCAACAAGAATTTGAAAACGTCCACACCGGTATTTCATCGTTAAAAAATAACTTGAGAATAAATTATACTTGACATTGGCGAAATGCATAATAGTGCGAAGCCATAAATAAAAAAAAAACTCACTGATTTGATTGAGCACCTCCTGCGGCAGCCAGTCGTAGTCGACGTCGGCGGCGGTGCCTCGCTCGATGGCGCGCGGCTGCGAGCGGGGCGCTCGTCTGCGCGCCAGCGACGACAGCGCCTGCTGTCCCGCGACCAGCGCCAGCACTGCGCCGGCGCCCAGGAACACGTACAGGAAGAACGTCTCGCCGTCCAGACCGGCGGACACCTCCACTATGTTCACCGTCTGGTTGTATACCGCTTCCTGGGGATATAGGTTACAACCTATCAGCATTATGGTGCTGCCACACGGCTGTTATAAAATGTTTACAAAACATTATTAAACATTTGTTAACAAAAATGTTATACATTTTATGACAATGTTAAATAATGTTAGTAAATGTTTAATGTTAGAAAATGTTTGTTAACATTTTATAACACCGGTGTGGCAGCACCATTAGATGGTCATTTTTGAAATGAAAACTTATTTAGCCGTGTTGAGTACTTTTTGATAGGGGTGAACCCTTGGTTTCGCGTCAGCGACATTCTAATGTTAATTCTATACACGTGTAACACATCGTATATACCTGACCGTGTGCTGTGCACGTTAGACGCTTTTTGGATGAGCGAAATCGTGTGAACTCTGAGTAGGTATCAGTTGAGTTGAGTTGCGAGTGAGCACTAAATAAACATACTTAAGTTATAAGTTTTCACTTCTATCAGTAGTCCCTATGACTGACAATTCTTTCCATGGACATTTTACTTAATGGCAGTATGCATCTATACTGACTTCGTATGTATACTTTCTCATGCAGCGATTAAGCGCAACATTCAGTGCAAGTATTTCTGTTTAGAGTATACGCATGCTTGTGAACTAGAAGCGAAAGGAAGAATGTGACGTCATTAGATTCGATCCACACGCCCATCATTTGCTCTCGTGACGTAGGTATCGTATGCATACAGTTGTTTTACTGAATTGCGGATTATCTGGTGCTGATAGTTGGACGAGGTATCTTATGGTAAAAATTGCTTAGCATAAGCACGTGATTTTTTTGTGCTTGTCAAAGAAAACTCAAATTGTAACAAAAAATTCACGTGCTTGTCAAGCAATTTGACAGTTTAGTACGAAGCATGATGTCCTTGACAAGCTATTTGGTGCTGTTATAGATAATTCTGGATGGAAATGTATATTTTCGCAATGCTTGGCCGCTTAGATGCATGCTGGGCAAGCAACATAGTTTGTTACGTCATGGTGATTGTGCACGATACGGCCGAAAAATATATGCGGATACTTAACTAGTATGAAAAATATGAACAAGAAATAGACTACCACAAGAAACACTACCAACCGAAAATGTCATTTCTCATAAAAATATTTATAAAATGATTCTGTAGAATGACAATTTGCCAGCATAACTTTCTCCAAGTTCCACATAAGAATTTCGAAAGTATGAGAAGTCTGCCAACCTGCATTAGCCTAGTGTGGTGGGCTAAGGCATAATGCCTCTCATTCAGTAAAGGAAGTCCATGCCCAGCACTGAGATGTGTGTAGTGCATGGCTGGCTGGCTACATTACAATTATTATTATGTGAAAAAGGCAATAAAAAACATAGTAACAAATTTAAGAATTGTCATGACCATACTTAAATCTAAAGATAGAAACAATAAATATTAAACTACAAATCCAAGTTATCTAATAAAATGAATACAGGCATCTAGGCAGGCATATGCAGAAAAACTGCCTCCCGAAATAATGCCTAAATAAATAAGAATAATAAACTAATTTAACAATATTCGGAGACAGCCTCCGTGGCGCAGCGGGCGAGTAGCCGGCTGTGAAACGAGAGGCCGCGGGTTCGATCCCCGTACCGAGACAAACATTTGTGTGATCCACAGACATTTGTCTCGGGGTCTGGGTGTTGTGAGACCGAAAGTCTCTCGTAGTTCCTGATACCCACGACACAAGACTCGTATCTTAGTGTGGGGTCAGGACTATGTATGTGACTGTTGGGTGTATTTATTTATTTATTTAATATAAAACTACATAATAATTTTCATACCTGATAATCGTTTCCGCTAGCATCCTTATAGTTAAGTTGGATGTTAAGTCCAAATGGTCTTCCAGCAAACGCTTCGTTAGGGATGAAGGAGTAAGCAAATGTTGCTTCCTGCTTCGGCTTGACTTCTCTATTGTACGGCAGAGCTGTGAAGTTCTGGATGTAGTAGGTATAGTCCATGGGGTAACGGAATGAAGCTTCCATAGATTCTACTATGTAGTCCTCAGCACCCTTGTTGATGAAGCCAACTAAGAATTCGACTGGGAAACCTGCTTGCAGATCTGGAATTAAAAAAGTATTTTTCTTTATGGTTGCTATAATCAAAAATGTTTATTTAACCATCTTGAGTATATGAGTTTAATATTTATGAAAGTAATTAAATATGTCTAAATTGAAATAGAAATAAAAAAATATATTAAATAGCCTAGTTGCATGATTTTGTTTGTGCATACCATATTTTACATTTTAGTGGAAAATTCCATTACAATAAAAACTTGTTAATTAGCTAGAGCTATAATACTCCTGCAAGAGTAAAAATTGACAGAAAATTTATAGACCATTAATCTAATATATAACACAAATTAATGAAGGCTTAATAAAGTATTAACAATTAAATGACCAACAAGAAAATAAGCATGAATATTAATATTACACATGTAATATTATACATAAATAAAAATCTCACCAAAAGCGTTATCCCCATAGATAGTGACAGGCTTTGTGAACAGTATAGTTGTGTCTACATCCTGCGAGGACTTCACTACTGAATCATCATCATCTCCAAGAGCATCCTCGCCAACCACCTGGTTGTCCTCCCCTTCGATGTCAACCACATCATCCAACTCATCTTCCTCTGCCCTTGCTAGGATTGTGTTACCTGGAATTGAGAAATGAGGTTCAAGTATATATGTGACATGCTAAGGAAGTTATATGTCAATTTCAAGTATTTATAAGTCAAATTAAATAATGTAACATTTAGGTGTTTTAAATGTAATTATACATAAATGTGATGGACTATTTTATTAAGGACATGTTGGCTTACCCAATAATAAACATGAATTATATGAATATAATCTCTGAAAATGACAATATAATGATAAAAATGGATTATAGATTACTGTATTACAAAAACTGCAAATTACTAATGTAAACATGTTATGGTATAATTCTCATGATTTCATGAGTCATTAAGTAATGGGGAGTCTGCAGTCAAGATTTTATATTACAAAATACATATTATATGGTAATTTGTTTTCATTAACCTAGTATGTGGCAATTGCAGCATACACATGTACATTCATCTACATAAAGAGAAAGTCAGGCATCAAAATATTACACATTAAAAGATAGAGATCACAAGTACATCTATTAAATTTATATTTACTATCATTTGAACTTATTAGTATTTGTAATATATTAAATATATTTTTTACAAGGAGGGTACTACATTGTTAGTGATAAAATATGGATCACTGCAAATATTTGAGCCATATTGTGAACGAAATACATATTCCAAAACTACTTAAAACTGTATTTATAGGGTTCAATTCAATTTTAGAAGCTAAATACCTGTTATTTATAAAATATTCCTGGTACCTAATGAATTACACACCTTGATAGGTTACAGTAATTTTAGCGTCAATAAATCCAATCATATCATATTAGATGTACTTTTAGCATCATAACTGGTGAGTAAAGGAAGTTTTCAGCTGTTACGTACATAGACTTTCACTCACAAAACACAATTTTACCTGATGCCACGTACCGATAACAATTTTAAGCAATACTAATTCATGTTTTATAAAAACTCACCGTTTTGTAGACATAATAATGCAGCAGGAAGAACTAAGAACGCTAAATATATGTATTTCATTTTGGTTATTAAACTATTACTGGAGATATATCTAGAAATAGTACCTATTGGCTACAGTTGTGGGTTGTAGGCCATTCACTTTGAATACAGATTCCGACAACGCAAGAACCTCGGGGCAAAATGCCAATTTTCACTCCAACTCGATTGACGTGGAATATTTTGTCACTAGGGACGTGATCTTATAAAACCGATAAGAAAACCGATTGGAATCCAATAAGATTTTTTATGAGAATTTAATTTAATTCCTGTACCATCGGCCATGGCCTAAGATTTATTTGACTTTTTCTCATTTTCACTTTTTACATTTTTATTGTAGACTTAATACCGTATGTAATTTTTCTCATAGATGCAGTGGTGATTAAAATAGATATTATGAATAAAATGAAAATAGAATTTACCGCTGTTATCCAGACCCAAAATTGGTGTTTTAGATTTATTATTGGCTTCATTGATTTTACATAAAAGAACCAATACATACTCCCTGTTTTCCAATTAAAGAGCATAATGCGACTCAGTGGCGCACAATGCCGAAGTGTGCTAATTGCTAATTGGAACGTGAATTAGTGTTCTAGTGCACCAGCAGAGTGCGCTAAGTTCAGTGTTGAGAATAAATATATAAATAGTCAATGTTTATATAGTCTGGCACACTAAAGTTGATCCTGAAAAAGCGCGGCAAATTTAAAAAAATTACATGTGGCATCACTAAGCATAGTAGGAATACAATTTCTTGATACTTTATAAAAAAAAAATATATATAAGGTTTGCTTCACCTAAGTAAAATACGCATGTAAATGAATTTAAATTTTACATAAAATTGTTATATATCCTATTACTAGTTTTATATTTAATACTTTTAATCTAGATTACTCGGAAAAAAAAAATTACTTAAGAGCAAAGAATAGTAAGATGCCCCAGAAGGTAGAACAGGTTGATAGATATTAAGCTTAATGTTTTTCTAGATAGAAATAAAATGTTTATTATTTGGATATTAATTTATTTTATGAGTCATAATCAAAATCAGAATCTAAAAATTCAATTTCTAGTGAGGCGTCCGAATCACTGCTGTCGTCACATACATTTATGATGAACGGCTCTAATTCTTCATCAGTAATTGTATCTCTTACTTTGTATGTATTTTGTACATGAACAACGTGGTCTGTATTTTTTTTTCAATCTTGTGGTGTAACACACTCAACGGATTCCCTAATAATTCTCTCCACTTCGGCTGATAGCAAGTCTATATTTTTACTTGCAATTTTCCGTTTTATAAAACTCCAAATGAACTCTATTGACTTGATTGTTTTTTCCAGGTGTACTAAAAATGCCACAATTTACTTGTCCTTCTTTTTTAATTCGTTTTAAAGTTGCAACGCTAACTCCTGAGAAAATAATAATATGTACATGAACATAGGTACAATGCAATTATAAGAATGCGTTCCAGCATTATTACATACCAGTCATTGATGAAATTTCTTCCAAATACTGACTCTGGGTTTGAATTAGCTCTTCCTCTTCCAAAGCAGTTAATGTTGTAACAGCTTCTTTAATTGAACTTACTTCTATATTCAAATTATCTGCAAATAGATCATTTGTTATACGAAACAAGTAATTTAAAACACCGATATTACACCGATTTTTAAAAATACCGATTTATAGATACAGTTTAAACTTTAAGTATCAAAACTAATTATGGTATACTAGCCTATAAAGCTCGTTATCACACGTAAACATTGTTGTTTTCTATCAAAGGCATATTGCTTTTTCTGTTGTTTTTCTTCAAACTTACTCATCATAGAGTATAGTAACTTTCGCACGTCGCTTTTTATAGTTTTATTCATTTTTTAATGATGAAATCAATTAAAACCGTTCTAATAGTTGAGACTTTTTATGTTGGTTGACAGAAATTGACATTTATAGAATGTTGCCATGTAAAAAGTTTCAATAAAATCTCAGGCTCAACTTTCGTGTGCCAGACTATACCTTCATCCATCCTTACATTTACTTTTTAACAGGGTCTGAATTAACTTTTGAATATTTCGAAAACACTACGATAAGACGAAAGCTTAAAAAAATTCTCAACAATAAACAATATTAATTACTATCGATAATATAAATAAAATTTTGATCAATGCCAACTTAAAGAAAAATCACTTGTTAATTTTCAGTTACTGAGTTGGTATTGATTGCATATATCACCCGAAAGCAGTACTTTTGAGAGTGCTTGATTGTGCGTAGCGTTGCTGTAGTTGAAACATTCAACGTTGAGCATTATGCCGCATAATGCGCTCTAGTTCTGTAATTGGAAAACAGGGATTTACACCTTTGGTAAAATTGGTTAATGAGATATGTCGAGAATGTCAACTATAATTAAAATAGGACTTTGCAGCACTCTCTATCAGTGCTGCCAATTTATCAAATCTAGGGATTTGGTGGTTTGGACCACAAAACTAGGCTGGGTTATTTTGCGGTTTTTGCCCGTGTCAATTAATTATCTGTATACTGGGAATCAACCAATCAAATTTGTTTGTTTTTCAATCTATATTCTGATTAGCTCATTTGTCCGATAGTTAGCTGATAGCTGATAGTTGCCTGAAATGTTCACATAAATTATTAGTATGGCGTATTTATACTAAAAAAAGAAAAACAAAATCGAAAAAAATAAGGGTATTGTGTTATGAAACCAAAGATAACCCTCTGACTCCAATTCGTGTTCGATCTTTTTACAAAACTCTGAATGGGTCTGTATCGTGTTAGGGTACGAGGTTAAGCAGCTGCTGTTTTTTTTTAGATTACGTCATTATGCAATTCTATTTGGCTTAAATATCTA
Organism: Amorpha juglandis; assembly: GCA_949126905.1. Lineage (NCBI taxonomy): Eukaryota > Metazoa > Arthropoda > Insecta > Lepidoptera > Sphingidae > Amorpha > Amorpha juglandis. Next base: position 15,069,854 of record OX421376.1, read on the forward strand.
TTGGTTGCCCCAATTTAGTGATTTTATTAACTTTTTTTGTGGGTTTAGAAAATAAAAGTTGGCAACACTGAGCTCTACTTCTGTCAACTTCTTTTCACCACACGCCAGCTTTAGTGCACGTGTGATTTTAGGTTTTCGCTTGATAATTTAGCCGAAATGGACAAGCCTAACGTTCTTGCCCGCGTTGTCAAAGTGCTCGGCCGTACTGGCTCCCAGGGCCAGTGTACCCAGGTCAAAGTTGAGTTCATCGGGGAGACCAGCCGGCAGATCATCAGGAACGTGAAGGGACCCGTGCGTGATGGAGACATCCTCACTCTTCTCGAGTCTGAGCGTGAAGCTAGGAGACTGAGATAAATGACAGTAATAATGTAAGTAATGTGGTTTTGCACCCAATATTTTAGAAACCAATTTAGCGGCTTCGAGATATAGAGGTTAAATGTTAATGTGAGGCTAGCAGAAAAGTGTATTGATTTGGTGCTCTTGCTCTTGAACAATTTCATCACTAATATTGCCTTTCTAATCCCATATCCCTTACCTTTAAGATCGGCAACGAGTCCATGTTCGACCACACCGACCCCACTGCAAGTGGGGTAAGGGCAGGTGGAACGAAGGAAGGAATACAGAATGAAACATATTTTTTGCTTTCCCAAGATAAATTATGTTTTTATCAACATTGTGTTAGAATTTAAGAGGCAAGCTTTGAAATAGCTGGTTAGTTTTGGTTCAAATACAAGAAATGTCTTGATTAAACCAGCTTGTAAACAAAAAAAAAACACATTTAACTTAGTCCATTTATTGTGCTATATAGTACATGTACTGCACACTACAGACCAGGGTTCGAAAATATCCGATATTTATTATAAATATCAAAATATCGGATATTTATGATATATATCCGATATATATCAAGTTGGATATATATCCATTTTGTATGAAACCCATATTATTATATTATTGTATTATTTATGAATACTGTTTGCATATGTGTTACATACACATACTAAAATTATAAAATAAAAAACTCGTTTTTGGATAAGGCAAAATCAACTAAAAACCATAAACTCTTCTTTTAGGGCAGTAGTGTTGCCATTTATGGATTAGAACTTACCATTAGGGAGTATGTTTTAACACTACTCCCACGCCATCTATATTTGGGAAGTAGAAATACAGTAACAAACTCTAAAAATTACTTAATAACATAAATTTTTTAAACCATTTTTGTATTGCAATATATTTAAAAAAAAATCTTGATATATATCGTCAAACCCAGCTTGATATATATTGGATATATATCTTGATATATATCCATTGATATATATCCTCGAACCCTGCTACAGACAGACAGTGAATTACTTTATTGTTGGGCTTAAAAAGTTAATTCTACAATTTCTTTCATCATCATTCATCATCATCAGCCACAAGACGTCCACTGCTGAACATAGGCCTCTCCCAAAGTTTTCCAGACCGACCTGTTGGAAGCGGCCTGCATCCAGCGACTTCCTGCGATCTTTATCAGGTCGTCTGTCCACCTTGTAGGTGGACGTCCAACGCTGCACTTGCCAGTACGTGGCCTCCATTCCAGAACCTTTCTGTCCCATCGGTTATCGGTTCTGCGAGCTATGTGGCCTGCCCACTGCCACTTGAGCTTGCTAATCCGCTGAGCTATGTCGATGACTTTCGTTCTTCTACGGATCTCCTCATTTCTGATTTGATCATGTAGAGAAACACCGAGCATAGCTCTCTCCATAGCTCGCTGAGTGACTGTGAGCCGTCTTATACGGCCCATATTTAGAGGCCACGTCTCAGTGCCATACAATTTCTTTCAAATCCTCTATAATCCTTAATTAATTAACTTCAACAAAAAAGTTAAGTATTTAACAGTCCTCTCCATCTTAGCTGTGTTTATTCTAGGTTTGAGTCCAGTATGTCATTAATAAGACAGGTATAATTGCATAAGGAGTTTTGGCATTCTTGAAATTTTTCAATTACTAAACTTTGTTAAGAAAATTTTATTTTAATTTGTGATTTCAATTTATTGTTCTAATGACTGTACTTAAGCTGAGAAGCCATGAAGAACCATCAAGTCCTAGGTTGGATAGTCACAGCTTATTTTAACTTATTTAAAGTTTTGTTCCAATACAAACCTTCAGGTGGCTTGAAAAACTTTGACATTAAGTTGGCCACTAACAATTAAATATGGAATATAATAGATTTTTATTAATGCTTATTTCATTTGTTACAGGTCATGCAAGAGAAATCACCTAGGTTAAGTTCCAGCGCTATGTACCATTTATTCAATTTTACGTGTTATTAAAATATGAAACCGTCAAAGATGAACATCTCTGTATTCAGCTCGTAATAAATTACTTATGCGTATATCTGTTTATTATTTATCTCTTATAGATCAGTAGGAATTTTATCGCAGATGATTTTGGTGGGAAGGGAAGAAAAATTAAGCCTTTATTTTTAATAACATGTAAACAAACCTAAAAATAACAAACCCCTGATGTCTAAGAACCATCTGAGTTAAACCAGCGTTTAAACAAAAATACTCATTTAAATTTGTCTTTATGTAGACACTACAATGGCACAGCCATACACACACCCACAGATAGATGAAAGGATCAAGCTTAAAAAACCCTTCTTTTTAGTCGGTGGTAAAAAAAACCATGTCATTAACCACAGTTTGGAGTGAGATATAGGGGAGAATGACATAGGAGACACATGATTATATGAATTTTAAGTAGTCTCTCTTCAATTACTTAAATAATATAGACTCCTCGGCACAGTACGCAAGCAGCGGGATATAAAGGAGATATCGCTGGTTCAATACCTGCACTAAGACTTTTTCTTAGCTTGAATGATAAAACGAGCAAGCAGGTCTCTTGCTTTATGATAAGCTTGGTAAGTTATGCCTGCCCAGAGATATTATGCAGAACTTTAAACTACAAACCACTGCATGGCACTGGTCTGCGTTGTGCGTTTTCCGAGAATGCGTTAGTCACGAGAGTAATATCACTGGCTTCAATGTCCTTCACACAGTGCTGCTTGGCGGCAGAAATACACAACGCTGTGGTCCAACCCAGAAGGTTTCTCGTATTCGAGGGACTTACCAACTAGTGAAATATCCACATGTCTGGATTTGGTGGGACCGTAAGACCCTCATAGTTAGTCATACCCACGCAACACTCGGCGGATACTACCGGAGGTAGCTACAAAGCACGCGGACTTCTTGCGCACAGCCGTTGACACCCAGTGTCAGTTAATTTTTTTATTAGCTTCACATCACGTTATGTATGAAAAATACGATTATATTAATAATTAAATAATAAATCACTAAATGTGAGTGGTAGAGCTACGCTGTAAACTGTTTTGTCTACAGCATGAATGGGCTGGCTCGACCGGGTCGTTACCACTGTCTCACAGAAAACCGACGTAAAGTAGCGGCTTGCTGCTGCGTTTCGTACGATGAGTGAGGTATCCGGAAGCCCAAATCCCTAATTATCCCTTTCCTCTAAGGTCGGCAACGCGCCCATGATTCTTCTGGTTGTGGGCGTAAATGGGCGGTGGAGATCACTTACCATTAGGTTGCTACACCACACAACCCACTTGCTCGTCTGCCGGCATATGCTATAAAAAAAAAACCTATAACTGTCCAAAATTCTTTTTGAATAATATGTAGGCATAGTTATTTATTTTTTGGAAACGTTTCCCTTGCACCCCGTAGACGTAAGTCCCACTGATGGGCATGGGCCTCCTCTACGAACTTTAGGTCTTAGTCTACCACGCTAGCTTAATTCGGGCTGGTAAACTTCACACACTTTTCGAGACTAGAAGAATTTCTCAGGTACGCAGGTTTTCTTACGATGTTTCCTGCACCCTTAGTTTCAGTTATATAATAATGTACTCTGTGACCGTTAGATCGAGACCCATAGATGAAAAAATGTAGCAGATGCTTTTTTTACACTGCCTCCGAATATATAATATGTAACACATTATTGCTTGCAATGTGCTCAAGAAAAAGAAGTTTAGAAGAAAAAAGGTAGGTATTCGTGACATTAGGAATCGAAACTGGAGTACTTAATGATCCTAATAGACGGAACGAAGTAGGTATAGTTTGTTATACCTTTGATTCTTGTCTAGATTCTGTCTACAATGTGAGCCGACCCATGGCTCGAGCGAAATATTACCGTTATCTCCAAGAAAACCGACGTGTAGTAGGGCATTGCTGTTGCGTTTCTTACAGGGAGTGAGATTCTGGAGGCCCGAATCTGATCACCCCTTTCCAGACTTTATTATTTTTCTTGAAGGTCATTCATGATTCTCCAGCCATTGTGTGAGTGATGGAAGTCACTTAATCAGGTGAAACTGGCTTGATTGCTGGCCTTCATATAAAAAAAATCATATACCACTAGAATAAACTAGATGGTGTTGTTTTCTTTATTTTTACCAAGCCTTGTGCACCTACATACCTAATGGCTACTAATAAAAATGTAATCGTTTTATAATGGAAATCATTTACATCAAATTACAGGCATCGCACCATCGTATCGAGCTAGTGTTTACAAATGCATAACAGTACTGTTTCATGCTGAATGACTTTACTCGTTTTATAACTCATATATCTAAATTAAGAGCTCTTACTGTTTAAGTGGAAAGTAATGTTGTAGCCAGTATTGTCTATCTATATAGCAGGGACCGAAAACCCCTATAAATCACGGTACCGGTAGGTATCTAAGAATTTGGGTTATTTTTAAGATTTATGTTACCGCTATCTGGATAACCAAGATATAATCATATTACCGCTGTTTTAGGTTACCATTTTAATAATGGTAAAATACTAGCTTTTCCTCGCGGCTCCGTCCGCGTGATTTGCTGTGATATGCTTTTTCAGGCATAAAAAGTAGCCTATGTTCATCAGGGATAATATAGGATTCTAATGGTAAAATAATTTTTCAAATCGGTCCAGTACCTATAATCGCGGGCCGGTATAATATTACAATATAATATAAATGTAGTGTGTAAACACTGTTGTGTTTCGGTTGGACTTTGAAGCCAGTGAAATTAAAGAGCATTATGAGACTTAACATCTTGTCTCGGGGTGACAAGCGCAGTTTAGTGCCATGCTTTATAATTCAAAGTTCTGTGTGGTGTTGCTTCTGTTTATGGGCAAACTTACCATCAGGCGACGGATTTGCTCGTCTCGTCATACAATAAATGAACAAAAATAACATTTTATCATTGTTAAATTTTATGGCAAGTAATATTAATTATAATATAAATTGTTATAAATCTAGTATCATTAGTACTATGTAACATTGCGCAAAACAAACAATGTTATTCAATTGATTACAAGGTCGCTAATCGTAATAGTTTGTGCTAGATACATAATAGCAACTAGGTATTACGCCTATGTGGCGTACTAATAATACTTATTACTTACTAACAAATCATTAATATAAATCTCATTCCTGATCAGCCAAGTGGCAGAGTTTCTGCACTACTTATATATCATTTATATATTATAATGTATGTATTAATTTACATATTCCGTTTAGGTATCTTGAAATAAAACTAAATTAAACGCATTTTATCACTCTTTTTTTTTAATTTAATTTCGGTCCCGACGTTTCGAAAGCTTTTCAGCCTTCGAGGTCACGAGGTGGACTGGGGTGTAGGTTGTCCAGAAAAGTTAATGTTACAGTGCGTCGGGGATAGTGCAAATCCGCGTATCTAGCATTGGATAATTCCGCGTATCTGCATTAGATCAAATGTTACAGGGGAAGGTTAAAACTTTATAATTTTCTTATTTTAAGGGCAATTGGACTCATTTTTACATAGAGAGTAATAATTGATGGGTTCTATGTATTCTTAATGTAGATTATCCGTTAAATTAATTAAATAAATGTGAATTGCCCGCAAAATTCAAAATTGGCTACATTTGTCAGATACGCGGAATTATCCAATGCTAGATACGCGGATTTGCACTATCCCCGACGAGTGCCTACCTACAGTTTACAATTATGGTTAAAATGATTTTTTAATTTTAAATATCGATAAAATCCTTTTAAATTATTTCAATGTGTAACATTCGCGTATACATAAGAAATAATTAATTTAGGTACATATCTTCTTATTTTTACTTTAAATCTGTTAAATAATACATCTACTTTGCAAAATATGCCCCATAAGACAAGAGTAAATAATAAGTACTGGAATGAGAAATGGTGGAGCCACGCTGTAGTCAGTTTTGTCTATAGCTTAAATGCGCTGGATCGATTGGCCTGTTACCACTGTAAATCCCGCTCCCCGTCCCAATTCCTTAATTATTATGGCTCGGCAATGTGTTTATGATTCTCCCGATATTGTGGGCGTTCATGGGTGGTGAAGATCACTTACCATAAATAAATAAATACACCAAACAGTTACCCACATAGTCCTGACCCCGCACTATGTTAAACCCGTATTGTGGGTCAGGAACTACGAGGGACTTGCTGTCCCACAACACCCAGACCCGAAGCACGTTTTTGTGAACATTAGTCTCGGATGCGGGAATCGAACCCGTGGCCTCTCGCTTCACAGCCGACTTCTCGCTCACTGCGCTACGGAGACTCACCATGAGGCGGCGCGCCTGCTCGTTTGTCACTCTCTAAAATATCTTTTTTTAACTATTATTACGTGCAGTAGTTTCGTCTAAAGAATACCTACATTTGTTTAATGCTTTCGTCCAGTAACGCGTTATGGGCTGGCTTAATGTTGTTGAACTGCAAAGCACTTGTAACTTTGCCTGCCCTTTCACGGATACGCAGCCGTGAATCTATATATTGTTTGTACACTATTTCTAACATTCGTGATTAATTATAGTAATTATAATCAAAGCACTGCGCTATCGTTTATCTGTGAGTGTATTGATAAATAATGTACACATGATGGAATTACGATAGTTCGTACAAATAGAGATAGCAAGAATCTTATGAAGTTTTTTTAATCTAATACTGTCGCAACCGGTTGGTAACTTACAACATTTAACTGACTATAATATGTAGATGGTTTTGTCTATAATTTTATGGGTGGCTCTTTTTAAGCCGACTTTAAAAATAAGGTTTTCAATTCGTCTGTATACACTTTTTTGTTTCACGTTTCACTCCGCCAAATACTGTCCAATTTTGATAATTCTTTTTGTACTCGATACGGATTAGGTACTCTGATGGTGGTCACATATATATTTGCTTACAATCTGATGATGGAATATAAAGAAAAATGGAAAACTTCAGATGCGATAGCAGCAAACGCAGACCTTGAATAGATATTAACTCATGAAGGAAATTGGGAATCAAGCCCACGCCTCATTCTCACTAGGTGCTCACCGGCCACTCATTGTCAAATGCTTGTATGTACTGTACCTACTAGGATTAAAGTTATGCACTTAGGCAATATGCGTCTATGTTATAATTGCGAATGCATGATGATGACAAAAAAAAATAAAGAAGTGTTGATGTTCGACAACTCTGCAAATCTGGTCTAGAAAATCTAGAGAAATACTTTATAGTGTATTGTCACTACAATGATGTGTGATTTTATAATGTTAATTCGGCACGTGTTTTGTTAGCATTTAGTAAAATTGGTGATTAATTTTATATTCCCTGTCATTTTTTATAATTTAAATAAACAACAATATTGATTAAAACAAGCATATTGATAGTGCATAATAATTTTGCCTGCACTGACTCTGACAAAAAAGGGGTTTTATAAGACGTATGATCATTTTATCTGTCCGTATGTGTGTCTGTCTCCAGCACCATACTACGCAGCTAAATAAATGGACTGATTAGATTGTTTTTTTTGTTGTTGTTAGAAAGGCAATTTAATTGATTGATGATTTTCTGATTCAAGTCGAGCGTTTTTAATGGTTAGGTTTTAAATATACTTCAATTATTTTACGTGCGTACCCACGGTGGGGTGCTTGTCCCACCCAGGACAAAGAGTAAGCGAACGTTACTATTCTTTAAAATATATCACGTCTAATTCAAAATACCGGTGCATGGTGCGCGACGTTAAACTTTGTATCTCCTTCATGACTGGCTGATCCTTCTATTTACTTTCCTTGACGACGCACTTTGCACCAATCTCACCCTACTCTGAAATAAATCCCGATTAAGCCCTTGTTGTTCCACGAATATTACCAGTACATGTGTGTCAGTTGGGTGTATTTATGTACTTTTTTATATGTAAGCGTTAATGACGAAACGAGCATCAATCGCGTGATGGTAAGCGTGGCGTATGCCTATAAACAGAAGCAACACCAATTAGATCTTCAAATTATGAAGCACAGCATGGCACTGGGCTGCGCTCGTGCCTTCGAGTCATAAAACAGTAAGTCTCATAATGCCCAGTAATTTTACTAGCTTCAATATCCGTCAAACAGGAGCTTACGCTTGCTTGGCGGCAGAAACAAACAAAGCTACCCAGACAGCTTTCGCATACAAGAGACCAACTCCCTAGTAAAATTTGCTTGGTACTTTTTCTTTTATCCTGACTCGGCAAAATGACTACGCCACACCTGATGGTAAGCGTAGCGAATCCAGGAATAGTGTCGACTAACAAACAGTGTGTCAATCGTTGGTCGGCAAGTTCATGCCGGCCTGCCTAACTGCTTCTTCACATTCCGTTTAAAGGACCGCATATTATAGGAAGGAGGCAACATGTGTGCCAGCTAACTGTTCCACAGCTTAATGGTCATTAGTACGATTTTGCGAACTTTTTAGTTCGAGCCGAGATGGAGGAGACCACGAAGCTGTAGTAACGCAAGCCAGCACGCGTGGTTCTGTTATATTGTCAATTAAATAAATAATCAAATTCCCAAGTTTTATTTCACTTTTTAATATAATTAATATCACTAACAATAACTGTACAATACAATATCATCACATGTTTCGTTCGTAATCAACTCATTGAGATACATAAGTACAGATCGGAATCTTTATTCCACAATAAATTAATATTTTTAAGCGAATATGTCTTGTAAACAATGAATGTATTACTATGTTAAACTAATGGATAAAAATACTCTTTAAAATTTACATTTATTTGAGACTAGCTTTTGCTCGCGGCTCTGCCCGCGTGATCTGCTTTTTCTGGGATAAAATGTAGCCTATGTCTTATTCTGATGTATAAGCTACATTATTGTAAAGTTTCAATAAAATCCATTCAGTAGTTTTTACGTGAAAGAATAACAAACATCCATCCATACTTACAAACTTTCGCGTTTATAAAATTAGTAGGATATCACATAGCATTCATAAAGGAAGCCCCCCGAATTGAGAACCATCTGCTCTTTCAAAGTTGGTTAACATTATCACATATAATATGATACAGTTAAGACATTTACAAGACATATTCACAATACATATGTAGCACATAGGTGTGTAACACTGCACACCACATAAGATTTTGAGAAAGAATCTAGCAACGTGAGAGATCCAACACTAGTTTCACTTTATCTAATAAAATCAAAATAATTTTAATGTTAAAGTAAAGAGTAACATAAATATTTTTTATACACTTCAAACATAATCAATATTTAATACTGTGAATTATTTAAAATGGAACTAGGGTTGGCTCCTGTACATCCTTCATCGTAGGTGTTTAAAAACATTCTCATATGTTAAGTAATCAAAAAATGTCTAAGTCCGTGTTTCCCAGCGTGGCCCACGCCCCACAGGGGGGCAATTTGATAGTTAAGGGGGGCAATTTAAAAATGGACTCGACACAACTTTAACCCTTTCGCTTTGGGTTATTTAAATGCAATGCTAGATATCTGTGACGAATTTCACAAAAAAAAAATGTTAAGGTGGGCATGGCCTAAAAAAAGTTGGGAAACACTGGTCTAAGTGGTGCAATCGCATAATTTATGTTCTGACAAATAATATAGAGATGTGATCCTGGCAAAATTGTAGATAGTATTAACTTCAAGGGGGGGCCAAAATAAGAAAGTAAAGAATAAAGGAGTAAATAAAGGAATTGGCCAGTTATGCAGCAGAAACAAAGTTGTATAATCTTGCACATCACATATTGTTATTTCGAATTGGATGTGGTAATATTTTAATTATATTAACATTCCATCACAACAGAGATGAGAGTGGGGCAAGTGCCCCACCTTGCCCCACTGTACTAGAAGGAAGACTCTGGAAGGTCCAGGAAAATCATTTCAAACATGGCAGTAACTGTAAACCCATGTCAAACTCAATCAAAGGCCTTCCATATAAGGCAAAAATCCTGGCAATTTTGTTATTGTTGTTAGTAACCAAATATTAATTGAAATATTTCAGTTATGATTCATGGATAATGTCCATGCCACATCCAGTTTCCTACTGAAATTTGTAATATAGCTCAGATTAATTTGAGCACATCTTGCTATAAGGGAGAGTTATTTATTTGCAATTATTATTACAACTTACCGGTACTTTTTATAGTAATAGCATTTTGTCATTTTGCCAGTATAATATTATATCTATATATTATTGAGTTCTCATCCAAAAGATCCTGTTGGATAATTACATATAACAAAACTCAACTTTGTGTATGGTTTATTGTTTATAGTGTAGGAATAACAATGTAAGTTCAATCTTGTAGGCATAACAAGGTCCAATTATATTGAAAATTATTTAATTATGCATGTGACTTGTTAATTACTTATTATAGGAGTCATGTTGATAAACAATATGTAAATTCAATAAAGTCTATTTGCCAAGAATAAATTCACGATTTTGCTACCTTTTTTGATAATACATGACAAAAAGCTACACAAAATGCAAGTTTTTTGAGCAGTCTGGTCAGATCTGGACCATACAAAATACAGAAAGTATTAATATAGGAAGTACATTGCATTTTAAGTTTACAACTAGAATATGGAAGCTATAAATGGTTTATTAGTGATTTGAGTTTGCTGTGACAACTAACATTTATATTTAATTAATGTTTCTCTATGTAGTTGAATTAAAATAGTCTATGTATGTGAAATGGTATATCTGTTCTATAATGTCACCTCCTTAGCATATGTAAATATTACATGAGTAATAAACTTTCCATTAGCTGCTAAACTTTGACTCTTCATAGGATATACCCAACTCCTTGGTCAGCGGTTTCAGTTATTTGCCACCACAGAGAAAAACAAATGATTTATTTACAAAAATATACAACAAAAACTTTTTTCGATTCATCACAATGGGCTATGTAAACATTGTTTACAGCCACGACGCTATACAGCTGTTTTGAACACCACATGAGCACTTCACACCAACACTCGCGGCTAAGTCTCGTATTTATCTCCTTCGCACTGACTCCAAAACAGGCAGTTGCCGATGCCGCTGTAGCATATAAGTATGACGGCTGCGAGAAACACGACGCTGCAAACAGTACACGGCTTCCGCTCCAAGAAAAATCCTATTAGGTACAGAACCATGAACATTACGTGCGTATTGACTAGAGCCGGGTTCACAGGCTTAGGTATAAGAAGAACAGGAATCAACCACTGTAAGCAATACATTTTCCCGGTACCACTTACTGGCGGAGATTACTACGTGTAATTCAGCACTTGGGACGCAATCGACACGACTCTGTACTTAAGTTCATTATTTTTATCGATGCAAGCGTTAATGTTTGATGCAAAACTGTGATTGCGATTTGCGATTCGCTTTTTGAGTCTGACAGTTATGATGACACTATATGCAGTGTTGTCAAGTCAATGAAGCAAGAAATGCCTAAAGACTTACAAAAAGAGCGATAATGTTTGTAATTTCGTACCGGTGTATAGAAGGAGGTATAGACGTAGGTTGTGGTAGGCAGCGGCTTGGCTGTGCCCCTGGTATTGCCGATGTCCATGAGCGGCGGTGACCGCTTACCATCAGGCGGGCCGCTTGCTCGTCTGCCTATCAAGGCAATAAAAAAAAAAGAAGGTAGGATATAGGATAGGTAGGTAGGAAGGTAGGATAGTATAGAAGGTGTATAGAAGCTAAAAGTGGCTAAAAAATAAGTATCCTATTTGTAGATTGGAAGTAAAAAAATACAATTCAACGTCACTAAGTTTAATTCAATAAAATAATGATATTACTTATGTATTTTATGTTTCTTTTAAGGAAACTAATAAAATTATGCGTTATAGTTTAGGTATATAAACGATAAAAGGATTTTAGCATAAATTGTTCCCCATATCAAAGTTATATTTAACGACTAAACACCAGGGTTAATTTTTGACCGGCCGCACTAGTAGTTTTAGACGAGCGAAACAATGAAGTGATTGGAATTAATTTCTTTTTGCTGTGGTATAACAGTAATAATCTAGTCAATACATAAAATTTGCTAAAATTGTGGCTAAAATGTTTAGCCAAAATTAGGTATTTGACAGGATATAGGAATCATAAATAAATAGCGAGATCTAGCAAAAATGGCTAACTTGGCAACACTACACATATGACAGCTGTTCACTGGGTTGCCGAGAGTTTATTAATTTTTGCCTTTGTTTACTGTTATTTCGCAGTTCACAAATGTAAAAGGTTTTAAGGTATTGTTAAAAAATATTTTTTGTCTAAAGTTAATAAAATAAAACTATCAAATTAATATTTGTATATACAGTAATACCCCGGACTTACGCGATAGGTGGGACCGAGCGATAACCGTGTCAGTCGAATTCGCGTAAGTCGAGGTACAACTTTGCATGTAAATACATATAAAGTATGTTTAATCGGGACCAGAGTCTAAAGAAAATAATAATTTAGACGAACGAATGATGCTAGATTCACAGCTTCTATATATTTTTCTTTACCATTTATAACCGTTCGGACTGTCGATTCCGGTAGGTCAATTTTCTTTAAAAAATTTCCATATTTTCAATTTTTTTATTTTTCAATTTGTCATATCACAAATTTTTATTTTTGCTAAGAAGTCTTTGGTAATATTCAGTTTACGCTCAAAAGACAGTGTTTTTCTTTTCTTGATAGGTTCAAATGACACATTTTTTCTATTTTGGATGACATAATTTGAGGTTATCAATAAAACGCAACGTACGTAAAACAATTTTACACGGAACACGTTCGAACCTGTCGTAAACAGAACAATAACAGGGCAGAGTGGGAGAGCTGATGCATGCCGCCATCAAAAATAAAAACCGCGTATTCGCGTAAAACGGGGTAGCGTAAGTCGGGGTATTACTGTATTGAGATCTTTATAGATTCGTTGATCATTGATTGAGACACAAATTGTATTGCCATACGTATCTAATATATTTTACGCATTATATTTGTGAAAATATTTGACTTTATAATTAAGTACTAATAATTATTGTACACTGGTAGACATTGGTAACTTCACAATAGTTCACTCACAGGCTCACAGCCTCTGCTCACTGCTACGCCTTTGCTGCTAGATTTTTTTTTAAACTAGATGCCAGCTACGTCGGTTTATTACAGTTGTAGTACCTGTACATCTGATTATCTGGAAGTTGTAATCTAACAGAAAAGGAATAATGTTCAGGAGTTTTAGCGAGAGTAGGTAAATGTTCCGTTTGTAAGTTATGTACCTACTTGTATTTGCCAATTTTCCTAATTCCGTCAACCACAGCTCTGAAACCGTCTTTTCATGCATAGAAGAAGCGAACATATAGATTTTAGGTAGGGTAAGCAGGGGGAATGGCGCTCATTGGGTAATGCCGCGCACCCCTATAAGTCTATGAAGATGGTGCATAACAACATGCCACCATACGTAGAACGGGGGAGGGGAAGTGCCTCTAACACGTAGCAACGCGCAGGGGCAGTCAGCTGGTAGCAAGTGACTGTGAAATGCGTTTGTTTGTATGCGGCTGCGCTGAACTAATTTTCATCGAGATCTTTTTTTCGGTAAGTTCAAAATTTTGATATTTATTAAATTGTTAATATAGCTTTCCTAGGTATTTAATCATTCTATTTTATGATGAAATATTCAATTTTCAACAATTGCTTTTCAATGTTTGTTTAATTTAAAGTTAAATTCAAAACGAACGTTTGGGGTTATCCCGCTCACATGAGCGCCATTACCCCTTAGTGACTTCTTTTTGTATTGTTATAGACATGCAAAGAAATCGCCAAAGAACAACCGCTAAAGCGGCTGGGAACGAAGAAAACCTTTAATCCGCGACCACTATGATAGATATTTTACAAGAAAAAGAAAATAAAAAGATTGCCAAACTTAATAGGACTGCAAAGAATAAAGAAATAAAGCCAAAGAATGAAATAAATATATGAAAAAATCGTACAAGAGAAAAATATTCAAAGAAAGTTGAAGAGCAAGAAAACATATTTTGTGACGATGACAGTGATGACGAAATCAATGTGGGTGATGAAAATTATGAAAAATGCATTATTTGCGAGGAAATTCGAAAAAATAACGAGTTGTGGTATCGTTGTACAACATGTGGGCTGTGGTCTCATGCAACATGATCAGGATGGGATTCGGCAGAAGGATACATCTGTGATTTATGTGCTTAACGATAAAATCTTATCATTTCTATTTCTCTTTTTGGCTTTGTTTACCTTTAAAAAATGTGATCTCAGGTATAAATACAAATATTTGATGCAATTTTATGATTATAGACTGTATTTTAATTGTATACTTTGATCTTATGCTTATTTGCTAATGATAACGGATCTTACTTGTTGTATTGCAAATAAACAGGTTTGGGCGTCATCACTCCTTTGCCTGAGCGGCATTACCCAATGACAGGGGTAATGACGCTCAAACCTTCTTTTTTTTAAATGTTTACTACATACTGCTAATGATTTTAAGTTAAATACGATTCCTTTTAAAAAGATGATTAATTAATAGTTAAAGTTTATGTTAAAGTTTTAAATTTTAAAATAAAACATATAATTAAAAAAATATAGTGTTTTTTCCTTAAGTGAACGCCATTCCCCCTGCTTAGCCTAATCATAAATATATGACAGCTTACTAACTGATCTAGATTTGCGGCAACAGTTTTTCATTCGTATCCAAGAGTATGCTGGGGAATAGGTCAGTGTGTACGTCGATATATCTGTCGTAGTAGAGGACTACTTCATAGGCACCTACTCTAGCAAGGTGTATACCACCGTATGTTAGCTTTGACATCAAACAATATCCTACGTACTTGTGAAATACATTTTTCATTTCTTATTTGTTTGTATATTCCATATGATTTCAATTCGGTTTTATATTCAACAGTTTGATGATGTCAACAATTATGAATCAGTCAGGACGGTACCTATGTGTACGTATTGAAATTGTGCCCGATATGGCAATAGTCTCGCCCCCTATAATGGGACGGAGAAACGCTCCGCGAAATGTGGGTGTACTGGTTACACCTCTGCCTACCCTCTCGGGGATTACAGGCATGTGTGCGTATGTTAATCAATAATAGGTAAAACATATTAAATATACCCTACATTCATAATCATAGTCATCAGAAACTACGAGATATTTTCGGTCTCACAACAGCCAGATCTTAAATAACTATTTTTGGATTATACAAACATTTGTCTGGCTGTGGAGATTGAGCTTACGACCCCTCGTGTCACAGCCGGTTACGCACCCGCTGTGCCACGGAAGCCCATATGTACCAATTTAAAAAAAATAATACTGTTTTTAAGGTTCTGCGGAATGGGTACTTAGTCTTATTTCAAAGCATTTGAGGATTATCGATGTAAAACTTTTCTAATATCTGCGAGCATTGGCGCTATACAACACATGTTTCACAAGACCGAGATTAAAAATGAAAAATATTTTTTTTTAATATAAAGTTTGGCGTCGTTTTTGTAAATATTGTCTGATTCTATCATCCTGGCGTTATACCAGCTCAATTCCACGCCCACCTCCTCGAAACACAAATTTGATGGTATTTGCTATTATGAGGGGCGATCTACCACGCCGTGTCATATCCCATATGAGACTATATCTCGTTTCTTTGTGGTATATTTCCGTGAAATCCGGCCAAAACAAATAATTAATACATTGTAGGCAAAACCAGGGCAAGCTCTAAATAACATCTCTTTGTTCCCTTGTTCCCATGCTGACGATAACCAATTCCATCTAATTCCATTCAAAACGTAAACCTGCCATTCCTAACAGACGCGTCTCTACAATAGCCGGCTTTTCTCTCCAACTGTAGCGTTAATATATATGTATAGATATGGTTGGTATGCCGAAGCCTTCCTCATTGAAAAGGCCTGTTTCAATAGAAGAGTGAGAGCGCATGCGTGGAGGTCCTCTCCTCATTCCGAGAGTCCGTGGCTTGCGTGCTACACGCGCCCTTCCCCAAAACCATTCATAAAATGTTCCATACACCAATTTTGTGTTAAACTGATCCAAACTTAACCAAAATGACCGCTTTCCAATCACCAAGCGTTGGTTTCAGTTCTCGTTTAAGCCAAGTGTTCACCGTCTTGTGTTATTTACTTGTCCTAGTAATGTGTCATGATAACGAAAATGAATCGTTTTGAATAGTTCCCGTAACATAACAATAAATTGACGATAAAAATGGCGAATACAGCTCATTTGATGCGGCGGCAGAGCTCGCGCGATCTGTACGCGCAGCGCTCTCTTGATCGGATGGAGATGAAAGAATTAAGGGGGAGGTTAGTGACAATGGAGAATGGACACCCGTCGCATAGGACCCATGTTATGTACGGTGCGACTAACGAGGCATTCGAAGACACCAGCCCCAACCGGCGCTCCTCAGAGACTCCCACAAGCAAAGGCAGCTCGGGTGAAGAGCGCGGCGCCTTTAAACCTGAGGGCGTAGAGTTGGAAAGAGAATCCTGGGACAGCAAACTGACATTCCTCTTAGCCACCGTCGGCTACGCTGTGGGCCTCGGCAATGTCTGGAGATTTCCATATCTAGCGCAGAAGAACGGTGGAGGGGCCTTCCTGATTCCTTACTTCGTGATGTTAGCGATAGAAGGGATTCCTATATTTTATTTGGAGCTGGCTATTGGACAACGGTTGAGGAAGGGAGCGATTGGTGTTTGGCACCAAGTATCCCCATATTTGGGTGGGATAGGGATCAGTTCTGCGGTAGTGTCTTTCAACGTGGCTCTGTATTATAACTCCATCATCGCCTGGTGTCTGTTCTACTTCGCCCAGAGTTTCCAAGCAGAGTTGCCTTGGGCGGAGTGCCCTAAGAAGTATTTGAAGAATGGCTCTTACATCACCGAACCGGAGTGCGAAGTGAGTATAATTATGTAATCAGAATGTCATTTTGGGTAGTATTTCATTGATGTTGTTATAAATTTTTAGTTTACAGCTCTACACCAATCATAGACTTCAATTTTTTAAAAATATTATTTTATCAATAAGAAGTATATTGGCTATTTTTAACAGATAATAAAAATCCGCCACATGTGCACCGATTTGGACCAGGGTTATCCCATTTAAATTTGATGTAAAAACTTCGAAAGTGACATCCGAGATGAAAAACTATAACATTTACGCACTAATTTTGTCATTTTTTTCACTAATAATAGTAAAAACTGTGTTAAAAAACTATAAAATAAGCTTAAGCAATTTTGAGTCTGTGGTATCATTCATTGGTTATTAAATTTGGCGCTATATCAAAATCTACCGAAATGGAGGTTTCGCGCGACCGAGCTGTAGCTGTTTCGGTAGCGACTTGAAATTTTTTTTGGTTAGAATATTGTAAAAGTAATACGTCGCGGTCCTTATTCCTTCATAAGGATTATTTCGATTTTAATTTGAATTGAGAAGTTTTGCGTCAAAGATTATCATATAGCAGTACGTACTCAATATAAACTTTATTTTACATAAGTTGATCAACCTTATACAAATTATGCTTCAAGAGATTTTTTTTATTTGCTTGAAAGACGAGACGAACAGCGCCACGCCTGCATAAACATAAGCAACACCACACAGAACTATGAATTACAAAGCACTGCATGACACTGGATTGCACTCGTCACGCAGAGAATAGGATGTTAAGTCACATAATGCCCAGTAATTTCATTGGCTTCAATGTCCTTCAAACCGAAACACAACAGTGCTTACACACTACGGTATACTTACGCTGCTTGGCGATAGAAAAAGACATAACGGTTGTACCAACCCAAACGGCCCCTGCATACAAGGGACCTACCACCTTGTTTCCGTAACAAAACTATAATACACATTTTTTTGTACACGAATAGTTTAACCGATTTCTCAAAATTGGCTCGTGATTGATTTCAATCTGCTGGAAGGGGTAGTTGTCACATGACGGGATAACGATGCACGACATGGCTTGTTACGTCACAAGGTAGGTCACGCCTGTTACGGTGCACGTGTGGGAGGGAGATAACGAGATTTTCCCACTTTTCCCACTGCGCGCCCACCTTTGCTTATTCCAATATTTAAAACATGAAATGCATCCTTATATTTTACCCAATTATAGTTTTACTAGCCTTTGCTCGCGGCTCCGCCCGGGTGATCTGCTTTTTCCGGGATAAAAAGTAGCCTATGTCTTATTCTAATGTATAAGCTATATTATTGTTTCATCAAAATCCATTCAGTAGCTTTTACGTGAAAGAGTAACAAACATACATTCATCCATCCATCCCTACTTACAAACTTTCGCGTTTATAATATTAGTAGAATTTTTTGTATTATTGCCGGATGGATATAAAATAATGTAGGAAATGAGATATAGTCATATCAACAACCTCATGTGATTTGTGCTATTGCATACTATAATAAACAAACAATACACTATTACATTACATTGTTATACGAACAATAAACATTTCCGCTATACCAGTAATATCTAACTCTGTTCAACATTGTTATTGGAAGGAATATGAATGCATCAGATTCAATTTAATATCCGAGGACGGTCGTGGGTGGCTGTTATTGCTTATTCAATATAAGGTTGTGAAATATACGAAGGCTTGTGGTGGGATATTTAATATAGCTTACGTGAAATGAGATTTCGTGTACCTACGAATATTTTTCAGCAAACTATTGCTCATTTATATGCAGCGTCGAATTAACATACATAAATACGCCTGTAGCCCCGAAGTGATAGGCAGAGGTGTAACCCACATTTTGCCGTGCTTATTTCCGTCCCATAGTGTGATAGGGAGTGAGCCTATACATACATATTATATAGACATACCGGGCACATATTAGGGACTCCGGGGCTGATACTAAAAATTTCAGATTGACGAACCACTCCGCAACGCATCAAAAACAATAATCGCTTTTGTACATTTCATATGAAATATTGCATAACAAAGGACTATGAGGACTATGCACTTTTTTCTTTAACTCATAATTTTTAACATGAGGAATGTAACATTAACTTTTCGGTATATCTAGTCTATCTTAGTCCGCCCCGTGACTACGATGAAAGTCTGAGTAAAAAAAAACACACAATATGAGTTTAAAACATTTTATTTCAATGCGATATTCGCGTAAACGTAAGTAATCATTGAGAAGGATTTTGTTACGTGTTGCGGTGCGGCCCGTTTTTATGTGTGCCAACATTAATACGTTGCAAATGAAGTTTTCTCATTATACGTGTTGTTATAGCCAATATTCCAACAAATAAAGTGCAGTCACTTTGCCGTGTCCGGAAATAAAATAAAAAAAAGAACAATATAAAATACCAAAAGTAAAAGCTAAAAGAGATTTTTACGGAATCTTTAGTGAACAAATTCTAGTCTCGATTGACCGTTTTTTACCTTCATTCACAATATAGTGCATATAACAAGAACCTCAGATAGCAAAGCAATCAAAGCGAATGAACCGTCAAAAGGCAATTGATGATTAGGACCAAGCATTTTCCGATCACCCAATTTGCCTGTTGCGAGTACAATGCTTGGATATCGCGTCGTTCTCAAAGGCATTTCCATCTGTGAGCCAATTTGGGTGACTTTAATTGTCTTTGCTTTAATTGTCGTTCCAATTAAAAAGAAATGAGATTTTCTGATAAGGCAATGCCCCTATGTTTTAACCCACATCAAAAAGGAGGTAGTCTCAATTCGTGTGTTGATTTTAATAAATAAGTACTACACAGAAATAGTAAGAGAAACCAGGATGCATCCCTTTTCAAAATATGTACACTCGCCACTGGAAAAAATATATAAAAATACAGTGTTGCAAAAAATAAAATTAACACTTTGCTCAAACACTGTTCAGTTGATGAATAAAAAAGCGGTGATAAAGTACTGGCTGTCAAGTTTACGACCAGAATCGGCTTAAAGAAACTTTGTGACGATTTACTACTGAGTACGGACTTTTATTTTTATTGCTGGCAATATCCATTTTTCATCGGGTTTTTGCTGCGTTAAATATCAGGTGTCAGAATTTATTACTGTTTTACTGGCAAACTTTTTTGAATTGTTTGTTGAAATTACCGTTATGTTTTTTGTATTCTTACAAAATATAATTGTGGAGGGTGGTTGACCGGCATGGTATATAATTGTATGATACAAAACCGAAGTGACGTCGCAGCTTTGCTGTTAAATTCCATACAGTCTGTCAAATCGTCACAGGATTCGAAAATGACGTAATCCCCATTATTTTCATAAATGTCGGTAACGCACCCACGTTCTCTCTGGAATTGAGAAAATTCGCGGACCGTGGAAATCACTATTGAATGACCCATTCACTCGTGTACTTACATAAAAACACTAAAAAGGATGCTAAAAACCAAGTGAAGTGAAGAAAGACGGTCAGTGACATTATTACGTCCATGAGAGATGGCAGTCACTTACTATTACGTGTTTCACTTGCTCGTTTGCCGCTCTACTGGTATAGAAATGTTCCTGGAAGAAACAATTTATTATTGACTAATATTATCTCATTAATAAGGATTTCTTATGTTTACGTCAATGTTACGTTACGTATGTTACGTTAATGTTACACATTGAAACAGAACTAATTTTATCGGATTTTATCGCGGTTTTTTATTTAATTTTGGTCCTGACGTTTCCAAAGCTTTTCAGCCTTCATGGTCACGACGCGACGTTTCGAAACGTCGGGACCAAAATTAAATAAAAATCAGCGATTTATCCGTTTAAATTAGTTTTGTTTCATTAATAACGTTATAAATTTGAAATAAAGTCGATTTTTATCTTCTGTTTGCACCGGAAGTTCCAATCAAAGTTAAAAGCTTTCCCAACTGACCGATTAACTTAGTCCAAACGCCTCTGTCGTAGAGCTTGCTACGATAATAGTCTACGTTTATATTCCACTTCGTAGCGCGTAGGCGGTGTGTTGGCGTCTACGTAGGCGTTATAGCGTAGTAAATATAACTGAAAATAAATGTAGTTGATAAACAACCAAACATTTATTTTCAAACTTCGACAAAAGTGGGATTAAGTTTGACCCCTTTGTCTGTCTGTGTGTGTATGTGTCTGTATCTGTCTGTGGCATCGTAGCGCCTAAAGGAATGGAATTATTTTGGATGCGGATTGAAAGTGGTAATTTATTGTTGCGTTTCAATAGGTGATTGAGATTTCCGGAGGTCCAATGCCGTCCTTGGTAATAAAAAATCTATCGCTAATTTTGCAGTGTTTTAAGAATAACCAACCTTTAGAAAATACAGGATGTCCCAAAAAAGGCACAAATATTTCACAAGAAAATACAGGATGTTCCAAAAAAGACAAAAACATTTCACATTCTTGGTTACTCAACAAAGGCTTTGTTTTAGTGTAACCCCGAAGTCGTGCTCGTTAGCGGGTCACGTCAATACGGTCCGTAGGGCGACGTCCACTTACGTTCGTGGTGAAACCGCAGGCCTTGTTTGTGACTCGCATCTGCGTCTAATGTACTTCAGATGGAATGTTTGTAGAGATGGGAGATTGATATCGATGTCAGAAAGATATAAAAGATTTATTTTTTAGCATTTTTTTACAGTCGAAAAATAAATACAAGGTGGTAGGTCCCTCGTATGCGAGAGGCCGTCTGGGTTGGTACCACCGCTTTGTTTATTTCTGCCGCCAAGCAACAGTGTATAAGCCCTGTTGTGTTTCGGTTTCGAGGACATTGAAGCCAGTGAAATTACTGGGCATTATGAGACTTAACATCTTTTGTCTCGGGGTGATGAGAGCAGTTCAGCGCCATGCAGTGCTTTGTAATTCAAAGTTCTGTGTAGTGTTGCTTCTGTTTATGGGTAGGCGTGGCGCTTACCATCAGGCGAGCGCCTTGCTCATCACGCCATAAAAAAAACAAACTTGCAGAAAAATACGCCTCTGACCGTGACGTCAGTGAAAGTGTTAATACCGGCACTATTCTTAATATATTGCACATCCCTATCGAGTATTACTATCGTGCATCATTATTCCACGGAGGTCCGTGACTAGTTACTTGCTATTTTGTGTTAAGTAGGGTTGCTAATGTAATGAGGCCTCCATTTGGGGCTCTTGTTTCCATTTGCGTTAATTTTGGTCTGGTAGCGTGCTTCATCTATATTAGAGAAATGTGTACTCAAATTTGGGATCCACTTAAATGACTTTTTAAAAACTAATAAAAAAAATTAAAAATACGATTAGCCGATTTGGTAGCTTTAATACAAATGAATAGAAAAGGACAAGAATATCTCAAAGCTAGCTTATTATGTGGTGGGCCAAAAACACGTGGATGTCTGGGAAGACTTACTCACCGAGGTGCTGTATGCATGTGTTCAGTCTTAAGCCGTGTCTAGTCCAGGGCCGAAGGACGAGGGGGATACATAACTATGCACTTAATTCTTTTAATAAATTCGTTATTACATTAAATAGCACTAAATTGAAAAGAAGATTTTTTTGTATTGTAAATTGAATCCCAAATCTTGCGTGCTTAAGCTATTAAGAGATGTGAATCGGTGTGATAAATGAAACTCTAGGAAATTAAATCGAGGGTAAATTATGTTATCATAAAGCCTTGTCTTTTAAACCGGTGGGACCGAAAGGTTCTGCCACGTACTGGCAAGCGCAGCGTTGGACTTTCGCCTGCAAGGTGGACAGACGACCTGATAAAGGTCGCAGGAAGTCGTTGGATGCAAGCCGCTTCCAACAGGTCGGTCTGGAAATCTTTGGGGGAGGCCTATGTTCAGCAGTGGACGTCCTGTGGCTGATGATGATGATGAAAGCTTTGTCTGAACAAAATTAATGGCCTAGCTATGCACAGTACATTCTGCTACTATACCAAGACGGCTACGAAGTAAATCAACTTTCAACCTAAATAATTTAGCCATCATTTTTCTGTTATACCAGAGTAGTTAATGAGCGCTTTGGAACGAAAATAGCGCAGTGAAAATGGTTGAGCAAATGCTTTCTCTCTTTGTAGAATGATAAATGCACCGCCCCGCTCGTTTGGGCGTTGCAGAGTCGTATTAAGTGTCTTGACGGGGGTCAAATACCTCAGGACTCTTATGTAACATTTTTATACGGATTTTATCGCGGTTTTTTATTTTATTTTGGTCCCGACGTTTCGAAACTTCTCAGCCTTACATTTAGAAACAAGTAACACTGTGACAGACATTTGCTCAGTCTGCCTTGTTTTTAAGTTAGTTATAGTTAAAGTTTCGTGGCTGAGTGGTTATATAGTTGAGTTGCTGTACAGAAATATATATTTATGAGATACTGGGAAGGCTATTTTTGTCATATGAATCTTTGCTAAATCTTATGTATTTTTCAACAAATTAATACAATGTTTATTATTAAAATATGTGTTCAGTGTGATATATATATCTAATGTTCTTGAATTACCAGACATTTAATTTATATAATTGTTTACGTGTAGATTTTATTTTTGAAAGTTTTACAGATGTGATTAATGTGATGGATTTATTTGATTTGAATGTTTTTCTTATTTGCTTTAATCACGAAAAGTGTTAAATTACTGCTAGAAAAATAGTTACCTATGTACTGCATTCGTTGATTTGTTCGAAAAGTGTTTCAAATATAAAGAATTTCATACCGTAATATGACATCACATGGTTTATTGCTTGTAGAATCTGGTGGGCGGTATTGATTTTACCATTAACGTCAGAAGCACGTATTATAGTAGTGACTAATGAGTTATAGTTATTAGCAGTTGTGGTAATAATGTATATTGTTATATACGTGTGGATTGTATGGAGGCGCCATTGATCCTAATTGTTCGTAAATTATAAGACACTAACTGTTCCTCGTGGTTTCACCCGTGTGCTTATTATTTATTATTATATAGGGCTGGTACTACTGCCTGCTATGCTTGGGTCTGGGGTCGATTCCCGGGTCGGGTCAAATGATATTGGGTTTTTCTATCACGAAATGCTCAGTCAGTCAGCCCGGAGTCTGGAATTGTGACCGGTACGGTGATAGCCCACTATCACATCATGAGACGGAAATACATGCCTACCCCTTCGGGGATTACAGGCGTGAATGCTTGTATATGTTACAGTTAAAACCCGTTGTTAGTTACAACGCGTTTTCCCTAGTTAGAACTAGTTTTCACTAAATGCCTTTGTTGAAACTAGAATTAACTAATGTTCAAAATGGAATATCAGTTAAAACTAGTTCTTGCTAGACAATTAATTGGATTGTTATAAAAAAAAATAACCACGAACGCCACCAAATATATAGAACAGCCTTTTCTTATCTTAATGAAAATTCTCGGGGTGTTAAAGAAACGTTATTACACGTCTAAATGTCAGACCACCATTTTATTTCTAGCGTTTCACTGAGGAGCTTTTGATCTTTTGTAGTACAGTCAATGTAAAGGCACCGTTTATTTTGCACGTGGATGTTTTATAGAATGAGGTTGAAAGGTAGAGAATGCCTCTGGCATTAAATTCGCGTATACATGTATATAAAAAGTGTGCAAAATAAAAATAAACCTTATTCCAAAATTATTTTTAGTTGTGGTATTCTGGGTTGGTAGTTGTGGGCTAAAATTCTTCTGTTGAAATCTGTGTAAAAAAACGCAGTCTTAAAATTTTAACAATATTTAAATAATACACGTCAGGGCACCGCCCGCGTGAGCGGCTTTTTTGGGATAAAAGTATGTCTTACCTATGTCCTAATCCAGGTCATGGTCTATCTATGTGCCAAATTTCATCCAAAACCGTTCAGCCGTTAAGGTAAGATTGACTAACAAATGCCTAAATTCACAAACATCCGAATTTTCTCATTTATAATTGGCCGTAGTTAAGCAAAAAGGATCCAATCCACACCAAGTTCAAATGGAGACACTGATTTTGTTTTACTAAATTCAATAATTTAAACTAATTTTATATCGTAATTTTTAAAAAATCGGGCATGAAACATGTTCCATACGTACGAATTTGCAAAAAACATGATATTAAAATCAATTTAAATTCATGAATTTAGCAAAACAAACTCAGTATCTACATTTGATCTTGCTGTGGGTTGGAACTTGTGGTTGTAGCGTAACTACGTCGAATTAAAAAAAATAGTTACATATTCTTGAAACTACAGTGAACATCCGTCCTTACATACTCATTACGATTCCTAAATGCTATCATATAGAAACTGATCTAAGTCTTGCTGGTCAGTTCACTTCATATTTTAAGCCTTGCATATTGCTTCGAACAGCGTGACAACTACCGAGATGGACGGCTTAGCTCGCTCTCCACGATTAGAGATTTCCATGTTCTCCAGTTACATCATTTTACAGATTTCAAGTGTAATTTTTTCTCTTTATATAGAGCATTAATTACACAGAATTTGCAGATTTGGAAGTATCAACTAAGTAAGTAAAATATAATTTCGGCAGATTTTATGATAATTAGCTTTACTTTCATTATATTTGTCTATGTTACTTAATATATAATTTTTATGCAAAAAGTATCAATAGTTCATTAAAAGTTTTAAAACTAAATTATAGAGTAAGGGCATTTAATAAATTCCACTCACATAATATATTCTAAATATACCTTTCTTAAGAAGATATCCGATTTGGATGCAAATACGCAATAATACTTTAACCCACATCAAGTTAAAATTTTAATATTTATTTTATTTTGCTATATTCATTACATTTAAGTAGGTTAAATTCGGTATTTTTTCGTTATTCCTATGTGATAAATTTCATTTATAACCGTTCAGTGGCTAAGGCGTGATTGATCAACAAACATCCAAAAATTCAAGAACTCGTATAAACATTTACATTTACAATATTAGTAGAATTGGCTGAAAGTTGAACATATTCTTGTAAAGCTAATACATTGGATTCTAATACAGGTCGTGTGTACAGCCATGTGAATTTGTTTCCGAACGCAAACAATAGAGATTCTCGATAAAACGGCTTTGTAGAATGTGAGGAAGGAATTTGCCTCAAAGCCGGAAAGATTGTGAGCGAGCGAATGGGAACAGACGATCTTTGTAGTGAAGCCCCGATGGTATTTAAACGTTCATAATTATTAAACAATTCATGTTATTTTGATTGCCTCGGTGGCGCAGTTGTAATGCATACGCGGTATGACTGCTGTGCTGAGGTCTCGGGTTCGATCCCCGGGTCGGATAAAGTGATATCGGGTTTTTCTATCACGAAATGCTCAGTATCAGCTCGGAGTCTCGAATTGTGCCTGGTATGGTGATAGGCTCGACCCCTATCATATTATGGGACGGAAATAAGTTCGGCGAAATGTGGGTCTACTGGTTAACCCTCTGCCCACCCCTCGGGAATTACAGGCGTGAGTGAGTGTTCATTTTATCTTTTTGGTAAAAATGATTGTCAATTTTAAACTAAAAACTAAAAGATAAAATTTTATTAACAAACGATTTTTTTACAAGGTGGTAGATCCCTCGTATGCGAGTTGCCATCTGCTTTGTCTATTTTTGCCGCCAAACAACAGTGTTTAAGCATTGTTGTGTTTCGGTTTGAAAGACATCGCAGCCAGTGAAATTACTGGGCATTATGAGACTTAACATCTTATGTCTCGGAGTAACGAGCGCAGCTCAATCCCATGCAGTGCTTTGTTATTCAAAGTTCTGTGTGGTGTTGCTTCTGTTTATGGGCAGGCGTGGCGCCATTCATGCTGCAGACAAATATGTCTACAGTGTGGCTTTACCACTAGGCAAAAAAGAGTGACAAAAGGATTGGAATGCTACCTTTATTATAAGACAACGTTAACCTAAAGCTAAGCCTAACCACTCTTTTATTAATCCAATCCATTTTACAAAATTCTATTTGCTTTCACAATATACGTAGCAATTTTATTCGGGCGAAAATATAGAGCGATATTATTTTAAAGCCATATAAATTCAAATAGAACGTACGCATGCAGCGGGTGTGTGAAATTTATTTTTTGTTCCGATCTATAAGCTATATATGCGATACGCATCATCTGCTGGCATCATCATACCTTCAGCAATGCTAGGGTATAGCTAAGCCACTGTCATAAAGTTTAGAAAACAAGACACATAGGACCTTACTTACAAACTTTCTTAGCACTGCTTAGTTAAATCACTATTTTCGTCTCTTTCTACCCATTTTATAAATCGCATTGACAAAGAAAGACAAAAGAGTGGTTAAAAGTAAGACCATGCTATTAAGCAATGTCAATATTTTTTTTATAGGAAAGCTTACAGACTAATAACAGATTAATAATATTTAATGCTTTCTTTCTTTCATTATAAAGCGTGATGCTTATTTTATTGACGACAAAAGTTATTTAGCTGATCGTAAGTGATCTCCATAACAAGTGAAACTGCAGAGGTATTATAATTAAATTGCTGGCCTTTATGGGAAGCAATCGGGATTAGGAGGAGGAGGGGTTTGAGCCCATGGCAATCTTACTGCACAGTTCATTTAGTAGACAAAACGGGCTATAGCGTGGTTTTACCAGAAGTAAGCAAACGTTACATCTGAATACAGTCTTACTGATTTTTACTTGTTTTAGGTGAGCAGTCCAACCCAATACTTCTGGTACCGCACGACTCTGCAAATATCCGAAGACATCAACTACCCAGAAACGTTCAACTACAAAGTAGCCCTCGCCTTAGTCGTAGCATGGATCCTGGTCTACCTGTGCATGATCAAAGGCATCGCCTCCTCTGGGAAGGTTGTCTACGTAACTGCCACCTTCCCCTATATAGTCCTGGTCATATTCTTCTTCAGAGGAATCACTTTGAAGGGCATGAGCGATGGACTGATACATCTCTTCACTCCAAAATGGCATACGATCTTGGATCCCGTAGTTTGGCTTGAAGCTGGCACGCAGATATTCTTTTCTCTTGGACTCGCTTTTGGAGGTTTGATTGCCTTCTCTTCCTACAATCCTGTGGACAATAACTGCTACAGAGATGCTATAATGGTTTCTATGACTAATTGCTTGACGTCCATGTTTGCTGGCATCGTGGTGTTTTCGATTATCGGTTTCAAAGCCACGATGGTCTATGAGAGATGTTTGGAGATGAGAAATGAGACTTTACTTGAGGTGTTCGGGCCTGGGTTCAAGGCTTTGGCACTGCCCGAGCCGGGGGAGTCTGTGAGCGTGGAAGTCAACGGTAACTGGACAAAGCTAATCATGCCACACTTGCCTGTATGTGATTTGCAGAAGGAATTGGATAATGTAAGTTGAATATGACTTAATTTCTTACTTACATGGTATGTGTCCAGTTGAGTTCAAAGTATCTAATCCATAAAGCAAACAATTTATACATACAATTTATTGTACTAAATACTGTATCGAACTAAATCTATGTACAAATTGCAATTTGAGTTAAATCATAAAATATTATTAAAAATATTTAACGAATGGATTTGCTTCATATTATTTTCAATAACAAAGAGGCAAAAACAAAGAGGTCCCAGGATGTATAACTCCGCCTAATGTGGATGATTTATTTTTGTATTCTATAAGGCGGTGAGCTTAATTAAATTTGATGAAAAGATTCCAGCCTTAACGGAGTGAAATCATGGATGAAAATGAATACTTTGACATTAACACATCCATTTTGATGATTAGTTAAAAAAAGTTTTTTTTACTGTTAGCTTTTTTGCGCAGGTTTTATTTTTAACACAATTGAATGACGAGACGACTATATCGGCATAAAGAATTATACATTTACGATTTTACCAAAATAAACTTTAGGCCGATTGATAAAATAGGTTCTTTTATGAAAAGTTTCAGACGATTCGTTGAAGCGGCCATTTGGAAATTTAAATTTTTGCAGACTTTTATTCAGTTACAAGCTCCAATTTTTTAAAAGCAATAAAAGTTTATTCGTTTAAAACATAGTTTAAAACATTTTTCATTTGTGTTTCGAAATACACATATTTATTATAGTCCATTTTAATGTACTTTAAACGTGATGTGAATGAATTTTGAAGTTTCTTATTATGAAAAAAAACAATATTCTTCCATATATGTACGCCCACAATACTATCACTCTCTAAAGTTGTACTGTAAATACTCTCTAAGTTTGTACTATAAATGCATACACATGTTGCAACTAGTGATTTTGGCAAATAATAACCAATTAACGATATTCTAGAAGGCAACTATGCCTTATTCAGATCATGACCAAACATCTAACAATAAAAACCTTTACAGACCGCATCTGGCACCGGCCTGGCGTTCATTATCTTCACGGAGGCCATCAACCAGTTCCCAGGAGCGCAGTTCTGGTCCGTCCTATTCTTCCTGATGCTGTTCACACTGGGAATCGACTCCCAGTTCGGGACACTGGAAGGCGTGGTCACGTCCATCGTTGACATGAAACTGTTCCCAAATCTGAGGAAGGAGTACTTGACAGGAGGATTGTGTTTGCTATGCTGCATGCTATCAATGGGATTCGCTCACGGTGCTGGGAGCTACATCTTCCTGTTGTTTGATATGTACAGCGGGAACTTCCCGTTGCTGATCATTGCTTTCTTCGAGTGTATTGGCATCGCCTACGTGTATGGAGTTAAGAGGTGAGTTGTACATAGTTACGACCTGATAAAGGTCGCAGGGTGTCGCTGGATGCAGGCCGCTTCCAACAGGTCGGTCTGGAAATCTTTGGGGGAGGCCTATGTTCAGCAGTGGACGTCTTGTGGCTGATGATGATGATGATGTAAGTAATTCAATGACGACCTTTTAAAAGTAGAGATGGCTTGTAGATTGTCATCAAATACACACTGTTAATTTAGAACACAGTAGATTTTAGCGCTGTGTTGCCGCTTCTGTCCTAACACAGCACTAAGCTGAGCTGCCCACCAAATTTTTCATACTAGAATTAATAATGTCTGTTTAACTTTATTTTTTTATATTTTTGTTTATTAAATTTTTTGGTGTGTTGGTAAATAAATTATTTCTTTCTTTCTTTTAATGAGTTTTGTTTTGTGAATAGTAAGTATGAAAGCGTGGAACACCTCCGTAAGGGGTGAGAAATAGATAACGTTCGATTTTTTATGTATATCTTTACATACGTTAAACTCATTAACAATGAATACATTGTGTAGACTCAGTCACCGAATTTACAATGTTGCACTGTTTTAGATGGCCTCAATAAAGATAATAGCATTATTTTAAAAATGGATATTTGCTCAACTATGTTTGTTTACGATCTTTGTCTACAGCATGAATGGGTTGCAGCACAAATTTGAATATAATGTCAACCTCCCTAGAGTCAAATTGTTCTGTGATATCGACCGTTGAGATTCATTGGGTCCCTTGACGGTCGTCAGAATTATGCCGGCCTGTAATCCTGCTATTCTACTTCGTACGAATATTATATTTTTCTTTTTCAGTGAATTTCGATGTTTGTTAATCAATAGCTGAATAGATTGCGATGAAATTTGACACATAGGTAATTAATGACCTCCGTTATGACGACCATATCTATATTTTAACCCAGAAAAAAACATTCACACAGGCGGAAAACCTGCATACCTGAGAACTCGATAAGATTTTTCGAAGGTAAGTGAAATCTGCCAACCCGCATTAGGCCAGCGTGGTGGACTAAGGCCTAATCCCTCTCATTCAGTAGAGGAGGCCCGTGCCTAGCAGTGGGACGTATATAATACAGGGCTAGTATTGTTATTATTACAGGCGGATCCGACAGCAAATCTAGTATGTAATATGATGTATAATCCGCAAAATGACAAATCTCTGCTTGTATGTAATAGTAATATCTTATTTATTGTAATAATTTGACTTCAAAAATACGTGCCGAATAAGTAGCTCTCAGACGGTTGTGCAACAAAATCCAGTTACGCAACAGCTGGCCAAAGCACTCGGCCACGAGTCATAAAGGCTCGGGTCAAGTAATGCGAGACGATCCCCATTTCACGGGTCGTCGGGCGTTCATCTAGAATGCCTGAATACCAAAACATGTCGGAATAGTGATATTTTACGAACATAATATTTACTGATTGGTGAATAGAATTATTATGAGTAGGGTAATCAGATGTAAAACACTTCGAAAAAAGCCGGAATTCCATAAAAAAAGCTATTTTGCTACAAGCGTGCCAGTTTCTATCATGTCATAATATTACAATAATAAATAAATAATAAATACAACCAACAGTCACACACATAGTCCTGACGCCGTAAGATACGAGCCTTGTTTCGTGGGTATCAGGAACTACGGGAGACTTTCAGTCTCACAACACCTAGACCCGTAGCAAATATTTGTGGATTACACAAATATTTGTCTGTGTGGGGATCGAAACCGCGGCCTCTCGTTTTACAACCAGCTACTCGCCCGCTGCGCCATGAAGGCTGTCATTATATTGTATTTGTTTTGTATGCCGTTTCCGACTGTTTTTTTTATTATTAAAAATGTGTTTCTTATTATTTATTATCTACCATTAGATTATTTATTTATTATCATTTGATCTTATTAAATTATGCAAGTATGTTCATCGAGTTCATTATTATTTGGTCAAATTAAAGTTGTTTTTTTGCCAAAGAATAGTCTCTTCATAAATGATTAAATACTAGCTTTTCCTCGCGGCTCCGCCCGCGTGATCTGCTTTTTCCGGGATAAAAAGTAGCCTATGTTCATCAGGAATAATGTAGGATTCTAATGGTGAAAGATTTTTCAAATAGTTTATTATTCGTTACATACAAAAGTACAAATCTTGCCTCTTTATAATATTAGTGGATATGTATATTATATATTTTAATGACAAGTGATCATTGTTCAAAAATCCCGTTAATCCGGCGGCCGGCATCCTGATAAGTTCCTAAAAGTCCTGACATCTGGTAACCTTAATTAAGGACATCCTTTGTGAGCATGCGTCCAACATAAATTGCCGAAATCCATTACGTGGTATCGTATATTTCCTTGTAACGGGGAAATGGTTCTGAGGAAATTGTGAATGTATTCATCTATATGTTATGACAGGTATAAAGTAAATACTCATAATACTCTAATGTGATATGCATTAGAGTTTCAGTTTGGCACCTACGAGGTTCTGGATTGCATTTCTAGATCAGTTATTTGTGGAAGATTTATTTAGAAAAAAATTGGTGTGTGTCGTGGGACACCAGGTAGGAACGAAGTTCCTTCGGCTAATGTAGAATCGACACAAATTGCAAAAAATTCAAATTATCAACTGAAATAACAAAATAGGTCTCTTTATTTTTGTTTGACAACATAAAATTACATAGAAATAGAATAGAAAAATAGAAATAAAAAAAAATGGTGTGTGTCGTGGGACACCAGGTAGGAACGAAGTTCCTTCGGCTAATGTAGAATCGACACAAATTGCAAAAAATTCAAATTATCAACTAAAATAACAAAATATGTCTCTTTATTTTTGTTTGACAACATAAAATTACATAGAAATAGAATAGAAAAATAGAAATAAAAAAAGACGTGTGGCACTCGGAGACTGCCGCGGTAAAGCTATTGTATAGCATTTTTTATCAACTTAAAAATAACGGACGGCCGTGTTCTATAATCAAAAATTCAAATTTCAAACCGCGTCTACATTTCCAAATGTCATAAGTTTCACAACCATCTGTTTTATTAACGGAATTTCGACTTTAACTTTGTGTGCTAGATATCAAATTAAGTTAAAAAAAATTATGTCGTGACAAATTTTTCGTGCCAACTTTTCGTACCAATTTTTTCCGTCTAGCCCCCTTTCGCAACGCGCGATAAGGAACTACGTTCCAAAAAGACGTGTGGCACTCGGAGACTGCCGCGGTAAAGCTATTGTATAGCATTTTTTATCAACTTAAAAATAACGGACGGCCGTGTTCTATAATCAAAAATTCAAATTTCAAACCGCGTCTACATTTCCAAATGTCATAAGTTTCACAACCATCTGTTTTATTAACGGAATTTCGACTTTAGCTTTGTGTGCTAGATATCAAATTAAGTTAAAAAAAATTATGTCGTGACAAATTTTTCGTGCCAACTTTTCGTACCAATTTTTTCCGTCTAGCCCCCTTTCGCAACGCGCGATAAGGAACTACGTTCCAAAAACAACGGGTTGCACTCCGGGAGTGTCGGCAGAAGTGAAAACTTGAACATTAACGTTGTGCATTTTTGAATAAATATTGGAATAGTTTGGGAATAATTTTGCACGCATAAAAGTACTATAATTTATGTGGTTAAATACAATATTGATTTATTGCGCTATCGTACACTAAAATGACAATTTATATTACGTCAAAACGCCGCGCCGGCGGTCTACTCTCCCTCCGTCTTACGAATTTTCAATCAGGTCACGCGTCCTGACACGAGTTTAACATTTTATACCCATCCCAAGAAAAGAGCTCAAAAGCAAAATCTTTATTCATCATGTAGGCTAAGAAAGCGCTTATGACTGAGATAAACTTAAAATTAAGGGAACTTTGAAATAACCGCCGCGCTATAGGCTGGCAGGAAAAGGTACACCAACAAGCAGGGAAAGAGGGAGGGAATCCTTAAATGTAGGGATTCACGGACTAGGAGGATATAGAAATCGGGACAAGGGCAGGAAGGAGTTGGGTAAATTAACAATAACTCTGTAAGGGTTTTAAAGGTAAGGAGATGTGTCGTGAACCTTACTGGCAGGAATATCCCTAGCCTAGCTAACCTACCAACCTTTCTCTAGATGCCTACTGATGACGCTCAATACCGCTAAAGAAGTTTTCATTTCAAAAACAGGCATTTACCCAGGATTGGATTAATCTTTGAAATAACGTTGGTATTCTATTAATACACCTGCCTACCCCATTGAGTATGATGTGCAGTTGTATATTATAAACGTAGAGATAAAAAATAATATACGAAAACAAAATCCGATACAATTTGTTTTTAATAAACGTGAGCATAGTCCGTAAAACTTAATTAAAACCTGACATTATGAACCAGTAGTAAAGGCAAAGGTATCGATGTACAGCCTGCGGTGGATCCGTTGACCGAACACCGGCAGTAGCTGGCAATATGCAACGTAGGGTTGCCTCTAAGGTGAATCAAATGTTAGTTTAATAAACTGGTGGAATTAAATCGCCTGGATAAGATAAAAAGTGAAGCTTCTTTCAAAACTCTATTTTAAATATTTTAATATACTCTATTTTTTCCTTTATGATGTTTCGTATCATCCCACCGTACTTCGTAATCAGATCATAACTAAGTATATATATGGAATCGCTAGGAAACAAATTAATAAAAGTAAATAAAATGCAATCCAAACGTAATGTAGATCATCAAGTGACAGTGTCCCTCGACAATATGGCGAGGTTTTCACCATGTGTACACTATCCTTTGGGCCTAAAATTGATCAAGTATCCTGCCACTCGCTTTGCGACTGCAGCTTTAGATAGAAATCTCAGACATTTTTGTATCAAATGTAAATGTTTGGACAACCCTACGTACAACCCGAAAATGTCGGATGTGTGAGCTTATTCCATAAGCCATTCCGATCGGTATTGATTCTCCTCTTCACTTATGAACTGTTCGAAACGTGAATGTTATGACTTGCTTGTCGATGATGTCATTTTATTTTGAATTCGGTTTAAAAATCACATATTTCTATCATTAATCTTCTATCTATAATCGCATCCTTTTTATAATTTAACCCCTCTGGGGGAAAACACCCAGGCCTGAAAAAAATGTGATTAACAACAAACATTTGTTTTGGTGCGGCTATCGAACCCGTGGCCTCTCACTTCGAAGCCAGCTACTCGACCGCTGCGCCGACCGATGCGGTTCCAGATTCAAAACCCAACTCATACAATCAGAATTTGTATTAGAGTTTTCGAAAATCATGTGTTATTTACACAATATGGTATGCTCAGAATTTGTGCCCGATATGGCTATAGGCCTATCACATTATGGGTCGGAAATACGGTTGACAAAAAACATTAAATGCAATAGTTGCTCCTCTGCCTACTACGAGGATATATGCGCGAGAGCTAAGGAAAGGTTAAATAGCACATACAATTTGCGTAACTTCTCGGCTAGATATTATTTTAAGCAACGCTTAGCTTTGTATTTCCCGTAAAAAACATTATTCAACGTCTGATCTGAATTCATGCAGAATCGGCCCACTTGCAAACGAGTTAAAGTTTAACATCTGAAGAAAACTAGCTGGCTACAATTTTCTTGGATATTCCTTCTGTTTGTTTACGAATTTGCAACCTTACTTCGTCGCATTAAGGTGTAAAATTGTACAGTTAGCTGCGAATGATATTCAAAGACGCTTCTAACTTTGCCAGCTTTAACGGCCGAAAATACGAAATGTATTTAACGTTGGTACTGGGTCATTTGTCATAGTCTGTAGCTGTGCTTAAGTATTTATTCAGGACTAGCTTTTACTTGCGGATCCGCCCGCATGAATCTTTTTTCCGGAATAAAACGTAGCATAATATGTCATAATCCAAATTATGTTTTTTTATCCGAGTACGGCAAAATGCCTGCGCTACACCTCATGGAAAGCGTAGTACAGTCAAAAAAACCAGCGACCACCTACAAACAACAAGTTTATCGGTGGTCACTAGAGTCATGCCGGCCTGTATAAATGCTTCTTCACTCTTTCCCTGACAGCTAGTAAAGAGGAGGACGACTCTATTCGGTTGTTTCTTTTTTGAGATAACCAGTCGAGTTTTATGAGTATTTTATGTGTATGTTAGCTTGGTTAGACATAGAGACGACATTTATAACTACTTATTTTACAAAAATAAATTTTTCTCGAGGCGCATATGTTAAGCCCGTACCTCAGCTGTACAGCCTATAGTAGATCACAGAGACGAATTAAAATGTTTAGCAACATTTTTAGACTTAACCTACACACTACCGATGGTAGGAGGATAATCGTATCCGACCGGATAGCGACCACCGTACACTGGTGTTAAAACCTGCTATAGTGACCCACCTTGATAAGTCGCGTTCCGGAGTCAACCAGTGTATTTCCGGTTTTCCCGAGGGGGCTTGCCCCGTCTTCCTATACCTTTCCCATCTCTTTATCCTACCCCTCCCCTTTGGCCCTGGGATGAGATACTGCAGGAGTCGCCAGTATCCCATCAGCAGGGACCCATGTAGTTCATCCCAAAGGGCCACACAAACTCTACACACTACCTTTATTACATTTGGAGGTAATTTGCTCACAAATTAGAGATAATAAAAAAAATTACCAGGCGTCATTATCCTTTTTGGCGCAACCATTTTCCAGTCGTATAATAACTTGGACGATTAAACATTGAATTACGTAGAATAACCTCTCAAAGATCGTCATAATGTCGGTATAAAAACTCTTTTATCTTTAATAGAATGCGATGATTTGATTGAACTACCTAATAGCTTCCTTTCAAACGAAAACAAAAAGAAAGTTATGTAGGTGAATTAAGAATCCTCACTACCCAAGAGTAAAACCTTTACTAGAATAATGTTGTGTTTCGATTTTAAAAGATTGGAGCTAGTGAAACTACTGCGCATGGTGAGACTTATCGTCTTATGTCTTGGGGTGACTAGCACAGTCGTATGCTATACACTGCTTTGTAATTCAAGGTTCTGAGTGGTATTGCTTCTGGTTATGGGCAGTTGAAGCGCTTACCATTAGGCAAGTGACCTCACTCCGGCATTTAAACAAAATGTCATCAATTTTGTAGTCGGTTAAAAATTTATTACAGCCTGGCTCTACTATATTGCCTAACTTCAAGCCACTTGGAATATCTAATTCCATGAAATTCTTGTTGGATCAGAAGCCTAAGTATGGATAAATATCCCTTTTTCCATTCCAGATTCGCTGACGACATAGAGCTCATGACAGGCCAACGCCCAGGAATCTACTGGCTGATCTGCTGGAAGTATCTCTCTCCTCTAGCCATGCTGTCCATCCTTATATCCTCGTTTGTGGAGTTGGCCACAGAAGGGTCTGGGTATGAAGCCTGGATCAAATCTGAAGGGGACACTGAAAAGAAACCGTGGCCTATATGGGCTGTTCTACTCGTCATCGTGCTGGTCCTGGCTTCGGTGTTGTGGATACCTGGATTAGCAATTTGCAGGTAGGTGATTTTTAGATTTTTGACTAGCTTTTGCCCGCGGCTCCGCACGTGTCTGGGGCCTTTTGCAGGATAACAAGTAGCCTTTGTCTACTAACTACTATCTTTATATATATAATTCTTCTGTGAGTGTGTATGTTCCTGAACTTCTCTTAAACGACTGGACCGATTTTGATGAATTTTTTTGTGTGTGTTCAAGGGGATCTGAGAATGGTTTAGATTCACAATTTTGTCCGCTGGACGATGTTTTTTTAATTAATTTTTAATTTATTAGTAGTTGTTGAGTTGTCGTTGCGAAGCTTGCCGTGATGACGGGTCGTATAGCGTCTAGACTGGACAGGGACAGGACAGTGAGACAGGACAGTGAGACAGGACAGTGAGACAGGACAGTGAGACAGGACAGTGAGACAGGACAGTGAGACAGGACAGTGAGACAGGACAGTGAAACAGGACAGTGAGACAGGACAGTGAAACAGGACAGAGAGACATGACAGAGAGACAGGACAGTGAGACAGGATAGTGAGAGGACAGTGAGACAGGACAGTGAGACAGGACAGTGAGACAGGACAGTGAGACAGGACAGTGAGACAGGACAGTGAGACCGGACAGTGAGACAGGACAGTGAGACAGGACATTGAGACAGGACAGTGAGACAGGACAGTGAGACAGGACAGTGAGACAGGACAGTGAGACAGGACAGTGAGACAGGACAGTGAGACAGGACAGTGAGACAGGACAGTGAGACAGGACAGTGAGACAGGACATTGAGACAGGACAGTGACACAGGACAGTGACACAGGACAGTGAGACAGGACAGTGAGACAGGACAGTGAGACAGGACAGTGAGAGGACAGTGAGACAGGACAGTGAGACAGGACAGTGAGACAGGACAGTGAGACAGGACAGTGAGACAGGACAGTGAGACAGGACAGTGAGACAGGACAGTGAGACAGGACAGTGAGACAGGACAGTGAGACAGGACAGTGAGACAGGACAGTGAGACAGGACAGTGAGACAGGACAGTGAGACAGGACAGTGAGACAGGACAGTGAGACAGGACAGTGAGACAGGACAGGACAGGGACAGGACAAGACGGGGACGGGACGGGGACGGGACGGGACGGGGACAGGACGGGGACGGGACGCGGACAGGACGGGGACGGGACGCGGACAGGACGGGGACGGGACGGGGACAGGACTGTCCAACCGGAGGGAGGTGGGAGACGACCTGACTTAGGTCGTCGAAGTCAATTAAATGTGCGACGGGCTACCTCACGTGCAATGGCGCAGTACCTCACTTAATTGCATTTAATGTAAATAAAACATTTGTATTAAGTTTTGACAACATTTTACACAGATATATTATGTAGGTGATACGAAGTTCACCGGGTCATCTAGTTACTAATAAATTAGAAGTAATTTCAATCTGATGGAGGGGGTACTTGTCAAATGACAGGCGACTCAAAATTTGGTGTCACCATGACGTCTATAATCCTCGAAGGGGTAGGTAGAGGTGTGACACCCGTACACCAAACATTCACCGAACTTATTTCCGCCAATGATGTTATAAGGGGCGAGCCTACTCCATACTGGGTGCAAACTTCAGACTCCGGGCTGATACTGAGCATTTCGTGATACAAAACCCCAATATCACTTTTACCCGACCCGGGGATCGAACCCGAGAACTCTGCACAGTAGCCATACCGCCTACGTAATAGAACTGTGCCACTGAGGCAGTCTTTGCAGGTTTCGTAGAAGGCACATATTCATGTAAGATAAATCCGATAACGTGTACATATTTTCTAAAAATAATCCTTAATAGAGCTAATCCTGAGTCTTAGTAATCCATCTTTTGAGATATCTTTTATGATTATCGACATTAATTATTATTCTTATTATAAAAGGATTTATAGGACAGCCTCCGTGGCGCAGTGGGCGAGTAGCGGACTGTGAAACGTGAGGCCGTGGGTTCGATTCCCGCACCGAGCAAATATTTGTCTGATTCACAAATATTTGTTTCGGGGTCTGGGTGTTGTGAGACCGAAAGTCTCTCCTAGTTCCTGATACCCACGACACAAGACTCGTATCTTACTGTGGGGTCAAGGCTATGTGTGTGACTGTTGGGTGTTGTTTATTTATTATTTATATTAAGTTAATTACAATAATAAAATAAGTAAAAAAATCAGCAAATTACTTTCCATCACTATTTGATGGTAATTGGTTATATGAGCCGACTCGCCATCTGACCCTCAAAGGGAACCAATTTTCGCTTTTACAAGCCCTGCATGGTACTGGATTGCGTTCGTCACTCCGAGATAAGATAATAAGTCTCATAATACCCAGTAACTTCACTGGCTTCACCGAAACAAAACAGTGCTTACAAATTACTGATTGGCGCCAGAAAAAGATAAAACGGTGTTAACAACCCAGAAGGCCTCTCGAATAATTTAAAGTTCTATTTTGCATATTTGGACGTGGGAAATGTTAAATTTACTTATTTTCTTTAAATACGGAATTTACTCTACTTAATCTAATAAATTTTGCAAAATAAAATCCATCTCTCAATTTTTACTTGATGTGAGTTGAAATGTCATTGCATATTTGCTAACTTCTATTGACACGTGTCATACACATCGTTCTACGAAATCACGAGGCGACAAATTTAATGGCATGATTTATTTTATTGCTGAAATTACTTTTGGTCGAGGCTCCGCCCGTGTGCAAGTCTATTTCTAAATGAAAAATCATAATGAAAATAAATGAATAAATACATCCAACTGTTACACACATAGTCTAAACCACATTAGGTTAGACATGTCATGGATATCAGGTACTATGAGGGTCTTCTTTTGCGTGGTAGAGCCACGCTGTAGACAGTTTGTTCTATAGCTATAATGGGCCTGCTCGACCGGGTCGTTACCACTGTCTCACAGAAAACCGACGTAAAGTAGCGGCTTGCTGCTATGTTTCATACGCTGAGTTAGATATCCGGAGGCCCAAATGCCCCTCCTCTTCCCAATCGCCCAAGATTCTTATGGTATTGTGGGAGTACATGGGCGGTGGAGATCACTTACAATTAGGTTACTCACTAGATCGGTTGCCAGTCTATGCTATTAAAAAAAATCAAAAAGGTGTTGCGGTGCCACAACACCCGGAACAAATATTTGTCGACAAATTCACAAATTTACGCATTTATAATTAGTATAGATTATATATAAGTCTACGTGTCTCTTTGTACAAAACATATTTCAAACCTCATTTTTCTTAGTATTTGTTATGATCTCACGTAACTGCAGACGAGAGGCTGTAATCTTTCGCAATCTCCCTCTGACACATTTAAAAATGCTGCGACATTTTTAAGAAAATGAGGTTGCATGTGTTTGCTTATAACATGTTAGTTTCCTGCGCATTTTACAAAGCTAACATTTTATGTCTTTATTTAGCGTTAAGATAATGAGTTTATATGATCACAGGTGTATCTTTGAAGGGGTAGGTAATTTTTCAAATCGAAAAGACAAATACAGTCGAACCTCGATAAGTCGAAAACCTCAAAAACTCGAAAAAACTGTTTTGTTCCCTTCCCTTGAAGCTCCAAAATCTCCATTACTCGAAATCTCAAAATGATAAGCCAAATCTTTTTTTATATTAATTGAATGACCAGACGATTAAGGCGCTAGCCTGATGGTAAGCGCCACGCCTGCCCATTAACAGAAGCAACACCACACAGAACTTTAAATCAAAGCACTGGCACTGAACTGCGCTCATCACCCCGAGTCATAAGATGTTAAGTCTCATAATGCCCAGTAATTTCACTGGCTTCAATGTCCTTCAAACCGATACACAACAGTGCTTACACACTGTTGCTTGGCGGTAGATATAGACAAAAAGGTGGTACTAAACCCAGATGGCCTCTCGCACACGAGGGAACTTGTAAACCTTTTTGTAACATGTGTTAAAAAGCATGTTGCGCCGGCCCACTGCGAGTGGGACAAGGGCAGGTGGAAGAAGAAGATTAACTTCACAAAGATGTCGATCAACAAAAACCAGCGAACCCTACTTACGTCGTACCTTCAACGGGCGGACGACCCACTAAATTGGGTGAATGGCGTTACATCGATCGCGGTCAGAAGT
Organism: Amorpha juglandis; assembly: GCA_949126905.1. Classification (NCBI taxonomy): domain Eukaryota; kingdom Metazoa; phylum Arthropoda; class Insecta; order Lepidoptera; family Sphingidae; genus Amorpha; species Amorpha juglandis. The sequence goes on from OX421376.1 coordinate 15,111,392, forward strand.
GTGGGGTTATTACGTATCTCTTAAGCAAATCGATTGCAAAAATTATATTTCATTTTGTCTGTCGATCTCGCTGTGTTGTCTCTATCAATTTGTAATTGCAAGTTACGTAATAACTCTACTGCGTGTCACTACGTCAAGTACTGCCAAGTAATTACATTGTTTTAATTTGTGAGCCAGTTGTCCCGTTTATTTTGCGAACGTGCTGGTACAATGGTGTCGGAGATAAACCGTAATAAATAACACTTAATTTCATGGGATTTGGGTCGATAGAGGGATAATTATTTGTTTGTTTTAAATCTCTATTAAGCAGACAGCTAATTCCGTCTACCGTTGTCTGAGTCGCGGGACTTAATGTCTTGACTGTACACATTTTGTTTCGACTGCACTCATTAAAATCAGGTACAATGTAGTCACCTTGCCTTGCCAGGATAAGAAAAAGTTAGATTTGTAAACTGTTTACGAACTGTATCCGATTCTCATCCCGCCCGAATCCGCGAAATCTTGGTCTGAAGTTGCCGTAGTATTATTTGTATGAAGTGGCTACGCACTGGATACGAATTATGTGGTCCACAGATTCAAATATTTCCAGCTTAGATAAGGAACCCGGATTCGGATACAAGTAATTTCGATCACTTATAAAAATATATTTAGAAAACAGAATTAAAGGCCTTGCACTTCTACAGATACTTCGGCATACCCATCATAGAAGACGAGGAACGCGCGTGGTTCCCTGCTGATGATCTTCGTGACTTCCACGGCATCGAACCCAGACCCGTCTCTGCGGCGGAGACTCTGCTGTTTTGCACCAAGGCTGACGGCACCGAGGGGTGCTGCTGGCCTGGCTGCTGCGAGACTGATGATGAAGAATAGAATTCGGTAATGAGATTAGCTCCAATGGATTGTGCATTATGAGAGTTGAGCTCCATTGGTAAATGTAGAACCCACAAAAAATCAATGCTTGAATTGGATCATCTTTTTTCTTGATACTTGCTAATATAATAGTTTTCTATGTTGAATCTTAGACATAAATTTATACGCAACAGGAAATAATGAGAAATTTAATCCCTTTTGTGAAAACACAATTTTAATAAAATATGGTCAAAATGAGTACACAATGATGATTCCAAATATTGGTATGAGCGAAGATGGGCGCGTTGTGGCGACATCTCGCTATCTCGCTCGCACGCATACTCCGTGATGGCCATTTTGCTCGGTGACGTCAAGGTTTGCGTCATCAATAATTTGACAAGTGCCCCTTCCAGCAGATTTGTAAATAGCTTCTAACTTATTTATTTTTAGACTATTTTATAAAATTTATTTTCAGAACGCTTCGTTTAACTGTACCACTGGTATAGGCAATGATATTAAAGAATATTGTATGTTTCTGGGTACAGGTAATGCATAGCATAATTGGTTTAAACTGTTCTATGTCAAACATGAAGTTAAAAAACTATCTTTTGATATCCGGGCTGCGCAGAATAAATAGATTTTGGAGATTTATATATATACTCATTTTCTTATGGATTTCTACTTTACGGTATACTTGTAATTAATTAATGCTTTGCATGGATAACGATCGATAATTTTAAAACAGTTAAATAATATCAGGCGAGATTTTAAGATGTTTAACGTTATATAACATTTCAACTTTGCTAATTTGAATATTTGTACAAAATGAGAAAGGCGAAATGCAGACGAGAATCACTTTTTATCGGTCGCTGATTTGTGCCTGAGAACGCCCTACTTTCGAAGTTCGAATTAGTGGACTTTCCGCTAGCCCGTACTTTATAAGGATCGATTTTTGTGAAATATTATAGTTGAGGCGTGAGTGATAAGTGTATTTTGACGGACTATATAAGGATTGAGAACCGATTAAATAGGTCATCTCCATTACAGTAACCAAAATAGGTTTCCATGTTATAACTAAGACAATAATATAATAAAAACTTTACTCATTTACCAGAAATTAAAGACATTTTTATCTTATGTAACAAGTAGGCATTTAATAATATTATGTCTATATTCAAGCGTTTTGAAAATCTTTTAAAAGTATTTTTAATTAATAGTCTGTGAGGTACTGGATATTTATTACATAACCATATCTATAGCATATCAAAATAATTGTTAACTTAACTGTAACATATCCCATTTTAGAATTTCCTGTCTCGACCAGTGAAAATAAGGATACATTATGCACAGTAAGCAAAGAAGGTACCCTTGAAGAATAAAGTCGCATTTAGATGAAGCGAGTTTCTCGAACGACGTAGCGTAGACGAGAATAACAATAATAAAACTGTAATTTACGAGAATTCCATATTGAAACGGCCGCGTAAACGGGAGTATTCTAGTATAATATGTGTCATGCGATAAAATTTCTCCATCTAAATGAGGCTTTACTATTTATTGCGTAGTTTCCATTTTATGCCAATATATCTAACTCATGTACATTAAACTTTAAAATAAAAAATATTTGTACGACTGTTACATTACATGCACTTGCAGAAAGATATTTTCCTATGAAAAATAACTTTCGTATTTGCGGAAAAAACAATGAAACAAGGGCACCGAAAAAACATGTCTTAAAAATGTATACCTAACATGTTACATATATACACATGTAAAACTAATTTCAATCAAAACAAGACAATAAAATTTATATTATATAAAGAACTTATGATTAATATTCTTGTGCATTTTCGATTTTAAATCCAATGTTTTTTTACAAGTTTACATTATTGGTCAAAGGAAATAGGGGAAAGGTGTACGAGATGATTCCCTTAACGGAAAACGCTCGTAATATCAAAGATATTTAACATAATTATGATCTGAAAGCGTTTACTACTAGCATATTTATCTGTCTTACTTTGGGCGTATGTTAAATCATTTAATTTATTAAAATTGAAATAAAAAAAAAACGTTTTTTAAAACCTTGCGAAATGATCATCTTGTACACCCCGGTGTTCAAGATGATCCCTACGATATGGACAAGATGATCCTCGGACAATCATCAATAAACAACATACTTATTACATAATTTAAGTATTCTATAGTCAATTTTAAATCACATAATATAATTTGTGAAATCAAAAATCATACATTACATAGTTACGGGCTGATTCTTCAATCAAAATTCACGACAGTTATTCTTTTGATAGGCGATTGAAAAATCATTCCTAAGTAGAACAATTAGAATAGATTAGAATCTTCTTGACAATAATTAACACTGTTAGTCAAAATCAACAATATAAAAGCTTCGTAACGTACCAATTAAAAAAAGTCAATAAACTGACTTAATCTGTTTTTAGAATTCTAAACGCTATTTAGCCGGCGACATGATACACATATCACAAATAAATTCATCGGGATCATCACTACCTATCCCTGCACAAGCTTCATGTTCCCATTTTTGGCATTCAGAACATTTTATCCATCCTTCACCCATCTTATCTTTGGAAAATGTTTCCGTGCAGAAAAGGCATTCTGTATTATTGTCAGATGATTCGGACTCTGAGACATACAAAGTTTTTTTCTTTTTATTTGATACTCCTTTTTCTACTCCCTTCCCTTTCTGTTTATTTTTAGTTATATATTTTTTGACTGTGTGCTCTTTTCGTAACTTCCTATTTTCTTTTCCAGTTTTTTTGCTTGTTTCTTCTTCTAAGTATTTTTTGTATGGTGTGCTGGTTAAAATTGACGTATCCACCTTTTTTCTCTTTATGTTGCTCCTTTTGCCTACAATTTTTGGGTAAGGTTTTATCTTGGCCGGTGAAACAACAAAATTTACAAAATTACTTTTGTCAAGGAGTGACGGTGAATCATTTCGGTTCAACGCATAACTTGTAGGTGGCAACGATGACAAAGGAATTCGAATAGAAAGCGATTCTTCTAGGTGATCCCTAGGGACCATCTTGTACACTTAAAAGGTGATCATCTTGCCCCAACCTTAAGTTTTCCATTTGTTACTCTGTAACATAACCTCTAAGTATTCTACTGTTACCATACTATCAAAAAAACTAAATTGATCATATTAGGAAGCTACAAGCACAACAATGACTGTAACTGACAGTATACAATAAGACTTACATGAGTTTAAAGTCAGCGTTACCTTAGATCAACAGCACATAATTTTAATATTTTCCCATCAAAACAAGTGCGTCGGTCGCTTCGCCATCACGAATTGACTAACGCGGGGGATGGCCGGGGGCCACACATTTTCGAAGAATATGACTAGATAGCATTTACACTTTAGTCGCAATTGAAAGTGATCATCTTACCTTAAGGGATCATCTTGTACACCTTTCCCCTACCCATTTACCTTAATAATTATTTTAGGTATAAAGGCAACATTTGGCATGTTTTTTAATAATTTAATAGATATATTAAATGATGAATAGTAACAAAATTAAAATATGACCGTTATTTCTTGGCTGAAATAAAAAAAATATATTGTATTTTTAAAAGGGATTGTGTTTTTGTGAATCATGTTTTTTATTAAATTATCTTGGAAGACTGGAAGTTTATAATATTTGGATTTTATGTAATTATTTCATAGTTGATAAACGTACTTAACCGACAATAAATGTTAAGACAATATAATAATTGTAGGAGTTATAAATTCGTGTATTTTGTTAATTAGACTCTATTTATATGACTATTTAAGTAGCTTGACTGTTGTTAGCGCCATTTTCATATAAATATCTTTAGATTTCATATATAATTATAAATATACATAGACAATAAGTAGTTATTATGGAAATTGACAATAACAAAAGGAGCATAGTCGTAATGGTAGGTATCTTTTTTGTAATTTATTAATCAATTATATTAACAAAAGATGATTGAGAATAGAAATCAAATGAGAATTGATTTTTTACTTATTACAACAGTACAGACACCAAAAATACATATCTATATGTTTTTAATACCTAATTTTGATAATGGAGCTGAATAAACTTCAATCTATTCTCAGATTAATTGCCTAACTTTGCCATTGTTATAGTAATGTACCTAGATGAAGTGTTTCTGCAAACTATTGACCCACTTACTGACTTCCATACCAAGTTTACTGAGTAAACTTGCTTCTACAACGGCAACTTGTCAGTCTATATAAAGTCGACTATCATATCAATACGAGTATATTCATTTACAATTAAATTAGGTGCTTAAAGTTATCATTTTTTATTTAGATAAAATCTATTTGCTTAATTTTGATAAAACTTCTTTTAAATGCTTCCATGAATTCGTTCGATTGTCGCACTAGAAAAAATATTGTTATGATGGTTTTGTGAGTACTTCTTTATGGTGTAAGTTATACAAAACTTAAAATTATGAGGGTGTTTGTTATGCCTTCTGCTGGTAAATATGAGATTTACGGATTAATAAACTGTCTGTCCGTGATAGTTTGCCAGTATTTTGACTACACTTTTGGTCAAGTGGAGCTGGCTGTATTCGGATTCCTAAATATATTTGTGTTGCCTATAGTGCGCGTATATATGTCTATACTAGCCTCTGTAGATGCGAAATATTTGTATTTGGGTATAATTACCGACACGAATCGTTAGCACCAACGGAGAGAAGTGTGGCCAGTTAAGAGTCCAGTAAATGATCAACAATAGCTGACGAACCAATCGCGTGAGGCGTCGGTGACACAAGCTCTTCAGTCCGCCAATCAGCACTTTAAATGAACTACTAAGCAGGCGAAATAGTGCTCACGACACGTGCCGGTACCTATAATAAAATGCAAATGTAAAAATGTGTAATAATCTAAATAAGACTTGAGGTACATAAGTAAAATTGACTTTTAACATGAATAAAGTCAATTAACCACTTATGATAACTGGGGGAAGATATGGATTTGGATACGTGTGGAGTGGACAGATGAAAGTCCACGGAGCAAATAAATTGTAGTGAAGTGTTTAATGATAATTTTGGGTTTAACTTGGCTTTTTATAAATGTAGACCGACTTATACGTTCTTGAAAGCAGAATTAACATTATTGTACATCTAGTGGCTGGAGTGGGTGTACTTTCACTCTTTGCTAATTGCTAGGATTTTTGTTCCCGTCTTTTGCTCTAAGCAGATAGTTGTGCCTGTACGAAGTACGAAAGCCTATGTACTACAGGCAGCACCGTTCACAATGCATATGTGCGTAATTCTATGCGTATATTTTCTGCGCTAGTGGTACCTACTTAGTAGCATTATAATAAAATAGGACGATGAAACTCGGGATGTGCTCTCATGAAATGTGCACAATCTATACTCTACATATCGCTGCTTCAAAACAAAAGGGCCACAACGCGAATAGACCTAATTTTACAGGGGAGCCATTTAAAGTTTTCAAAATCATTTCTTGTATAATTGCTCTGTAATTTTAAAACTGATAAATAGGTGTTATACACTGTTAGAAAGATATTTTTAATCTGCTTTTAATGGTTAATTCGGTTATGTGTATTTTTTTCTAAAAAAAAAGTTATGAGCAGATAAGTCTCTTTTGTATATAAAGATATTGTTTGAATTATGGGGAAACTTTTATAAAACAGTCACAATTTTTAAAAATAATATGTATTCATGGTTCTTTTTGTGCCGCTAGCTTACACAAATTAGAAAAATATATTATAAACCAAAGAAATTGACCATGTCACATAAAAATAATTACTAAAATAACTTTTGCTTCTGTAAAATATAAAGAAATGCTACAAAAAAAATACTTACTTTTGTAGAGACTATCCCGCCCACACATCCGCCACGTGTGGCACGCCAGTGGCACGCATTTTTGTCAACACCGAGCAGTGAAGCTCGGCGAGTCTCTGGGAATGCCTAAATGTCTTTGTCCCGCAACGAAATTAATCAGATAGAAGGTTAGGGAGGAGTTGGAAATATTAATTGTCCACTTCCCTCCATAGCAAAGCGGGACTGGAGAAGCCAGATGTAAAGCACCACGGATGTCATTAAGTGGGTCCTATCACGCGAGCTGTTATACTTGATCCCAATAATAGGTATGGTAAAAACGCCGGAAAGCAGAAACACACTAGAAATTCTTTCTAGTCTTTCTAGTCCACAAGATCCATATAGTATACAGCTCCAAATGTCATTTGCATACTGTCTAACATAATGTTGCGCTCACGTTGCCAGGAACTATACTCCCAAAGAATATGATGTGCGGATTGCTCGTACCGGCAGTTAAGTGTAGAGCATGGGCACACAGGCGAATTAACCAACCTAAATGAAAACAGTTTTAACTTAAACTTGCCATGACCCGTGAGAAATTGGGAAACACAATGATCAACTTCTACCCAAGTTTTTATTAGACGATCGCAAACCGACGGAAAGTACTGATACAGATGCCGTCCCTTAGTAGAATTGTCCCATCGCCATTGCCATGCGTTTAGTAGATCGTTGTAATTTTCGGAGCACGATTTGAAAAGTCGACTGATTCTTAATAGCTCCCGCGACGTAACAAAGCTTTTGTCCATATTTTCTTTCGTAGAGTAATACATAGCGGCGCGACGCTGCACCTCCAGATTGACTGGAAGAACACCCGCAAGGACAGGCAAAGCTTCGGTGCTAACTGTTCTATACGCCTTACACAAGAATATCAACGCCAGGCGTTGGCTTTGGAGCATTTTTCTTCGTACGGCACCAATAGTAGCCCTATCAGCCCATACAGGTGTTCCATAGCAAATACATCCCAAGTAAGTAGCTCCATAGATGACTTTTAGTGTGCCAAATGATAGAGCCCACGTCGAAGTTGATGTCCTTGTCAAGGCATAAAAATTACGTTTAGACTTTTCTCCCACGTTTTTAATATGCTCCAGAAAATAAAAAAAACGTTCTAAAACTAGCCCAAGTTAGCAAACCGATTCTTTTCTTTTAACTAAAACGTTATTAAATGTTATTCGCGGCGGTGATTTCAGAGTGCCCTTTAAAATTAATTGGTAAGTTTTAATTTAAATTTTAAATTACTTACTTAACAAATACAAACAAAAACAAATAAAAAATCAATAAACTGAAATTGTATTGACTATCAGGAATGGAACCACTGTCCGAGGAGTCATCCAATGCTGGTGCGTTATTCATCTTCTCAATACAGGGATCACTTTCAACGTCGTTGTTTTTAAATAAAGTTTCATTATTGTCATTTGGCTGCTTGATTTGGTTTTTGTACTTTACCATGTTGAGTATCCTTTGCGCTCTATTGTTCATTCTATAAAAAATAATTAAAACAAATGTCAAAATGCATAAAATATACCTTTACCTTAATAAAAAAAACTTACAATAAAAATAACAAGCGAAAACAGTCCATTTAATTATAAATTAACATGATTTTACTTTAAAAAATAAATATACAATGCAAATGTATATCAAAATAAGAACTTTTATTCATTAATAATTACTATAACCTATAAAAAATTACCAGCAAAACGGACGTATTCCTAACATGTCCCTTTTGAAACAACGTAATTATTATTTCCTAAATGCATCTTCTATGCAAAACATACTTATTTCAAAATATGGTACTTTTGTTTTTAAATTGTTATTACAACTCCTATAAAGTGTTATAGACAAAACAGGTTTTTTTGCAATATGGTCCTTTTGATTAAGTAAAATATGTGATACTTACATGAATATTATATGCAAAACGGACGTTTTTCAAAATATGGCACTTTTGTTTAAATAATAAAAGTTTAATCAAGAGATTTTTTAGCGTTATGGCCCTTTAGCACCAAACAAACGTGCACTCTCGTCAACGTTCGGGCCGCAACTCACAAAATGGCGGCTTTGCACATATGTTGCAGCGTAAATTCGAAAATACAAAAAAGACGTCAGTAGTATTTTTATTGCTTAAAGTGAGAAATTCATGGGGATCTTTTTAAATTATGAAAATATAACCGACAAAATTTGAATTTTTACAATAAAAAGGATTTTGAAAATTTTTGATTTGTGGCCCTTTTGTTTTAAAGCAGCGATATGTCATAAGTGTCAGATTGTAACCCGGCAAATATATAAATACGTTAATATAATTTAGACTAAGTACGTATTAACTTAACAAAGTTGTGTACTTACTCCTGCCGCAGGTTTTCGATAATGTGCATAAGTGTTAGATTATTTATCTAGATATCTAGAAACGCACAACGACAGCACAACACGTGTCCTCGTTTATACTGAAATGTATTTTGGTGTATTTCGTATAAAATATTATGTAGTACGTTCCGTCAAACTTGAAACATCGATTTTTAAAGTTAGTTGGTACATCAGGAGTAATTAATCACTTAAATTATTATCAAAACAGTGTCATACAAATGACAGCTGCGATTATGCCTAACCTTATAGCTAAGTACCTACACGGACTTGTTCTTGAATAGATGTAATTACCGACACGAGTCATGAACATAGAGTGAGTAGTGGTTCAGCTGAGGGTCCAACAGATGACGAGCATACCCAGCGCTCCTTCATTAAATTACTCCGCATGTTTGGGCTCACGACTCGTGCCGGCACCTGTACGGACGTAACGTTGCAAACTGATGATACTATCCACCTGCAGTTACAACTTTATAAAGACGTAGAATGAAGGTCAATAAATTGGCTTACCTTATGTTAAAACCTTAACGGTGAAAATTCAGTTTTTACAGTTATGTGAATGTACAAGTTTGATGTTCCAAATTTAAAAATACGTACTAAGTTATAAAATAAAGTGGCTATGACAATAACAGAATACATTATCGTGGTAGCCGTTTGGTTTTCAATCGTGCATTATGTACTATTTTCTATGTTCAAGTTTTTTAATCGACATCACTGGTTTGTGGAGGAAAATCGGGCAGAATTAATACATGTTAAGGTTACCTTTGGAATTTAGTATTTGGAAGTCCTGCCAACTTGATGGATTTGGTAAAATGGTGCCATGAACATTTTATATGCCACTCTTTCTCACTCAGCATTTAAAATGGCAACCCCTCTCATTTTGCCACAGGACCGGCTTCCATATTTGTTTACATTGGAAGTATCTTAGTGAATTTACTGTACAAGGTTATTAATTCTGCCTGATTTTTTTTTCAAGTCTAGACTGTCAATCGAGTGTGTTGACAACAATGTCGTTAGTATTATAGCAGTTGATATTTTTATCATAGGTAGGATGTGAACTCTAAAGGACATATCGTATTGTTGTTTCTGTGTAAGTACCTATATTATATGTGATCGTAAAGGTTGAATAAACGTTGTGAAAAATATTTGTTTTATTTTACTCAGTCTTATCCCTGATGGGGCCTTGGAATGCCTTAATCCAATAGGTACCTCTTAAATATTTTATAAGGATAATCTTTTTTTTTGATTGAACGACACGAGCAAGGCGGTCGCAAAGCGTCACGCCTGCCTTTCTGCCGCCAAGCAACAGTGTGTAAGCACTGTTGTGTTTCGGTTTGAAGACCATTGAAGGCATTGAAATTACGGGGCATTATGAGACTTAACATCTTATGTCTCGGGGTGACGGGCGCAGTTTAGTGCCATGCAGTGCTTTGTAATTTAAAGTTCTGTGTGGTGTTGCTTCTGTTTATGGGCAGGTGTGGCGCTTACCATCAGGCGAGCGCCTTGCTCGTCTCGTCAATTAATCAAATAAAAAAGAAAAAATACATCTCATCGGGTACAATAATTCAGCCAAGCAAAGAGAAAACGTCGGGGAAATTAATAAAACCAATCACCTTTTCTGTTTACATTTATTAGTTTCAATATTATAACTACTAGCTTATAACACACAATCGTTGAAAATAATTAAATTATGTATTGCTATCCTTTGCTATCTATATAAGTCAATTTCCAGTCTTTAGGCGTGTACAAAAATAATCTTTGAATTCTGTAAATTGCGGCTAGAATTGGCTAGATACAACAATAATAAATCTACATCGTTTTCGGCAATGTTTTAGTGTTCAACTTACCTAAGAAAAAGTGAAGTACAGTACACACTGATAGGTACTTCTGTTGCAATCATGATTGATTCCGTCATTTGACCCAAATCGTCTAAAAGTATTGATGATTGCAATCATTCGTTTTGAATGATCCGGATCCCTAGGATTGGTTAGATCGCCGATCGATAGATCGTATCGACGCTCGACTGAGCCATACAATGCACATGAATGGTCAATCAAATGATTGATTGATTGAAATAATCCGGGTCCAAGCACAAACTAAAACTTGAACGGACAGGTGCTACCGAAAATAATTTATTAACACAGGACTACTGACAGATATTAATTTAAGCGATCAATATTTTTAAGTTACCACTGCATGATCAATCGGTGACCGAGCGTCCGATGATTTTATACTGTGATGAGTACTAAGAAAAAACAATAGCAACAAAATATGTAAGCAACATTACGTTAACATACATGGAAGAAGTAGGTATTTATAAAACACTAGATGACCCGGTGAACTTCGTATCACCTACATAATATATTTGTGTAAAATGTGGTCAAAACTTAATACAAATGTTTTATTTACATTAAATGCAATTAAGTGAGGTACTGCGCCATTGCACGTGAGGTAGCCCGTCGCACATTTAATTGACTTCGACGACCTAAGTCAGGTCGTCTCCCACCTCCCTCCGGTTGGACAGTCCTGTCCCCGTCCCGTCCCCGTCCTGTCCACGTCCCGTCCCCGTCCTGTCCCCGTCCCGTCCCGTCCCCGTCCCGTCCCCGTCCTGTCCTGTCTCACTGTCCTGTCTCACTGTCCTGTCTCACTGTCCTGTCTCTCTGTCATGTCTCTCTGTCCTGTCTCACTGTCCTGTCTCACTGTCCTGTCTCACTGTCCTGTCTCACTATCCTGTCTCACTGGCCTGTCTCACTGTCCTGTCTCACTGTCCTGTCTCACTGTCATGTCTCTCTGTCCTGTCTCACTGGCCTGTCTCACTGTCCTGTCTCACTGTCCTGTCTCACTGTCCTGTCTCACTGTCCTGTCTCACTGTCCTGTCTCACTATCCTGTCTCACTGGCCTGTCTCACTGTCCTGTCTCACTGTCCTGTCTCACTGTCCGGTCTCACTGTCCTGTCTCACTATCCTCTCACTGTCCTGTCTCACTGTCCTGTCGCACTGTCCTGTCTCACTGTCCTGTCTCACTGTCCTGTCTCACTGTCCTGTCTAACTGTCCTGTCTCACTGTCCTGTCTCACTGTCCTGTCTCACTGTCCGGTCTCACTGTCCTGTCTCACTGTCCTCTCAGTGTCCTGTCTCACTGTCCTGTCTCACTGTCCTGTCTCACTGTCCTGTCTCACTGTCCTGTCTCACTGTCCTGTCTCACTGTCCTGTCTCACTGTCCTGTCTCACTGTCCTGTCTCACTGTCCTGTCTCACTTTCCTGTCTCACTGTCCTGTCTCACTGTCCTGTCTCTCTGTCATGTCTCTCTGTCCTGTTTCACTGTCCTGTCTCACTGTCCTGTCTCACTGTCCTGTCTCACTGTCCTGTCTCACTGTCCTGTCTCACTGTCCTGTCTCACTGTCCTGTCTCACTTTCCTGTCTCACTGTCCTGTCTCACTGTCCTGTCTCTCTGTCATGTCTCTCTGTCCTCTTTCACTGTCCTGTCTCACTGTCCTGTCTCACTGTCCTGTCTCACTGTCCCGTCTCACTTTCCTGTCTCACTGTCATGTCTCACTGTCCTGTCCCTGTCCTGTCCCTGTCCAGTCTAGACGCTATACGACCCGTCATCACGGCAAGCTTCGCAACGACAACTCAACAACTACTAATAAATTAAAAATTAATAAAAAAAACATTGTCCAGCGGACAAAATTGTGAATCTAAACCATTCTCAGATCCCCTTGAACACACACGAAAAATTTCATCAAAATCGGTCCAGTCGTTTAAGAGAAGTTCAGGAACATACACACTCACAGAAGAATTATATATATAAAGATTTATAAATACAGTCCAATGTGAATTTAGCGACATCTCTCGACAAACTCTTAAAGCACTTCGCTGTAACAAGCACACATCAACAAGATAGACAATTACCAATGGTAATATAGTGGATATCGAATGAATACCTCCTTCGCGTGCCCGCGTGCAATTCAGACGATTCAAATCTAGTAGGATTAAATTGATGAGCTAAAATCGACCCGCGTGAACCCTCTATTAGACGGTAACGTATGACATTCGAGAATATAACAGCGATCTATTGTTTATGAGATCGCATCATATATTATATACCTTAGTTCCCAAAGTGGTCCAGGCGAGACAAAAAAATGGGGGTTGCCACCACGAAACTTTATCTGCTTTCGATAGTGAAGAACTAAAATGTTGGCTTGACTTCACCTATCAATGTAGGCACATAATATATTAAGAAGTTCAGCAACTGTTACTTGTATAATATATAGAAATGTAGCTGCAGGGGGTCCAGCTGAATTTTGAAAGGGGTCTATGAGAAAAAAGTCTGGGAACCTCTGATATAGATAAAGTGATCGTACGCCGCGGCCTCGTGAATGTTAGTTTTGTATTATAATCTCTCGTATCGCCTATATCGTACGAGAATTTTTCTCCGTGTAAATGGGGTCTTAATTCGCGCTATAAGAACCAGATGAACGTATCTACAAAAAAATCAAAAAACGTTTTTTTTCATAAAACGGTTCACAATATAGTCCTTTATGAATTGCCGAAACGACGTAACCGTAAAGTCAATATTTATCAAATTCCAATAAAACGAAATAGCTTAAGAATCACTTTCAATGGAACCAGAAAAACGTATTATGAATAACGTTTAAATAGTTCTCATTATCTTCCTACCTCATTAGAGCTATAGGAACGTATGTCTAAAAACAATATTTTTATGCTTAGGATATAGTTTGTTTGGCAATATTATACAAACCATAACAACGTAAAAGCTTATACATGCGTTATTTTGGTTTTATAAAGGGTTTTCAGTTGGAACTCCAACAACTTAGAACTTCACAAATGACGTATTTAAGTTTGATAACAACATAAGTTTGAAAATAATGAAGGGCCACACTAACGTATGTCAACCGAATTTAAAAAAAATATACAGTGTTATTTTGACACCCTGTTACTAAATGAAACCACATATTCGGCATCGCCTCTGCTTACCTTGTACCAAACATGAGGCTTGAGCTTGTAGTAGTTTTGCCAAAAAACGTGATTTAAGTTTTGAGCCTTTTAAATCATGCTGTACGATTTTTGCACTTAACTGTATTGAATAAAATGTCACAGCTGACGATGTTATTATAAAACACAAACGCTTAAGAAGGGCAACTCCATACATATGAAAATACGTTTCAGACTCACAAAGACGCTCTCGACACATTCACTGAAAAAGTTGCGACAGTATATGAACAAAGTAATGTTCATTGATAATGACAAAACGTAAAAAAAAATGTATTTGGGAAATGCACATACCTATAAATAGGTAACACAAATTTGACTAAAAACAAATAATCATTACAAAAGTTACAAGATTCGATTTTAATTGGGATTTTATTACATTTCATAGGGTAATCTAATATTTATTTCAATTCCTAAATTACTATTTTGAGCCGTTTGCCTTCTGTACGCTTGGCGTTTTTATAAAACGGTTACATTGACCTTGACGTTATAAAGCCCGCAATACATGTTGCCGAGTGATGACTAATACCAACGTATAGATAGTATATTTGGGTATCAGGATAGTATCGTGGGTATCAGCAACTACGAGAGACTTTTGGTCTCACAACACCCAGACCGGGGTCTGGGTTTGTTTCGGGAAACAAATATTTGTGGTTCACATAAACATTTGTCTCGGTGCGGGGATCGAACCCGCGGCCTCTCGCTTCACAGCCGGCTACTCGATTGGTTTTCGATAAACTTGCCGAACGTCTAGGCACTAGCGCTTGCCTTGTATTAATTTACCTACACTCGTGTTAGCCTAAGCTCGTCCAACATGTAATCCATGCTTAATGGTAATGTATGTGTGTGTGTCTCATTCATTCGATGATGGGTGTGTATGTTGATTTGTATATGTGTGTGCGCGCGTATACAGACTGTTTAAAATTAATCTAATGTTAACGGCATTTAATTTGTTAGGAAATATTATTTTTTTATTTTGCCTTTAATAAGAAAGTGTCTTAGCTCAAATTACTTATATTAACGAACACTACACATGGTTTCATTTAAGTATAGGGTGTCAAAATGACACTGTATAATGCGTCTATGTAAAGGCTTCGTCAAACAGAAAGCGTACTTAGCGCGCGTCAGAGCGCTAAACTGACGTCGCGCTATGACGCCGAGTTGTGTTGTACTATTATAGTAATATACCGTCAAACAGAGCGCCAGCGCTAGCCGTACGCGACGCTCTGTCAGCGTCTGTCAGTTAAGCATATATAAATAAATAATTTCTAATTTTTTCAAAGCTCTAAGAGTATGGCAATACAAAGAAAAAAATATTATTTTCTTTACTAGTAATTTATCTGTATTAAAAAGCTGGTAAAGTTGAAAGAGCCGAATTTTCCAAGTATTTTTGCTTTCCTGTAAAATTGAGAAAATGTAGATACGTTTATCTGACTCTTACACCGCGAATTGCCCTGGCGATGACAATATAACTCAAACGGGCAATCATTCAATAACAGTATATTTAGTTATGACATATAGCAATTAAATGTATGTGAATAAATAGTTAAATACCTCTTTATATTCAACATTTATTATAAGGTGGGATTGAGAATATGTACTAATAGGCATACAAATTAAACATTATAGTTTCGGATCTATAAGCCAAATTGGGAGTTTGCATATTATGAAAGTATGTATGTAAAGCAATAATAAGTGAGATTTTAACTGAGTTTAACCAATTTACACAATATTTTAACAGTATTGAATTGAATATTGATGAGTGAAAATATATTTTTAATATTATAATGGGACTCTCTCAAATTATTTGAATGCAGTAAAACTGTTTAGATAATATTATTTTATAAATAATTATAGGTGAAATGAAAGATAACAAATTATTGATTATGACTCCGCCAATGTCAAATTTCAATTTATATTACCTATCTAAAAACAACGATCAAAACACAGATATTTTAAAATCAAAATTAGACTACAAACTAGATTGTTTCTAGTATTGAATTACATAAGAAATGAATATTCCATTACGTTTGTAACAATTACCAAAAGGTAGTATGCAAAATATCTTTAGTAAGATATTAGTTTTCAAAGATAACTAGATACGTTTTTTACCTGTATTATTTTTCATGTATGTGACTTACTTAATAGTAAACAGTCACTACTGCTCAATGGACTGCAGCAAAACCCTGGCACAGACAAGCTGCTGATGATAGAATTACAATATGATATTACGTTAACCTACACATTTTGTAGACAATTTTTTAATCACAATCCAATTTTATATTATTGCTCACTGGTTTTCAATGATATTTACCAGTACTGAGGTAGTATAAGACACGGTGATAGTCCAGAAAGAGAATATTTTGATATCTGTGGCTTCTGGTACATATCTGTAGTGTAATTTTCGAGCCTTCAGATGCATAATTTCATATTTATCTAAAAAAGTCGTACAATTTGGAATGGAAGCATCTGCTTTGTTGCAAAATTTATTTAAATGGGCAATTCTGATGAGCTATAATATGACTCAAATTATACAGAAAAAATATAAATAACTCTAGCTGAATTATGTCTGACCCTCATCATCGGAAAGCTCTTTGTCTGTCTCCACTTTTTTCATCTTCTTAGCTCTAATGTCAGCCATAGTCTGTTCTATTGAGCGTTGATCTTTCTTATTTGCACTCGGAACTTCTCCATAACTTTTATTTAAATTAGTCTTGTGTGCAGCATTGATAGCTGCATCCTGTCCAATCAAATGTGCATATTTCTGTTTGTAAAATGTTCCACTCAATTCCTCTCCACCTCTCTTTCTTTTTCTATTTTTATCTGCTTCTTCTTCTGCTTTCTCTTTTTCTTTATCTAATCTCTTTTGAGCCATTTCTGCTGCTTTTTCTTCATCCCACACTCCACCAGCTCTTCGTACTGCTAATTCATCTTCTGAAGGGCCAGCTTCCTTTGTGTAAGCGACAATGTGTCGGTCCTGTCCTTCTACTCCAAATGAGAAGGCTTGTAAGCCAGCAGTCTCTACGACTTCTCGAACAATATCCCTGTATACTTGCTCCATTGGTTCAAACTCATAGCATGGTTTAGTACCATCTTTTATAAAGCTAATTACCTTTTCCTCAACTCGTTTTCTAAATCTATTAATTGCGTTTTTTTCCTCCTTTTTCTTTTTTTCGATAGCCTCTTTCTGCTTCTTCATGGCATTCTTCTGAGCCTCACTGGCTGTTGGCGGTTTTTGCATAGAATTAAGAATTGAATCTAGAAAATCCATAGTTATATTTGGTTTTCTGATACAAATGATGTGTATGATATAATTTCAGGAACTCTTTGGTGCCAATCAGCAGCGATTCGGAAGTTATCACTTAATGACTCGGTGTGTAGTTTTTTAAAACTTAACACACTCAATGAAGTTTCAATTTGGGCACAAATTTGACTACCAAATGTTATTGTATCATCCGCAAATACCAAAAGTTGTTTTAATGGTGGTTGCAAAGGTGTGCCCTTTACAAGTGGAGTATCTTCTTCAAAATTGATTTCCCTACAACTTTCTCTCAAGATTTTGTTCTTGTGGACGAGCTTATCAAATAGTTCTTCAATGGTGGTTCTGTAAATGAAATTAAAAAAGTATGTGATGTTTTGTAATCATAATAAATGAATATCAACATCAATATTAATGCAATGTTACACAACTAAATCTTAAACAACTAACATCATGGCAGCCATGGGGTCCACAAAGTGGCCATCAAACTTGAGGAATATTTTTTGAGGTGGTTTGGTCACATTTTAAGGAAACTGCAGGAGTACAATGGTCGCAGATGTCTGAGCCTGATCATACCAGGAATACAATCCTGATATACAGCCCAAAAGCGCAATGACTTGAGGGACACAGAGAGTCAATAGTTTCACTATAGGGAAAGCTCAAGATCGAGTGATGTGGAAGCGTTTAAGTAGGCAGACTCTGGCACTAAGACAGGATAACACAAGGTAGAAAAAAAAGAATGAAAAAAATGCATTTGTGAAAACTGCATTTTTTTCATTCTTTTTTTTCTGCCTTTAGCTGGTGGGAGGATACTTGTATCTGACCGGATAGCAACCACCGTACGCTGGTGCTATAACCTGCCATAGTGGCCCACCTTGTGTGGGTCGTGTTCCAGGGTCAGCCAGTGTATACCCGGTTCTCCCCAGGTGGCTTGCCCCCTGATCCTAATCCTTTTCCCATCCCTTTTTCCTTCCCCTCCCTCTTGGCCCTGGGATGAGATACTGCGGGGTCGCCAGTATTCTGTTAGCAGGGACCCCGTAGTTCATCCCAGGAACTTTGGCAGGCCGGCATGATCTTGCCGACCTACGATGGATACATTGTTTATCGTTGGTCGACACTATTCTTGGATTGCGCTACACTTACCATCAGGTGTAGCGTAGTCACTTTGCTGAGGCAGGATAAAAAAAAATAGTAAAAAATGATACCTACAATGATATAACTAACTGGTTCATAGTTATATCGACAGTTCTATAATGTAGATGTACTTACAATTTATTTCGAATCTCCTGCACTTCTGCGGAAATAAGGTTATGTAAAGAAGCACACAATTTGGCTTGCAGATTTTCAAACACTTCTAGCGGCGTACCGATTACTTCTGCCCTGTAAAGTCATTTTTATATCAAACTTCGTTAAAAACACATAAGAAAAAGGATTTTATCAGTACAAGACTATTGATTCGTGCAAGGGTTGTTATATGCATAAAGTGTGGTATTTTTTTCTAATCAGCACGACAAAATAACATCTAGATATAACATTACAAGCGAAATATCATCTATAACTCACTCTTTTATGCTATTACAACGTTTTATGAACTTATTTATAGAAGTTGCGCGATTTTGGCAATCTTTCAAACAACTTTTTGACGTGTTAAAGAATTCTTCGAAAAAAGCGAAATAATCAATGATTTGTTTTTGCACTTTTATCTCCATTATCAATACAAAAATCCATATCTAGAATTACTGTATTTCAAAATATTTATGAAAGACACGATCAGGAACTTCACTGCGGAAAAATGAGACTGGTGTTGTCAACGCTAGAAAATTAAAAAACAACTATCTCTTTAAAAACAACGAATGGGTAAAAATCCAAAGAGCATAATATAATCAAAAAACTGTATACACTGTACAAGTTAGCTTGATATTTTTTGACAGATGTAAATTTTTCTGATCGACATAACTTTGCAATTTTTCTTAATTTAATGATTTTAATAATTGTAAAAATATTTAAAAAATACATTTAACACAAAAGTCCTTAAAGATTCAAGCGTTATCCGAAAATTTTAAGACTTTTTATTGATTTAAGGTAAAATTAACCCGTCTGTCAAAAAAATCAACTTGTACAGGGTATAGGACGTGTCGATTGTTGACATTGTCAAGTTTCAAACAAAAAGTACTCTGTCGCGTGTCGTCGCGATTCGAGATTGAATATGTCGAGGAATAGTAATGACCATTAAAACAAAAAAAAATGGCATATAGAAGTTAAAACTTATAACTTAAGTATATTTATTTAGTACTCATTCTCTAGTCAACTCAACTCGACTCGGATTGACAGAATGATGACTGACGGACTGACGGGCTAACGCACTGACGGACTGACTGTAGCTACAGATAATCAGAGCTCACAAGATTTCACCCATCCAAGCGTCTAACGCGCACAGCACACGGTCAGGTATTTACGTGTATAGTACAGTTAGCATGTCGCTGACGTGAGACCAAAAGTTTACCCTCTACGAAGAAGTACTCAACGCGGCTAGAGAAGGTTTCACTTCAAAAATATATTACTATTTTCAGTGGAAGAATATGTTTTTTACACACTTCAGACATATACATAAATATATAGGCGGACTTACTGAAATAAAAGAAAGTAGGTGCGAAATTACAGACCATGTGAGAGGTTTCTATCGTGATTGGAATGTAAATATTGAAATTACGGAGATAGATTCCTATCTATCCGTATCGCGTAACAGGAGAATAGTAAGAATAGAAAAGGGAGTAGTGAGTGCGCGCAGATTTTGGCGCTCGCGAATTGGTAACCACATGAGGCAGGAACGAAGAGAAGACACATGGTTATCAGACTCAGGGCATAAATTTTTCACCACTAGTTTTAAGGCCTTCGGGTAGACTTTTATCTTGAAATTGCTAATTAAATTCTATCGAAGTCATCCAAATCGGGCTGCATTTGACAGAGTTAAGCGTGAACATACATATCTATATACATATATCTCTGTTTATATCATTGAATCCTCTTTGTTTTGTTGTGTCGGTTAAAAAGAAACACACATTTAGGACATATTAAACACTTCTTCTGATTTTTTTGAAAAGATGGCGAATGACGGCGAATCCAGGTTTTGCCAAAACATTTGTTTTATATAATTTTATATAATCAATAACATGAGTTACAGTTTTAAAAACGAATAAAAAAAGTTGTATTTTTTTATAAACAGTTTATCGAATAAAAACGATTACATTGAGTCGGTCTCTAAAACGTAAGGATTGCAATCATTCACATAACAAGAAATAGAGTTTTATATGTTTTATTATTGTTTTAAGTTTGATTTTATAGAATACAACGTGCATGGAATAAAACTAATTAAACGTTACACCTATCTATGCCTTACATGAAAAGAAACAGAGTATTATTTATTTTTCTTTCCACAGGCGCGGCCACGTGATCCCCTTCTACCTCTTAAGTGTTGAGAAGTGATTGCTCTGTCGCGCACCACGCTAGTTTCGTGGTCGTTTGCCGTACGTGTGGATGTGTAATACGGTGTTTTCGCTGTTCGGGCTTGATCGTTTTCGTTCGGTTGCAGGTCGATTATTTTATCCGTGTTCGGAGTTATTAGCTGTCAAGAACAACCAATGGCATAACATGACCATAGCTTCTAGTATTCAAGTCAAATCAGTCTTGTTTTTGCTTTTGATGGGGAAAGTGTGTTCGGTATTTTAGCAAAATAATAAATATACACACGTCACAAATTGAATAAAATAAAAGTGATTGCCAAAAATTTGCAGATATTTAGTGTTGAAAAATGTGTGTTCAGTGCTACATTTAATTTCATGCCTACGATACGAAATATTGTTTTACTTTCGTAAAAATGAATGGCAAACTGCATAGTGGAAGTGATGCTTTTTCATCCGACGATAATATGCGCGCCGAAATATTGAACCCTTTCGTCCACAAGCTGGAATTAGACAACACGTATGACAAAATAAAGGTACATTAATATGAAATAATTCAACTATGTCGTTGCATAACGTAAAAGTGAAAGTAAAGTGTATGCATAGGAAAATTTATTTAAAGATTGGAGATGGACCGCAGTGCGCAGGCCCGTACTCGGGATAAGGATGAAACATACATAATATGACTAACTGCATAATATGACATGCAAGTGCATAGCAGTATTCCATTTTTGAAAACAATTAAATAATTTTATCATATTCTAATTTTAAATAACAAGTTCCGTAAATGTTTAGATACCAGTTTAATTAGCGTAAATATCATACCTATGTCAGTCTATTATATCCAAAACCCTATAAGCTATCTTACAACAAATTTACTTAGACTTCAATTAATTTGAATGATTATTTTTCTATCGACGGTTGTTACGACGTTATTATGCGGAAGCGTCTGCTTTCCATGTTACACAATGTGTAAGAAATAGCAAATGGTTGGTTCAAGAAAGTTGCTTTTATTTATAGTTGGTAAATAATATGTTACATACGATATTTGCTGCTCTCGCCACATATGGTTACATATAGTTTCGTCCTTTATTTATTATTGGTGGAAACGTTGTTGGATTAAGAGCTAAAAATATTACATGTACTATTATAAGTTATAATGTTTCTGTATGTTTCCCAAATAAACTAAAAAAAAAAAAAATCGTTCAGCAGTGACATCGTTTTCGGAATTAAATTAACGTCCGAAAATATTTTTTGAAACAATACGGTAACATCAGATCTAGTTTATTTTCTTCATACGAACTTTGAGACAAAAACAAAAAAACCTATTCGAATGCCGGATGATATGCCGGAATGAGTATTAAAAATGACCACGTTGTAAAATTATAAAACATCAATTAATAAAACTATAAAAACAACTTACATAAAATTAAATTGAAAAGTCAAAAACAACCATTTCTATAGGTCTCTTTTGGGTGCGTGTCGTTGCCCATTAACTGAAATTGCACCGACTCCAAAGAAACATCAAGAAGTTGTTAGGTTTAAGTGTTGTTAAAATTTATTTTAATTTAAATTTTTTAATGGAGTGTACGGATACGGCATGTGAATTCCAATATCATAACACAATTGCGACAAGTTTGCTGTTATCCGTTGAGGAGTTTTTTTTAATTCAGGCGCGAATGATCCTGGCGATTGTCGAAGGACTCAGTATCTCTCTCTGTATATTTAAATTGTACTGCAGTTTCCATAAGGTGAAGTGTAGTGACTTTGCCATGCCAGAATAAAAGTACAAAATGGAATAGGATATCTATGAGCAATGTCGCCTATCTCAATGTAATAGTTTTAAAAATTCTGAATGAAAACATAGGAATTTCCAGGCGTTTCACTACCATTCACGAAAGTGAAAATGTACTAATTAATAACCTCCAAACGTATGCACCAATTAATATTATTTAAAATTATTCCATTGTTGCTGTCGAACCATTGTATAAGATGCGCTTGCCAAATACGTTACAATACAATCGTGTACAAAGGACCTTGCCATAGGATCGCATATTAATAGAGCTATGTAGTCTATATTGAAGGTCGAACTTTGATTTGACGAAATAACGCACACCATGTACTTACGAAATGTAATTTTGGTAAATGAAATACCTATTTGAAAATCAACAAGCCATAGCGTGATCCTGTATACTCCTCCCATTATTGAAGGCAAGGTATTTGATTACTGTTTGCCTTCTCTTTTTTATTTAATTGAATGACGAGACGACCAAGGCGGTCGCATAAACAGAAGCAACACCACACAGAACTTTGAATTACAAAGCACTGCATGGCACTGATCTGCGCTCATCACCCCGAGACATAAGTTGTTAAGTCTCATGATGCCCAGTAATTTCACTGATTTCAATGTCCTTCAAACCGAAACACAACAGTGCTTACACAATGCTGCGTGGCGACAGAAATAGACAAAGCAGTAGTACCTACCCAGACGGCCTCTTGCATACGAGGGACCTAAAAAGAAAGGAGGAGGGAAAATTAGGATAAAATCAACAAAGGAAGTGCCAATTAACTAAATTAATGACTAAAACATCATTCTCATCCACCTCAGCTAGTTTAACCGAATCTCTTTAATCTTTAAATGAACTGAACAAGTAAAATTAAAGCACTATTCAAATATAAATTGCAATTGCCCTCCCATGACACGATATGCCTTTTTCCGAGCGAAAATCTGGATTCGGGCCTGCTTTTGTTAGCTTACCCCGAGGATATCGCATCTTCCCAGTGACCGTCCTGAGCCGAGGTTCGTACCCCACAGGGGGGGTGTCGTGGTCACTTAAATTTAACGGTTGAGGGCGTTTAAAGCGCTCACTCGAAAGTCCGGTGAAGCTACAGCCGACTAGCGTCAGGCTTACAGCAAGCGTCCACACACAAAACAAAACAGGATATCGCCAAAAACTACGAAGAACCATCAACAATACCACGATGGCATTGGCTTGTAACTGAAAAAGCGCCTCATAAATTTTTCTATGTTGTCTAATTATACTTTTATAACTTTTTCGTGAGATTTGTAAAAAATACACACGATCGGAATTGGCGCCATATTAATTCGCAAATGATGCTCGCCGAATCGTGGCTTCACTAAGTACGTTTCTACCTAACCCTTTACGGACAAAGGCGTGGGCTTATGTTATCTATGTTATTTTTTTTACATAGCATAGGCCGGCAAACGAGCAAGTGGGTCACCTGATTGTAAGTCCACCGCCCATGTACGCACGCCACCAGAAGATCATGGGCGCGTTGCCGACTTTAAAGGAAAGGGATAATTAGAGATTGGGAAGGGGAGGGGATTTGGGCTTCCGGATATCTCACTCACCGTACGAAACGCAGCAGCAAGCCGCTACTTTACGTCGGTTTTATTTATTGTTATGGGTAAATTGTAAAATTACATAGATGTTTGAACTTAATTCACTCAGATCAAACCTTTTCTTTTTTTAAACGTGTTTAATAAATAAAGTTCAATGTTATACGATTACGCTAATTGGGATATGGCCTTGTCATGATTATTTCAGAAAATGTATGCTTATTATTCGTGAGTTATATTAACACAGAATCATTCGGAGATATTATCCATAACATATTAAATATAGATTTTAAAAATATCGCGTTTTTACTCTATAAACACTAGGTTTATTGAAATCCAACTGAAGTATAAAAACAGCCAACCTTTTACCAGATAGAATTCATTTTATTCATCTGGTCTTTGCCTCAAGTATGCTCGAAACGAAAATAAGTTTTAAAGCTCTCTATTAAGACCAGACCAAAAATAATAATTGTATTACGAAGGTATGTAAATGCAGTTCATAAAATAAAAATTGGTGTGTGTCGTGGGACACCAGGTAGGAACGAAGTTCCTTCGGCTAATGTAGAATCGACACAAATTGCAAAAAATTCAAATTATCAACTAAAATAACAAAATATGTCTCTTTATTTTTGTTTGACAACATAAAATTACATAGAAATAGAATAGAAAAATAGAAATAAAAATTTATTAATTTAGACTTAGACTGGCTACTAAACGGTGGACGGCCGTGTTCTATAATCAAAAATTCAAATTCAAATTTCAAACCGCGTCTACATTTCCAAATGTCATAAGTTACACACCCATCTGTTTTATTAACGGAATTTCGACTTTAACTTTGTGTGCTAGATATCAAACTGGTTATGCGACTGTCGCGCCTGCGCACGTCTCATTTAACGGTTTTATTCCACTCATTTTTCTTACGGTTTTACTATCACATTTTTTTCATTTCGGTCACGCAGCGAAATCCCTATCCCCTCCAAGCCTGCCGTAAGGAACTTCGTTCCAAAAACTATAATTTAATATTATTTATTTTGTCGTTTATTATCTCGCGTATGACACAAACAAAACATTTTTAAATTATGAACATACTGTATCTGCAGGTGAAGGTCACTGAACTTGTTTTTATAACTCAATAGTACATTTCCTGGTTGTTTGTTTTTTCCCTAATGTTCGTATTTAGTACATATAGTTAGTTTTGTTTCTGTGTCCTTGAGTTTATGTGGTCGAGCTTACATTATTTTTCCTGTTCTCTATAAATTTTCTGGTATTTTGATTGTCTATTACAGTATTACAATGTCTTGCGCTTCGGTAATTTTCGTCTATATTGGGAAACATGGCGGCCAGTGATGATAGTCATAAAAAATCGTTATAGTAACTTATTTTATTATTATTAAGAAAAATTGTTAAATTGTGATAGGTTTTAAGGAACATCTTTTTAACTATTTAAAAATAACAAAGCCCTTTCTCAATGAATATGAATTTAATTCAAGCCGCATCGTTTTCTGGCCACTGCCCGTTTACCTACATACCTACTTGATAAAGAGCTCTTCAGTAAACCCGTTGTATGTACCAACCGTGTATAAGTCTATGGAGATAAATTCTAAACCTGTTTCCTTACGTCACACACTTTCCAACACTTACGTTGCGCATGCGCACGCTTTCTTTAATAAACCCATTGATGCTTGTTTTTTAATTAACAATGTTTTCCGGCTTTGGCGGATGATATGCTCATTAAAGCGTTGCAATTATTGAACTGACATTTATGGTAACTTTGGAATCTCGTAATAAGTACTTTTAATGTTTATTTTTTATAGCATAGACTGGCAATCGAGCAAGTGGGTCAGCTGATAGTAAGTGATCTCCACCGCTTTGTCTATTTCTTCCGCCAAGCAACATTGTGTAAACAAACGTTGAAAACAAAACAAAACGTTGTGTTTCGGTTTGAAGGAAATTGAATTATGAGACTTAACATCTTATGTCTCGAGGTGACGAGCGCAGTTCAGTGTTATGCAGTGCTTTTTAATTCAAAGTTCTCTGTGGTGATGGTTTATAGACAGGCATTAGGCATTCAAGGTAATAAAAAAACGGATAATAATTAATTTGTAATTCATAATCGGGATTTGTTTCGGTTCTGGGATCGAAAGTGTCTCGTAGACTGCAGTTCCTAGTACCACGAAGCGACGCACAACTTTTTGTGCGAATTTATGGTTGTATTTATTTATTGAACCACTTGAAACGCTTGCTTTTTTGGAGTTCCGAAGTTGCATTGAGCATTTGAGCTGAGCTGCTGAGATTTTGTTGCTTTATTTTTGACAGCCTTAGTGGCCCAGCGGGCAAGTAGCCGGCTTTAAAGCGAGAGGACGCGGGTTCGATCCCCGCACTGAGTCATAGGTTTGTATGATCCACAAATATTTTGTTTCGTGTTCTGGGTGTTATGAGACTGAGAGTCTTGCAGTTTGTGATACCCTTGACACAAGACTCGTATCTTACTGTGGGGTCAGGACTATATGTGTGACTGTTGGGTGTATTTATTTATAACATATTTATTTTTCATCGGATTAATAAATGTTTTCGAGAATATTTTGGGTATCTTAATTTTTTTATTAAAATAATTAAAAAACTCTAATCAATATCATATCATATTAGTAAAATCGTATGACCTATTTTCGAACGGTCGCTATTTGCAAGTTGGTGTAAAGAGTTACGTGCTGAGTTATCTACCATAGAGTGCTTGCTTTCTATGTAACTGTTTCAGCTTTCGAATAGACCATAACTAAAGATATCTTGTGGTTTATTTTATACAATGTAACCGGTGTTGAGATAAATATCTAACTTCTTACTGTCGTGCATGTTGCTATCTTGGTGATATTCTTCATTTTTGTTCGGTGGTGATCACATTTACCTACTTCTTTAAATCGTATAAAATGAAGTCGATTCCGTTGTCTGTTCGCTTAGATCTTTTAAATTATTCAACGGATTTTAAAGCAGCAATAGATAGAGTGATTCATGAGGATAGTTTATATGTATAATACATACATATTATAGATTTGTAATGTGATGTCGTAACAAACATATTTTTACCTGTACAACGCCGGCGCGGGTCGCTAGTGCTGTATAAAATAAAACAAATACACCCAACAGTCACACACATAGTCCTGACCCCACAGTAAGATACGAGTCTTGTGTCGTGGGTATCAGGAACTACGAGAGACTTAGGTCTCAACACTCAGACTCGAAACAAATATTTGTGGATCACAGAAACATTTGTCCCGGTGCGGGGATCGAACCCGCGGCCTCTCGCTCGCTGCGCCATGGAGGCTACATATAAGTGTTATGGTGCTGCCACACCGATGTTATAAAATGTTAACAAAAACATTTTCTAACATTTTTTAACATTTTCTAACATTTTCTAACATTTTCTAACATTTTATAGCATTTGAATACATGACATCGGCCCTTCTTTGACGGCTTCTCTGACGGCTTCTTTGACGGCGCCGCTCTCAAAAGTACCGCCGCCCGCGGTTAAAAAATGTTAACAAAATATGTTAAATAATGTTACAAAATGTTACAAATTGTTGAGAAATGTTTACTAAATGATGCTGCCACACCGCTGTTATAAAATGTTATATAACATTTTCTAACACCGGTGTGGCAGCACCATTATAAGCACCATAATAGTACTGATGCAACATGGTTATGATGTAATTGTTTAAATTAACATCCAAAATAAATAAAATAGGTAGGTAATTTTAGAGTGGTAGAGCCCGATGTCGACAGATTTGTCTACAGCATGAATGAGCTGGCTGACGTAAAGTAGCAGCTTGCTGGTGCGTTACATTCGATGAGTGAGGTATCCTGAGGCACAAATCTCCCACCCTTTCCCTTTAGGTCAGCAACGCGCCCATGATTCTTCTGGTATTATGGGGGTACATGGGTGGTGGAAATCACTTACCATTAGTTCGTTCGCCGGCCTATGCTTTAAAAAATAAGTTATTAATTAGGTAGCTATATAATGATACGTACTTAATTAATTTTTGCACTATCTTCACCATCTTTACATAGTATAAAATGAAGTCGCTTCCTCAGTCTGTCCGATTAGATCTTTTAAACTATTCAATGGCTTTTAATGCAGTTTTCAGCAATAGGTAGAGTGATTCATGAGGAAGGTTTATATGTATATCACGCTATGACCCATGGGAGCAGTGCAGTAACATGCAGGTGAAACCGCGAGGGGAAGCTAGTGAAATATAATCGATCAATCAACTGTACTGTTTTACTAAGGAAAAAGTCATTATTTAACTTGATAACAGCTATGGCCGATCAATCACTAAACATGACGTACTTTTTAGTGCGTATATTATTACTCTAGTACAAAGTATATTCACCTTTAAACTTTAGCCTTCATCGTGGGGGTAGGAATTAGGAACACAGAACAAATTATAGTTTTGGTCGCACGCAAACTTATAGATTTTTTCCATGGAATGATTTAAGTTCAAGGCTTCGATTACGAAAGCCCGCCTTGGGTGTGGGTCTAGAAAATTCTGTACATTAATTGTGTATAGAAGAACAAAATATTATAAACTAGTTTTTGAACCAATCCGGCCCACGTGAGCGGGTTTTTGCGGGTTAAGATTAGGCTATGTCCTAATCCGGGTTATGGATTACCTGTGTGTCAATTTTCATCGAAAACCGTTCAGCCGTTGTATTTTTTTTCCTTACACATATATAGTCTTGAGACTCCACAGTAAGGTACGAGTCTTGTGTCGTGGGAATCAGGAACTACGAGAGACTTTCGATCTCACAACAGCCACACCCCAAAACAAATATTTGTGGATCACACCAACATTTGTCTCGGTGCGGGAATCGAACCGGATACTCGCCCGCTGCGCCACGGAGGCCTTTCGATTGACTAACAAACACGGATTGTCTAACAAACATCCAAATTCACAAACATCCAAACAATCACATTTGTTGTAGTAGTAAGTTATCTAAATATTGAGGGTAGCGCAACGAAGGAGTAGAATGGACTGCTGAAACAGAAGTCGCGAGTTTCATTCCAGCTATTCCGTTT
This sequence comes from Amorpha juglandis, assembly GCA_949126905.1. Taxonomy (NCBI): domain Eukaryota; kingdom Metazoa; phylum Arthropoda; class Insecta; order Lepidoptera; family Sphingidae; genus Amorpha; species Amorpha juglandis. The sequence continues at coordinate 15,140,630 of OX421376.1, forward strand.
GTTGATTAGTTTAATTCAATTGGTATTTTTATTATTATTATGGTATTGAAGTTTTTTAACAGCAGAGGCCGGCAAACTTGCAACTAGGTACCTGATGGTAAGTGGTCCCCGCCGCCCATCAACAGCCAAAATACTAGGAGAATTATGGATGGGTTGTAGATCTTAAAAGAAACGAATGGTGATAGGCAAGCGAAAGGGGAATTTTGGTTTCCAGATATCTTGCTCACTGCACGAAATGTCACAGCAAGTTGCGACTTCGCGTTAGTTTTTAGAGAGGCATTATCAAAATTAGAATCAAAATCAAATACTTATTGCATCTTTAAAATGTGAAACATAATTAATTGCATTCCGTCAAATTTTATCCCTATCGCCAGTCCGTTAAAGAAGAACACGCAATTGATTTCCGATATTTGCACTACAGTGAAAATTATTTAATAATAATAAATAAATACACCCAACACTCACATATATAATCGTGACCCCCCAGTAAGATCTTCATAAGATCAGACGATGTGAGTCTTGTGTCGTGGGTATCAGGAACTAAAGTTAAAGTTATCTAGCTAATGCATATTTCATATTAATAGGTATCGTAGTATTTATCTTTTATATGTCTATACACATCATCAATATAATATTAGCTAGTTTAAATTGAAATTTAGATTTTCTATGGTTATTAATGCAAAGCTGGGTCAGAGCCATCATTAAAATAGACTTTACAACCAAAAGTGAAAGTGCAGCAGTGTGTGAAGTGAAAATTTGCAAAAATAAAATACCTAATCATTACCTTTTTTCTTTTCTGCATTTGTACTGTGACTAAATAAAAGAACAATCAAGCTTTAAGATTTATAAAATTAGTTTCAAAAGCTTTTTAATTAATTTTGCTAATGACCTGATGATGATGATGATGGACGTTGGTGTAGATAAGTTTGTGTCTCAGAAATGTGCCGAACAATTGCTTTTCGGTTCCGCTTGAAAACCACTAATTAGATCTAACAATATATCGAACAATCCTCAATTTTTATAAAGAAATACTTTAACCAATGCCTTACCGTTTACATGCTTTGTTTGACCTCTCCATGGTACATGATATTTCACATCTCACTTCAGCAGACAATTTTATTTCCGCAAAAATAAATGTTAACTTCATAAATTCGTGAGTGTTATATTAAATTAAATTGTTCTTCTTTGTTACAGACGGCAATATTCACAGTGATATTGCTGCCATTCCGCGTGATCGTGATCTGCTACTTGATAGTTACTGCGTGGTTGCTAGCCTGCATCGGACTCCATGGTCTCAGCGAAGAGGACCTCAGGCGAGCGCCTATGACGGGGTGGAGAAGGTACATGATTTTAATAGTGTCATGATGATCCGAGATGAAAAGTAAACGAAATCCTTGGAGGAAATTAGGGCTCTTTGTAAAGTAGGGGAGACAGGAGAGATGGAAGTAGCTTAGGCGACGCCCTTGATTGGGTGGAGAAAATATTTGCATATCGTGATGATCCATAAAATGATACAAAAAGTAGATGGGGTCCCCGGGGAAAATGTGAGGTGTTCCTTAGAAAATAGCAGAAAATAATCTTAAGTGAGGCCCCTAAGTATTTCGAAAAACTTAGGATAGGTAGGATCTTTGGTGTTAAATATCTTGTATCTGCTTAAGCTTTAGGCGAGAGATTCTATCCGGATCTCTGGTCATTTGAGCAAACGAGTAATGAAGATCCAGACAGTCGTTCGATTTATATTAAAACTTCATTACAAAAACTCTTCAGAAGCCTTTTTATATTGGAGATTAATTAAAAATCCATAAAAAATTGGATTACGTATCATTAATTTTATATTAACGCATTCGTTTAATCAAGGTTGAATCTCGAAAAGGAAGGTTAATTTTCGATTGTAACTTGCAATATATTGCATTGCAGCTGCAATTAAGATTTCTAGGTTAACAGGATACCGTCGCCTGAGATAAAAATATTCACGGTCTGCTAATTAAGATGATTTTGTGTTAAAGTCTACATTATTCTCGTCTTTAAAATTGTGTCATTGAATTAAGGTCGTAAGACTATAATATAGAAAAATGTTTTATACTTATTTTGCCAGAAGTAACTGTTAGTCATGGATAAACAAAACCGAACTGTAGTCTCTGCAGCAAATTGTCTTCGTCAGGGAAGTAGACCATTCTAACTTGATTGTACTTTTACTTGGTAAGCGTATTAATTATTTGGCAGCTGGCATTCTTTGACTCTCTTAAATGTGCTTGCTGGTGGTAGGATATTGACATCTGCCCGGATAGCGACCACCGTACACATGGTGTTAAAACCTGTCATAGTGACCACACTGTTGATTAACGGCAGAAAAAGACAAACAAAGTACCAACCAAGACGGCCTCTCGCATACGAGGGACCTACCTTATAAAAGTAAGGCTAAGTTTATAACACACCTCGTTTTTGTTGATGGTTTAAAACCCTAATGAATGATGAACCTTGTTTGCGAATTAAAAGTGACCATTCTAAAAGTCGAGAAAACAAGCACATCATTACAGACGGTTACAACAACCGTGGTATGGACCAAGGTTAACTCTATTGCGAGAGTCGAGCGCCGCGAAGGTTTCTTATTGTCTGTCACGGAGAATTCGAAACAGTTTTTGTATTTACAAAATACGCGGTTTGTGGTTTCTTTTATATATTTTTTCTTAGCTTGAATGACGAGATGGCTGGGTCGCTTGCTTTATGGTTAGCGCCAAGCCTTTTTTTATCCTGGCTCGGCAAAGTGACTACGCCACACCTGATGGTAAGTAGCGCAATCCAGGAATAGTGTCGACCAACGACAAACAGTGTGTCTATTGTTGGTCGGCAAGACCATGCCGGCCTGCCTAACTGCTTCTTCACACTCCGTTTAAAGGACCCCATATTATAGGAAGGAAGGAACACGTGTGCCGGCAAACTATTCCACAACTTAATGGTCCGGCAGAAGTACTATTTTGCGAACTTTTTAATTGGAGCCGAGATGGCGGAGACCACGAAATTAAACAACAAATAAATAAAAGCGACACCAGACAAAACCTAAAATTCCAAAGTATGGTACTAAATTAAATTAGATACACTCAACAGTCACACACATAGTCCTGACCCCACACTAGGTTAACCTGTATCGTGAGTGTCAGGAACTACGAGGGAATTAGATTTGCAGTCCTAAAAAACCCAGAACCATATTTATGGATCACATAAACACTTGTCTCACTGGGTATTCGCCCGTTATGCCACGGAGGCTGACAAATACGCAGATACACGCAAAATCGCGAAACGTGCACCTATTGTGTGGGTTTGAACATATTGTATTTATAAAGTGCCATTCAGTGGCGATTTTTTTAGCACATCAAGATAAACAAAGATCAAAGTTTCGGCTTGTCACACTTATTTGCGTGAGTCCAAATATTTGAAAACAAGTCTGAGGAGTATGTTTTTGATTCTATTTGCGCTTACAATAAATAAATACACCCGACTAACACTACTATAGTGGGTATTAGGGTATCAACTATGAGGGATTTGCGGTTGTACAACATTCACTCCGCCTCCTGATATCTTACTCACCGTACGAAACGCACCAGCAAGCGGCTACTTACGTCACTTATCTGTGAGACAGTGGTAACGACCCGGTCGAGAAGCCCATTCACTCTTTTTTTATTTTTTTTATTTGATTAAATGACGAGACGAGCAAGGCGCTCGCCTGATGGTAAGCGCCACGCCTGCCCATAAACAGAAGCAACACCACACAGAACTTTGAATTACAAAGCACTGCATGGCACTGAACTGCGCTGGTCACCCCGAGACATAAGATGTTAGGTCTCATAATACCCAGTAATTTCACTGGCTTCAGTGTCCTTCAAACTGACCACAACAGTGCTTACAAACTGTTGCTTGGCGGCAGAAATATCCAAAGCAATAGTACCAATCCAGACGGCCTCTCGCATACGAGGGACCTATCACCTTGCACTGTACTTTGTACTGTAGACAAAACTGTCTAAAGCGTCGCTCTAGCACTCATAGCACGTGACGATCCAGGTGTTGTGGGTGTTCATGGTCGGTGCACGTAACTTCCAATCAGGTGACTCAGTAGCGCTTTTGTTACTTTTGTTGTTGTCGTCTACAATAAAAACAAATGCTATCAAAATTTGTGGCCAGACTTGCTCACGTGTCTGGCGCGCGGGCTAAAAATAATAATTGGCAGATCTGTGAATAATATTGTTTGTAAACTTAACCGGGGCCAGAATTATTTACTATTTATTATACAATGTATACTCATTAAGGATATGAAATCATACAAGATGACCTACACATTCGGTGGGTCGCGACCTCGATGTATGTAAATGGCTAGGTCGATGCAGTTGCTAAGGTGATTTATAATGATTTCTTACGTTTACGCGATAGTCGGACCACTAAAAAAATTAAAAAATAAAACTTAAATTTCATCAATAATTGTAAGATCAAGGTAGACACTGTAACATTAACTTTTCTGGACAACCTACACCTTAGTCCACCCCACTTCAGTCCTCAGTCCACCACGAAGGCTGAAAAGTTTTCGAAACGTCGGGACCAAAATTAAAATAAAAATCCGTTTAAATTAGTTTTATTTCAAGGTGATTTATACTGTGAGTGCGCCTTACGCCGAATCAATTGGTCCAGAAATCGAATAGGACAGTCTTTACACATCCATAATGAGACAAATGGTTGTGTGATCTATAAAGCCAGGCACTGCTACAATCTACGGTCGCTCTCAAAAACTGTTTATTAGGTTGGTGTGCTACGTTTTATCACGGAATCTTGTATATAATTGCATAATTACGCAAAGGGAAATTAATAACAAATATACTTTTGTCTTTATAATTTTTTGTATATTCGTATCTAATTCTGAAAAATACTGTAACAGTCGAAAATATCTTAGAAAGCCTATCTGAGACGACTGACGGGGGTGACGACCTTTGATTGATGGACCCCATACAGATCGCATTAATAAATTGCGGTGTGTAGAGATCACAGATGGCTGGATAGTGGCTAGAGATCGCAATTGCAGATCACAGTTGTGCGACTTCGAGTCTGGATGTTGTGGAGCCGATAGTGTCTCGTAGTTCCTAATACGAACTACGCCATTAACCTAGTGTGGGGTCAGTACTGTATGTGACTGTTGTGTGTATTCATTCAAAGACCATTATCATGGAAAATGGTAGATATTTTACCATCTTTCAAGAGAATTGTTATGCTAGAACAACCTGCTAAAGGAAAGAAAGTTCTTGAATTGCGTCATGTCGCATCGTACCAAGTACAGACGTAACTGCAGGAATCCATAAACCGGTATTCGTGTTAACAACAGGTTTACGGTTTTCTTAATGAATGTCGTATTTGTTAATTTACTGTCTTGTGAATTGTTGTGGGAATTAGACAATTGGGGTTTACTGTTTTGTATATCTATAAAATTCTGTTTTATTGTGTTACGAATGCTTTATAAGACTGGTATTTTATTATGGTTAATTTCATATATCAAATAAAAAACGGGTGTGAAAGAAAACCATACTAACTTCTACTTAGCTCTAATGGGCTTAGTACTAGTTAGTGAATGTACAAATATCAAAAAACCGACTTCAAATCCCGGACCGCGGTCTGTGTACTGGACCGTTACGGAGTTTTATTTTTCATCGTAATCTGTCATCAGATTGCAAATAAATTTATATGTAAGCACCATCGAAGTAAACTCTATTGAGTACAAAAGGAATAATCAAAATCGGACCACATTTGGCGGAGTTATGCGTTAATTTATATAAAACTATGTACTGAGGAACTGAGAATTTCTTTTGGATTGCTTAAAATATTTTTTATAAGAGCGCTATTAAAACGGTTATATTTTTTAGTCCAGACCGACGAGGATTAGGGAAAAATTAAATAATGGGAACCACAGATTACAAAGGCTACATAGTCTCAAAGACATTAATTACACGGTTACCATAGAATAAGTAATAGTCTATTTTATTCTATGGGGCATTTCACGTCAAGCGGACAACGAAAAAAAAGTGAGGTCGTGAATTTTGTTTATACTCTGGTCAGTTATACTCTAGTAGACATGGATGTGTACACACAATTTTTTTTCCGTATGAAGCTTTATTGCTGAGTTATGAGCTTTTAAAAATTTACTAAGTATGGAGTCATGAATTTTTGGATGCTTATGATCTGTATCAATTAATTAGTAAAAAAAACTACAAAGTATTGTTTCTTATAGTTCAAAAGGTGAAGTTTTTAATTTTTTGGTCGAATTCTACATTTTTTTTTTACGTATAGTAAACCGGAAGAAAATTTCAAATCGATATTTGAGTAACTTCGACATGTTTTTTTTTAAATATTTTAACCTTGAATTAAAGCCTTAAATGTACTAATTCTTCACCAAAAAAATTAAAATGGGACAGCCAATAGTTTAAGACTAAGAGCATATAGAGTGCATACACATAGCTATGAGCTCTTTCTAAGCAATCGCGTTTATGCTCAAATACTGCGCTATTAATATTTTATTCCTTTATTCTAACATGCAAAAATATAAAAATAATCGATTTCTTTAATTCTTCATAAAAAAATTAAAACTTGATCACAAAAAAAAATTAAGACTTAGAGCGATTTTATTTATTGAGATTGCAACAGTATTAATTAAAATAGAGAGATTTGTATTGTAATTTTTACAATTTTACTATTTGCACTAGCATTAATTCTCTTTACACATAAGCCCTCGTTGGTTGGAAGAAAAGCATGCAGTTTTTTAGTTCAAACAGACTCGTAGAAAATCTCACTCTTGTTCAATACCTTCCTTCGAGCAGTAGTAAATAGAAGTCTCAGTTAATGATGACTTGCCCCATTCATATAATCTTATAGGTATCTGGTGTAGTTGGGCTCCCCAACATTTTAAGAATAGGTTAAATTTAGTGAACCTATACAACAACAAACAAGATTTTAAGAAAGAAGCACAGTTACACTTCCATGCCACCGCTCATAGAAGACGGCCATGTGATGGTCTTAGGGGAAACCTCAAAAGTTTGGTAACCCGTGCAAGTGTACGGTCTGCGAATAACGCTATCACTGCACCAGACACCTATAAGATTATATGAATGGGCCAAGTCATCATTAACTGAGACTTCTATTTACTACTGCTCGAAGGAAAGTATTGAACAAGAGTGAGATTTTCTACGTGTCGGTTTTGCTTACGCTATAACTGTTCCAAGAACTAAAAAACTGCATGCTTTTCTTCCGACCAACGAGGACTTATGTGTAAAGAGAATTAATGCTAGTGCTAAAAGTTAAATTGTAAAAATTACAATACAAATCTCTCTATTTTAATGAATACTGTTTCAATCTCAATAAATGAAATCGCTCTAAGTCTTAATTTTTTTTGTGATCTCGTTTTTTTTTATGAAGATTTGAAGAAATCGTTTATTTTTATATTTTTGCATGTTAGAATAAAGGAATAAAATATTAATAACGCAGTATTTGACCATAAACGCGATTGCTCAGAAAGAGCTCATAGCTATGTGTATGCACTCTATATGCTCTAAGTCTTAAACTATTGGCTGTCCCATTTTAATTTTTTTGTTGAATAATAAGTACATTTAAGGCTTTAATTCAAGGTTAAAATATTTTAAAAAAAACATGTCGAAGTTACTCAAATATCGATTTGAAATTTTCACTTCCGGTTTACTATACGTAAAAAAATTTAAATTTAGAATTCGACAAAAAAATTAAAAACTTCAACTTTTGAACTATAAGAAACAATACTTTGTAGTTTTTTTTACTAATTAATTGATACAGATCATAAGCATCCAAAAATTCATGACTCCATACTTAGTAAATTTTTAAAAGCTCATAACTCAGCAATAAAGCTTCATACGCAAAAAAAATTGTGTGTACACATCCATGTCTACTAGAAGTACAACTGACCAGAGTATAAACAAAATTCACGACCTCACTTTTTTTACACGCTTTTTATTAACTTCACCTGTATGTTTGTTTGTATGTTTGTTTGTATATTTGTTTGTATGTTTGTAACCGACTCCTTTGGGCGCGATTTTGACCCACTTTAAACGGCCAGATTTCGTTCAAACTTTGTAGATTTATCGAGAACCGATGACAATACACTAATATGATAAAAAAATATATAATAATAATAATAAAATAATAATAATTTAATTTAATTAATTATTGATATTCGGGTTAGGAATTAAAATTGTACTCTCTGGATCTTCGTTAATTATAGGGAATATCGTAGTATCTAAGAGCGTCAATAGATGGCGCTTTTTTGATATTCGGGTTTAAAATTAAAATTATACTCTCTGCTACAATATATTTTTATTTTAACTAAAAAATAGAAAATAAATTTGAAGAAAACAATGTATTTTATTGTAAAAAAAGCGTGGGGTGCATAGTGCCTATAGTTATAAATATTGTATTGACAAATATGAGTAGAAGAATTATCATTTAGATAGTATCTTAAAAAGCACCCCACGCTTATTTTACAATAAAATACATTGTTTTCTTCAAATTTATTTTCTATTTTTTTAGTTAGACTTTCTATAAAAGCGTGTTTTTAGTTTTTTTTAATTCGTTGTCCGCTTGACGTGAAATGCCCCCTATATCGAATTGTTAGTAGTCAACCTTGCCAACCTTGCCTAGTCAACCGACTTTTTACGTGCCCTTCGAAGCACGGAAACGTTCAGTTGAAATATCACTAAGCGGTCACTCATCCATATACTGACCCCGCCAGGGGTTTTCTTAAATCGCTAATCGTTTACCTAATGTTGAGAGCTACTGGCTATAGGCCCCTCAACTTGCTTCTTTCCTCTTTGGAATGTGAAAAGGCATTTAAACAGGCTGGTATGATTCTGGCACTGACACCGATAAACTTATTGCTTAGCGATGGTCGCTGATATTTTGGACTGCACTGCGCATACCATCAGGTGTAGTGCAGTCAATTTACCGTGCTCGGATAAAAAAAGCAGCTTATGTGAATAGTCAAGCGTGCATTTCTTTGTTACTGGTTTTGTTTACATCAATGATATGTTACTAAAGTAACGTTTAAGTTGTATATAAAGTTTATGCCATGTGGTACGGAAGTGATATGTGGTCGATATTAAGCGTTGTGTTTGCGCTAGAAAGCCGAGAAAGTGTATAAGTGGCTAGGCTAGATCGCGTCCTACATTACACATGAGGGTCCACACATCTCTTCTAATTTCTGCTCGTGAAACTTTCTTAGATCGTACTTAAGTGTGTACTTTGGTAAAGAAACCGAAGGTCGTATGATCAATTTCCAACTGCAAATTGATGTGGTGTGCAATTTTTATTATTGTCCAAGTTGGTGAGATCACGATGTCCGCTAAGTATATGCGGTAGGTCGCTGTTATGCGAGAGTCCGTTGGTTAGATGCTTTGCTCATTTCTGCCAAATAGCAGAGTGCAAGCACTAGGTATATATCATAGGGTTTTACAACATTTAGATGAAATTAGACCTGCTTAATTTAAATTAATAAGAAATCATACAAGATCTGAGTGGTGTTGGTTTTATATTTAATCTGTGGCAGCCTCTGTGACGCAGCGGGCTTGTAGCCGGCTACGAAGCGAGAGGCCGTGGGTTCGATTTCCGCACCGAACAAATATTAGTCTGATCCACAAATATTTGTTTCGGGGTCTGGGTGTTGTGAGACCAAAAAGTCTCTCGTAGTTCCTGATATCGTATTTCCACCCAGTGCTGTAACAATTTGCAATCAGAAATTGAACATATTAAAATGTTCGATTTGGGTATCAAACCCACGAGTTTATTGCTCTAGGGCATCTTTCGCTCGTTACACTAAAATGCGGTTGATCGATATAGCATTTAAACGGTAGTTTAATATTAGTGTAATATAATAATTAAGCAAAATAATTAAATTCAGGTTTACTAATGTTTGTTATGACATGATTTAATGGCATAATTATAAGCATTTTTTATAGCAAAGACAGGCAAATGAGTAAGTGGGTTACCTGGTGGTAAGTGATCTCTACCGCCCATGTATGCCCACAATACTAGACGAATCATAGGCTGTATTTGATACCGTACGAAGCGCAGCCGCAAACCGCAACTTTACGTCGGTTTTCTGTGGGACAGTGGTAACTACGCAGTAAAGCCGGCCCATTCATGCTGCAGACAAAACTGTCTACAGCGTGGCTCTACCACAATGTGTCATTAATTTATAATGTGTCATAATATGTCAAAATGAAAGCCGTCGTGGCACAGTGGACGAGCAGCCGGTTTTAATGCGACAGGCCGGGATTCGATTTCCGCACCGAGACAAATGTTTATGTGGTTCACAAATATTTGTCCCGAGTCTGGATGTGTTTTCTTCCCAGGACGTCAGGCAGGCGCCCGGTCGTAAAAACTACAAGCTGAATATATCTGTAACATGTGTTAAAGATTATATTGCGTCGACTTCACTGCGAGCGGGACCAATGCGGGTAGAATGGTCTAAGATCCCGGGTAACATCGACCTTCACCCATCTGTTTACCGAATGAAAAATATATTTTAGGGTATAAAATGTGTTGCTGAACACATACCAATAGGGTTGCCTAAAAAAATATGGTCAAGGATATGTTTTTATTGATATGTATTAAAAAAAAATGACTTCATTGACTTTCTTACAAAAAAAATGAACCTTCAATGATAAGTATACAATGTACTTCAGCAAATGTTAATGTAATCCAAAAAATCATCAATATAAATCAAATATAATCAAATAAAAAACATTTGTGGTGTCGTGGGACACCAGGTAGGAACGAAGTTCCTTTGGCTAATGTAGAATCGACACAAATTGCAGTATTTTTTTGTTATGGGACTGTCGCGCCTGCGCACGTCTCATTTAACGCTTTTATTCCACGCATTTTTCTTACGGTTTTACTATCACATTTTTTTCAGTTCGGTCACGCAGCGAAATCCCTATCCCCTCCAAGCCTGCCGTAAGGAACTTCGTTCCAAATATAATAACTCAAATATAAAATTCAATCTTATTCGCATATTCAACCGCGTGTCTCAATATTTTTTTTACATTTCACGAATAATTAGAAAGTCTATAAGAAATATTCCTTTCGCTTTCTGAGTAGTCGTCACAAAATGAAGATCCAACTTTAATCATGATGAACATTAATAAAAACATAATTTGAAAATTTATGGTGTTTTGTGTGTTCGTGTTATTACTGTAACGAATGTACGGAAGACGAAAGGAAGCATCGCGTTCCAGGATCAGCCAGTGTATAACCGGTTCTTCCGAGGGGCTTGCGACATGACTTGATGGTTGGTTGGGCCGGGTATAGGGGTACATCCTTGTATCCCTGTGCCTACATCGGTCATTCGCCTGTTCTGTCACAGGCCCCTCGATTTGCTTTTTCTCTCTCTGAAGAGGGAAGAAGCAGTTATACAAGGCGGCATGATTCTAGTGATCACTGATGAACTCATTGTTTCTCGGTGGTCGCTAGTTTTTTGGATTGCATTACGCTTACCATCAGGTGTAGTGCAGTCACTTTGCTGTGCCCGGATAAAAAAATAAAAAGTGGTACGGAGTGCCGAGACGAAAGTCGCAAGTTCGAAACTAATCCCAAAAGCACTGTATGGCATTGAACTGCGTTCGTCACCCGGAGACATAAACAACAGTACACGCTACATGAGCAAGTATGATGCTTACCATCAGGCGAATTACCAGCTCTTTTCGTCATTAGCGCTGATTAAAAAAAAACTCAGTCTGAGGATCGAACCTGCGGCCTCTCGATTTAGAGCAGGCTCGCCCACTGCGCTATCAAGCTCGTCAAGAACTAAAGAGAGTGTAAGTGTACATCGAGGTCAAAATTGATTGTTACCACTTGAATTAAGCACTATTGCCACCACAGTCAAAATAAACAAAAAAAATCTTACAATGGTAATATTTGCAGCATCATTATTGTAATCACGCGCCGTGAATTGTATTACAACTGTAATTCATATTTGTTGTAGTGTCATCCCGCTGTGTGTGTGAAAGTTTGGATGTTAATGACATATTAGAAGATGGGGCCTGATTATTGATAGGTTATAGGGAATGCAATCTCGTGAGATTTTGATCCGGATCTTGCGGTGAACCAAATCTCGATCTCTCGTCTTATCGAGACATGTTGTTTAGACATTTGATTTCAATATCTCTTATGGCTTTTACATCTGACTACATTAAAATTTAAATGGAAATTTAAATTAATTACATCATAGGCTCGACCGGGTTGTTACCACTGTCTCACAAAAAACCGACATAAAGTAGCAGCTCGCTGCTGCATTTCGTACAGTGAGTGAGATATCAGGAGGCTTAACCCCCCCCCCCCCCCTTCACAATCACTTAATTATCCCTTTCCTTTGGTTGGCAACGCGCCTATGATTCTTCTAGTATTGTGGACGTCCATGGGCGGTGGAAATCGCTTACCATCAGGTAACCCACTTGCCCTTTTGCCGGTCTATGCTAATCTAGCTTAAAAATAATTGACATGTAAAAGTGACATTTATGATCCAATTTATAGAATAAATGATATATTTTCGCTTAAAATTCCAATCTCGACGTCACTCTGTCGTTCACACTTCACATATGTGTCGATTTGATACTCATTATCGATTTCAGTATCCCTTGTTGCTCAGTCACTCAATTTCGATGTCGCGTTGCTTCTCAGAGACTTCACCTAGAAGCCCCTCGACCTCGATGTCGCTTTACAGCTCAGATACTTGTACGAGTAGCGCAATGCTGCTCAGAGATTCGGTTGGCTACATTATATTGATCGTTGAGTTCCTAATCTCTTATTTTTCCAGAAAATCGCACAGTTATATGTCCTTATAAAATTTTTAAAATAGCTCTAGAACAGCTTAGCAAAATGCTGAACCGCTACCAGTTGGTGCAAAGTAACGTTTTGTTTTCTTTCATAATTCTTTCTTTTTTATTGTGCTGCAAGTGAATGCTTTTTTCATTCTTTCTTTTCTAAATACTGCGCAGATTGTTGCAGGCTGAAGTGTCTGTTGTCGTTTTCAGTGTCTAACTAACCAATTCAATCCTGACTTACAAAATCTATTGTTAGACTCGTATAAGTTGGTGTCATCGTTTTTGGGAATAAAACCAAAGTTCAGAACAATTACATATTTAAATAATCAACTGAATTGTGTCAAGGCTTTCTCTTTTCAAGCACGTAACCTCGGACCCGGTGTCTAAGCCACAAGGCCACAAACGGTAAATTAAATTTGTACCGCCTATCGCTTGAATCCAAAGATATTCCGTTATGTAAGCAGTCATACTTAAGGAGACTGGTGTTTGTGAGAATTGTGTTAGTAAACATTTGTTTGTGGTCGCCTTGGAGGTAATTTGTGCATAAATGATTGCATTAGCATGACAATAACGAAAATATGAGGATGACTGCAATACATGTTAATATGGACACGGTCGACATTATATTTCGACTACGCTGTGTTTACCACCAGGTGCAGTGTAATAAGTTTGTACTGCCAAGTGCCAAGTTCTTTTTTTCTTTTTTTTTAATATCCCTGTATTATACATGCCCGACTGCTGGGCATGGGACTCCTCTACTGAATCAGAGGGATTAGGCCTTAGTCCACCACGCTGGCCTAATGCGGGTTGGCAGACTTCACATACCATCGCAAAATCTTATCGAGTTCCCAGATATGCAGGTTTCCTCACGATGTTTCCTTCACCGTTAATGCAAGCGATAATGAACAATGAATATACACGTAACTTAGAGAAGTCAGTGGTGCATGCTCTAGAGGCAGGTTTCGTACCTGCGACTTTAGTCTCGACAGTCCGTACTACTCTCCGCTGAGCTATCGCTGCTTTCTATTATAACACATAAGTATTTTAATAATATTCCTAGTTGTTTTATTGGTGGCAAATGTGACAGTTATGATCGATAAATTATAACACGCGATATATACGAGTAGTTATGACGCATTCATTAGTAACATATAATATTATTAATGTTTGTGACATAGTTTATTACCTCCACAGCCTAAAGTAGTCAATAGATTTCGGTAAATGGGGTTGCTGTTAATTTTTCTTTATCCATTGAATGTCTTAAGATTGTATTCACGTAAGGAGAGTCCTAGGTTAAGTCCTAAGAAGCTAGTTTGTGTACAAATATTCAGAAGGGATATGAGCAGACAACATGATCGTAAATATGTTGTAACACTCCCTTTCGCTGAAGATCCTTGTGAACTTGGATTTTCGTATATATATCTGCAAAGCGTCGTCTTCTGTCTTTAGAGAAGTAAGTTTTGGATTCAGACCCTAGGTTGGGTTACAATAAAACTGTACAGGAATACTTACTGTGGATTTTTAGACAAAGTCACATACACCGCTTCGTACGCAAAAAATATTTGAACATTTTAAATTATTTTTTACAGGACTTCTAAGGTATAGATAGGTTTAAATTAAGTGGTGACTAAATTAATTTAATTTCAGCAACTCCTGATGTTTTTAGTTCTTGTTGATAGTGATAGCAACTGATTACTTTATGGACTTGGCTAAAGATTGTAATAAAAAGTTTTTGTTACAATTAATTTGCTGACCTAACTTTCATACGACAGCACAAACAGCTTCTTCATTTTCTCCCTGATGAGGCTGGTGGCAGTACTTATCTGGTTTGGTCCTTGACACTAATTAATTTATCAGGAACCATCCAAACTGACCTAACTTTCACTCAGCAGCAAACTCCACTTAAACCCATCCTATCCTGAAACTGATGGTAATGGTAATGGTTTAGACCTGAAAACTAACTCAATTATCTGGAACCCTGCAAACATACCTAGCTTTATCTCAACAGCAAACTCCATCTCTTCACCCTTTCCCTGGTGGTGGTAACTGGTTTGACTTGGACACTAATTAACCCATTATCCATTCTATCCTTGATGCAACTGGTGGTAGTGGCTGGCTTAGCCCTCAATACTAACTCTAGTATATAGAACCCTCTATACTAACCTAACTTTCTGTCAACAGCAAACTCCGCTTCTCCATCCTATCCCTGATGAGGCTGGTGGTGGTAGCAGCTGGTTTCCATCGCGTCAAGGTCAGGGGCAAGCAACACGCACCGTCTAACTCCCGGGACGCTCCTGTGGTCGTCATGGCACCCCACTCCACGTTCTTCGACGCTATGGCCATCGTGTGTTTGGGCGCGCCCAGTGTGGTCGCAAAGGCCGATACAGCTCGTCTGCCGTTCATTGGACGTAGGTTTTTAGGGTTACGTGAGCATTTAGTATCTTTAGATTAAATATCATTGTTGCGTTTATTTATGCATCGTAAAAGTGCAATTTATGGTGTGTTAAAAATTCATTGAAATTTGCGAATAACTTAGCTTATGTGCTAATATAAAACACAACAATCATACCTAGGACTGACATCCTTGATTGTTTCTTTGTTAGTTTTTTTCGTATAATTTCCGATTCCTAAACCAAATTACTTTGGACTCTTATTCAAAACTATTTAATGACTTAATTGCCTTATTTACCGTGTGAGACTTTTGGCCACGGATTATACATACATTCAGTTGCACAAAAAATAACGGACTGGTAAAACTCCATGTGACTATCAGGCGTAATAAACTTAAGAATAATTTAAAACGACTTAGTAATAGCTGGTGGTAGGATATTCTTAGCCCGGGTAGCAACTACCGTACACATGATGTTATAACCTGCCATAGTGACCCAAACACCATGTGGATATATATCCGATTCTCCTGAGGGGTTTGCGACAGGACTTGATGGTTAGTTGGGGCGAGTATAGGGGTACATCCTTGTATCCCTGTGGCTGCAGCGGTCATCCGCCTGTTCTGTCGCAGGCCCCTCGATTTGATTATATTGCATTTATACAGGCTGGCATGATTCTGGTGACCACCGATAAAGCTACTGCACAGTTCAAAGATAATGTATCAAATTATATTTTTATTTACGTGCCAGCACGTATAATTACCATTTCGTCTGTTGATATGAATGAATGGAGTTTAAACCGGTAGAAAATTTTTACGTTGCGTCGTCGCAATAGTTTGGTGTATTCTGTACTTTATGAATTAACTAAAATTAAGCATAGGTTGGTGCAAACTGGCATACATTTCATTAGACCAGTACTCATTCTAAATTTCAACAGTTAGTTAATTTCCATTTGAAAGACTGTAACTTTCAACAAAATAATAATTATGGTAATGATTCGCATAATGGTTACTGTAGAATTAAAGTCAACAGAAAATGAAAGTACGCAATGCTCACGTAACTCAGATCTCGTTTGTTATTTGTCGTATTGTCTTAAGGCCTCTACGGATATTGGTAAAGGAATAAAATTATTTATGACTCCATAAACTGGAAATTCGTTGTCTCTGCCTTCCTCTACGGAGATATAACATAAGACTATATATGTATGAGTTTATGGTATTGTATTTTTATTTGGCTGTCAATTAACATCTTTTAACGGGGAATATAGTAAAATATATTTTAATGTATCTTCCAGCAGACAGTAAAATGTTTCATTTGAAAGCATTTCACAGTGGTCCAACCAAATAGTAAAAATAATAAATTGTACTCCGTTTTATGCAAATAATGAAAAGCAGACACAAACAAAAGACATCATGCACAGTGAAAATAAAAAAGGCAAATACTGGGAGGAAATATTTTGCATTCACTACAATAGTAAAAATGGGGACACATTTTTTACGTTTACCAATATTCGGTGTGAGGCTTCGCTTGCTCGATTGTTTTTCGTTTTTTATTCGATTGTTTTTCGGCATGCATTCAATGCGCCTACATTGCTGCTTCATTTTTTCACTTGACTGTTGACGTCTAGATTTTGACAGGTAAGTGATGCGCTGTCAATATATTTTGACAGTGAGTTGGAGAGTTGTAGAGCTCATAGGCCTACTACGGGTACTTTGTGTTTTTTTCGCTTAATGTAAAGGTATTTGTAGTTTTATATATCTGTTTTATGGTGCTGCCACACCCGTGTTATAAACATTAAACATTTAGTAACATTATCTAACATTGTGATAAAATGTATCAAATTTTTGTTAACAAATGTTAAATAATGTTTAGTAAACATTTTATAACATTTTATAACATCGGTGTGGCAGCACCATTATGGCTTATGCGATCGGCTTATTTGTGTTTTATTTTCTTATATCCATGTTTACTTGTTGATTAAAGATTTTTCTAACTTTATTATAATTATTTATTATAAAGTGCATTGTTTCCGTTAAAAATAATATTTATTTATCAAAACATATTTTTGAAAAACTCTTTTTTTCAATAGCTATATCGTTTGTATTCGTTTGAAAAAAAATACTTTTTGTTGTATCTACAACGGTGTGGATCCTGGATCTTTGAAATGTCTTATGTGTAATATCTATGTATCTTACTAATATAAAAAATAGTTTTATTAATAGAATGTCCAATCTAAACTACTATAGTGCAATGTAAATCCTGCCATACCAACCGAAAAATTCGAACCTACGACTATTAAAGTCAACGAACAACACTCCACAAACATAAAGCGTGTTTTATCTAGCGTGGCTTGTCCAGGCAGGAGGAAATTGCCTGTACCGTTAGTATGCCTTGCGTTACTACACGTTTTAACTGTAATACGTCAGCCCCACTTATGTTAATCTTATAACAGACATTTTTAAATATAGCCGTAAGGCAAAGTTATGGTTCACACAATAAACAACCTCTTAGGTTTGAAACAATAAATCATCCTTAATTTCCGTGGTTTAACGAAAAATACAGAATCCACCCTTAATTGATGTTTAAAAAATGTTTTAATATAATAACATACAAGGTGGTAGGTCCCTCGTATGCGAGAGACTGTCTGGGTTGGTACCACCGCTTTGTCTAATTCTGCCGCCAATCAACAGTGTGTAAGTACTGTTGTATTTCGGTTTGAAGGATATTGAAGCCAGTGAAATTAATAATGAGACTAGCAAGTCGCTCGCCTGATGGTAAGCGCCATGCCTGCAAACAGAAGCAACACAACACAGAACTTTGAATTATAAAGCACTGCAAGGCACTGAACTGCCCCCGACACCCCGAGACATAAGATGTTAAGTCTCATAATGCCCAGTAATTTCACTGGCTTCAATGTCCTTCAAACCGAAACACAACAGTGCTTACACACTGTTGTTTGGCGGCAGAAATAAATAAAGCGGTGATACCAACCCAGACAGCCTCTCGCGCACGAGGGACCTACCATATTGTAAATTTGGGTTCATTAGGGGTTTGTTTTGATGGTGGTCCTATATATATTTAGCTATGATCTGAGAATGATGTAATGAAGAAAAATGGCTCCTTAACTGGTAATAACATACGCAGCACGATTCTGAATTTGAAGTCTGTTTTTGAAGATTATTACTTCTTGTTTTCATTAGACGTGAATCTACTTCATTAAATCCAACGATTCCTCAAAAGATTTGAGTAAAAACATGGCGATTAAACATTTATCACTACAACAAATCAGTACTTTCTAGATGCTTATTTTGGTGAAAATGCAAAATTTAATCGATTGAACGCCGAGCCAAGAGGATGATAGGCGATGAAAAGCTGGTGAAGACTAGGCTTCACAGCCTGGATCATCGCCGTAAGGTTGCCTGCTTGTCGGTTTTTTATAGGCTGTACTTCGGAGAGTGTGCACGAGAGCTACATGAGCTCATCCCGCCTTCTCCCTTCTACCATCGGAGCACCAGACGCACAGCAGGATATCATCCCTACTTGGTTGATATTCCTCACATTCGTACCAAGCGCTATAAAACATCATTTATAATGCGCATAGCCAAGGAGTGGAATTCCCTGCCTGCGTCTGTCTTCCCGAGTGCATACAACCCGAATGTCTTCAAGATTAGTGTGAATCGGCACCTTCTGGGTAAGCTCGCTCCATCGTCGATCTCATCTTTGTCCATGCGGCTAGATTAAGGTCAAGAGCAAACCCATCTTCAATAAAAAAAAATCGCGATGTGGGGATACATGTATGGCCTGCCACGTAAACCACGTAAACTAAACTACAACAGTATCTACGCACTGCTACTTTGCTGTAGAAATAGACAAAGCAAGTACCAAGTACTTACCCAGATGGATTCTCGCATACAAAGAACCTACAACTTAGCTAGACAAGTTAGCGACAACTTAGCATCAATTTAGCTTGAAGTTGACAAAATTACGTACCGGAACAAGTCTAGACACATATCATAATTCAATAATGGCATACAAGACACAGATCTGTAATATCCTCAATGACTTATAATTGACATATTTAATTATGGTAGAGGAGCCCACGATGCTAAATGGGGATTTACTCGAGCGTCGTAGAGACCTATTGGGATGCAAAGCTTAGATGATATGAAGAAAAAAATGTTATATGATATATACCTTTACATCGGTGGGGGAAGCGGCTATAGATTTTTAAATATGTAAAAAAAAACTGTTGCATGGACATCCTCGAGCGCGTCAGATATTGATAGCATCAATGCCCTACGTATTTTTAATAATGTACGTATGTTAATCTGATCGTTTGCATGATGCGGGTGGTTGTATTTAAGAGTTGAAAATGAAAAAAAAAAAAAATTATCGAGCGCGTCAGATTTTCTAAGGGAGTGTTAAGTGCACCAAAAAAAAGCTCTCATTCACTAATCTGATGATTTCGATGGGACGCAAGCTCGCGGCCATTTTCATAATGTGCAAAAAAAAATCGCCATTTTGAAATACTCAAGCGCGTCAGATTAAGATATATATAGTTCATCTTTATGTTCTAAACGTACTGTCTCATAATCTGACGATTATCTAGAGGGATTGGCCTGATCTGACAAAAAAAAATTAGAAAAACGGTTCACCTTAAAGGCCATCCCTGCAACTTCCCGCTAATTCCATTCCTGGGCTCTTAAAATTGTACTTATGACGTTTTTGAGCTCAAAATATAATTTATGTGATATTTTGAGCTTGCTGAGTTCAAAGAAATAATATTTCTATGCATTTGAGCTCTCCCAGCTCGAAAGTCTGATAGAAGTTTCATAGAACACTATTTTTGGAATTTTCAAACCGCAATAACTTTTGAATGGATCAACCGATTTTCACGCGGTTGGCGGCATTCGACGCAGTTTTATCATCCTCATAAGTAATTTTGCAATTTTAATTGATCGAACCACAAATTTCGGAGTAATCCCGAAAAAACACTTTTTCGGGTTTCTTTCATTCAAGATATCTCTCGAACGAATCAACCGCTTTTGACCAGCTTGGTGGCGATCGACGTGGTTTTTCAAGCTCAAAGGCGGATTAGTTTTTGAAGTTGATCGATAAAGCCGGTTAAAAGTTATTCCAAAAATTATATTGCAAACACGTTGTAAACAGTATGCCACGAGTCTTTATGATCAATGATGGCGTCATGGCATCAGAAACCAGAGTGGGGACGGAGTGAGAGAGTAATAGATAGAGAAAGAGTGAGAGAGGAATAGAAACGCGGAGAAGGAAATGTAGGCATCACGCAACTGCACGCATTTAACTTTATCGACGAATTTTTGTTATTTCGGCTTGCGGAAATCGTCAGATTATATATTTTTCATTATTCTTGAATTATTTCCTTCAAAATAAAAAAAAATTTAGCTACGCTCGAGAATGTCGAGATGACGTTTTTTTTTTACAACTTTGTTGCCCTCCGCTTTTTTTACGTCACTCTCAAATTGTCAGATTAGTGGAATATACACTTTTTAGGATGTAATTAACTCACCCTACCTTAATCTGACGCGCTCGAGAATTTCTGATGGTCAATTTTTTTTTACTAATCTGATCCTGTATCCTTCACGGGCGGCCTTATATATGGGCCTCATGTTTTGTGGAGGTACTTAACCGGGTACAAGGTATCCCCCTGTATATTAATCTGTCGCGCTTTAGTAAATCCCGAAATCCCCTCTTGGGCTCCTCTACCATTAGCTTTATATGTATTTCTTTCTATTTTAAAACGCCTCATAGTAATTTCTTGAAACACATGTTTTGGGTTGCAATTATGTACAAACAACTTTTTGGTAATTACGGTTTTTTATATTCCAATTGTAACCTATTTTGTGTTTAAATAAATAAATAAAAAAAAAAGAAATGACTATCATACAGTGTCTACTGTCGTGAGTAAACATTGAGTACATGTGAGATGTTTATTTTGGTGAAATGCAAAGTCCTCGATGTGAAGACACGTCCACTTGTCCACGCTAAGTGTGCTAGATCGTATCATTAGAAGTGGAAACGATAAGAGACTTTCACTTATGAGTTACGAAAATTACTTGTTCTTAGGGTTTTTTCCGGTGCTCACACTAAGGAACTTTCTTTTATACATTGGAGTACCTTTTTGATATTTCAATAGTGTTAGTAGATCTGTAGTGGAAATGTAGTTCGTTTTTTTATTGGAGAGACTGAAGTAATGTTTGCATAACATCGAAATCCGTTTTTAAATTATCCGTTATTAAATTAACAAATTAACAGATATTTTATAGCACCTGATTGCAAGTAATCTTATGATACTAGCCCCGTATTATACATGTCCCACTGCTGGGCACGGGCCTCCTCTACTGAATGAGAGGGATTAGGCCTTAGTCCACCACGCTGGCCTTATGCGGGTTGGCAGACTTCACATAGGTACCTTCGAAAAATTTTATCGAGTTCTCAGGTATGCAGGTTTCCTCAGGATGTTTCCTTCACCGTTAAATCAAGCGATAATTAACAATTAATATACACGTTACTTAGAAATGTCAGAGGTGTATGATCATGAGGCTGGTTTCGAACCTGCGACTTTCGTCTCGACAGTCCGTGCCACTGCCCGCTGAGCTATCGCTGCTAGATCAAGTGAAGTAGTCTTCACCGCCCATGAAAGCCTCCAATACCAGAAGAATTATGGAGGAATTACCGACATGAGGGGAAAGGTATAATTAAGGGATTAGGAACGGGAGCAGTGATTTGGGTGTCCGGATATCTCTCAATTTACGAAACACAACAGCGAGCTGTTACTTTTGTCTGTTACTTTTGTCTGTTACGAGACAAACTCTGCTCTTTTATTGTACCCGATTTTTTCATTATCATTTTTCATATGATGAACTTTATTAATTATGATCATAACGCGAGTGTATTCATTGCATTTCTTACCCACCACGTGGCACTCTTCATCTCATTAAATACCACTATAGGCTTCTATTGTGATTTATTGCAGTGTTAATAGGAATTGCTGTGTGTGAATATGGATAAATTAAAGTTTGTGGTGACAATTCAATAATTTAGGATAAATTACCTAAAAATCCTTTTGTCAGTATTCGTTTCTTGATAAAATAAAACTTATTTTATTCAGTTAAATAAAAACCACATCTGTTCGTGGCTGAAAAGTCAAATATCTTTTCCATTTTAACTCAAAATATTATGACAACTGCACCCGGTTAACTGGAAGTTACCATTAAAGTTTATTACTTATTCTGATATCTTTATCTCTTGTTTTCACCTGTGAAATGTGCCTGTAATACGGGATACGTTAATCTAAATAACTTTTGTAAAGTAGCAAGCCAAGCCAATAAATATGACAAGTTTGCTCTCATCCCGGTATGCCCATGATTTCATTGGGTCAGAATCGTATAGAAATAGGCATAAGCGTACAATAAAAAACCGTTTAAAAGTATACAGTATAAGTTGACGACCTCCGTCGCGCAATGGGCGAAAAGCCGGCTGCGAAGCGAGAGGCCGTGCGTTCGATTCCCGCACCGAGACAAATGTTTGTATGATCCCCAAATATTGGGGTCTGGATATTGTTGGACTATATATAGTTATCACGGTGCATTTTAATGTAAACATTATGTCTAAAACTTCTGAAATAAGGCTTAAATAAATAATCGTTAACGATTCATTTGCAGTCCTAGCTAGTCGAAAAACCATTGCCCGCCACTGATTACAAAATATCAAATGAACAAGTATTGTAACCGGTCGGTCGTAATACCGGCTAATTTACAGTTTATCTAGATAGAGACCTAAAAAAAAACTAGATTTCTTAATTGTAATATGTCTCATTAACTTGTTTTACTATTACAGTATGTTGTGGTCGTCGTGTGGTCCAAATACACATACCATTAATAAAAAAAATATTATGCCAACGATCTAAGTTGGCACTGAGTTGTTAGTAACGAATCTGTCACTAAACTATTTTTTGTAACATTTGATCACTTTTTTATAGTGTAGGCCGGCAAACGAGTAAGTGGGTTATCTGATGGTAAGTGATCTCCACCGCCAATGTACGCTCACAATACCAGAAGAATAATAGACGCGTTGCGACCTTAAAGGAAATGGATAATTAGGGATTGGGAAGGAGAGGGGCATTTGGGCCTCCGGTTATCTCATTTACTGTACGAAACGCAGCAGCAAACCGTTACTATACGTTGATTTTCTGTGAGATAGTGGTAACGAATCGGTCGAGGCGGCCAATTCATGAGTAGACAAAACTGTTTACAGCTTGGCTCTACCAATACTCATTTTATGTAATATTGATTTAATATAATTTTGGCTCATTTATGTTATAAATTATAACTTTTGGCTTGGCTTCATGCTATTCCATCACCTCACGTCGGAACCTTACTTGATAATGACTCACTAAGAGTAGCCGTAGCGCTTAGACTTGGCTGTAACATTTGTGAGCCACACGCTTGTGTGTGTGGGGCGCAGGTTGATGCCAGGGGTCACCACGGTTTGAGTTGCTGCAAGTCGGCGGGTCGTTTTCCAAGGCATCACATGCTCAATGACATCATCCGTCGTGCCTTGGTGTCTGCCGGCTTACCCTGCACACTGGAACCGCCTGGTTTGAGTCGCTCTGATGGCAAGCGGCCCGATGGGCTAACTCTAATACCTTGGGAGAAAGGCCGCTGTCTGTTGTGGGACGCGACGTGTGTCAGCACATACGCCGCCTCTCACTTGACGCGTACTGTACATAAAGCCGGTTCTGCCGCTGAATGGGCAGCGGCTCAGAAACACTTAAAATACTCCATGCTCGAACGATCATATTTTTTTGTTCCCTTCGCGGTAGAGGTTAGTGGGGTATGGTGCGCGGAGGCCAAGGATTTTATCCGAGAACTGGGGCGACGCCTGAGAAGGAATGGTGAGGATTCTCGCGCTGAATCGTACCTGGTGCAACATATATCACTTTCAATACAACGTGGCAATGTCGCAAGTATAATGGGCACTTTTGCACCAGGTACGGTCCGGGGCGGTCTCTTCGATTAATATTTCTTATATTGTTATAAAATTTAATGTTTTTTTTTTTTTTTATTGCAAGTGTATATTGACTTAGTAATTATGTTAATTATAACTTGATTATTGTATGCCGATGTTACTCCTTTTAGGCATGTTATCTGTTAGGTTTCCTATGTTGAATATTAAACATTATTTTATATCACCAGAAAATATTACGAAAAAGAAACCCTATTGTTAAAACATTGTAACTCGGCTGAAAAATGAGCCTGCAATTGAGATTTTACATATTGGTATTAGCAAAAGTGGACGCGTAGTGGGGACATCTCACTATCTCGTTCGCACGCATAGACCGTAATGGCCATTTTACACAGTGACGTCAAAGCGTCGTCTGTTATTTAACAAGTGCCCCCTCGATCAGATTTGAATGGCTTTTAATTTATTTTTTAACAACTCAATTTGTGAAATTCTTTCTGTAATAGGTTTTGGGTAACGTACCGAATATATTTTAATATTTTAAAAAATCAAGTTAATTATTTACCTATTGCGAACCGAAAACACCAAAGGGTCGTAACGTAACCAAAGGGTTGCAAAGGGTCTGTAGAGAAGATTTCATAATGTTTTTTATTTAATACTAGCTGTCCCTCGTGGTTTTACCTGTGGGTAATAGCGTGATATACATATAAACCTTCCTCATGAATCACTCTATCTATTGCTGAAAACTGCATTAAAACCCGTTGAATAGTTTAAAAGATCTAAGCGAACAGACAGCGGAAGCGACTTCATTTTATACTATGTAAAGATAAATTTACTAATAATTTACATGATATATTTTTTTTATGTTCCGTCATTGTCCTCCTAGGTCCCTGAAACCGCTAATATGTTTCATCGGTAAAATGTCATACCTGGCCGGTGGTATGGCCATCACCATACGAGGTCGGCAAGCCAGCCGCAAGGAGGCTCCCATACTGGCCGTGGCGCCGCACTCTTCGTTCCTAGACAGCTGCATCGTCTACGCTACAAGGATGTCGTCCGTCATTGTCAGGAAGGAGAGCATGGACAATTATGTTGGAAGTAGGTTGGATGGTGGTTGGGGCATGGTGATGGTTGGTGGAGGTCCTTGGTTATAAAATGTGGTTCTTGATAAGAGTAATAACTTCAAGGTCAATATAGGAATCTTTTCTGTAAAGTTACTATACTATTATGTAAGCATGGATCGATTCCTTCTTAGCTGGAATTTATCTGATATATGTTCATTTTTTTGAGGGTATATTGTTCTTTATATCTTTCTAAACTTTTGAATTATTCTACTGTATTGTGGTTTGTATTGGTGGTGGGTCTTTCTGTTTATTGTTTGCAACTTATTGGACAAACGGAGCAGATTGGAAGTCTTATCGAAGCACAGTGACGTAGAGAATGAAGATTTTATTCTTTGCCATTAAATCCCCTCTTTGCCGAATTGTTTGTCGATTTTTAGCCAGTTCTTTACAATACAACATACTAATTAAGTATAATCATGCAAGGATTTAGATAAAATAAACCTTAATTCTTTTTACAAAGTGCTCAAGGAAATAAAATATCCGTGACCTTAAGATGTTATTGTATACGTTTGATAAGTGTCCTTTGCATTCACAAATTTAAATCAAACAACTACTATAGGTTTTCGGGAAGTGGCCAATGTTTAATTTATAAATCGTTAAGCTGATGTAATGAACAGGAACATTTTCCAAGACCTTCATTTTAGTTTGTTTTTTTATAGCATAGGTCTGCACACGAGCAAGTACCTGATGGTAAGTGATCTCCACCGCCCATGTACGCCCAGAAGAATCATAGGCGCGTTGCCGACCTTAAAGGAAAGGGATAATTAGGGATTAGGAAGGGGAGGGGGATTTAGGCCTCCTATGATATCTCACCGTACGAAACTCAAAAGCAAGCGGCTTGCAAGTCGGTTTTCTTTTTTCTTTAACTAATAAAGTAATTACTGTTTTTTACTTTCGGGTCAATTTTTTTTCGAATGAAATTGACATTTAAACTATACAGGTGTTAAAATATGTATTTTTAAAGCTCAGTCATTGTTTGGAATTAATCGCAAGATTACCGAATAATTACTTAAATCGTGGCACTGTGTATAAAGAGGCGGTGAATTTAATAACTCATTTATATTGAATTTGTTATTTTAAATATAAAGCTATAGGTAAATTCTACAATTAAAGGAAAAGTCTGCATGTAGGCACAGAGTAATTTCCTACAATTATCGATATAAAGGTGCTCATAGCATGCAGTCGCCAATTGCACTCACTAATCGGTAAACGATTCGTGAATAAACCGACCTCTGGCGCGATCAGTCTATGGATATATCATATCAGTCTATGGACTGGGTGAGTGGTATTTCAACTGAGCGTCTCCATGCTTCGGGGGGTACGTAAAAATTCTGTCCCGGGTGTTTTCAATTCACAGCAGTCGTCAAGCCAAATAGGAGGTCTTCGGGCGGCTTGCAAACCTTGCCACTGTCGGACACAAATCATTCGATATCATATAGAATAAACCCATATCGTCGCTGTCATATCAAAAGGTCGTATGTTTTTTCAAAGGTCATATGTTTATAAATTTCCATATACCTACTAGTTACAAACAGTTATTAACGATATTATGGTCGAAGTTACACTTGTTAAAAAAATATAACTTTTTACATAGTACTATAAAACAATTTTTGTGTTTCCTGCAACATGGTATTTAAACATACGACATTTTGATATGACAGCGACGACATATTATTGAAAACCAATTGCGTTTTCTTCGGTAACGTGCGACATGCTATACTATGGCTTCTTCACGCCTTCAGCTCATTACATTAGTCTAGACTGAAGGTCTATTAGTCACGATATATGGTTCTTAACTTGCCTAGTATATTGTAAAATTAACGAACATTTATGACATTTATTTCCCACGTTTTTGAAGTGAAATTTCGTAGCACCGTTGTGATTTGAAAATTCGATGAAACGAAAAAGCGACTGTAAAAACAGACAAACATATTCATAAATAGGATTTAGCCTTCGAGAGAATGAGATGGATTACAAGTATACAGTGTTTTCTGTAATTTTCGTCTCCTCTTTGTTGGGGCTTTCGTAGTTGCCTCACTCTTGTCTTTACTATGAAGAAGCGAACTCAAGCACTCATATATACAATGCTGGGTTGCGTATATGTGTTTTGTGGGCCTTCGTATTACCGAACCGAACCGAGACAAAAGGCGTCGTATATGCCTAATACTTGCTTCGGCTCAAGCGCTCTACGTATATATGTTGGTACGTATGCTATCACGTGTCTTTGTGCCTGCGTACAACGAAGCCTTTGGAAAATGTGACATGACAACGTGGTGTATCATTCACTTGTTTTATTTTTTAGCATTTGCCTATTAAAATTCGTTAGTTAATTATTCTGAAGTTTCAGTTCTGCCGTATGTGAATTTCACACACACACTTTTTTGTTTTGAGAAGAGAAAAACCGGCCACGTTGAAACCAACCGCGCACCAGGAATTCTGTACCACCATACTCTCGTCGACGACCTGATAAAGGTCGCAGGAAGTCGCTGGATGCAGGCCGCTTCCAACAGGTCGGTCTGGAAATCTTTGGGGGAGGCCTATGTTCAGCAGTGGACGTCTTGTGGCTGATGATGATGATGATACTTTCGTCATAGTAACATGTTATATGAAAATTTTAGCCGAATTTCTATTACGGTTACTTCGAAGAAAGGCCATAGAGACATGCAGACTGACGACATAAGCAAAGTAATAAGGTTCCGTTTGAACCTTTTGGTGCAGAACGAAAATCAATAACAGTTCATGAACTTGGTAGTTTATTAACTTATCGTTTATTTTGTTTTAATATCGCATTGATGACTATCTTATATTACGTAATCATAATAATTTTAGCACTTGAACTTTTTGTTCTCACAATGATTTCTTACGTTTACGCGAATGTTACTAATTGAAATAAAACTAATTTAAACGGATTTTATCGCGGTTTTTTATTTTAATTTAAATTTAACCAAAATTAAAATCAAAAACCGCCATGAGTCCGTTTAAATTAATTTTATTTCAACAAAAGATCTCTTCAACGTAAACGCGTAGTTATAAATCATATTGTAAATACCAAATCTCACGACATTTTCCCAATCTCGCTTTCACTGTGGTGTTTTAGCACGCTTCTATGATTTCATGGTGTTCATTAGGCGGCACGCAATTTTACAATTTACGCTTTTAGTAACGTTTCACTTGACATTTTTTATTTATGAAGACAGACTTCCTATGATCACGTCACGGGCGTCAAAGACCCGTGTCTGCTACTAAGTCTACGGGAGACTTTTCGATGATAGTCATAAACGCTCTGCGGCACTGGCTGTCAAGTTGACACTTAGTATTTAGAATACTAAATATTCTACAAAATTCTCTAGTACTAAATTCTCCTATCTCTAACACTATTGTGTTGACAGAGGAGAGCGTCGTGAGCATCTGACCCTTGATGGGACTAGTGGAAGTCTTTGTGGAAGTCTGCCTTTAGTAAAGTTTTTTTTAAATGGGTGCATAATTTAATGTATAATTTGAGGTAAATATATTAAAGACTAGATGACCCGGTGAACTTCGTATCACCTACATATGATATTTGTGTAAAATGTGGTCAAAACTTAATACAAATGTTTCATTTACATTAAATGCAATTAAGTGAGGTACCGCACCATTATACGTGAGGTAGCCCGTCGCACATTTAATTGACTTCGTCGACCTAAGTCAGGTCGTCTTCCACCTCCCCCCGGTGGGACAGTCCTGTCCCTGTCCCTGTCCCTGTCCCTGTCCCTGTCCCTGTCCCTGTCCCTGTCCCTGTCCCTGTCCCTGTCCCTGTCCCTGTCCCTGTCCCTGTCCCTGTCCCTGTCCCTGTCCCTGTCCCTGTCCCTGTCCCTGTCCCTGTCCCTGTCCCTGTCCCTGTCCCTGTCCCTGTCCCTGTCCCTGTCCCTGTCCCTGTCCCTGTCCCTGTCCCTGTCCCTGTCCCTGTCCCTGTCCCTGTCCCTGTCCCTGTCCCTGTCCCTGTCCCTGTCCCTGTCCCTGTCCCTGTCCCTGTCCCTGTCCCTGTCCCTGTCCCTGTCCCTGTCCCTGTCCCTGTCCCTGTCCCTGTCCCTGTCCCTGTCCCTGTCCCTGTCCCTGTCCCTGTCCCTGTCCCTGTCCCTGTCCCTGTCCCTGTCCCTGTCCCTGTCCCTGTCCCTGTCCCTGTCCCTGTCCCTGTCCCTGTCCCTGTCCCTGTCCCTGTCCCTGTCCCTGTCCCTGTCCCTGTCCCTGTCCCTGTCCCTGTCCCTGTCCCTGTCCCTGTCCCTGTCCCTGTCCCTGTCCCTGCCCCTGCCCCTGCCCCTGCCCCTGCCCCTGCCCCTGCCCCTGCCCCTGCCCCTGCCCCTGCCCCTGCCCCTGCCCCTGCCCCTGCCCCTGCCCCTGCCCCTGCCCCTGCCCCTGCCCCTGCCCCTGCCCCTGCCCCTGCCCCTGCCCCTGCCCCTGCCCCTGCCCCTGCCCCTGCCCCTGCCCCTGCCCCTGCCCCTGCCCCTGCCCCTGCCCCTGCCCCTGTCCCTGCCCCTGCCCCTGTCCCTGTCCCTGTCCCTGTCCCTGTCCCTGTCCCTGTCCCTGTCCTGTCCTGTCCGACCCGTCATCACGGCAAGCTTCGCAACGCCAACGATCCGGTTTATACCTGCGCTTATAGATGTTTCACATCAAAAAGACATCAAGTGTTTCATACCCAGGACCAGTTTGTACTGGAAAATTAAGTTGTCGTTTTTAGTGTTTTCCTTTACTTATTATTTATGTTACTCATTTTTTCTCACCGGGTAAACCTTCCCTGAACTTCCACAAATATTTCAAGATCAGAATTAGCCAAATCGGTACAGCCAGTCTCGAGTTTTTGCGAGACACACGCACAGCGATTCATTTTTATATATATAGATATGGGAAAAACTATAAAATATAATGACGGTACAAAATACAATATAAAAACAAACATAATAAATTAATAATTACGTAATATATTTATATATACACGCTAAATATTAATTTATTTACAAAATGAATTAATTATGTTGGATAATTACTTACTTTGTTATACCTACATATTAATTAACAAAAAATATATTGCTAATTTATATCAAATATAATTCTGTGGCCTGGTGCTAATAGGGCCAATGTCAATAATCCTTATTTTGAGTAATGAGCGTTATAACAATGAATCAGCATACAGCAAAAAGGGCTAATGTTAACTTTGATCGTTTTAGTTCTTACTCTATTACTAGGAAAGTGAAAAATTATTTTTTTACTTAACTGTATGAGCAAGCGCACATACATTGGCCTTTTTTACATAGTAACTTTTGAAAGATGGTTAATACACTAACGCCCTTTTAGCACAAAAAAATATCATACTTTTACAATAAACTGGCATTACAGTCTCATTTCATACATAATCGGACTTTGGCCCTTTTAGCACCAGGCCACAGAATTGTATATGGCATTAAATATTATTTTATGTAATAAACAGTTGTCGTATATAACCTGTTCTTCATTTTATATTGACGTCGATGTTTCCAGAACTGATCAACTACACGCAGCCCGTGTACGTGTGGCGAGATGACCCTAACTCCAGGCAGAACACTATCAAGGAGATCATTGAGCGAGCCACCTCCAAGGAAAACTGGCCCCAGGTGAAATATTTTTTTTTTATTAACACGCTTTTATTAGCTTCAGACGTATGTATGTTGGTATGTTGGTAGGTTGGTAGGTTGGTAGGTTTGTCTGTAACTTGTCTTTGAACGTGGTTTTGATCTCCTTTAATTTGATTGAATGACGAGACGAGCAAGGCCTGATGATAAGCGCCACGCCTGCCCATAAACAGAAGCAACGCCACACAGAACTTTGAATTACAAAGCACTGCATGGCACTGAACTGCGCTCGTCACCCCGAGACTTAAGATGTTAAATCTCATAATGCCCAGTAACTTCACTGGCTTCAACGTCCTTCACACCGAAACACAACAGCGCTTACACACTGTTGCTTGACGGCTGAAACAGAGAAAGCGATGCAAGCGAGCGTACGGGGCATGCCACCTTATAAATGCTAATATAGTTTTTACTATATTATATATGTGTATCCTTTCATACATACCAAGAGTGGAATTTACCGTTTGAATGGCAGAAAAAAGCCATCAATGGATGCCAACAAAGTGTGTCAATAGAGTACAAAACAAGTACTTGGTAGTAATGACAGCCTCTGTGGCGCAGCGGGCGGTAACCGGCAGTGAGGCGAGGCCCCGGGTTCGATCCCGCACCGAGACAAATGTTTGTGTGACCTACAAATATTTGTTTCCGGGTCTGGGTGTTGTGAGACCGAAAGTCTCTCACAGTTAGTTCCTGATACCCACGACACAAGACTCGTATCTTACTCTGGGGTCAGGGCTATGTGTGTGACTGTTGAGTGTTGTTTATTATTTATAAGGGAAATTTGTACGGATTCAATGAAAGGTAACTTCGCGCTGACATAAAAGGGTATTTTTTATTAATTTTTCATTAAATTACGTTATCCAAAACATAATTATTATATAAAGAATTGTATTAGTCAGGTCAAAATTATTTATGTTACAAGCCATTTAAATCCGACGGAAGGTAACAGTTAAATGACGAAAATGGATGCACGGTGTATATTGTGACGTCACAAGATATGTCACCTTTAAAAAACACGCGTGCGAGGGTGATAGTAAGGTTTTCCCACTACGCACCGACGCAACGCAAATCGATCAATTCGATATTTAAAATATGAACAGCGCCATTTTTGTCCAATTCCTAAAACCGGGAACCTAGTCGGGAACGTTGTCACTTACATTAAAGGGATCGTAATTGTTCACAAAAAAGTATCACCCGCGAACACCGTTTTCTCTTCGTGCTTTTCAAAAAATCGTTGTCCCCTGCCGTTGGTGTGGCGGTCCTTATGTCCCTCTCGAGGGGTCTCGTATTGGTCGATAACCTTCGGCTTACCCGAACGGCAGCCGATTACATACGGGGTTCGCTGCTGGTGGCACCCTCTAGCGCCGGCCTCGATAGATGAATACAAACCCAGTAACGGAATCCCAGTGCAACACACATTTCAAAGAGATAGCGTCGAATGATGATACATAGTGTAATCCCTATTTTGCCGCCGTCACAATGTCTCCCGGGTCTCTTAACACACTGCATTTACCACCAGTGAGTGTGCAAGTCACTTTGCCGTGCATCGATAAAAAACAATTTCGAAGAAGCACTGACTGGCTAGCGATAAACTTACCATCAGGTGTCGCGTAGTCACTTTGCCGAGGCGGATAAAAAAAAAACAAAAAAATACACCGCCCCGCCAAAAAAATCTAGCAAAAACTGTGCCGTCATTCAGTGATTAGCACGTGTCTTAACACATGCAATAATAGTTATTTATAGTAATGTTTACGCACGTTGGAGCAAATTGTAAGCCATGATTCATTACAATCGTAGTTTTGGCACACCTCTAAATTATTAACGTCGTATACAACGTGCAATGCTATGCTCGGTGTTTCTCTACGTGATCAAATCAGAAATGAGGAGATCTGTAGAAGATCGAAAGTCACCGACATAACCCAGCGGATTATCAAGCTGAAGTGGCAGTGGGCAGGCCACATAGCTCGCAGAACCGATAACCGATGGGACAGAAAGGTTCTGGAATAGAGGCCACGTACTGGCAAGCGCAGCGTTGGACGTCCACCTACAAGGTGGACAAACGACCTGATAAATGTCGCCGGAAGTCGCTGGATGCAGGCCGCTTCCAACAGGTCGGTGTGGAAATCTTTGGGGGAGGCCTATGTTCAACAGTGGACGTCCTGTGGCTGATGATGATGATGATGATATAACGTGCAATAGAAAGGTATTATCTTTCTATTGTATCTTATATTTAAGGGGCATTATATACATCTGACGATGACAACATTTATATAAGGTGGTAGGTCTCTAGTATGCGAGAGGCCGTCTGGGTTGGTACCACCGCTTTGCCTATTTCTGCCGTCAAGCAACCGTGTATAAGCACTGTTGTGTTTCGGTTTGAAGGATATTGAAGCCAGTGAAATTACTGGGCATTATAAAACTTAACACCCATGTCTCGGGGTGAAGAGTGCAGTGCCAGTATTATGGATTTCATCGCTCTAAGCGGTATGGCTACAGTTTATAGGCAGGCGTGACGCTTACCAACAGACGAGCGATTTGCTCGCCTCGTTATTTTGGCGATTAATTAAAAAATAAATAACTGCTCTCATACCATTACCGATAGAAATACAACAAGAAACAGAAAGTAAAAATTATTTGCCAATGTACTTGAATCAGATTCACTTGAAACCAATGTTTTTTTTTGTTCTGCCGCGTGACCATGACTGGTTTACCTTTGTAAATCCAGCGCACATAAGACTGATCGCTTTACATCGCATCAGCCTCTATTAAAGGTGTCACAAATATCACAGTAAGAAAATTAGGGCTGTGTTGTAAATCATATTTTTAAAAATTAACAGAAAAATAATTAAAAAACTGTCCGTTTCAAAGATATGCAATTCTTGTTACACATGAATTATTCAATATTGCGCGCTGTACAGTGCACTTTGGTGTGCCTTTGTGGTGGGGCCTTTACACTGTTGAGTTGAGTCTGGAAGGTCGCGACTCCAGCGCAGCCCGACGCACAGTGCATATTCAAATATTCTAACAAATATTTTTGTTGGGGAACAAATTAATTGGTGTAATTTTTTTTTGCTTTAATTTGTATGTTTTTCGATACCGAATAACCTCACAACATTTTTAAAATACATTTTTAACACCTAATATATTAAGAACAAACCGCTAAAAACCGCCCACATCGATTAGATGATCTGTAATTATAAATTAATTTAAATAAAAAAATTATAAATACATCCTGTTGGGTGTAGGGTGTCATACATAGTCCTAACCCCACAATAGGATACAAGTCTTGTCGTTGCTATCAGCAACTACGAGAGATTAAGTAAGTTATACGTAATATATTTATAGTGTGCGCGCACCTTAAATCCGCGGAAGTGTCTGTGTGGACATATTGTTAAGTTGGAGGTCAGACATATTCAATATTTACTAGTTTTAGAGGCGATTTAGTAGTCAAATCTTCACATCAATCAGGATACGTGCCCATGAACGCCATTGGATGACCTTAAGGTAACGGGATAATTAACGGATCAGAAAGGGGAGGGAATTTGGGCCTCTGGATGTCACATTAACCATACGCAGTGCAGAACAAACAAGTTGTTCTTATCGTCGGTTTCCTGTAAGATAGTGGTAACAGCCCGGACGAGTCGTACCAATCATGCTGTAAGCAAAACTACAGCGTGCGCTCTACCACTGGATTCATCATCATCATTATCATTAGCCACAGGACGTCCACTGCTGAACATAGGCCTCCCCCAAAGATTTCCAGCCCGACCTGTTGGAAGCGGCCTGCCTTCAGTGATTTCCTGCGACCTTTATCAGGTCGTCTGTCCACCTTATAGGCGGATGTCCAACAAATAAAATGGATTCAAATGTAATTAATTATATTTTTAATCTTTCATTCCCAGATACTGATATTCCCGGAAGGCACTTGCACGAACCGTTCGTGCTTGATCACGTTCAAGCCTGGTGGCTTCTATCCAGGAGTACCCGTGCAGCCGGTCACCATCAGATACCCCAATGCGCGGGACACCGTCACGTGGACTTGGGAAGGGCCTGGGGCGTATGTATCTTTAATTATAATAATAAATAAATACACCTAACAGTCACGTACATAGTCCTGACCCCACAGTAAGATACGAGTCTTGTGTCGTGGGTATCAGGAACTACGAGAGACTTTCACAACACCCAGACCCCGAAACAAATATTTGTGGATCACACAAACATTTGTCTCGGTGCGGGGATCGAACCCTCGGCCTCTTGCTTCACAGCCGGTTACTCGCCGGCTACGCCACGGAGGCTGTCAAATGAGCATGTTATGGGGATCGACATGTATAATCAATACGGCTGATCATAAAAACTGTTAGCTCAAAACCTACAGGGAAGTACAGGCTGGTGGGAGGGTTCCTAATCATTTTTCTACCCGACTAGAAAGTGACTGTTTCTGATCATGATTTGAAAACCATAGGTTTCCAGCGCTCAATTAATGAACAAACGTACTGAAGTGCTCCCAGTGTTTCATTGGTTAATTGTCATTCCCTCCATCCACGAATGGTGTACATTATGATTCTATTGCAAACGTTAAGCCGTCAGGTGTAACATTGGCCGTGCTAGGATAAATAAATCAGATCAATTGCGAGTCGGAGTAGTGCACCGAGTGTTCAAAAGATAAAGCCTTTTGATGGTAAGACAGATGGAAAAACAGAGGTTCGCAAAATCTTACTTTTGCTGGTTTATTAAGCTGTGGAATACTTTGCCGGCGCACGTGTTCCCTCCTTCCTACAAGATGGGGTCCTTTAAACGGTAAGTGAAGAAGCAATTAGGGAGGCATTATTCTGCCGAACGATAGATGCAACGTCTGTCGTTGCTAGACAAAATTTTGGATTTCGCTTCACATACCATCCAGTGAAGCGTAGTCATTTTGTCGGGCCAGGACACCAAAAAACAGGTGGCGTGGTGTAAGTTTATAATAAGCTTCCGTGGACATACCTAGGCTATGGAATCCTTAAAATCCTTATTATAAACAGAAACAATCTAATAAACGTTTTCTTCCACCAGATTGAAACTCCTCTGGCTGACGTTGACTCAAGTCCACAGCTCGTGTGAGATAGAGTTCCTGCCAGTGTACTACCCGAGCGAGGAGGAGAAACGCGATCCGAAACTGTACGCCAGGAACGTCAGGGATGTGATGGCTAAGTAAGACTTTAGTAGTAATTATGGTATAGGTATGGGACTATCCTGCACATACATGTTACTGCAACTCTGATAAGTTATGATCGACGGCCATATTTTCCAATTAGTGTTTACACTGTAGACAGTTTTGACTACAGCATATTGTGGGATTTCAGCAGGGCCAATTACCCCATGCTCTTCCAAATTCCTCAATTATGCCTTTCCTTTAAAGTCGGCAATTCTGCTATGAGTTTTCTACTTTTTTTTCCATTTAGATACTTGAGAAGTCGCTATACATACAAGAATGTGGGTTACCTTATGATAAGTGTTCTTCTTTGCTCATGAATATCTACAATACGATAGAAGATACAAGAGAAGAATAATGGATGCGTTACCGACTTTAAAGAAATGGAATGGAAGAAGAGGTGGGATTTGAGTACTTGGAAATCCCACTCACCGTAAGAAACAACAGCAAATTGTCACTTCACGTTGGTTTCGTGTGACAGCGGTACTGCCCGGAGTTGTATACATGCTGTAGACACAACTGTATACAGCGTAGCACTATTAAAAGACGTCACTGTACCCTGTTTCAGAGCACTCGGCGTGCCAGTGTTGGACTACACATACGATGACTGTCGTCTGATCGCACGAGCCAAACATCTTGGAATTCCAGGAGCTGCTGCGGCCAGGGAAGTCAGTGAACTCAGGGGGCAGCTCGGGTGAGCAATACAATGTTTTTTTTCTCTCTATTTAATTTAGGGACTTTTTATCCAACATGCATATGTCAGTCCCATCATACCTTAATCTAAAAATGCAAAATATAGTAAAACATTAAGTAATTATGAACCCCGCAAAGCTGCAAGTCATAGAGCAGTTTAGCTTTATCTGAATACAATGATGTTCTGATATTTGGATCTGTTCTTCCCAGAGGGGTTAATGACAGGCAGGCGGCCGGTCGCTAAAACTACATACGAAATCATTCTTTAACATGTGATAAAAAGCATGTTACAACGATCCATCAGTGAGTAGTATAAGGACGGGTGGAAAAGGAAGAAGATATTTGGATCTGTGTTTGATCCAATCCAAGTGTGTGAATGATGAAACGAGCAGGTGGCTCTCCGAATGAAACGCCAGAACTTTGAATTACAATATACTGCCAAGACCGGGAACAATTACTCTCCGCTCCACTAATCTCTACTCGAATATCCACTCCTCTTTCTGTTCACACTCCAGCTCGTTTCAAAATTATATACATACTAGCTTTTGCTCGCGGCTCCGCCCGCGTGATCTGCTTCCGGGATAAAAAGTATCCTATCACCCAAGTCAGCTCATACCCTGTCTGTATACCAAATTTCATCAAAATCCGTTCAGTAGTTTCAGCGTGATTGACGGAAAAACATCTAAACAAACAAATTTTCACATTTATAATAATAATATGAGTAGGATTATTAAGCGTAATATTATTGTATTTATATTCTGGTTGCAGTCTTGAGAGTTCCCAGTTAGAGCTCCACCTGGCTGGTCAGGGTCTTCAAGGTCGGTCCCGCTGGCTGTCTGTCGAAGAGTTTTCCACGAGACTGGGCATGCCTGCAGACCATCGCATCCAGAGACTGTTCGACATATTTGTACAGGTATGAGCTTGTATACATCTTTTTTTTTAATACCAGCACGGCAAATTGACATATAGACATTGACATATAATTTACATATAGACTCAACCTTAAATTGGCAGGCTCAAGTAACCTCTGTTTGCCAACGAGTCACTACCACCCTTCGCGCTCTCTATCGCCTGAAGAACTTTCTCCCGTGTAAAACCAAGATAATGCTTGTGCAGACCTTAATCTTTCCTATCCTCGACTATGGTGACGTGTGCTATTATGATCTGAATGCAGATCTTCTGAATAAACTTGACCGTCTTCTTAATAACTGCATTCGATTCATTTTCAATCTCCGGAAGTACGACCATGTATCTTCTTACCGCTCCCAACTCAAGTGGTTACCCATCCGCCAGCGTCGTAATCTGCGTGCCCTTACTACACTATTTTCTATTCTCACCTCTCCTAATCCACCCTCTTACCTAGTTTCCCACTTTCAATACCTTGGATCTAACCATGACAGGAACCTTCGCTCTACAGGCAGTCTTCTTCTTCAATGTCCCCCTCACAATTCTGATTTCATCCACTCCTCCTTTGCTATCCAATCTATACTTCTGTGGAATACGCTCCCCCTCGAAATTAGGACGTGCACCAATCGGTTAACTTTCAAAATAAAAGTTCGCATGCTCATGGCTGATGATGTAACAGGGTCAGATCTTTAATAGATTCATCTCTTATTAATTATGTCACATGTAAGTATATATATTTATTTATATAATATGTATTTTATATTATATATTTATTTATATTTGTTGTTTGCACATTTAAGTATTAATTTATATACCTATGTTAGTAGATTTATGTATTTATCTGAAATTGCTGATTTAATTTCTTTTATAACTTTTATACACCCACATTGTCTCGTCTCTGCATCACCTGTAGGTTGGCTGTTAGAGAATGCCTCTGGCATTAAGCCCGCCTTTATACATATTTTGTATATTAAGTTTAAATAAATAAATAAAATTGACTGCAATACATCTGATGGTAAGCGCGGTGCAATAAAAAAACCAGCATTTTATTTATCTACATCAATTTCTCCGCCAATTGTGTACCGATTTTTCGTACACGCACACAAGCCTGTGTTTGAGGTTTACCTCGAAGGGGTAGACAGAGGTGTAACCAGTATACCCACAATTCGTCGAGCCTATCTCTGTCCCATGATGCGATCGCCATACCGGGCTCGATTCCAGACTCCGGGCTGATACTGAGCATATACACAAGTGATATTACTGTCCTGTACTGTTTTTTTTAATTTGTTTACAACTTTTAAATCTTTATTGCAGCGGTCGAGCGGGTTGTTGTACTTCCCTGACTACCTCCTGTGCGCCATATTCTTGTCGTTACAGCACGCGCCGCTGTCGCAGGTGCTCTCCTATGCTTTTAAGGTAATTTAATTATTTGCTTATAAAAAATATATTATAATTCTCGTAATGGATCGAGGCCATGAGAGGGCTTATACATTGGTCATCTGCCTATTCTTTCGCAGGCCCCTTGATTTACAGTAATACCCCGGACTTACGCGATAGGTGGAACCGAGCTATAACCGTGTAAGTCGAATTCGCGTAAGTCAGGGTACAACTTTGCATGCACTTTTGAGTGACATAATTTGAGGTTATCAATAAAACACAATGTACGTAAAACAATTTAACGCGGAACACGTTCGAACCTGTCGTAAACGGACTACTAACATGGCGGAATAGGACAGCTGACGCGCGCGGCCATCAAAAAGAATAACCGCGTATCTCCGAATTCGCGTAAAACGGGGTAGCGTAAGTCGGGGTATTACTGTACTTCTAACACCAATAAACTTTCTTTCTTTGTTTGTCGCTGGTTTTTGGGCTGCACTACGCTTAACATCAGGTGTAGTGCAGTCACTTTACCGTACTCGGATAAAAAAAGTTTTTTTTTTTTTTTCAGCTATACGACAGTACAGACACGGGTCGGTTGAACTCAACTCAGTTTGAAGAAGTGGCGACGCGTTGTCTCGGACTGTGTCAGGAAGATGCGCAGAACACGTTCAGACAGGCCGATCTCGACGAGAAGGGAAATATCACCTACGGTAAATAAAACCACATTTTTTTAACCGACGGAATAAAGAAGTATTCAAAAAATATATATTTTTATGTTACGCGATATCTGTGCTTATGTGGTCCACATTAGATGATTTTGATGATTCTTTTAGTATTCGATAGGACGGGTATTATGAGACTTAACATCTTATGTCTTGGGATGACAAGCACAATAAATTCTTGACAGCCTCCGTGGCGCAGCGGGCGAGTAGCCGGCTGTGAAGCGAGAGGCCGCGGGTTCGATCCCCGCACCGAGACAAATGTTTGTGTGATCCACATTTATTTGTTTCGGGGTCTGGGTGTTGTGAGACCGAAAAGTCTCTCGTAGTTCCTGATACCCACGACACAAGACTTGTATCTTACTGTGGCGTCAGGACTATGTATGTGACTGTTGGGTGTTTTTTTTTAAACATGGGCCGGCTAACGGGCATGTGTGTCACCTGATGGTAAATGATCTCCACCGCCCATGTACACATGAATGTGATTAACAATAACATAACGTAATTAACAATATTTCAGATGAATTTATCTCCTACGCCCAAAAACGGGCCGAATTCTCTTTCCTGTTCGCATGCGACGCTTCACATCACAAACCGAAGACGCAGTGAGAGGAACAACACATACCGACCGTTTGCAGCCAGGTGCCGTGAGTTATGGACTGTTGTGTTGGCAACACTGTAGCTTGACAGCTGTCACGTGCTGATGTTGGTAGCCATGACAAGATGTAAAGGCCAGAGAAATCGACTGACTGTTTTAGATTTTTCAACTGTAATAACAGGTTATCTTTCATCTCACTGATTAAACTCTTTAGTTTGTAACGTTGAGGCAAACCTCACTTGAAGTTGGCAGAATTGTCCAAAAGGGCAGAGCCAAAAAGAAATAAAAAATCGACTGACAAATTTCCTCACATTATTGATAATAATAATTCTTCACTAAAATGAGACCAGGTCGTTTAAACGCCAATGTAACGGCTTTTTATAGCATAGGCCGGCAAACGACTAAATGAGTCACCTGATGGTAAATTATCTCCCATACATGCCCATAATACCAGAAAAATCTTAGGCGCATTGCCGATCTTTAAGGAAAGGGATTAGAAAGGGGAGGAGGATTTGGGCCTCCGGATATTACTATCAGGTGAGCAATATATTCTTCTATGTCTATATCTATGTTTGTTATCACATTACTACTCAATATGGATGACAAAAAAAATTAAAGGAACATCGAGTAAGCGGTCAGTACCTAGTAGGAAAAAAAATATGATGGTTTTTTATGATGGGAAAATAATTATAGTATTTTTTTTTTGAATACTAATATCTTTTATTGGGTTCGAAAAAAGACTGGACAAATATTAACTCGATATATCGATACTTTAAATATATACTTTTGCATTTTCGACAAGCCCAGTACATAGTAATTTTACATATTATCTCTAACAATGGAACGAACAGTCTATTTCTCTGTGCCTATTTATCATGTTGGTAGTTCTGCACGATGACAGCTATCATTAGCTGTTGGCAGCGCTTGCTGGTTATCAAGTGTTGCTAATTGAATGTGAAAAGTCATGTTGGTAATGATTATTTGAAGTTTATTTGGCAAATAAGGAAAAATATTTTGAGAATTAGTATTATTTTGTAGGCATTTACAATAAATAAGAGATTTTTTAGTTTTAATAT
The DNA here is from genome assembly GCA_949126905.1 of Amorpha juglandis. Classification (NCBI taxonomy): domain Eukaryota; kingdom Metazoa; phylum Arthropoda; class Insecta; order Lepidoptera; family Sphingidae; genus Amorpha; species Amorpha juglandis. Next base: position 15,182,215 of record OX421376.1, read on the forward strand.
TTCAAATGTATAACATGTTTGATTTAAGTGTTACAATTACTGTATAGTAGTTAATTTATTTTTAATTGAAGCAACATTATGAGTGTTGCAACACTCAATTAAATTATTTCCAATAGTTCAACTGTATTAGTACCTTGTTAGTATTATTTTACAAATTTTAGTTTGTTTTATTTATATAGATTTATTTGTAAATTTTGTATTAGAAAACTAAGCTAGGTATTGTTTTTATTTTGGTATTAGTGACTAATAATATTTTTTTATTTAATTATAAGTAACAATGAATTACTATGAATTACTAACCATACATTAATTTCAGTCAACATAATCATTCCATTAATTGCTTTGACATTTTATTTATTTTGGGTTTATTTAGGAATGTAGGTCGTGTATTAGCCACAGATTACGGTAGGTATGTGAAAATTAATTGTGTATATAGATTATCAAATTAGGCTTTCTGTGTAAAGCGTTCCGCAAACTGTCAAACGGCTTGAAGCACAACTGACGTGAAACAAAAGGTTTGGTATTGAAGGATTTGACGTAATAGATTCCAATTTTAAATTTTGAATATATTCTAAGTTCACAATAATCCGTTTGGCAATTTATTGGTTGGACTTCAATCTGGCCATATACAAGCGGAATATCAGTTTAAATTAATAATTTCAATGCAGTGTGTTTAAATGCAGTTCTTTTGCTTAGAGTTATCCTGGCTCAGTACCAGAGTCCACCTTCAGTTGTCGTGATCTTGTCTTCCTCTAATATATCAACCCAGCGCTTTTTGTGCCGTCTGCAGGATCTTTCCCCTGGCTCAGGCATTTGCGATCAAAGGCGTGTGGATCACTATGGCAGGTTTTAATACCATGTGTACGTTGGTCGCTATCCGGGCGTATATGAATATCCTACCACCAGCAAAAGAAATACTATTTTGTAGTTGGATTAAATTTAAGTTTATTCTGGCTATAGACTTCCAGTTTTGTTACATAAATAGTCCCGTAACTAAGTTTTCGTAATCTAAGAGCCTTATTAAAATAGAGCAGTTTCCAATGAGATGCAACTAGTTGTAAAATCACTTCTTTACATTGCTTCCCATGCACTAAATGTATAAATACAACGGGTATACAAACTCTAAACTAGGCTTATACCAATTACTTACTATAGTAACCCGTAATGATAATATGGCTTACGATAGTAACTTGATATAAACCCAGTTTAAAGTTAGCATACGTTTCATATTAAGTCCGAATAGGTTTAGATGTAAATTGATTGTGTATAGTACGCCTTATTCCGTAGTGTAGGTATTTATTGTTAGTGTTTAGGCAGCCATTTTGAATGTGATAATTTTAAGTTTGACGTGACGCGTAAATAATGCTTTTGATCACATCTCTGGTGAAAAATGTTAATAAGTAAAAGAAAAAAGTCTGTATGCAATTTATACACGGCAGAAGTGAAACTTCAGAATAATTAACAGAAATTTATTAATAATATCTTGTCAAATAAAATTGACGCTTTGTAGTGTATTTTTTATTATCTTCTTCTTTTTATTTATGGCTTTCGCAGTATTATGCATTTAGCCAGTGTCAAGTATAATGTATTCTCAAGTTATTTTTACAAGAACGATGAAACACGGGTGCGGTCGATTTCAAGGTCTTGTCGGAGTTTTGGTGTTAGCTCCTTTCAGTCTGATTCTTAATTCACTTATTTCAATGTTTCCACACACTGTTCATCACCGTCAATGTTTATTGAACAAATCCACACCACTTTTATACAACAAACACAACTCTAAACTAGTTTATGAAATAAATTAAAATAAGAGATGAACTGCACTGTAAGAATTCCCGCCAAAACTCCTTTTTTATTATCAAATATTACCTAACTTGATATTGGCATAATGTCTAACAGATACCATTAACAAAAAAAAAGGTAGTGCTTGAGACCACACAACAAAAAAGTCAATTTTTGGGGGAGATAGAGTGTGAGATTTTTCCATTAAGAGCATCATAAAAATGTTGTTCATATCAAAAATATTTGTTTTAGTACAATGAAAGTTTAAAGCTTCGAAATAGAATTATGTTGATTCAGGTAAATTTATTTTAGCATTAATGCGGTTGGTAATATTAGGTAACATTTTTGAAAATTTATAACAAAATAGTAGTTAAGAATCAAATATAAATAATCGAGATGCTACAATTATAATTTAATGCTAAGATTATCATAGACAAGAGTTTATAGTCTGGGTCAAGGAGTTCTAGATATTTTGTAAACAAAAGTAACCATAGACAATTGCTGATTCATGAAAATAAGTAAAATCAAGGAGTTTTGGCGGGAATTCTGACAGTGCAGTTCATCGTTTATTTTAATTTATTTCATAAACTAGTTTAGAGTTGTGTTTGTTGTATAAAAGTGGTGTGGATTTGTTCAATAAACATTGTGGGTGCTGAACAGTGTATGGGAACATTGAAATAAGTGAATTAAGAATCGTACTGAAAGGAGTTAACACCAAAACTCCGACAAGACCTTGAAATCGACCGCACCCGTGTTTCATCGTTCTTGTAAAAATACTTGAGAATAAATTATACTTGACACTGGCTAAATGCATAATACTGCGAAAGCCATAAATAAAAAGAAAGAAAGAAAGTAAAATCAAATGAAAGTATGTAACAGTAATTAATCTATTATTAAATCGAATTAATTTAAGTTTATCATAGTTTGTTTACATTTTATCTACTGTTCATTGAATTAGACTATAATTACATAGGCTGAATGTAAAAAAACTATTCATTTAGTATTTGTATTAGTATTAACAGTTCTCGAAAAAAATAAATAAACTATGTGCATAGAATTAATAATACACTGTTTTTAGAGCGCTTTTGGTGTGATTGAAAAAATCATGTGTTGCTTTTAAAAATAAAGTTTTTCATAGACGTAATGATTATTATTACTATCGTCCTGAAAACCCAATTTGAACCTACGGCCTGCCTCTCGCTTCGGAACAGGCTACACGCCTACTACGCCAAGGTAGCTGTCATTAACCACGCCTTAACATTTAAGAGAATTTGAATGACATTTGTTGTTGTTTTAACCCGGAAAAGAATATTGATGCAGGCAGAACTGCAAGCAAAAGCTAGTGTTCACTATTTGCAAGATTTACTTATGTAGGTATCTATGTGTAGTTATAAAGAAATCTGTAAATTAACTGCACTCTTCTCCCACCTACCCTTATCCCACTTGCGGTGTGGTCGGCGCAACATACTTATAAACATATGTTACAGAAAAAATTGACTTGTAGTTTTAAGGCCAGCCTGTCAATGCCTTTGGGAAGTAAACACACCCAGACCCGAAAGAAATATTTGTGGATCACACACACATTTTTGCTGGTGGGAGGATACTTGTATACGACCGGATAGCGACCACCGTACACTGGTGCTAAAACCTGCCATAGTGGCCCACCTTGTGTGGGTCGCGTTCCAGGGTCAGCCAGTGTATATCCGGTTCTCCCCAGGGGGCTTGCCCTCTGATCCTAACCCTTTTCCCATCCCTTTTCCTTTCCCTCCCCCTTGGCCCTTGGGCAGGCCGGCATGATCTTGCCGACCTACGATGGGCACATTGTTTATCGTTGGTCGACACTATTCCTGGATTGCGCTACGCTTACCATCAGGTGTAGCGTAGTCACTTTGCCGAGCCAGGATAAAAAAAAAAAAAAAAACATTTGTCTCGGTGCGGGAATCAAAACCACAGTTTATCGCTACACAGCCGGCTACTCGTCCACTGTGCTATGGAAACTGAAAATTGAATGCATTGAATAAAAAAATATCTAAATTGATTTTAGTTGGCGACTGTTTTTATAAGTGGTAAAGCCGCGATATATACACTTTTGTACAGCAAGAATGAGCCGGTTTGACCGGCATAATCAACTGTTTCACAGAAATTCGACGAGAAGTGGCAGAAAGCTGTGTGTTTCCTACGGTAAGTGACATTACCGGAAGCATACATTCTCCTACCCTTCCCAATTCTTTCTTTTAAGGTCGGCAACGTATCCATGTCGTCTAGTATTGTGGATGTTCATAGGTACCAGGTGACCCACTTGCTTGTTTGCTGACAAAAAGCCGTGTAACATAATGGACACTAACACCTATTTATCGTAATTGATGATTCTTATGCTCTTGTTCCAACGCGATCTCATAATCAGGCGTCCGCGTCTCCTCGACCCACCGCTTCTGATATTCAAACATCCTGTGCACCATCGAAGTGGCGTCCACATGCGCAGCCAGTATCTTCTCGTAAAATATCAGATACCATATAAAATGAGACTTTGTTCCCAAATTGCTCATCTGCGTGTACATGTTGTCCATTTTGAGAATTAACTGAGTCAATGAGCCGTAAAGAATAGCGATGTTATAGCTGATGTGCGAATGGAAGAGCTTCCTGAGAGGTTTGGTCGCTTCCAGTCGATACCTGGTCGCGTAGATGGACTGCTTCATCATGTCAAAGGCCTTGGAGACGAAGAAAGGCCCTTTCCAGTAGCTTTCTCTCTCGACCTGCCATTGTGGGGGGTATTGCCGACGGCTCTCATCATAGTTTCTTTTGGCAACTTCCACGATCTTGTGGACGTTCTGGTAGTCTAACACGCTGATGTCAAGGTTGTCGCTGTTGTATTTGTTGGAGACGGTGCTATCGTCACCGAAGAGGAAGTCGAAGACAGAGCCGTCGTTGGCATTGGAGCTGTTTATGATGTTGTTGTTGGTAAGTATTTGGTCGAGTATGCCTGCGTCCGGAACTGGTTCGCCCGGCCGAAGTTCTACTGATACGGACTGTTTGATATCTAAAAGAATATAGTCCAAATGAGTACCTATTCTTTTGTGACGTAAGCTCACGCCCGTATCCTTGACTGCACTAGCACCCATGGTTAGCCGTACTTATTTCCGTTTCATAATATCACGGAGAGCGACTTTTTAGAACTTATTGCCCGATCTAGGGCTTGAACCTGGGACTCTTACGGTATTTTAGCCTGAGTACGCTGAGTACTAGACTAATACGGCGACATGACGGTTATGTCAGTAAAAGAGTCATTTTTTATTTAAGATAGTGATCTAAAATATTATCGCCATTTTCTAACCTCATTCTCTTCCTTAGAGGTGAACAACCTACGATTCCTTTAGCAATGTGGGTGTTCATATGCAGTGGTGCTTGCCTACTATTCACTGACCCATTAGCAGTTATGCCGGTCTTCTGGCATAAGAAGATAAGGATACTTACCACCAATAAACAGCATGAGTAATAGTATCATGTTTGTGAATTAAATTATAACCAGCCACAGGCGATAATACACTTAGATTTTTATGTGTAGTTATAATTTTATTGTGCGTTTGTCCATTAAAGATTATAACTGCAATATTTTTAATCATGTGATAATGTTGTGTTTAATCGCATTGTAATTGTATTTTCTAACAATGCTTAGCTGTTGAAACTTTACGTTCGTAAAATTCTGTTATGTTTTTGTAAATATAGATTTGTTTTGGGTATGAATGAATAAGAGACAAAATGTATTTCAGGGGCAAAACAAAAAAAACAACGAATTTATATTAAGGCGTAATTTATAATTCAGAGATAACATTTAAATTCAATAATTGCATATTGAAACATATTGATAAATGCACCGAGAATCGAGAATTTTGTTGCTAAAAATCAGTAGGAAGATATCAACAATATTACCTACTGGGTTGTATAGACGTTCAAATTATGTATTCTCTCTTGGTGTCCTTGTAGTGGTCGGCCTTGTCAACGACATCCATTTAGGCACCCGGGATCTTAATCCTTGCTTAATACTATATTTCTCGTCAAGCCGTATCAATACCCACCAAAGATATACAAAATCTACATGCAATTTGGTAGCTTTTGTGTGCAACTGCAGATGCCAGTCTTGGTGGAACCATTTTGACTTGTTTTTATACATCGTGGCGTAAATATCCATCATTCTTTTGAAGATTCTCCTCAGGTGTCTGTATAAGAATGCTATGCGATAACCGGTGTCGGTCCTGCTGAAGTATTTGCAATTCTCTAACTCTCTTAGCTTGTGTCTGGCCATGTATATGAGTTGCAGTATGAGGTCCAGTGTCTTTTGCTTTGTCATATGATACGACGCTTGTTGAAAAGCCAGAGTGTCGCCATCCCATCGCAACACCTGTCTTCTTGTATCGTTTAATTCAACTCCTAGTGCTGCTAAATCAATTTCCGCTACCTTGGTTTTCGGTTTTCGTGTCCCATAACCCAGTTTGTCTTTGTACGCTTCGAGCTTTTGAACAAATTTCGTGAGGTTTAATTTCTCTATGTCGACTGAGATGTTTTTGATGAATACTCCAGGTATGGTTCCAATATTATCGTCATTATATTCTTCTATCACAAACAAATCGTTTATGTCCGGGAATTTTTCTTGGAAGTCGATTTCAGATGTTTCTATTGATAATACTAGTGCTGAAATTAAACGAACCAAGTATGATGCATTAGGTGTACCACAAAGAAGCAGGTCATTTACAAGTGATTTCAGCTTTTTAGCCTACACTGTTAATATCAATCCTTTGCTTGCGCAGTTTTTATAATCCTGACACGGCAAAGTGACTACACTGGAAGTGATATTAAGTATAGTGCAGTCCAAATATAATGTCGAACGTCGAGAAACATTTGTTGCCACTCACCAGAATTATGACAGCCTACAATTACTGGATGTACATTGGCTGAACCCGGAACGTGACTCGTTGGGAAAGCTAATGTGTATGTTGACTGCCTCCGTACCACAGTCGAGGAGTAACTGACAATAAAATGAAAGGCTGCGGATTCGATTCCCGCAACAAGATAAATGTTTGTGTGATCTTTGTTTCGAGTCTGGGTGTTTGGGATTGTAAGTTCCTCGTAGTTTCTGACTGTACTGTACTCCGAGCTGATACTGAGCATTTTGTGATAGAAAAACACAATATCACTTTTACCCGATCCGGAATCGAACCTCAGTCCTCAGCACAGCAGTCTAACGCGTACGCACTAAATCTGCGACACCGAGGCCGTCTATTTTATATGAACAAAAAATACTTTCTCTTTTTCTTTCTTTCTTTCTTTCTATAATCAATACAAAATCGTTTATAAATACCAAAACCACTTTAAATTGCAAATATATTTGAATAATATGTACTTACAAAATAAAATGATAATTCCTTTCATGGCAGCAGACTGTAAGCATTATGCAAATTGCATAACCTCTGTCATATTTACATTTTTATTACGTAATGGAACGTAGATATTGTAGTAAAAATTAATTATGAATTTTAGCTTAATTATAATTTTTATACGCAGTTTATACGGAGTTTCATTGTATAAAGAGGATTATCTGACTTAATTTATTCATTTTTCCAAGTTATAAAAGCACTTTTCACGAATTGACACGAATATGCGGCTTTTTTCGAGAAGAAATTTAGTTTACGAACACCATTGGTGAGGAGGGATGGTTGTGCGGAGGCATCAGCTTTTATTTATTGAAATACAATGCTTTATTTAACAACCATAAAAGGCCGTCAAACGAGTAACTGGGCAACCCGATGGTAAGTGATTACCGTGGATGTACGCCCACAATACCAGAATCATAGGTGCATTGCCTACCTTAAAGGTAAGGGATTTTAAGGGATTGGGAGGGGGATTTGGGCCACTAGATATCTAACTCACCGTACGAAAAGCAGCAGCAAGCCGCTACTTTACGTCGGTTTTCTGTGAGACGGTGGTAACGAGCCGGCCGAGCCGGCCCATTCATGCTGTAGACAATACTGTCTACAGCGTGGCTCTACCACTCTTAAAATAAAATCAATGAAAAGCAAAGAATTCGTAAATTAATTTATCTTGTAAACAAATCAAATGTTAGACAAACTAAGATGGTTTTTTTCCTCCATCTTTATGAACGTTGACATGGTCTGCAGCAGTCTCAATGTTATAGATAATCCGAATATAATCAGCAGTATCCCTGACATCCACATCAAACCTCACCACTTGCTCGTACAGTCTCATCAACGATGTCAAACTTTTGTACCAAAGGTTGAATGAATTTTGGGATGATGCTATCGATATTACTTTCCTCATTTCAGTTACCAACCTCCTCAGTCTATTGAAGAGATATCCAAGTTTGTATCTCTTGTCGTCACGGAAAGAGTGTCTCGCCTCTAACGCCGCATACACTTTATACCTCGAGTGGATCAGAAACTGTATGTTTGTTTTGATCAGCATCATCTTCTTCTTTGGTTCGATCTTTCCGAAGTTTCCATATATATAGTCTTCAGGGTCCTCGTGGCCATGAAAGTTACCCCATGAACCTCTTCGCGTAATATTTGACAGTTTTCTTGTTATTTCGTTGAAGTCTAGGAGATCGTGGTCATGCGAAGTAGCTACGAGGTCTAGGTGGGGGAAGAGTGCTTGTCCAGTCTCCTCCTGTGGTTCATCATCATCGAATTCTTCTTCATCGGTCTTATTGGAATCAGGTTGAATGTAAAGATCCTTAAAGCTGAGGCTGCCGTGTATCACGTCGTAAAATTCGTACGTGTAAGGCGACATTGCATAGTGGAACGGTATATCTGTAAATAGGAATATTTTGATATCTATGTATAAATGAAATCTTTTTTTTATCTTTATTTATTTAGGGGTTTCCATCCAAAAGGATATGTCAACCCCATCGTACCTGTTACAGCTTAAACAAAACTTATATAAAGCACTCTGAATAAATAAAGTCAAAAGATGTCTTATCAACTTGCTGGTGCTAGGATATTCATATCCGCCCGGATAGCGACCACCATGCCCATAGTGTTAAAACCTGCCATTGACACCTTGTGTGGATCGCGTTCCAGGATCAGCCGGTGTATATACGGTTCTCCCGAGGGGTTTGCATCATGACTTGATCGTTTGTTGGGGCGGGTATAAGGGTACATCCCTGTATCCCTGTGCCTGCATCGGTCACCCACCTGTCCTGTCATAGGCCCCTCAATTTGCTTCTTCGTCAATATATTGTCTTTTCTTCTTTTTCAATATTGTACAGTATATTATTTTATTTTCTCATCAATACTTACAGATCAATATGATTATAAACAACATATTTGGAAAACCACACGCTTTATCGTTTTCAATTTCAATGAAATATACTCATTTTGATATCAATAATTTAATTGCCCAGATTACAATTCGATTTACGTATATATGTACGTAAATTCAAGTTCTCTAGACTTAATGTAATTTAATTATTTATTTCCGATGTAAATCGGAAGATATAAAAAGAATGCTTTGCGAACTAGCAACGGAGAGCGAGAAAGCAGGGTTAAAGTTGAATCCAGAAAAAACAAAATTAATGAACAATGGGAAGGAAAACATCATACATATAGAAAATACAAAAATTGATTACACAGACAAATACATCTACCTTGGCCAGCTAATGACACAAAAAGATCCTATACGCAAAGAAGTAGCAAGAAGAATAACTAATGGGTGGAGAAGATATTGGAGCTTGAAAGAGGCTATGAAAGATAAAAAGCTCCATATAAGTATGAAAAGAAAATTGTTTAACACCTGCATACTACCTGTCCTTATGTATGGCAGCCAAACATGGGCTTTAACACAGAACCTGACGAATAAACTTGCATCCTGCCAATACGCAATGGAAAGGAGTATGCTAAATGTGAAGAAATCCGACAGATTGGAAAACCGCATGATAAGAAGCAAGACAAAAGTCCTAGATGTCACGTATAAAATCAGAAGGCTCAAATGGCGATGGGCAGGACACATGATAAGAGGAAAAGACAAATGGTGTAAAATTGTAACACAATGGTACCCTAGAGATGGCAAAAGGCAAAGAGGTAGACCAAAGAAAAGGTGGGATGATGACATCAGGAAAATAGCAGGGGTAATGTGGAACAGAGTGGCCCAGGAAAGACATGAGTGGAAAAGGTTGGAGGAGGCCTTTGCCGACTGGCAAACAGATCTGCAAAAAATAAGCAAGAAGCAAATACTGGATTAACGTTTAGATTTAAGTTTTTTAAGTTTCTAGATTTTATTATAAACTATGTAAAACAAGTATCTGAATAAAAGGCTATTATTATTATTATTATTAATTATTTATTTAAACAGATAACTTATGATCCATAGTGTTAGTATGACTTTAACCAATGTTAGTATAAATGCCATATTTTATTATGTGCCTGCATCGGTCATCCATCTGTCCTGTCGCAGGCATTTATACAGGCCGGCATGACTCTGGTTACCACCGAAAAACTCATTGTCGGTGGTAACTAGTGATAGGTATGAATAGGCCCGCTCGACTGGTTCGTTACCATTTTCTTACAGAAAGCCGATGTAAAGCGAATTGCTGCTGCGTTTCGTACGTTGATTGAAAGGGAGGCTCAAATCTCCCACCACTACACTTGCTTGCTTTGCAAGTATATAAAAATCAAATCTTTTTCTAATTGATGACAGGGGTATAAAATAGTTAGGACACATAGACAAGTATAATATTTTATTATTTAGTCAACGAATACCCATTCCTCCTTCGGATTCTGTGTTCCGTTCACGAACATATCTTTACAATAGTCGTCGTTTTTCCTGATCAAATCAACCAGCAGCTCCACAGTGAACCAAAGGTTGAGGACCCGCTCCTCGGTAGCCAGTATGTCATAAATCCTGTGCCTGTACGACACCCATTGTCTTGCCAGGATGCAGGCACGAAATGCCCTGAAGGCAACCTTGGAGAATGTCTTGCAAGCGTTGTCAGTTTTACTCATGAGGTATCCCATTTTGTAGAGAGGTTCGTCGCGGTACTGTTTTCTAAGCTGTTGCATGATGACCTGAAAGGTAAACTTCTATTTGGATTTTGTTATAATTGAAAGACGAGGTGTGTAGGTTGCTTGGTGACTTCAATGTATACTACTAGACCGGCAATGCGGTACATAGAAGTTGCGCTCACTCGCCCGGTGTATCGCGCGCGGAGCGCACGCGTGTTTGTGTTTTTGCCGAGTGAATAAACGTTTTTACCTACGTAACGAACGTACGTACGTACATTTATAATGGATGAAAGTAACCCTGATGGTGAAGATGTCAGTGATTCGGATTTTTTAGCTGATTGCGAACAAGAATTTGAGCAACAAGTGATTAATCCGGGTGCTGGAAATATGAGTGAAGAAGGGAGAAGAAGTGTGGTGAAGAGAAAAGAGAGGGAAGATGATGATAGCGGGGAAGATGAATTTATTACTGTTAAGGGGTTATACGCAGTTAGAATTTTCAAAAAATCGATTTTCTTTTTTTTGCATTTTAGGAATGTACATATATTTAAGTATATTCTCTAAAAATTTGAAGCCAATCCGATAAATATTTTCGGAGATATACCTGAATTTGTAAAGCCACGCCAGCGTGTTAGAAAGCAGGTAGAGTAAGAACTACTGTGTTTTCTCGTAGAAGGCGAGTATAATAAGTCCACTAAGTATTTCAAGGTCACATTCAGTTATTATAACCTAAAATGAAGGTATTTCGTTTATTAATTTATTGATTTCGTCAGTCTAAAGAGTTCTGCCACGTTGTAAAGGGGTACGTTCAGTTCAAACTTGTTTTTGAGATTTTTTGTTTTATAATGGAGTACATTTTATTTAAAAGTTATAAAAATGCCTCGTAAATGTTTAAAATTACGTTGAAATACCGAAAATATCCATATTTATAAAGGTAAAAAGAGGACATAAGCTTTTAATCCAAAAACTGCTGAGACGGATTAGTTTTAGTGCATCCGTTAAAATCAACAACATACAGAAAGAGATTTTAGTTTCACGTGATCGATTTCGATTGAATATAGAATTTTAAATTTTATTACTGTATTTGCTACGATAAGTAATTGTGTGAAATGTAACTCTTGTGACGGAAAAATAACATTTGAAGCTTCTTTCCCTGGACTTGATTTCAAAATCGTTTGAAAGTGTGAAAATGTGTTATAAATTCCAGTTAACAGAAAATAAACAGACAATTTATATTTGTTATGAGAATTCTGGGACGAGGATTAAAAAGCGCAGCTAAATTTTGTGACTTGATGGCCGTGTGTGCTTTTTTAACGCAAAACACTTATGATTTGATAATTGACAACATTCACTCTTGTGCGAAAGTAGCAGCTGAAAAACTGTTTGATAAAAAGCCTGTACCGAGAAAAAAGAAGCGAAGTTCGAAAAAGATCCCTCTTATGGCCCTGAAATAGATGATACCATGTAAGTTGAAGAAATTTTTTTTTTGCTATGTATAAACTACTTCTGAAACTTTAAACGCGTTTTTCTCAAAACGGTATTTTCAAAGTCGGTGATCTCGATTTCTCAGAAATGGCTCAACCGATCGCTCTAAAATTTTTACACAATCTTCTTGGATATATTCCTCAGGTATTGAACGAAGGAATAAAATTTCAAAAATGTATTACTACTTTTTTTTTACAATTTGGAGCGAAAATTTCAGTAAAAAATGATTTTTTTTTTTCAAATCGACGTCATTTTGTCAATAATCAAAATTTTTATTATTCCTTCGTTCAATACCTGCATTGATCTGTCCTTTAAAAGAATGCATCATATTTTTTGACTTCAGATAATTCAAACCGCCGAAATGGAGATCACCGCCACGGGCCTTTTTTTAGAGGTCGTTCGGGACATCATCTACAAGAGCGGTGCATATTAATATTTTTACATGATCGATGCGCTATTGTATTCTCAAAAGTACGCTCTATTTGAATTACCATCATTTGTAATTGATAAATAAAAACTGTTTCTATAAAAAAATCATAAAAAGACGTCTTTTTTGAGCCTCGCAACTGCGTATAACCCCTTAATAGAAGGAGGCCTAAAAGAATTATTCGAAGTTTTTCTACAGAATTGCAACGGAACATGAGGGTAGATGAAAATAAAAAACAAAATGACTACTTGGAAGAAACTAATATGTATGAAGTGTGTATTACTTCTATGGAAAGTTTGCCCAAACAAATGGCTTTGGCAAAACTGCTCAGATCCGAGAATATCACAGGTATCACCAGAATGAAATATAAAAGTTTTAACAAAGTACTAGTACAGTTTAAAAATGAGGAAGATGCCATTAAGATATTAGATTGTAAAAAATTAAAAGATATGGGTTGTAGATGTCAAAAGGTGAATGAATTGTCATTGTCCTACGGCATTGTGAAAGGAGTCGACATTGAATTAAAGGAACAAGAATTACAGGATATCATAAAAAGTGAGACCGATATTATTTCGATTATCCGACTCAAGCGATTAGATACAGAGGGTAAATGGATCGACAGTGAGGCTGTAAGAATCTGTTTCAAAGGAAACGTTTTACCTCCATATATATACGCGTACGACTGTCGCTTTAAGGTTGAAGCTTATGTGTTCCCAGTAACTCAATGTTCAGGATGTTGGCGGTTCGGGCATATATTTAAATTCTGTCCAACAAAAAAAAAATATGTCCTAAATGTGGCGGTGACCATCAAAATTGTGACATTATAGATTTTAAGTGCCTAAACTGTAAAGGCCCACACTTTGTATTGGATAAAACATGTCCCATGTATTTTAAAGAAAAACAAATCAGAATAATCATGAGTAAGGAACAGGTACCATATCGAAGAGCTCTTCAAATTTTTATTGAGAAAAGCGAAAGGACAGAATGTTCATCTCAAACCTTACAAAAATCTTCTCTAACTACAAAATATACAGCAAGAAGTTTTGAAACGTATAGTAATGTAGTGGCTAAGGCGATAGTGCATCAAGGACCGAGGCCAATAGATCCAAGCCCAATGGAGTGTTTGAGCGACTCATCTGTAGAACCAAACCTTGCATCTGCACCGAGGGAGGCGAGGAATAATAAGCACAAAACAAAAGTAACGCAGAACCATTCAGAACAAATAGTGGAGGAAGGTAATGGAAATAAATTAAAAGAACAAAGAAAAAAAGATGACAAAGAAGAGGAACCCTTACAGTATAAGTTTGAATTTAAAAAACTAATGCTAAAAATGAAACAGATTTTTATGTCGCACGATAAATTAGAAGGTAAAATTATAGAATTTTTAAAACTGCTTTGGAGGGAATTTAAAAATATTTTAATAACTATGTTTTCTAATGCAGATTATATTGAAACCTTTTTTAGATTTTTAAATGGATAATAAGGTTCATGATAATATTCGCATAAACATATTTCAGTGGAACGCACAAAGTTTACGTCCCAAATTAATTTCATTTACAGAACTATTAAACCAGGAAAACATTCATATAGGTATACTTAGTGAGACATGGTTAGATAAAGAAACCCACATCAATATTAAGGGTTATAATGTATATCGTAAAGATAGGCCCGATTCCTATGGGGGCGTTTCAATAATAGTACATAAATCCATTCAGTCTTACTCAAATACAATCCACTTTACTAATTCAGGTATAGAGATTGTTAGTGTAAAATTAGTAAATTGTAAAGATCTTGAATATATTGTAAGTGTCTATTGCCCTTCTTCAGTGCCAACCAAACTCTCGGATTGGGATGAAATTTTTGCATATTTCCCTAAAGCGACTATAATAGCAGGGGATTTCAACGGTCATCATACGAACTGGTCGGTTAAAACTGATACGAGAGGTATGCAAATTATGGATTCAGCTCTAGAAAATTCATTCATTTCTCTTAATAATGGGATGGCCACAAGAGTTAAATTGGTTAATGGAAATTTGCAACAGACTTCGCCAGATGTTACATTTGTATCGTCTGACATCGCGTTAAAATTCGACTGGCAAGTGACTAACGAAAACATCGGTAGTGACCACCTAGTCATCAAAATGTCAGTTAATATTATTAATAATTTCTGCACTACTAAAAAAAGAAATTTTAAAAAAGGTAATTGGGTGGAATATAAGAAATCACTATCAAATAATTTTATTTTTTATAACAATTATAACAATGTACAAGATATGTATAACCATTTCGTAGACCAAATTAATGAGGCGGGTGACCGACATATTCCATACATAAAATGTTGTCTTAAACCCACAAATAAATTTAAGCCAAAAGATTATTGGAACCCGACATTATCTAAAGTAGTTGCACAAAGGAGATTGGCCTTATCTCAGTTTCGTCGTAACCCCACACCAGAAAACTTAAGTAAGCTAGAAGAAAAAACAAAAGAATCCAAAAATTTAATAAATAAAGCTAAATCTTTAAGCTGGGAAAAGTTTTGTGATTCTATTGATCAGACAGTTTCAGCTCCGGAGATGTGGCGGCGTATGAGATGGCTAAAGGGTTTTAGACAATCAAAAAGTTATCCTCCTCCTGACATACAAAAGAAATTGTTGTATTCGTTGACTCCTGATTTTGTTTCAAATTCGATGCCCAATTTTATTTCAAGAAATGAAACTCTGGAGTGCAGTTTCAGCATTCAAGAGCTCGATCTCTGCCTTAAAAAAAAAGACTCAGCACCGGGCGAGGATGGGATTTCATATTCCATGATTTATAACTTACCTGATACAGCTAAACTATGTCTACTTGACATATATAATAAAATTTTTAATTCCGGTACTGTCCCCCATCAATGGCGAAATATCCAAATCATCCTTATTCCTAAAATCAATAATAATAGCCCTGAAATTAAACTTCGCCCCATCTCTTTAATGTCTTGTCTGTGCAAGATTTTCCATATAATGATCTTTAAACGTCTGGAATGGTACACGGAAAAAAAAAAGATTCTTTCATCATACACTGCCGGATTTAGGAAGTCTCATTCCTGTTTAGACGCCATTACTCGTTTGGTTACTTATATTCAGATAGGCTTCTCTAAAAATTTACCTACATTAGCGTGTTTTTTGGACATCGAAAATGCCTATAATAATGTTTCAATTGACGTAGCGATGAATATCTTAGATAAATTAAAAATAGGGTCTAAATTTTGCACTTATATATGGTCATTTTTAAGCGAAAGACGATTAAGAATTAAGCTTAGTAATAACGATGATTCAATAATTACCCGATGTACCAACAAAGGCTTAGCTCAGGGAGACCCTCTGTCGCCTTTAATTTTTAATATAATAACTCACAGCTTAGGCCGATTGCCTCTTAATGTAGTATTGTCGCAATATGCAGACGATTTTGTTCTGTATATTAGAGACAAAGATATTTCTAAAAGTGAAATGTATATGCAAAGAGCACTCGACTCCATAATTTCGTTGTTGGGTGAACTTGGGTTAGAATTATCACCTAGTAAATCAAAATTCTGCCTCTTTAGTAGAGGACGAAGAAGAATATTACCCACATTAAAGGTAATGGGTTGCAATTTAGCCTTTGCAGAATATATCAGATACTTAGGTTTATGGCTAGATAGAAGTCTGCGTTGGGGCAAACACATAAATGTGATAATTGAAAAATGTTCAAAGCTTTTAAATATATTAAAAATACTTGCTGGTAGCTCCTTTGGAATACATACAATTCACATGCGCAGATTATACATTGCAATAATCAGAAGCCGAATGGATTATAGCTGTTTCATTTATGATTGCAGTGCGAAAACACACACTGCAAAGCTGGATAAAATACAAAATCAAGCTCTAATATTAATCGGCGGTTTTATTAAAAGTACACCGATTCACGTTATGGAAAGCGAGCTAAATATAATACCGCTATCATTAAGAAGGCAATATCTAGCATATAAATATAGCTTGAAATTAATATCTTGGTCTAATAATGTAACTGCTACTTGGATTTCCGAGTTAAGTGCTCTTTGTAACTTAAGTTATTGGAAAAACAAAAGAATACCTTTACTCATTAAAACTTACAAGGATGTGAGTCAAAGTAAGGTTATTTCTAATGATATTCTTAGTATGTTTAACTTAGACACATGGGTGACAAGTATTGATATTAAAAAATATATTTGTGTAAATCTTGAAAGTATCCCATATTCCAAAAAATGTTTTGAGCCCAATATCTTAGTGAACAGTGTTATCGCAGAAATAAACGAGAAATATAATGGATGGCACAGTATATTTACAGATGGATCTAAAGGTAATCATGGTCTAGGAGCTGGATTTTATGACAAAAATTTACAATGTAAAGTAGGTTTCAAAATTAATTGTGATGTTTCAATAATGTCGCTGGAACTCATTGCAATTTATCAGGCCTTATCTTACGGAATTAATCTTAATCTGGATAAAGTTGTTATCTTTTCAGACAGTAAGAGTGCCTTGCAACATGTGGCTCGATGTGCCTCTGGCCTCAGAGGGGCATCGATAGCCTATGACATCCTTAAAAGTATTATTACGTTTAGCAAAAGGAATAAAGACTTAAAATTGCAATGGGTTCCAGCCCACATTGGCCTAAAGGGAAACGAGGTAGCTGACTGTATAGCTAAGTTAGCAGCGAAAGATGGCAGATTAATTAACTACTCTCCAGACCATTGGGAATTAATACCTAAATTTAAACATATATGCTCAGATGACTGGAACAAAACATTTATTATGAAATCTGTAGATAAAGGCATATGGTATAAGAGCATACAGGGTGAGCTTCCTCGCGTACCCTGGTTTGATCACACTAACCTAAGCAGGAATTACGTTAAGCTAGCCTTAAGACTTAGATCCGGGCACTATCCATCAGCAAAGTTTGCGTACTTAATGAAAAAAACTAATTCACCAAATTGTATAAGTTGCAACAAAATTGAAGACGTACAACATTTGCTGATGGAATGTGTCCGGAATAAAGATGAGCGCGAGTCGCTGGTGAAGGAATTTAAGTTAAATAGGTTGGATGTAGGATTAATTCAGGAAGTTTTATCAAAACCATTGTCGGAGATAGCAAAAAAATTGTGTCGTTTAGCAACAATTGTTCACCAGTGACTCATCCGGCTAAAATAATGTATGTTATGAGTTAAAATAGTTGTTGTTTTTTGTATTGTAATAAGGTATGATGGGGTTGGCATGTCCATGACAAAAACCCCTAAATAAATAAAACCAGATTAAAAAAAAAAAATAAGAAGTTGCGCTACAAAGTTTTTTTTATCCGATCACGGCAAAGTGACTGCACTAGACCTGATCAAGTCATGTCGCACGCCCCTTGGGAGGACCTGATATGCACTGGCTGATCGTGGAACGCGATCCACACAATGTGTGGGTCATTATGGGAGGTTTTATTACCATGGGTATGGTGGTTGCTATATGAATATGAATGCGGATATGAATATCCTACGACCAGCAAGTTATGGTCAAATGAGCATAACTTAATATTACCATCTCGCTTACTCTTAACTAAAACACCTCTCTTGCTCCCTTTCAATCAGCTGTCAAACTCCCGTGTTATGAGACACAATTTTAATTCTACACAGCCCGACTAGTAATATTCATTTACGTCTTAAACTCTGTGCAAACGTTGTATACTTACCAGTAAGTAATTATAAATGAGAAACTTATCTACGATTCGTTTGGTATTGTTCGTGTTTACTAGCAAAGATGTTACACGTTGTTTTTTAATAGTCAGAATGACGACACCAGCAGGTCCTTTGCCTGATGGTAAGCGCCATGTCTGCATAAAGAGGTGCAACACCACGCAAAAATTTGTAATACAAAGCACTGCAAGGCACTGGACTGCGCTGATCACCATATTAAGTTTCAAAATGAAATTGTATGCCATAGTCTCACCATCCTATTTCTCGCCTGGTATATCGCCTGCTTCATCAATTCGAACAGCCTTCGTCTGAGAGTGAACCGATCCCTCGGATATTCCGCGAGACCCGGTGGCGGCTGCCAACGTCTCCCATCCTTCATCACCAGCAACTTGGCGTCTCCGTCTTTGACCTTCAGCTTTAGGAAATCATCTGTCATGTCTATGCCCTTCATGAACAGGTCTATTTCTTGCTTCACCGTTAGTTTAATACCTGTTGAAGGAAAAAATGGTATAGGTGTTGATATGGTCTCCATTTGATGTGTAATATGTGATGATCTTGCTGGTCAGCTTGAAACTTTGCCACATGATACACCATGACATGTTAGTACAATCAACATGACAATCACTATCAACGTTGTTTTCACGTTCCGTAGACGTTAGATTTTAACCATTACTGCAAAGTATCATCAGCTTAAGTTTAGCTGGAATGGATTCCAAATATAATTAAGTCCAGAGATTATTTTAAGGAATTAGATTTAATCGTCTTTGAAAATATGCACAGCTCTACAATGTTTTATGATAACATATATGTAAAAGAGGTTTCTTCAACGATGGACAGATGGGCAGCTTGGCTAGGCTTGCCGATGTCCATGAGCGGCGGTGAACATTTATCATTACTCTGGCGACTGTTTAAAGACGCCTCAACGCTCGACACAAAATTTGGACTGCAATGTGCTTATCACTGGGATGTATCAAAATAACTAAGTAATAAATTGATTTTCTTACGCGGTTACACTTTGCGTACAGTCTAAAATGTATTAAAAAATGAATCCGCTTTCGATGTTTTGGAAACTGTTTTTAAAACTTTAAATAATAAATGATGATCAACCTCTTTTCTTCATTTTGTCAATCTTGTTCCAGATTGTACGCGGATTGTATTTTTGCAAATAATCCTTGAACGTCCAATTTGTCTGGCCCTGAGGTCTGCCTCCAATTCGATTATTCCCATGACTTCGATCAAAATAAGCTATTGATTCGGCTAGGAGTATGTCTAAGAGAAAATAAAGCTGGTCAATTTCTTTATAGCCCGTATTTTTTACTGACTTTGCCAAAGTAGGCGACTCTCAATTTGACTGTATTTTTTATATTTGAGTCGCCTAGATTAAAAAACGGCTATGGACCATTTTTGGGCAGAATGAGTTACTTATGTACCAAGATTGATAAAAAAAAATATCAAAACACCCTTAACGGAAATATTTTTTTCAAAACATTTTCATGGCAAGGAACGGTTTCTGGCATCATAATACTACAAAATAATTAAAGATAAAATCTTCAGAAACCAACTCCGAGTAGCAGTGCATTTGCCGTTAACTGTTGTCAATCTCCATTTTCAAAAAAACACTTACACGTAACGTGTTAGAGTTAACCGTGACCATAAATCTAAATTGTCTATTTCTGCCGCCAAGCAACAGTGTGTAAGCACTGTTGTGTTTTGGTTTAAAGGACATTGAAGCCAGTGAAATTATTGGGCATTATGAGACTTGACACCTTATGTCTCGGAGTGACGAGCGCAGTTCAGTGCCATGCAGTTCTTTGTAATTCAAAGTTCTGTGTGGTGTTGCTTCTGTTTATGGGCAGGCGTGGCGCTTATCAGCGAGCGCCTTGCACGTCTCGTCATTCAATAAAATAATACAAATAAAACCATACCGACATAAAAAATTATACAAACGAATCGAGACCCTCCTTTATTGAACACGTAAATGGTTGTTCAAAATTGTTTTATAGTATAAAACCGTCGACGTGTTTTTTAGCTCGAACCATTTCCCTCCTTATAAAAGAGTATTAGCTAAACGTTCTGACATGACATACGACCAATTAAGGCCCACTGGAGCATGCCGGGACCACTCTCACCTAACCTAGACACTTTAAAACTTCAACTGATGGCACTACAACTGCTAACGAGTTTATTTTTTCTTTGTTATAGCAGACGCGAGCAAACAAGCAAGTAAGTCACCTGTGGTAATTGATCTCCAATGCGTATAAAATCGACTCTAGAATAATGTCCTTTTTATAAATAAATAAATACACCCAAACAGTCACACACATAGTCCTGACAGAAAGATAGGAGTCTTGTGTCGTGGGTATCAGGAACTACGAGAGACTTTCGGTCTTACAACACCCAGACCAAAATGAGTGGTAGAGCCACGCTGTAGACAGTTTTGTCTACAGCATGAATCGGCTGGCTCGACCGGGTCGTTACCACTGTCTCACAGAAAACCGACGTAAAGTAGCGGCTTGCTGCTGCGTTTCGTACGGTAAGTGAGATATCCGGAAGCCCAAATCCCCTCCCCTTCCCAATCCCTAATTAACCCTTTCCTTTAAGGTCGGCAACACGCCCATTATTCTTCTGGTGGTGGGCGTACATGGGCGGTGGAGATCACTTACCATCAGGTGACCCACTTGCTCGTTTGCCGGCCTATGCTATAAAAAAAAAAAAAAAAAAGACCCCGAGACAAATATTTGTGGATCACACAAATGTTTGTCTCGGTGCGGGGATAGAACCCGCGGCCTCTCGCTTCACAGCCGGCTACTCGCCCGCTGTGCCACGGAGGCTGTCAAAGCTTTTAGATCTATTCTGCTGTGAATTCAATTTTAGACATTGTAATCATCGTCTTCCTATTCTTTTTACCCCTTACCATAACGTCATTGGGGCCATACTTCTACAAGTAGAACGTTGCAACCGTCCCCGGTCTTCTATTTTTAGTGGCTTCAAATAAGGAATTTCTTTTTGTCATGTCTCGGCAAAGTGACTACACTGGTCCTGATGTTAAGTGCTGTCAACACATAATGTCGACTGTCAAGAGATATTGAGTACCTCTACAGTTGGCAGATTTATGCCGGCATGAAGTTACTGAATATTGGTTCATTTACGCGAAGTTTTATCGGATATCTCACTCACGGTACGAAACGCAGCAGCAAACTACTACTTTATATCGGTTTTCTGTGACACGACCCGGTCGAGCCGGCTCATTAATTCGTAAACAAAAGTGTCTACAGCGTAGCTCTACCACTCAAAATATTATTCGAATACTCACAGATTGTAAATATTTTATAGAACATTATGCACTTATAAAACACGTGGAAAGCTCGTTATTATTCGCCACATTATGAATAATTCGATTGCAATTAATATTTGTTCATAAGCGTGATATACCTACCGGCTACCGCAAAGAATTATTGTTATTTACGCAGTTCTTTTATATCGTGGTCGCAATATGCCTTCTGTAAACTAGTTTTATTTCGATATTTTAAGAAGACGCAGTGGGCGAGTACTGCGATAGCTCAGCGGGGAGTGGTAAGGACTGTCAAGACGAAAGTAGCAGGTTCCAAACCAGCCCCAAGAGCATACACCTCTGACTTTTCTCAGCTACTTGTATATTAATGGTTAATTATCGCTGCTTTAACAGTGAAGGAAACATCGTGAGGAAACCTGCATACCTGAGAACTCGATAAGATTTTTCGAAGGTATGTGAAGTCTGCCAACCCGCATAAGGCTACCGTGGCCACCTAACCCCTCTCATTTCGTAGAGGAGGCCCGTGCCCAGCAGTGAAACATGTATAATACAGGGCTATTAAAAAAATCTTTGCAAAATCGTACATAGAACATATTTCATGCCCGATTTTCGAACAGACTACGAGACAAATTAGTTTAAATTATTGAATTTAGTAAAACAAAATCAGTATTTCCATTTGAACTTGCTGTGGGTTGTTTGCTCTTTGCGTAACTAGGTCCAATTGACGATAGTGTATTCTGTTGTATGGAAACTTGCGCGTCGTGGGGGCTTAGCATATGCGACACGACATAACTCGCGCGTGATAAGATTTCGACGACAACGTGACACGATTTTTTTATGTATAAAGATAATGAATTCTAAAACGCATTTTATGGATTTTACTTTACTCTCAAACCTATAAAAAACGGTATCGACATTTCGGCGATAATATTCTGCTTCGGGTTCGGTTCAAGCGTTGATGTTATCAATAGATCTATGGCGTAGATAATCCCGGATATAAGCCAACCCGGAAGTTGCTTGGCGCAAAGTTTGTACCGCGGAAAACTTGCGTTAGCTCGCGAAGAATATTTGCTAAGCGTTTTATGTCTGTTTATTTATTCAGTACTAGGAGAGGGGCAATCGTTACATTATTTATTCATATTTTCATTTGAAAATATGGTTCACTTGTTGAAAAAAATGTACACACACATTTTCTTTACTCGAAATCATATAGACATTGATAGTAAGATAGCACTGTTGTGTTTCGTTCTGAATTCGCTAGTTAACGCCCGCGTTAGTTTAAGTTCAATAGCTTTCAAATGGTTCATTTATAACCTCCAAACCAATATATCTCCTAAAGCGTCTGTGCTCCAAAGTAATATCATGTCCCTGCTTCTAGAATTAATCGAGGAGTCTAGTAGTCGGAATACGATGGTGCAACACATTCCGCAGTCAATGTTAAAGTCAGCGTTACTGTTATCGTCAAATTTGACATAAACCTTAACTATAACTGCTAATATGGTTCAATCCAGCGTAAGAGTATGATTGACTTTAGAAGTAAAAGTTGTCTTGAAGTGGTATCTGCAAGTATTTTTTTACAGCATAGGTTGGCAAACGAGCCACTGGGTCACCCATGATTACTGAGCTCTATTGTCCATGTACGCCTACAATACCAGAAGAACTGCGCATTGCCGACCCTTAAAGGAAAGGGATCATTACGGGATTGGGAAGGCGAGGGGGTTTTGGCTCGGGATATCTCACTCACCGTACGAAACGCAGAAGCAAGCCGTTACTTTTTATAGCAAAGTCTGGCAAAAGAGTAAGTGGGTCACCTGTTGGTAAGTGATTTCCACCGCCCATGTACGCCCACAATACCAGAAGAATCATACGCGTTGCCGACCTTAAAGGAAAGGGATTAGGAAGGGGAAGGGGAGGGGGGATTTAGACTTCTGGATAACTCGGTTTTAATTGATCCAGTGTTTTTTTAATCACTAGCTTAAATGACGAAACAAGCAGGTCGCTCGCCAGATGATAAGCGCCACGCCTGCTAGATACAGCACCACTCCGAACTTTGAATTACAAAGCACTATATGGTACTGGACTGCGTTCATCACCCCGGGTAATAAATTGTTAAATCTCATAATACCCAATAATTTCACTTTTCAATGTCCTTTAAACGGAAACACAACAGTGCGTACCCATTGGTAGTAGAACTAGAAAAAACTGTGATAACAATCCGATCGACCCAATAACGATTCTTCAAATCGATTCTTCAAACATTTTCAATGATAATCGATATTAAGGTGATTGTTAAGTAACATGTCATTCTCCCGCGCCCCGCTGCATGTGGCCATCTCATATTTTATTTGAACGAAAGAAAAGTTGGTCAACACTTCGCGTCCGTCGATATACTATCTCCTCACACCTGCAGCGATTCCAGATCTTCCCTCTCCCTCTAACACGCCCCGGAAAGCGTCAAAGAGTATGTATTTAGAATATAAATTCTGCGTAATTCTGCCTACGCAAAAATTAAATTGTTAAACCCCCATTTTTTATACTGCCTTGGTGGCGCAGTTGTATTGCGTATACGGTACGACTGCGGTGCTAAGGTCTCGGATTCGATCCCCGAGTCGGGTAAAGTGATATTGGGTATTTCTCTCACGAAATGCTCAGTCAGACTCAAACAGCCTTGAGTCTGGAATTGTGCCCGGTATGCCCGGCGATAGGATCACCCCCTATCACATCATGGGATGGAAATACTCTCAGCGAAATGAAGGTGTACTCGTTACACCTCTGCCTAGCCCTACGGGGATGAGGCCAGTAAACGATTAGATGCATCATCTGATGGTCAGTGATCTCCACTAGTCTTGAATATCCCACAATACTAGAAGAATCCCGGACAGGTTTCGACCTTAAAGGAAGGGAATAATAAGTGATTTTACGAGTTGGTAGGCAGCTCCTATGCTAGAGGCCATCTGGGTACGCTTTGTATATTTCTCGATAAACAGTGTTAGAGCACTGCTGTTTTTTTGTTTGAAGTATATAGAAGGCAATGAAAATACTGCCTATGTCTCAGAGCGACAGGCAAGCGTGTTTCTCGTTTCGTCATTCAGGCTAATAAATAAAAAGGGATTCGGAAGGGAAGTGGTTTTTGGTCCTTAGAATATGTCACTCATCATATAAAATACAACAAGCTGCACTATGTCATGTTAGTTTTATGTGAAATAGTAATAACAAGCCATCGAGCCAGCTGGCCCATTCATTCTGCAGGCAAAACTATCTACAGGATTGCTCTACGATATAGTATAGTCGTGATCGAAATCACGACGATTTCGATTCAATATCGGCGTAAGGAATAACGGGCGGGATTTGGGAGTTAATTCAGGCGGATATTTTTCGAGTTTTGCACGTCTCCACATAAATTTATTTTATACTCTATGCCCCGTAGTATATCGGAGCGTAGGGTTTTCTACCCCTCGCAGCCAGTCTGTCGAGGTCCGCGCCGTGGACGCCCACTCGTTCCCGTGTACGAAAAACAAATAAACACGAAAAAAATGTAGTACAATTATCCATCGTGATCAAACGGTTTCACATCGTTAATATAGTTTAAGTTATTCGTGCTGTGTCCTGTGAACGCTGGAATTTGAACCCCTTGAGTTTTTGTGTCAGCCTTTTGAGTGTAATTACAGGTAAGAGATCTCTTTTTTGGTCGCTTTAGACTCTCAGTTTTTAGTTTCATAAATCCGAGTTTGCCTTTACAAATTTCAGGTTTAATTATATGACAAGTTTGACTCATTACGGCGCTTTTGATTTTAGTGAAACTGGATTTTCAACCTGTCTAAATTACGTAATATTTATGAATATAGTTAATTAAATAAATACAGTTTATTAATCATGTAGTTGTTCGTACAAAGATATATAATATAAGTGAGATGTTGCGAAATTGCAATCGCTGTCTTCAATGCAAATGTACTTTCATAAATGAACTGTAATATAAGTAAGTTGAACTATTCGAGATTTTATAGCGGACACTTAAGTTTTATTCGAATGTAGACATTTGGGTGGCTCAGCAAATTCTGGTACCGGGCGATAAAATTGGAAATTCATGACAGATATAAAAACATTGCTACATATTTTTTATTGTTTGTTTCGGAGATTGTAACTATATTGAATGGATTTGAATATACAATCTTCGTTTATATTGGAAAACACAAAGGGTGATGATACAATACAGAGTAGTTATAACATTAGCTTATACGTACTTATTTATCCCTTAAGCATCTGACAAAGCCCGGAAAGCCGGCCACGGTTTGCATATTCGTAATAAATCCCAAAATGGAAGTTACTGGAGTGCATAATATTCACAGTAATTTGTATATAACTTTACAATTTCATTATAATTTTGTTAATCTTTATGATTCCACCATATTTAATATAACCTATTTTATATTTTTACCGAATACTCTATGATTGTATAAAAACCATGACATTTTTTTCGACTCGATGTATATTAAAGTCAAAACAATCTTTTATTATGGAATATAAGCAGTGGCGTGCACAGGGTTTTGTGACAGGGTAGGCAGCAGTCAACATAGTTATAGTTCTACTTTTTAAAATGTTTGCAAGACGTCATAGAATGGGTCTAGATTTTACCTAGGCTTCTAATAGTCACGTAAAAAATCTCTCTCCCGTAAAAAAAAACCTTTAAATAAGCCCTATTAGCACAAAAAAATATTATACGAAATTAAGTACTCACGATCATCAAGTGTCAAGGTCGAAAACACGATATTCTGACGATGACGCCAAATTGAAGAAAAAATTGGCCACCTCAAATACCTTTACTACCTTCACTTTACCTTCACTTGTAAGATAGCCGAAGCGGCCTTTAAAAACTACGAATGTATCAATAATTTAAAAAATTATAAACCAACTCATTTCTAAATTAAATATACGCCCTACCTACCGCCCTACAACCCTACGAGATAACACCGTTTTAATAATGTAAAAGTAAAATTTAAAAAAAAAGCAAATAAATAATACAATACCTATTTAAAAAGTTAAAACTCGGTACGAAAATCAAACAATGCATTGATTTTCGTACCGAGTTGGAACACGCCAATGCAAACTTCTAGGCAGTCATTTTTATTGCCTACATTCCATTCATAAATTTACGCATAAGTGGACGATTTTCGACTTTAATGACGAAATATGTGTAAATAGTATATTGAATTTTGAATGAGAACTCCTGCGGCAGGAGGACCAATCACAGCTCAGTGCTCAGTGCTATTTTGTTGGCAAATTGCCAATTTTTTATAATGAGATTTAAAAATCATATTTCACACATTGAAAACAAAAGTGACACTAAACGAAAAATGTGTTTATGGGAAATTAAGTTTAAATGTTTCATAAAATAGCGTTCATAATTAAACATCGACAATCTTCGTTTAGTGTCAGTTTTGTTTTCAAGGTGTGAAATATGATTTTTAAATCTCATTATAAAAAATTGGCAATTTGCCAACAAAATAGCACTGAGCACTGAGCTGTGATTGGTCCTCCTGCCGCAGGAGTTCTCATTCAAAATTCAATATACTATTTACACATATTTCGTCATTAAAGTCGAAAATCGTCCACTTATGCGTAAATTTATGAATGGAATGTAGGCAATAAAAATGACTGCCTAGAAGTTTGCATTGGCGTGTTCCAACTCGGTACGAAAATCAATGCATTGTTTGATTTTCGTACCGAGTTTTAACTTTTTAAATAGGTATTGTATTATTTATTTGCTTTTTTTTTAAATTTTACTTTTACATTATTAAAACGGTGTTATCTCGTAGGGTAGGCAGTGCCTTTTTGCCTATATGAAGTGCACGCCACTGAATATAAGCAAATCTTAAGCGTAAAATATACGATGAGACGTATTATCTATCGAAACCTAAATATACGTGTTACGAGACCGAAAGTCTCTTAGTTCCTGATATCCATGCATCCTCCTGATGCTATGATGTCTTTTAATGTGGGTCAGAACAGGTTTACGTAGGTAGACGTTGTACAATGCATATTTCTAGTACGGCAAAGTGACTATGCTACACTTAAATGTAAGTTTTTTATCCGGACACGGCAATGTAACTATACTACATCTGATGGTAAGCGCAGTGCGTTCCAAAAAACCAGCGACCACCGACAAACAATGTTTATCAGTGGTCACCAGAATTACGCTGGCCTGTAAGAATGCTTCTTCACACTTCGGAGGGAAGAAGCAAACCAAGAGGCCTGCGACAGGACAGGCGGATGATCGATATAGGCACAGGGATAGAAGATTGTACCCCTATAGACGCCTTAACCAACCATCAAGTCATGTCGCAAGCCCCTCGGGAGAACCGAATATACACTGGCTAATCAGGAACGCGATTCACACAAGGTGTGGATCACTATGGCAGGTAGTGATATAGGTAGTGTATACAGGGTTAATTTTAAAACACCAGCAACCTCGCAGGACCAGATAGCTGACCTCATACGGAACAACTTTTGTTCTACGAGTTTGGATATAACTCAATATATTTAAAAAAAAAATATTTTACAAGTTTTTGTTGTGTCGTGTTTTACTTCGTAGATTGCGGCGCGGCGCGGCGTGCGCGCGCGACTTCAAAGCGGCCGTCAGCTGCTCGAGCGTTGACCTTCAAAGCCGCTAGCCCGGTTCCCCATGCTTCGCGTATTTGTTTACGTAATCTGCGATGCGCGTTGTTAATATTCAAGACGGAAATTAAATGAATACTTATTTTTGTATGAAAATAAAATCTAACAAATTATCAAAAGTCGTAGAACAAAAGTAGTAGCTTATAACCTTAGGAATCTACCCCTGCGAGGTTGCTGGTGTTTTAAAAATAACCCTGTAGGTAGTGACACCATGTGTACAGTGGATGTATAAGTGCATCTTGAGCGTAGAATAAAGAAATTGAACTCAAATTCAATTCAAATTGACCATGAATTGAAGTAAATACATGGGAAAATAGTCGACAAAGTTCAACGTTGGAGTCTCATATTGCAGTATAGAAACTAGCAACTGCACTTCAAGTTATCTGCACTAATAAACATGTGGGCTTGTAACTGCCTTAAAGATCTTGTTTGGAGTTTAGTTCGTGATTTACAAGGACATTGCCAGTGAACTTAATGGCCATTATGAGACTTAACAACTTTTAATAAGTGGTAGACTTCTCGTAAGCGATAGGTTGTCTGTTTTGGTACCACCGCTTTATCTATTATTGCCACCAAGCGATAGTGTGTAAGCACTGTTGGTAAGGTTTGAAGGATATTGAATCCAGTGAAATTACTGGGTCTATGTGACTTAACATCTTATGTCTCGGGGTGATTATATGACAGTTCAGTGCCATGCAGTAGTTTGTAAATTAAAGTCCTGTGTGGTGTCCCTGTTTATGTGCAGGCGTGACGCTTATCATAAGGCGAGCAAACTGCTCGTCTCGTCATTTAAGGTAATAAAAAAAATGATATCTCGGGGATATGAACGCCATGCAGTGCTTTTAATTTCAAAGTTGTGTGATGTTGCGTCTGTTTATGGGCAAGAGTGGCCCTTACCATCAGATGAAGGACATTTTAATAAAGTTTACAAATCCTCTGTTTACGTTACAACCAACCTTATCTAATCTAAACTAATATTATAAAGAGAAAAGATTTGATTGTTTGTATTGAATAGGCTCCGAAACTACTGGACTGATTTGAAAAATTCTTTCATCATTAGAATCCTACATTATCCCTGATGAACATAAGCTACTTTTTATCCCAGTAAAAAGTATTCACGCGGTCAGAGCTGCGGGCAACAGCTAGTTTGAATTAAAAGCATTAAATTGTGAATTAATATGGGTACAGCATAATTGTGAGGCAATAAATCATAATAACAAAGGGCAGAGCAAAAGGGACATGTTTAGTTACAATTAATCAATTAGTTCTGCCAATTACTAAAGGAGCCAATTTATAAAGACAATAGTCAATTTACAGCGCGAATTTACATTAAAATGGTTTGAGTTTCTTAGAAATAAGGCGAAGCCTGCAGCGCAAAGCGCGGGTTGAAGAAACGAGTGCTTGCGAGTTTGGTGTGTACAATAATACACATGTATTTTAATATTTTTATGCACTGCATCCAAACAGAAATCAAGAATTAATGTCGGTCATCCGTCTGTCCTGTCGCAGGCCCCTCGATTTGCTTCTTTCCTCTCCGAAGAGGGAAGAAGCATTATACAGGCCGGCATGACTCTGGTGACCACCGATAAACTCATTGTTCGTTGGTGTTTTTTTGGATTGCACTACGCTTACCATCAGGTGTAGTGCAGTCACTTTGCCGTGCTCGAATAAAAAAAAAAGCGATTGAGTTTTTCCGAGATCGAAGGATGGATTGGAGTACTCCAAGGAAAATGCTCCTAATAATCTAACTGCTTTCATTGCATTGATTGCAGTTTTGTCTAGATCATGAATGGGCCGGCTCGACTGGGTCGTTACCACTTACCACAAGTGGAGCACTTTGAATGAAAAAGCATAGGAAGGTTTGTATGAGAAAAAAATCTGGTGGTAGGATGTTCATATCCGCCCGGATAGCGACCACCGTACACATGGTGTTAAAACCTGCCATAGTGATCCACACTTGCGTGAATCGCGTTCCAGGATCAGCCAGTGTATATCCGGAGAGGGAAGACGCATTTATACAGGCCGGCATGACTCTGGTGACCACCGACAAACAATGAGTTTATCGGTGGTCTTTTTGGACTGCACTACGCTTACAATTAGGTGTAGTCACTTTGCCGTGCTCGGATAAAAAAAGCATCCAAATTGGTCCACATTAGGTGAAGTTATGCGTGGTAATAAATACAAAAAAAACGCGTCACATTGAGAACATCTTTTATTTTTTCGTCAGTTAAAAAGGAACTTCACGCAGGCGGAGCCGCGAGCAACAGCTACAAGTAATAAATAAGTAAACACACGTGTTACGACCTAATCCCGCGGGATCTACCTACCGCCAAATTATACAAAACTTTGCTTATGCCGCGTACGTTTTGTGTAGAAGTTAGATGTGCTTAGGAATACCGCAAAACGTCTTTATCTGGCTGCCTATGATTTAAAACGATACGAAGCGACTAAGGTAGGAGACGTGGACTTTTTTTTATTTGATTGAATGACGAGACGAGCAAGGCGCTCGCCTGATGGTAAGCGCCACGCCTGCCCATAAACAGAAGCAACACCACACAGAACTTTGAATTACAAAGGATTGCATGGCACTGAACTGCGATCGTCACCCCGAGAAATAAGATGTTAAATCTCATAATGCCCAGTAATTTCACTGGCTTCAATGTCCTTCAAACTGAAACACAAAACTCGTTACAGGATATACACTGGCTGATCTCGAAAGGCGACTCGACTGAATGAGCCACTGTGGTAGAATTTTCATCATGTATACTAGACTAGCAGCGATAGCTCAGCGGGAAGTGGTACGGACTGTGGAGACGAAAGTCGGTTCGAAACCAGCCCCAAGAGCATACATCTCTGACTTTTCTAAGTTATGTGTATATTAATTGTTAATTATCGTTTGCTTTAACGGTGAAGGAAACATCGTGAGGAAACCTGCATTCCTGAGAACTCAATAAGAGTTTTCGAAGGTATGTGAAGTCTGCCAAACCGCCACGCCAGCGTGGTGGACTAAGGCCTAACCCCTCTCATTCAGTAGAGGTAGCCCGTGCCCAGCAGTGGGACACATATAATACAGGGCTAGTAAAAAATAAATACCCAGACTTGGATAGGTCAATGACTGATCAAAATTACAGTAAACAGCCCAATCTCGTAAAAACCCGGACACTGAGTATAAGGCTGTTTGTATGTAACATAAAGTTGGGCTCAATGGCTTAGTAAACGCACTGGCAAGAGGCCAAAAGTACGCGGATTCATCTCATATTCCTCTAACTTATTACTAGTATGTTTGCCGCTCGCGGCTACGCTCGCGTTGCGTACGTTTTTTGCCAACCCCTTTCTCTTCTTGGGGGTTAAATATCGAAAATAGTTACGTGTTTCTATAATTATGTCGAAAAGAATTGATATCAAGTTTTAAGTAAATTACATGAGAAAAATATTATTTTCCATATACATTTTCTCTTTGAGATAGAATATCTAAAAACATTTTATGCTATTACAGGAATATTTTTTTATTTTATTACCCGAAACAATATTTGTGGATCACACAGACATTTGTCTCGGTGCGGGAATCGAAACCGCGCCCTCTCGCTTTACAGCCGGCTACTCGCGATTTCGCCACGGAGCCTAAGTCCTAATCCGCCTTTATACATGCTATGTATATAAAATTGTATAGGTCGGTCTGGAAATCTTTCGGGGAGGCCTATGTTCAGCAGTGGACGTCCTGTAGCTGATGATGATGATATAAAATTAAAATAAATAAATAATGATTTCTTACGTTTACGCAAATGTTTCACAATGAAATAAAACTAATTTAAACGCGGTTTTTTATTTTCAAATTTCGGGACAAATCCACCCCACTCAGGGAGTCCACTCCGTGACCACAAAGGCTGAAAATGTTGGGACCAAATTTAAAATAAAAAAAACGCGATAAAATCCCTTTAAATTCATTTTATTTCAATAAATATTTTTTCAATCAATGTAGCAAAAAGTAGCACCAGTGTTTTAGTTATAATAATTAATTTAGGCGTTATCTAAATGTTGCATCAAAAACAGTCCCTCGGGCGTCACTGGCGTTGGAATCCCTACAACTAAAAAATAAACGTGCAGTGGCATTGACGCGCGCTTCTGTCGCTTCTAGATACGTCATATCGACTGAACCCTGGAAAATATCTTTCCTATACATACATCATCTTCCATTTTGGTATTCTGAAACCACTATTATTATAATACGTAAATACATAACTTATGACATAAGAGGCTATCACCGCGGAATGACGCAATACGAATGAAAACGGATGCCACCCAGTGGAATCTTCGACAGTACTTTATTGAGATGTCAATGAGGCAGGGGGCCTGAATCCCCGCTCCCGCGCTCTTCCTACCTCCCGCAACCACCACATACAAAGCGGAGTGGTTTTTCAATTGCTTTTATCTTGAATAGAATCCAAACTTATTTGACTTGGACGATGAACGTTTTTGCTATTCATATAGTTTCTGAATTGCCTCGGCGTTTTATGTGATTTGATTCGTTGGAAAAAATCTTTGTGTCCCGTTCTATTAAAGAACCTTAAAAAGTGATGAAAGTGAGTTGGTGCAAAATAGTTGTAAAATAAATAAATACACCCAACAGTCACACACATAGTCCTGACCCTACAGTATGATACGAGTCTTGTGTCGTGGGTATCAGGAACTACGAGAGACTTTCGGTCTCACAACACCCAGACCCCGGGGATTGAACCGAAATATACAGTTTAACTCGAAATTATAAAGAGTTTCTAGTGTGAAAGTTTTTAAAAGATTTTCCATAATGGAATATCCACAGTGGAATGGCAAAACATCATGATACAGCATTTTACTGACTGTTTTTATTTGAGCACGGCAAAGTGACTGCATTACACCTGATGATGAGCGTAGTGCAGTCCAAAAATACCTATGACTGACAAACAATGAGTTTATCGGTGGTCACCAGAATCATGCCGGCCAGTATAAATGCTTCTCCACGCACCGAAAAGGGAAGAAGCAAATCAAGGGGCTTGCGACAGGACATGCGGATGACCAATGCAAGCACAGGGATACAAGGATGTACCCCTATACCCGCCCCAACCAACCATCAAGATTGCTTTTGCGTTTTGTTCGGTGAGTGAGATGTTCGGAGGCCCAAATGTCCCTCCCTTTCCCAATCCCTTGTTTATCCCCTTTTCTTTTAAGTCGGCAACCTATCCATGCGTCCTCAGGTATTATGGATGTTTATGGGTGGCGGAGATCACTTACCATCAAGTACTTTCTCGTATGTTGGAGATGCCATTTTTTATATTGTATTTTTTTAGTTGATGACTATAAAAATACCACAAAACATTACAGAAATGGAGCAGAAATGGATAAATGGATGGATATTCAAGTGCAGTCATGCTTACGAACAAGTCATATTTTCCTAAAGATTCATATAGAGTCCAGGGAGTTCCATACAATTTTTGGCACGAAATCCCTTTTCTCAAATAATACTTCAGAACCCCATAGCCAGATTACTTCAAAAATCCTATCTTTAGTTTTTTCCCAATTGATACAAAATACTTACCAATTTAATAACAATGCGGTTTTCGTTATATGTCGACACCTTTGGGAATCCCTGATATAGACCTAATCACGGCGTCGCAATCCCAATCAAGCTGGGGAGGAGGTAAACTGATTGATTCATTCGTTAACTGATATCGCACTAACATATTACGTTTCTGAGATAGATGTCGATCTAATCAGATCGATGTTTAAGCGATATTGAGTAAACTTTACAAAAGAGTGATTTGAAGTTCAAAATCATAAAAAGTTATCTAATTATATATTATGTACTAGCTGTGCCTGCGAACTTCGTTTCGCCATCAAAAAGCTTTCATTCAAACTATTTGGGCCCATTAGGGGTTGAAATTTAAAGAAAAAAATACCCTATGTTTAACCCTCGGTCATCAATTATATTTGTGCCAAAATTCATTGAAATCGGTTCAGCGGTTTAGATTTTTCATACAAACTTTCATCACCTTTTTAAAACCTTCAGGGGTTGATTTTTGAAAAACATAGTAGCCTATGTCTTATTCTGATGTATAAGCTATATTATTATAAAGTTTCATTAAAATTCATTCAGTAGTTTTTACGTGAAAGAGTAACAAACATCCATCCATCCATACTTACAAACTTTCGCGTTTATATTAGTAGGAAGTTAAAAGCATCGAAATTCGACAATTAGATAATTTAAAAGCGGGCTACGACGAAAGTGATTACCGCTGCTGGATTCAAATCCCCGTTCCAGGCAATCACGGATTGTGTTTAAGTTTAACGGATTAGAATTTATACCCGATGTGACGATTGGCACGCCACTTATCATAGAGTAGAAATAAGCTCTGTGGACAATAGATGTCCTCTGTATACCCTTTACGGGACAGAGGCGTGAACTTACGTTCCGTTGGTCGTTGACTTATATCAATGTCACTACAAAATTAGTCAAA
This sequence comes from Amorpha juglandis, assembly GCA_949126905.1. Lineage (NCBI taxonomy): Eukaryota > Metazoa > Arthropoda > Insecta > Lepidoptera > Sphingidae > Amorpha > Amorpha juglandis. The sequence continues at coordinate 15,217,094 of OX421376.1, forward strand.
ATAACAATAATTAGAAAGTCATCTAGTGTACACAAATAGACTTTCGGGTCGCACCATGACATGTCACTCATGTGGCACTCCCTTTCAACAATAAAGTGTGGCTGTATTAAAAACTGGGTGAGTCAAAATGCCGAATCACCCCCCCACGATACAGGGTGTCCATTAACTTTTTGCGTGCGCCATTACGGCCGCCGCGCCGCGAATGTTTTCCGGCCAACCTGTATAAATGTTAATACAGCACCCTGTATAGCGGTTAATCTGTTTTGAATTCGTACTTACTTTTAAAAGCCGGATACGCATTGGCGCTAATTTTCTCGCTGTATTTTAAATCATTTTTCTTTGAATAATTTTATGATAAATAAGTGTAAGATTATGAAAGGCCATTCATTGGTCGGGACGATCATCTGAACTTCTCCTTGGTGGTAAATTTTAATATTATTATTATTTTATATATTTCTTTCCTATTGTTACATGCGTGTATGTGTGCCACGTGTATGCATTTATATCTTCTTTTTTATACGAGTACAGCAAAGTGACTGCACTACACCTGATAGTAAGTGCAAGCCAAACATTAAGTTTATCGGTGGTCACCAGAGTCATGTCGGCCTATATAAATGTTTCTTCCCTCTTCGGAGAGTACAAATAGTGGCCCTGTCGACCTACCATACCACATATAGTCAAAGCTTTATTAATTTCGAAATAAAAACTAATATTTACGAAACAAAATTAACATCGTATTTTCTTCAGGATAGTAAAGGACTCTAAGATAACATTTTTACTAATGTGTTTTTCTACAACTTATCACAAAAACTGCTCATATCCATGGGAAAGTTCTTTCCAAAATTCATCAAGCTAAAAAATATACTCCAATAGGTGAGCAACAAAAAGCGAAAGTATTCTTTAGTATGAAAAAGGCTCACAATAACGTGTAACCTTATTTTGATAGGTAGGCATTTTAATTAAACGAAATTCTAGAAATATGTGAAATAAATTAAAATTTAACTTCGAGGTAAATGTTAGAGCTCCATTGTTAGCTACACATGGCCTACATACTAGCATACAAAGTGGTTTAAAATGCCTACTTTTTGTGCTATTTAAAAAAAAACACGATGATTTGTAGGATCAGTAGTTTAGCTACAGTTGTGAAGTTTTGTCCAAAGATTGATTTCATTAAAATTTCGTAAAAAAACATTTTTTTATAGCATAGACCGGCAACATACGACCTGCAACATAACGAACAAGTGGGTCACCTGATGGTAAGTGATCTCCACCGTCCATGTACACCCATAATACTAAAAGAATTATAGGCGCGTAGTCGACCTTAATGGTAAGGGATAATAAAGGGCTTGGGAAGGGGAAGGGGATTTGGGCCTCCGGATATCTCACTCACCGTACGAAACGCAGAATCAAGGCGCTACTTTACGTCGGTTATCAGTGAGACAGTGGTAACGACCCGGTCGAGCCAGCCTATTCATGCTGTAGACAAAAATATCTACCGCGTGACTCTGCACTACACTACTACACAACACTCACTCGACATCTATCTTAGAAACGTAAACGAGGTGGTGTGGATGGAATTTAAAGGTAACTGTTATCACTCTTGTTGCTCTTCAGTACTATATATTTTCATTTACAGGAACATTCCTAATAATAACAGAAGACAGTCGAGGAACCAACTTAGTAGCGTTTGTGTGGCGTTTAGTACAGTTTTAAATTCCGAACAAATCTCATTAATTTTTTCAAGTAAAAATGTAAGCACCATTGTGGTTTAGTGAGATGGAACAATCGCATGTTTTCATTGTAATGTTTAGAGTCGTGTTTTTCTTCGTGTATTCTATAATAGGATTTTTGACAGTGCTTTACAGGTCAAACCTAACGACTGTTTTTTTATTATGGTAGAAAATAATATGATTTATATTGTATAGGAAACAAACAACTGTGTGTTTTATATCAAGTATTGTGTTTATGTATTGGAAATACAGAAGTTTACAATTTTATTGGTAGATTTTACTTTATTCTGGCATGGCAATATTAGTACATTGTAGTAGAAGTACAAGGCAGTTCGAATAGAATATCGACCGTTAAGAGTCATTGCGTCCTTCGACGATAACCTGAATTATGTCGGCTCTAAATTGCTGGATATACACTAGCTAATCCCTAAACGTGACTTGAAGAGATGACCCACTATGTTTGGTTTTACAGCATTGATACGGTGGTGGTTAGTCGGGTACAAGTGACAGTTGCAGTTTTGTCTATAGCCTAAATATGTCTATAGCAGTGTTTCCCAACCTTTTTTAGGCCATGCCCTACCTTTACATTGGTTTTGTTAAATTTGTCACCGATATCTAGCATTGCATTTTAATAACACGAAGCGAAAGGGTTAAAGTCGTGTCGAGTCCATTTTTAAATTGCCCACCTTAACAATCAAATTGCCCCCCTGTGGGGCGTGGGCTCCACGTTGGGAAACACTGGTCTATAGCATAAATTACCTGCGTGTTGCTTTTGTGAAGGCGGTAGTCACGCATAGATTTATGTTATAGTATTATTAGCTGTTTGTAGGATATTCATATCCACCCGGATAGTGACCACTGTACACATAGTGTTAAAACCTGCCATAGTGACCCACACACCTTCTGTGGATTGCGTTCCAGGATCAGCCAGTACATATCGGGTTCTCTACAGGAGCTTGCGGCAATATTTGATGGTTGGTTGGAGCGGGTATAGCGGTACATCTTTGTATCCCTGTGCCTGCATCGGTCATCCGCCTGTCACAGGCCCCTCGATTTGCTTCTTCCCTCTTCGGAGTGTGAAGAAGCATTTATACAGGCAGGTATGATTCTGGTGACCACCAATAAACTCATTCTCGGTGGTCAGATGTTTTTGGACTGCACTGCGCTTACATATAGAATGCAATATCATTGTTTGGCACAAACGATCTTTTGCGCAGTTGACATAAAATGCTACCAATGTTTATCATGATAACTATATTATCATAGCAATTAAACTGGCTCAAGTTATCAGTGTCGCGCGACAAAAATAAATATTTACATGGAACTTTACCAAAATAGGTACGTTTCGTCCAAACAAAAGAGGAGGGTTAGCAACTACTATAATATTGGCACGCTTATCATTAGATAATTTTATAAAATGTACGGAATTTTTATAAACTTTCCTTCCTTCCTACCTACCTACTTTCTACCTTCCTTTCTTCTTACCTTCTAACCTACCAACCAAGACTCCGCGGTGGCCTTCTTCGGCGCATGTGGAGCAGTCCCGGGGTGGCCTTGGAAAAGCCATGGATTGCTAGCGGAACCGTCCCTGCGCGGTGCCGCCTAGCGCCTAGCCACGCCATGACCTCCGGCTGCCGACCATGGCGGCGACCACGGTCGGCAGCGAGAGGTCTGCTCCGACGACTGTCCTGAGAGCGCTGCGCTCGTCGTTCCAGGCTGGACACTACTCGAGAGTGTGTTGAGCCGTGTCCTCGCGGCAGTTGCCACAATGGTGGCACACGGCGGAGTCCTCTTTTCCGACTATCCGACAAAGGTACTAGCTGAAATTCCTTCCTTCCACCTGCCTTTTTCCCACCCGCTATGGGGTTGGCGAAACATGCTTTTTTACACATGTTACAGAATTATTTAGCCTTTAGTTTTCATAACCGGCCACCTGCCTGACGTCCAACACTCTTAGGAAAAGAGATGATTAAGCGATTGGGAAGGAGACGGGGATTTGGGCCTCCGGATATCATACTCACAAAAACGCAACACCAATCTACTGCTTCATGTCGGTTTCTGTGAGACAGTGGTAAAAATCGAGCTGGCCTATACATGCTGTAGACAAAACTGTTTACAGTGTGGCTCTACCACTCATATAATGAATAACAAGAAGCTTTCAAGGCAAAGTCTAGTACTTTTGCTAGGTCCCTCGTATGCTGGGGGCCGTCTGGGTAGGTACCACAGCTTAGCCTATTTCTGCCGCCAGACAGCAGTGTGTAAGCATTGTTGTGTTCCGGTTGGAAGGACATTGAAGCCCGTGAAACAATTCCATTATGAGACTTAACATCTTATGTCTCGAGGTGACGAGCGCAGTCCAGTGATATACAGTGGTTTGTAATTCGAAGTTCTGTGTGGTGTTGCTTCTGTTTACGGGCAGGCATTTACTATAAGGCGAGCGACCTGATTGTCCCTCATTCAGGCAAATAAAAAAAAAATTGTACTACCATTGCAAGGTCGGTCGCTTATAAACTGAACGACATTGAGTGGGAACATTGTAATTATGTACATCATCATCATCATCATCATCATCAGCCACAAGACGTCCACTGCTGAACATAGGCCTCCCCCAAACATTTCCGCACCGACCTGTTGGAATTATGTACTATGTAATTATGTACTATATAATGTACATGTAAATGTACATTAGAATGACCTGTTGGAATTATGTACTATGTAATATAAATGTTGTACTATGTAATGTACATGTATATGTTTGTTGCGTGATTATTTTACCAAAAAACAAATTAAAACTTTGCATGGGTTGAAATTGTTAAAGTTTAATTTGTTTTTGAAAGGGCGTTCTTGTCATTAGAATTTTCTAATGTTCTTTTACCGAAAGAGATTAGTTTGTTCTTTTGATTGGTTGAAGATGTTTATTTTTTTAGTTACACTTACGCCTGAACTTTTTGGGGGTAAGTAAAGAACTAGTGCACTGATTCACCGAGTTTATTTCTGAATTACAAAGTATTACCAGCAAAATAGCAGGTGGTAGGCGCTGTAACATTAACATTTTTGGACAATCTACACCACAGTCCATCCCGTGACCAAGAAGCCTGAAAAGCTGTCCAAACGTCGGGATCAAAATTAATAAAAAAACTACGATAAAATCCGTTTAAATTAATCTTGATTGTGTTTTTACAAAAGGGTTTCTTTTTCTTATTATTTTCTATTGCATATAAAATTTGTTACAGGAAACTCCCCTATTAGCTTGTTAGTTTAATATGAACTGTGAACACAAATATTTATAATAAAATCACAAACTAATGCCCTTACAGTAATTCAGGTTACTCGTTACAGTGTATTAGAATTCTGTTCATGTTGTACCAAAGTAATAATTGAGGTTAACGCTTGCCACAATATGCAAGCAATGGCGAGTGTAATAAATATGATTTTCTTCAGGATAAGCCACCTTTGGCGGGGTCAGTCTATGGATGGGTGCCCGCTAAGTGGTATTTCAACTGAGCGTATCCGTGTTTCGGAGGGCACGTAAAAAGTCGGTCCTGGCTGTTATCAACTGATAGCAGTCGTTTAGCCAAGTCGGAGGCCTATGGACGGCTTAAAAATTTTGACACTAGATTGGCCACTACCCATTTGATATAGAATAGAATCGGTTTACTTGTGATTACATACACTTTCCATCTCTTCTTAATAATAATAATAGCTCTGAAATATACAATACAATACAAAACTCTTTATTGTATAACCAATAATCACTTAAAATAATTAACATAGGACTACTTAATGGTTTTGCAATGGGCGGTCTTACCGCTACGAGAGATCTCTGCCAGACAACCTTTGGATGGACAGAAATTCAAGTAAAAGAAGTCACGGTTCAAATATACATCTAAATATACATCTTCCAATGCTGACCACGGGCCTTCTCTAAGGAATGAGAGGAATTAGGCTCGCCCCACATCGTGGGACGGAGATTCACTCGGCGATATATAGGTGTACTGGCTACACCTCTGCCTACCTCTACGCGGATTATTCAGTCGTGAGTGCATATATTAATCAAATACATTTCAAAACACTTACACGCTTCTACTTCAGCCGTTCTATAACTGCTTGCCGCTGTCCACTTATGGTCCAAACCGTTTGGCGTAATGTCCATTTGCTCCCTTAATAAGCCCAATTAACGAAAGCCGTATGTAAGTGTAAATGTAAAATTGTTTCATTATGTGCTATTTTTCTGACAAAACCATCTGATACCCTGTTTTGTGTATCGTTAGACTCTGTTATTTTTGATCCCAAAAAAAAAGTTTGACCTATTTATTTGTCTAGTAACACAAACAAATGAATTTTACAGTCTTAAATGGCTGTAGGATATTCATATTCGCACCGATAGAGACAACTGTACACATGCTGTTAAAACCTGCCATAGTGATCGACACACTTTGTGGATCGGCCAGTCTATATCCGGTTCTCCCGAGAGACTTGCGACATGGCTTGATTGTTGATTAGGGCGGGGATAGAGGCACATCCTTGTATCCCTGTGCCTGCATCGGTCATCCGACTGTCCTGTCGCAAGCCCCTCGATTTGCTTCTTCTTCTCAGAAGAGGGAAGAAACACACTTTTTGCAAGAAGACAGCTTCCGTGGCGCGTTGGGCGAGTAGCCGCCTGTGAAGTGAGAGGCCATGAGGTTTGTGTGGTCCACAAATATTTGTTTTGGGTCTGGGTGTTATTTCTTCTCAGAGAGGTTGACATAAAGTAGGCGGCCGATCTTAAAAACTACAAGCCAAATAACAGGTCAAGTACAGAACATTTAAGTATTTACTAAGACTAACTAAGATTATGGGAACTTTGGAATAACCGCCGAGCTATGTGCTGGCAGGAAAAGGCACACCAACAAGCATGGGAAACGGGAGGGAATCCTTAAATGTTGGGATTCACGGACTTGGGTGGAGGATATACCAATCGGGATAAGGGCAGCAGGGAGTAGGGCCAATTAACAATAATCTGTAAGGATTTTAAAGAAGATGTGCCGTGGACCTTACTGGCAGGAATATCAGAAGAAGAAACATTCGAAGAGCGACGCAATGCGACGAGACAAGTCACAGAGATGTATACACAGGGCCGGGTGTTCGATTTCCGTTGCGATCGTGGATTAATGTCACTCCGTGATATAATGTTTACCTTCCATTTAGAGCCGGGAGCGGGATATGTTCATAAGTCGGGCGTGGATGTGTTATTTGGTATTTCTTTTTAATCGACTTCTATTTGTATGTTAATTAATGTCGATTATTTGATGATTGAAATATTCTCTATACAATTCAATGGACAGTTCTACGAGTAAAAGTATTAGCTTCTACGAGAGACTTTCGGTCTCACAACACCCAGACCCCGAGACAAATATCTGTGGATCATACAAATGTTTGTTTCGGTGCGGGGATCGAACCCGCGGCCTCTCGTTTCACAGACAGCTACTCGCCTGCTGCGCCACGGATACTAATATTACATTATTACTAGCTTTTACCCACGGCTTCGTCCGCGTGAAAGTGTTTTTTTTTTTGGATAAAACGTATGGATATTCATATCCGCCTGGATAGCGACCACCGTACACATGGTATTAAAACTTGCCATAGTGATCCACACGCCTTGTATGGATTGTGTTCCGGGATCAGATAGTGTTTATCCGGCTCTCCTAAAAGGCTTGCGACATGACTTGATGTTTGATTGGGGCGGGTATAGGGTACATCCTTGTATTACTGTGTCTGCATCGGTCATCCGCCTGTCCTGGCGCACGCCCCTCGATTTGCTCATTCCTCTCCGAAGAGCGAAGAAGCATTTATAAAGACCGGTACGACTCTGGTAATTACCGATAAAACTCATTTTTTGTTGGTGGTCGCTGGTTTGTTGGATTACACTACGTTTACCATCAGGTGTAGTGCAGTCAGATTGCCGTGATCGCATAAAAAAAAACAGGCAAATATCATCATCATCATCATCAGCCACAAGACGTCCACTGCTGAACATAGGCCTCCCCCAAAGATTTCCAGACCGACCTGTTGGAAGCGGCCTGCATCCAGCGACATCCTGCGACCTTTATCAGGTCGTCCGTCCACCTTGTAGGTGGACGTCCAACGCTGCGCTTGCCAGTACGTGGCCTCCATTCCAGAACCTTGGGGCAGAAAGGTTCAGGAAAATAAGTTAATCGTAATTACCAATAATATTTACTATTCCACAATAAATTGTGCCAGTCAAGCGAAATCGTTTCTTTCACTCTCAACAACCTTAACAGTAATGAATATAGTAATTGATTTCAGGGAAGAATAATAAATGTACGCAAATTAGCGTGTATGTAGGCACCAGGCAGACGGCTTGTGGTGTATTAATAAACTAGGTAATCAATAATACTGGCATAGACGCGATAGTTCGCCATTTGTACTTATGGAGCAATAACAACATATTATGCAGAAGCGTATTAGAACCGACTTCATTATTTTATTTTATTTAATTGAATGACGAGTCGAACAAGGCGCTCGCCTGATCGTAAGCGCTACGCCTACCCATAAACAGAAGCAACACCACACAAAACTTTGAATTACAATGCAATGCATGGCACTGAACTGCGCTCGTCACTCCGAGACATTACGTCTCTAATGTCCAGTAATTTCACTGGCTTCAATGTCCTCCAAACCGAAACACAACAGTGCTTACACACTGTTGCTTGGCGGCAGAAATAAACAAAGCGGTGGTACTGACCCAGACGGCCTCTCGCATACGAGGGACCTACCACTTTCTTTTTACAGTCCACGTATTCACAACGTTCTCTTTCAACAACGCATATCAAAATTCTCGATTTTTTTCTATCCACTTCCACTATAAAAATATTTATTTATTTGAACTTTATATACAAAACATGTATAAAGGCTGACTTAATGCCAGACGCATTCTCTAACAGTCAACCTACAGTGATGCAGAGACGAGACAATGTGGGTGTATAAAAGTTATAAAAAAATAAAACAATATCAGATTTTAATACATAAATCTACAGATATATATCTTAATACTCATATGTATAAACTCCTGAACTGTATATATCGAGAATTTCAACGTTTTTACGAGTCTCTTCTTTATTGTATTGGAGATTTTTCTATCTTGACAAATCCTCGACATCTTATTCATATCTTGATCATCTCCGAATTTCTCTGTCAATGAACTCAGATACACGAACTCATTTCATCGATCAGTTCGCTAATTTCACTAAGAAGAGGTAATTGATAAACCTGTATCTATATTCTTAGGAAAGACTTTAAAAAATAATAGGGCACAAATAACATGAACATTTTCAAACCAATTTATGCTATTCACAGAGAACAAACCCGTGTCAGGATTAACCAATTGTAGGCTTTACTTTAACTGCACTTGTATACACGCTTAGTTTGATTAACTACGACAGAATTACTACTAATGTAACGGTCAGTCAAGCAGAAGACTTGACTACGATAATAACGACCACGACGGTCCTTACCACGCGACGTCTGAATGCGAACTGTTCCTGTCAAGTCGTGCGCCACTCTTTTATACATTATTTTAGGCGTATCTACCCGACGACAATTTTATAAACACCGATCGCATAAATTAATAAAAATGAACACCTAACAATATTCTATTGATAGAGACATACCTCTACCAATTTTATTTACTTCATGGCTGTTTCATAAATGGTACTACAAAAGGGACCTCAAAGCCGGATTTCTTGTTAAATTGTCTGGATCGAGCCACGTGCTGCGAGAGTACAGTCTTATCCGTACAATGGCTTCGAATACATTTCTATTTGTATCTTTAAATGGTATTGAGTTCTAGGTATTGTGTCTGGGCGTAATGCAAAGTTGTATTGCATAACCACTGGTGTAAGCTAGGTTTATCTAACTACCTTATGAAATGTTTTTTTACGCAATCATTTAAAGGATTCAAGTGGTGAATTTTATAACAGAAAGCACATTATGTATTATTTTCATTTCAATGTAAAGATGAGGTAGGTTACGCATTTATAGGAAATTTTAAATTTTCGAAATCTTTATTTAACACAATAGTTAAAACAATTTTAAGTATTGAGTGGTAGAGCCACGCTGTAGACTGTTTTATCTACAATATGAATGGGTCGGCTCGACCGGGTCGTTGCCACTGTTTTACAGAAAATCAACTTAAAATAGCAGCTTGCTGCTGCGTTTCGTACGGTGAGTGAGATATCCGGAGTAACTCCCCCTTCCCTTCTCAATACCTTATTATTCTTTTCCTTTAAGCCGGCAACGCGCCCATGATTTTTCTGGTATTGTGGGCGTACATGGGCGTTGGAGATCACTTACCGTCAGATGACCCACTTGCTCACTTCTCCGTCTCGGTGCTGTAGCAGTTTATTGTTGCTATTTCCCTCGTACTCGATCATTAGATTTTAAATATAAGACGACGAATCGCTTTCTAGCAATAAATTAACCATTCAAATTGGTGAATATTTGACGAAGTACTTACACATAGTAAGTATACATAAAAAATAATATGCAGACGAATTAACCTTCTCATTTTAGAAGTCGATTAAAATAGTTAACAGACAGCCACTGTCAGTGGATCTTTATTCTGAATTAGAACCTATGTTATTTTGGCATGTCTCATATTGCCCGTAGGGACTCGCCACGTAGAAGGCTTCAAAATGAATACCTGAAACGTGCCGCAGCACCGTTCAGTACGTGATCTCTTAACTAATTTTATGTAAACTAATCAAGTCAAGAGTAAGTAAAACTACTCTTCATAAGGATTCTGAGCTAATGTTCTTTTGATAAGAAATGAAGATTTAACTTGCCAACGACTGAAAGCATTGAGTTCATAGAAGATGTGTTAGGAGACCGTGTTCTCGAGTCAGTTGTCACAATGGTGACACACGCAGACTCCACCTGGCCGATCCGATACAGGAATAAACAGAAATATCCGTGGCCCGTCAGCACTTGTGTCCTGCACCTGTCAAGTCACCGGCTAGACAGGACGCACTGCCACGATGGTTCTCAAGTCCATACTCCGGCTCTCCAGCCTGGCTAGCCACTTCTGCATAGAAATACTGCTCAGAGGCCAGTCGGGCCCGAACCTTGGGGCCAGCCTCAGCCTGTTATGTAACTGCTCATGGTAAACTCTACTCCTGTCCATATACAGTATAACACCACTCAGAACTTTGAGTTATACTTCATGGCACGGGATTGCGTTAATCACCGCGAAACATAAGATATTGAGTTTCAACATAAAATATTTTTTTATAGACTCAACAGTCACATACATAGTCCCGACCCCACAGTAAGATACGAATCGTGTCGTAGGTATCAAGAACTACGAGAGACTTTCGGTCTCACAACACCCAGACACCGAAACAAATATTTGTGGAGCACACAAACATTGGTCTCGATGCGGGGTCGAATCCACGGCCTCGCGTTTCACAGGCGGCTACTCGCCCGCTGCGCCACGGAGCCTGTCACTTTTCACTGGATTCAATGTGTTACAAACAAAACGTTTCTACGAATATGGTTAGCAAAATAAACGTTACTCACAGGCAGACAGACAGTTAACAATCCATAACAATCTTTTTAAAAGACCGTAGAAATAAATGTTAATTAAATAAATTCGTTTACAAACCGACTCAAAAGCAACAGTGGAGTGTACGAAATTCTGAGCTCTCGTGGAATGTCTGTTTGTGTACATCGTACGCACACAGCTGCGAGATTCAGCGGAATTATTGGAAAAGCGTTTTCTTACCTCATTTCATTGGCAAAAATGTTTTAAACTGAATGCAATGTGTTTTTAAATCACGTTATTTAGAAGGTTCGGTGCAGAATAATGCAAATTATACAAAGAATATAAAAAGACTAATTATTATGCTAAAAGAGAAAATTAAAAGCGAAGCGCGATATTTTTTACCTCTCGGAGGTTGCCTCCGGTTATCTCATTCACTATAAGAAACCCAGTAACGAGATACTTCTCGTAATTTCTAAAATCTCTACTATCTATCTCTCTAATTTTATGCCATAGACCATAGGCGAAATAAAATTATAACGTTGTTTCGCGTATATTAATGACTCACTCGCATTAGAAACATTGCGAACATAAATAAATAAAATAAATAAATAAAAATACCCAACATTCACATACATAATCCTGACCGCACAGTAAGATACAAGCTTGTGTCGTGGGTATCAGGAACTACGAGAGACTTTCGGTCTCACAACACCCAGCGACCGAAACACGCGGCCTCTCGCTTCACAGCCGGCTACTCGCCCGATGCGCCACGGAGGCTGTCATCATCATGGTATCTCAAGTGGATTTAGATAGTTTTTTTTTACTCTTGGATGAACTACAACGGTCCCTGCTAATGGTATACTGGCGACTCCTGCAGTATCTCATCCCAGGGCCAAAGAGGAGGGGAAGGATCAAGGGATGGGAAAGGTATAGGAAGAGGGGGTAAGCCCCCTCGGGAGAACTGGATATACACTGGCTGACCCTGGAACGCGACCCACACAAGGTAAATATGGCAGATTTTAAGACCAGTATACGGTGGACGCTATCCGGTGGTTTTAACTAGTCATACAACACTCTTAGCTAGTGGTATCGTTTAACTTTAAAACACCTGACGCACCACCAGAGCTACGGTTAGGGGTACGGTGGGTCTGAACAGTGCTATTTATACATCATACAAGATTCATCCAGTATTTTTTTTTTTTTTTTCATGTGGGGCTCTATGCCCCACTCTCGTCCCTCTGATATTATTTTTCAGAGTTTTTACCCATCTGTAAATTCTCAACATTTTTTATTATAAAAACCCCGTAGTAATGCAAGAGTAAAAAAGTATAATATACAAAATACATAAGTAACAAAAAATAAAAGAAATGCACACATTTTAGTGTTTGTCTGCATTAATACGGCTATAAAGAGTACAGAGACATTAAAAATTTTATTTTACACAATAAAAACATACAATTGTAAAAACAGATCACACATCTTGTGATTGTCAGTGTCTCTGTACTGTCCTGAAAAATCATTCGTCCGACAACTACCATAAAACAAATTATAAAATCATTATAAGTATGCCAATAAAAACACATTCTTAGAAAAGAAGCTTAAACAGTCACAGTGCATACTTATTACTAAAACACAGTTTTTACACAATTATTAGGATATAGCATGTCTCCTTCTCTAAGAACACACTTTCCTTGGCAACTAAGTTCTCATAATATCATATTAGGAAGCATAGTTGCCCCGGCTATCTATTTCTCGACAACACTTTACATGCTATATCCTTACAATAGCTCAAAAATTTACGTCTTACTGCACCGGTCTCCAGTATTTCATCCAGTATTACTGTATGGAACCTAACCCGCTTTGCAATTTTACACCTCAATGGCATACCTAAATGTACCTTAAATTCCTAGTAAACGTCAGCATTGAAAGCTGTATACGTATAATTTCAATTAAGGTTAAAAATCTCGAACAATTTCAATATACCTTGACGCTGGATAACCTTTCCAACAATGGCTTATGGCTTCGACCCTGGTTGGGGGACTCCAGGGAGCCTTGAAAAAATGTATCGCTACCAAATGCCATTTCAGCTCATTAATAAAACTTGTCACTGAGTTTAACAGCACCATTGTGTCGAACAGGGCCGGATTTGAGATATTTTAAGGGTCTATTTTTTTTATTAATAATGTAAAGATAGTAAGAGTTGTGTTTTGTCTATCTACACTAATATTATAAAGAGGAATGATTGGTATTTTTGTATGTAACGAATAAACTTAAAACTACTGGACTGATTTCAAAAAATATTTTTCGTTCATTATGACTGAGTAACATAGGCTAATTTTTATTCCGGAAAAAGCAGAGCGGGCGGAGCTGCGAGGAAAAGCGAGTATTAAATATATTACAAGAAATACAATAAATTCCGGTTTTAAAAACTAAAAGGCAAATAATTCTGTACATGTGTTAAAAATAAGCATGTTGTGCCGACCCCACCCCGAGTGGGATAAGGGCAGGTGGAACAAAAAGAAGACAAGAATTGATATGCGAAACAATTTAGCACTGAATCTCTGACCAGGTCCCGCCTCGGCAATGTATTTTACATATTAATCTTTTTTATTCTTCCTCTCGGTCACTATCCCGACTTAGTACCAAGGTCCGCCTTAGTAGTACGCCTCCAGTTCGTCCAATCTTGAGCATCCTGCTTATTGGCCCTCATGTCTCCCTCTAACACGTTAAGCCAGCGCTTTTTGGGCGTACCGCGGGTATGACCTAGCACAGGTATATGCGAGCCATCGACGTGCTCCTGAATTACATACTATCGTGACATGCGTTTCGAGAGAGCTTTCCAGAGATCAAATTGGCCCCACTTCCACCCACCCACTTCCTTTTTTCTTTCCATTAAAGTAAAACTCATGATTTTGATAGTATTAAGGGTGTTCATTGATAGTGATTTCTTCCCATCAGGTGAGCCACTTCTTTAGTAACTGGCATTTTTAACATAATAAATAAAACATAAAAGTGAACTCCACTATTTCTGTAAACAATATATGAATATTATTTGGAACTCGTGGGGGGTCGTGGTCTCTTAAGATCATCTAAATCCGCCTCAACGCATTACCGATTTGTTCCACGTGACCTCGCTGTTGCGAGTACATTTCTAAGCATATTACCTTCCTTGCTAGATACGATTGTAGTTTCAGATGAAATAATATTACATACTTATGTATCTAGTTGAGTTTAGTCTATACTCTCGCCTGTTCCATAGGGGTAGGCCGATACAACGGACTTCCACCTCCTACGTTCTTTTCATCGATTCACACTCCTCTTAAAGAGCTTCGGGTTGTACGCACTGGGAAAGATAGATACAGTCAGAGAATTCCAACAATTTCCACCAACTTGTACTTACTCCCATCTGAGTCCGGAATCTTTTCTGTTGCGGGAATCAAACTTGCATCTGCCGTTTTGGTTTCTCCCTGTGCCATTAGTTACAAATAAACAAAGCATTTTTCTCAATAAATTATGAATATAATCTCCATGCGAAATGAGGCCTTCAGGAAGACCTTTACAATTAAATGAATTGATCAAATCAAATCAAATCAAATCATTCAAATCAAATCATTTATTTATTTGTGAAACATAGGTAAATACAGTTCTCAATAATAATTATACATTTATAGTGCGCTATGTTTTGCCACTAGAGCGTACAAATATTAACAATAACAGTTATTAATAATTATTGACTAAGTTTTATCATGCAATATCAACAAATTAATTGAATGTTTAAAAGAAATAAAAACTAACAATACAAATATAAAAATGTCAAAGATAAAAAAATTAGGTAAATAAAATGTCAGTCATAAATTAGTCAAAAAAAGAATGAAATAAATGTCAGTCATCCGAATTTAATTTAAAGTAACAATTACATAATTATTTAATATTTATCCAAATTATTATAAGTACAAATGAACTCATTTCACTGGTTTAATTTTTCTGTAAGAAACTCTGTAGTACTATAATATGCTTTTTTAGTCAGAAATTCTTTTAGGTGTTTTTTAAAAAGATTTACATTAAGCTCTTTAATAGAACACGGTATATGATTATATATAATAGGTGCCATACAAAATACACTTTTATGCATCAGACTTGTGTTAGATTTTCTCACACACAATCTATGGTTGTCGCGTCTGCTACGCGTATTTATATCTGCCAATTTAGGAAATAAACTAGGGTTGGTTTTGACAAATGAACAAACTTCGAAAATGTACAAAGATGGTGTTGTCAATATTTTATGTTGAATAAAATGTGGTTTACACGAGTCAATACATTGTAGACCAAACATAGCCCTGATGCACCGTTTTTGTTGCTTAAAAATTAGGTCTTTGTTCGACGTGTTCCCCCAAAAGATAATTCCATATCTTAGTATGGCACTTACTACTCCATGATATGCTATTATTATAGTCTCTTTACTTACTATTGGGGCTAACTTATACAGCACATAAGCTGATCGACTAATTCTTTTTGCTAATTGCTCTGTGTGACTTTTCCAATCCAATCTTTGATCTATAATTAAACCTAAAAATTTTGATGTATGAGCTTGATTCAAAGTGTTATTATCATATTTTATCTCAAGTGTTGCATTAGACCGTTGACTGAACATCATTAACTTTGTTTTATCAATATTGATTCGAAGATTATTATTATTAAGCCATTTGATTATTAATTCAATTGTATTAGATATGTCATTTTCATAATTTTGTAAATTGTCAGCGGCAATGGTAACTGTACTATCATCAGCAAATAATGACATGTGATGATTTGTCACTTTCGGTAGATCATTTATGTAGATTATAAAGAGAAGTGGACCTAAAACACTTCCCTGGGGGACACCATATTCTATTATTCGTTGATTTGATCTATAGGTTAGTTCAAATTTCGTCTTAGGGTCAATTTTCGTTATTTCTACATACTGATTCCTGTTTTTTAAATATGATTCAATTAAGTTCTCAATACTACCCCTTATTCCGTACGCGTCTAGTTTGCTCAATAAAATATTATGATTTACACAGTCAAATGCTTGTGTCATATCACAGTATATCGAACAGACTGGGGTCCTCTTGTCAACATTTGTAATAACTTTATTTAAAAAGTCGTACACAGCCATATTAATAGTTTTATTTTTGCGGAAACCTTTTTGCTCATTAGTTAAGATGTTTTGCTTATCTAGATATTTATATATTTGCTCATAGATATATTTTTCAAAAACCTTTGAAAATATGGGCACTAATGCAATGGGTCTATAAGAATCCAAATTTTCTTTACTAGATTTTTTTAGCAGTGGTTTTATCACTGTTGTCTTTAAGGCTGAGGGATATGTACCTGATAAAATACATAAATTCATTATATAACTTAAATGTCCACAGATTATATTCGAAACACATTTAATTATTTTGGTAGAGATGCCATCACTTCCTACACTGTTAGTATTTCTTAGTGATCTTATAATAATTTGTATGTCATTATCAGAACATGGAGCTAAAAACATAGAGTTCTTTGGTTTTAAAATATTTTTTGTTACTTGTTTACCCGCACCAATGATCGGTTTTATTTTATCTATAAAATAGTCGTTTAGGGCTATTGCTATATCTTGTGGATCTTTTAAAACTCTATCTCCTAATTTAATATTCTCTATAGATGTTTTAGGTTTATTTTGCTTGGTACTATTAATGATATCCCAGGATGCTTTTGATTTGTTAGATGATAGTTTAATTTTATGAAAATTTTGGGCTCGTTGTGTTAATTTAATGATTTTTTTGTATCTTGCAGTATATTTGCGTAAGATCTTTTTATCTAATTCATTTCGCGAAGATCGGTAGCGCCATAGAAGCTCCCGTTTTTTTTTACTACATATTTTGATTCCACGAGAGACCCATTGTGGTGTTTTATGAGTTTTTATAGTTGTCGTTTTAAATGGGAAGCATAAGTTATAAAATAGTAAGAAAGTCTCCATAAAATTATTATAGGCTATATTTGGATTTTCAGTTTCGTATATTTCTTGAAATTTAATGTTTTGAAGACAGTCCTTAAACTTTTTCATATTATCGTAGCTATAGTCACGCCTTTTTATATACCATTTATCTATAATACATATTTTTTTTATAGGACATTTTAATATTTGGCAAGTATGATCGGATAACCCAAGTTCCATTACCTCAACTGTACATTTATAACCCATATTGTGTGCGAAATTATCGATACACGTCATGCTTTTTAGTCTAGTTGGTTGATTGATAACTAATTTGAAATTAAAATTATGCAAAAGACATTCCATTTCTAGAGTTAGATTATTACGCTTTAACGTATCTATGTTGAAATCGCCACATATTATAATATTACGATTGCGTTTCCTTGTCATGTGTTGTAACAATTTGTCTAGATGGGAAAAAAACATGCTTAAATTATTTGAATTTGGTACTCTATAAATACATACAATAATGGTGCTGATATCTAACATTTCAATTGCACAATATTCAAAAACATTACATATTGCTAAGTTATTTTCATCAGGAATTTCTTTGAACTGGTGACCGTTTTTTACTAAAATACATGTTCCACCTCTTTTACTCATTCTACTGAAACACGTCGCCAGTTCATAATTGGGTATCGAAAGAAATTGTTCATATCCAGACATCATAAAGTGTTCGGAGATACAAATTACGTCAATATTAACTTTTTTCATTGAAAGTTCATGAAGGCAAACTGTTAGTGCATCAGATTTATTGAGAAGTCCTGCAATGTTTTGATGAAGAATATGTATAGTATTTTCATAGAAAAAACTGTTCGTTAGCAAGTTTTGGTGTTTTAATTTCATCAGTGTCTAATGAGACATCTCTTTTGATTTCACATATGTAGTTTTTGATATCTTTGAAAATGATTTGCGTCCCGTAATTGTTTAATCGTCCGGTATATTTGTCAAACGTGGAGAAGTCATTTTTTAGGTTCTTATTACTGTCCAGAGGATATGCATATCCGTGGGTCAAAAGGTCCAGATAAAGTAGATTATTGAAATTTTCTATTCTTGAATTATACATGTTCATATAGTAGCCATATTTGTAAGCCGGTGTACAGATAATGATATTAGTAGATGTTATTTGTTGTAGTATTGTTCGTATATTGATTACTAGTTGAAAATAGTTATTGGTTGAGATAAAATCGTTTTCTCCAATCAAAATAATACAAAAATCTTTCTTTGTAAATGTTCCTATTTTATTTTTTATACCATGCAGCATTTGTTCTGTTCTTGTGTGTGTCATTAAATAGTGGCATATTATATTATTTGAACTGTCGTTTAACGTGGAGTTTGCGATATCGGTTATTTTGTTTTTATTATTACTACTGATGATACAAATTTTTGATTTTTTCGTTATCTGCTGCATTTGGTTTTGACATGTTGTATTATTTATTAAATCATCATTATTTTTATTTTTAAGTACATCGTGGGATGATGGTGTTAATGAATTCACAGTCTCTTTTAAAGGTATTGGTGATTTATTTGTAGGTTTATTGATGGTTTGGAGTTTCTTAATAGGAGTTTGTTTTTTTGTTTTTGCTTTGACAGGACTGGAAGTAATTGTTTTGAGCAAATTATTTTTTTTAAGCAGATCTTCGTTCATTTGCCTAAGACTACTATTCTCTAAGGACAGGGATTCAATTTCTAGGTGCGCACTATCTAGTTCCTTGGTAAGTTTTTGAATTTTTTCTCTCAATATTAGTAATTGTTGTTGCTTAATATCATCACTTGATATATCTGGCAAGCTAGCCGTTGAGTCATCGAATGTAAGGTTGCTTTCATTAATGTTATCAGAATTTGATACCGTACGATTGCGACGAAACGTAATATTATCTACATAATCCATTTTTGTTTTTTTTTTTTTTTATGTATATTTACTTATTTACTTTCAATTGAGTGGCCACGTTAATTATGGTTTTTAAACAAATTCAAAAAGTGGTGAT
This sequence comes from Amorpha juglandis, assembly GCA_949126905.1. Taxonomy (NCBI): domain Eukaryota; kingdom Metazoa; phylum Arthropoda; class Insecta; order Lepidoptera; family Sphingidae; genus Amorpha; species Amorpha juglandis. Next base: position 15,236,369 of record OX421376.1, read on the forward strand.
TTTGCGTAGGTCTCGAACTCAGGATCTTAAACTCGGTTTCACGCTTGCGAAACGATTTGTTACCACCTGGCCAAACGCCTCCGTTGTAAAGTTGTTGAAATTAGTGATTTATACTATTCTGTGATTCATTTTATTTGATTAAAATATAATGACGGTCAGTACATTCGAATTGCAGGGTAACTGTCAACAACTATTCTTTTTTTCCTTTAAACATTCTATAATAGCTTATATTGTTTTTTTATGATATTATTAGCACTAAAATCACTTTAACTGTTCCTTCGTATTGTTTAATATCTTGAATCAACACTTGGTCTGATTAAAAAAAGACACTGTACATACCGGATTTTAAAACACTTTTTTCGTCACTTTTAGAAGAGATATTCCGGAGATAACACTTTCACATGATGTTTGACCTAGCTTTTATAAGATTTTCCGGTTAATTGCGTTTTACATGTAATTTAGTTCAAAAAACAATTTAAAATTACACGGAGCCGATGTTATTCGTGGCACTAGCGCCACCTAGGTCTGATTCGACTGCCCTCGAGGTGTGGAATGCAATTCTACCTTGGAGGGCCTCATTTAAATCTCCTTTGTTCCTCAGAATTGTTTTTTTAATAATTTACACAAAGGGAGCACCATCTTCGCCTTTGGGACCTTTGTTTTCGGTACAATGAAATGTTCCTTATATTTTACTTGATTTTCATCATGCAACGTTCTCTGGGGATAGGCAGCGTGTATTCTTTGTTTTCCTAAATAAATATTTGATTATCCTACTTTATTTATAGTACTTTACGTCTTTCAGTTCAGAACGCCGTTTTGAATAATACAGTTTTCAATAACATCCGTAATGGAAGCAGCAATAGCTCAGCGGGGAGTTGTACGAACTGTCAAAATGAAAGTCGCAGGTTCGAACCCAGCCTCTAGAGCATGCACTTCTGACTCCCATGTTACGTGTATATTAATTGTTAAATATCGCTTGCTTTGACGGTGAAGGTAACATTGTGAGGAAACCTTAGAAGTCATAAGAATTTCGATGAATCCAATAAAATTCCATCGTGTTCACTATTACTTACATTTGTAGGTGTTGGTTGCTTATCCCACTTTTCACAATGCATATGATCACGGCATAGCGATAGCACTTGAAACCCAGCACTACACCGAGATAACGGTAGGCAGAAAGCAAGCAAAAAGTTTGTTACATTCAGTGCCAATTCCACCAAATAATCTGAATCCAATCTCCAAGCGATGCATCCTGTAAAAACAACATGAACGTATTAATAGAAATGAGTATTAAAATTATGATAAAACGTAAAATCGAATCATTCAGGAGTATCTCTAGATTTACTCTCGGACAAAACTTTATTCTGGGTCGGGTTTGGTCGCATCAATCCTAAGATCCTGTAAATAAACAATAAACAATAGGCGGCGTCGGTCAAATTTTCACAGACCCAAGCAAATTGGACCTTTCGTAACTCAATATTGTATAGTGAAAACTTAATTAAACCAGCTTTTGTTACTAACTGTATCGTAAATGATTAATAGTCAAAATTTACGCTTCCCTCGGGATTTCGTAACGATCATTTAAGCAACATCAAAATGGATTGTTATTTTACTGTTTAAGATCATTTGTGTGATCGTTCTGTGAGAAGGATGGGTTGAAATTCCAATAGTTACCTTAGTAATTGTATTTGAATTATACTGAGTATATTTGATACGATTTTATTATCAACGGATACTTCTCTGTTTATTCTCTGTTTATGGCAGGCGTGGCGCTTACCATCAGGCGAACGACTTGTACGTCTCGTCATTCAATTATCTACATACCCCATGACAAAAGAGGCAGGAAGAACAGCAAAGAGTAACGTTGTTCCGATAAGGGTATTTCAATAGTGCAATTGAATTTCTTTGACAAAACAAGATGCCTTAGAATGATGGTGATTTGCATATATTTGTGTCACCGCTGAGCGTTGTGAGACCGTAGTTCCTGACACCTACGATACAAGTTAATCTAGTGTGTGGTATTACAAAATATAGCAGTATTCTGCATATTTTACTGCCAACTCTTGATGTTGGTATCGCCAGCCCCTCTCGAAACCATATTGTGGAGTTCGGAACAGAGAGTTAAGACCGAAAAAGTCTGTTCCTGTCTGTTGCTGTTTTTCTGACCGTTTCTCTCAGTAGGGTTTTAGGTGTGTGATTGAGTTAATTTATTTATTTATACCATCATTGAATCGGTTACAAGTTTTAAGCCAAAAGGAAGATAGGATTCGTTCCTCATTTAGAAACTAAATACCTTGAGCTTAAACCTGAATCCAGGAATCTAGAAATTAATTAATAATTTTACAATACTGTTATACTTGTTAGGAAAAATTAATCAAGACACGATACTAAGGGAATCAACAATTTAATTAAGGAAATTGAGGACTCTCTGATTTTAATTGGAAATATAAGAGCGTGTCGCGGCACGTCTATCTGGGAAATTATATGCTGCTGGCAAAGATGGAAATCTGACAAGTCTTATTTTGCCTAGCTGGATTTTAATATTTCCAACTCCTTCCTAATTTTTTCTTTGATTATTTTCGTTGCGGGAAGACAATATAGCTTTGCCAGAGACTCGCCGAGCTTTATTGATGGATGTCATCAAAAATACGTGCCACTGTCGCACAGGTGGTCAGGAGCACACGACAGGATCCTGGTGCACAGGAGTTACAGTGGCGGACGTGTGGGCGGGATAGTCGCACAGCTACATTTTCTCGAAATTCATATACTGTCTAGTTATACAGTAACGTGAGGAATGTATGTCAAAATACAATATTAGGATTTAAATTATCATCATAATCATCATCAGCCACAGGACGTCCACTGCTGAACATAGGCCTCCCCCAAAAATTTCCAGACCGACCTGTTGGAAGCGGCCTGCATCCAGCGACTTCCTGCGACCTTTATCATGTCGTCTGTCCACCTTGTAGGCGGACGTCCAACGCTGCGCTTGCCAGTACGTGGCCTCCATTCCTGAACCTTTCTGGAGTCGATGCTATCAATCATCGACCAATAAACTACAATAGAATCAACTTAAACTGGGTTAATTTTATGTTCGGCTCTTTGTTCAAGTTTGTAAGCAGTAGCTGGACATAGTAATCTAAAATATAATAATAATATATCATACAAATGTATGAACCTATTCAAATTAGGTCTGTAACCATGGCGAAGGTTGTCGAATGTTTGGAGGTCATACTGTAGTGTACATGGGATTGTTTATGGTGTGTATTGATTCAGTCTAGACGCTGTCACAATAGTCTACGGTTTCTATGTAAAATAGTTTTGGTGTTTCTGAATAAGTTGAAATGATAACTGGTAAATGATGACTGTCTCAGTGGCACTGGTAGTGCAGTCCTAAAAACTAGCGACCACCGCCAAACAATGAGTTCATCGGTGGTCACCAGAATCATGCCGGCCTGTATAATTGCTTCCCACTTGAGAGGGAAGAAGCAAATCAAGGGGCCTGCGACAGGACAGGCGAATGACCGATGCAGGCACAGTAATACAAGGATGTACCCCTATACCCGCACCAACTAACCATCAAGTCATGTCGCAAGCCCCTCGGGAGAACCGGATATACACTGGCTGTTCCTGGAACGCGATCCATACAAGGTGTGTGGGTCACTATGGCAGGTTTTAACACCATATCTACTGTTGTCGTTATGCGGACAGATATGAATATCCTACCACCAGCTATATACTGAAGTGTCACCATTATGTTGGCCAATAGTGGTACGGAACTACTGATTTAGTGGTACAAATATAGGCATTGTTACCTACTAATTATTATTGTTTACAAGGTTAAAAATTTCCTCGTCTGTGAGAGTGTAGTGTTTTAGTTTGAAGGACATTGAAGCCAGTAAAATACTGGGCATTAGATATTTAAATTATGTCTCGGGGTGACCAGCGCAATCTAGGGCCACGCAGTGCTATGTAATTCAAAGTACAGTGTGGTGTTGCGCGCCTAAACGTCCTGCGCCATAAACAGAAGTTTATGGCACGGGCGTCGCGCTTACTATCAGACGAGCGACCTGATTGTCTCGTCATATAAGATAAAAACAAACAACATCAACCTATTTTATAATATATCCAGCATCTAATAATTAATCAGTGCTAATAATAATCGTCAATTTCCGAACGCGGCCGCAGCCTATCTGATAAGCTTTAACATCGTAATCCTCAGTTCTCTTCTAAAAGTACCAGGGCACCATAGCCCTCATATAGTATGTTAATTCGCAATGACAATTTGGCGGGTAATTTACTTGGAAGGCGGCATAATTTAGCGGGCGTGGCGACCTTGGCGCGACGGTCGATCGCGAGCGACGACACGAAGTTGTCACTATCACGCTACCTGCGATGGGGTTGCCAGGGGTTTCAAAATAAAATAAAATAAATAAATAAATACACCCAACAGTTACATACATAGTACTGACCCCACAGTAAGATACGAGTCTTGTGTCGTGGGTATCAGGAACTACAAGGGACTTTCGGTCTCACAACACCCAGACCCCGAAACAAATAAATGTGGATCATATTTATTATATATTTATATATTTTTGGAACGTATTTTTTTATAGCTTAGACCATCAAACATACGCTCACAATACCAGAAGAATCATGGGCGCGTTGCCGACCTAAAGGAAAGGGATAATTGGGGATTGGAAAGGGGAGAGGGATTTAGGCCTCCGGATATCTCACTCCCCGTACGAAACGCAGCAGCAAGCCGCTACTTTACGTCGGTTTTCGGTGAGACAGTGGTAAAGACCTGGTCGAGCCCGTCCATTCATGCTGTAGAGAAAACTGTCTATAGCATGGCTCTAGCCCACTTATGTTGTAGACAAAACTATCTATAGCCTGGCTACTCATAAATCATAATTGTTTCCAGGATAAAAATTAAAACGTCCAAGTTCACAAATATCCATACTTTTAGGTAAAATATCAAACTCATCCTCTCCAACAAAAAACTCAATGTCGGGATATTTCGTAATCCCTCATGCCTAGCAATACCAAAGTGGTTTTTATCAAATGTTAACACGAAAATAAGCTGCGGGATTTGTAAGTTGCACCACGATTTTTCTTTAAAAGATTAACGCCTTTAAAAACCTTTAGCTAACTTCCAGGATAAGTCTTAAGACTATACTTCTTTTATCTCTAGATTGGTATTCGATAAGGCTTCTGAAGACAAGCCCATAGGATGAGTGGCAGTGGACACGAATTCTAAGGTCGTGAGTTCGTTTAAATAATAATAGCCTTGTATTATACAACGGCATAAAATGGAGGAGGCCTTTACCTTTAGGGGTTTTCATTAAAAAAAAACAATAAAATTAATCAGTCTTAAAAATAAATATAAGAATAAACTAATTTATAAGAATAATAAATGAAATTATAAAAGTGGTAGAGCCACACTGTAGACAGTTTAGTCTACAGCATGAATGGGAATTTTAGGATTGTTTCAATTATAGCATACTAGATTTTTCTCGCGGCTCCGCCCGCGTGAACATCATTTAAATATTATCATCCCCTATTTTGACCCCTTCGGGGTAGAATTTATCAAAATCCTTTCTTAGCGGATGCCTACGTCATAACATCTACCTGCATGCCAAATTTCAGCTCGATCCCTCCAGTGGTTTGGGTTATGCGTTGATAGATCACTATGTCAGTCAGTCACCTTTAAGTTTTATATATTTAGATAAACAAATATTGTAAACTACATGGTAATGAGAAATAAAAAAGGGGCTTAAAAAATACACGTCTCGCTGCTGGCCGTCCCTGGGTTAGAGAAATTTTCAGGTATGCAGGTTTCCTTACGATGTTTCCTTCACCGCTAAGGCAAGCAATAATCAGCAATTAATATACACGTAACGTAGAAAAGCCTAGAATGCTTTTAGAACTGGTTTCGAACTTGCCACTTTGGTCTCAACAGTAGGTACCACTCCCCGCTGTATTTCGGAGTGTGAAGAAGTATTTATAAGGGCCGGCATGGTACTGGTGAAAATGAGTTTTTCGGTGGTCGCTGGTGTTTTTAGACTGCACTACGCTTACCATCAGGTATAGTGCAGTCACTTTGCCATGCTGGGATAAAAACAATCTGGTAGTACAATTATTAAAATAGTACGCTTGTTCGTAATAAACAGTGTTTATATACAATGCTCTGTCATGCAATGTCATGTCATAATGAGGCTTAATTTGTATTTTCTAAACTTCCGTGTACTATTTTTTATAACCGCACTATATGGTCTAAGCTTAGAAACCATAAGGTCGCAGGTTCAAATTACTATGGCTTATCACAATATCTGTTTGAGTTTTGATTCTAAAAATTACATGAGTTGTCCGGTATAGTCAAAGAATCGAATATGTAAGATTTATCCACATTAAAAACAAAGTATACCGTAAGACAAGGATCTAAATTAATTTGGAGGAGAGAGTTGTCTCTAAGCAAATCTGTCTGACTAGCTGAGACCAGGCGAGCGGACTCCCCTATCTGACAGCGTGAACTATACGTTAAACTACGCATATCTTTTTTAATTCTTTTTTTATTTAATTGAATGACGAGACGAGCAAACATATAACTATGAGATGTTATATGATTTACCAGTATGGTAGTTTCAATGTCGGTTGATACATTTCGTAAATATAGTACGTTAGGGCGCATATACACCTACGTGTACTTGTGGTAAATAAAATTCTATGTATGCTCCTAAATATCAAACACGACCCCAAACTTGGCCTTGGTCTAGTCATTTCTGCGCCTCTCCAGGGTTTACACGCTACGTCTAGGCACTACTGGTACAGACTTAGTTACGGCACTGGCAACAGTACACAAAATAAGAATAGTAGCCAACATTATAAAACCAAATAAATATAATGATTTCTTACGTTTACAAGAATGTTACTCATTGAAATAAAATGAATTTAAGCGTCCACCCCGTGACCACGAAGGCTGAAAAGTCTTCGAAACGTCGCATCGGGACCAAAATAAAATAAAAAACCGCGATAAAATCCGTTTAAATTCGTTTTATTCCAAATAAAGATTTCATGCCTTAGTAGTGACAATAAATGGCTAGCTCAGAATAATCCTGTGTTATGAAATTACGTAGCGCTGTTGTTCAAGAGGCACCTAATGTGACGTCTGAAATCAAGCCAACTCATACTGCAGAATATTAAACCCAAAAATAACCACCAATTTAATTTGCCGTTCAAAAATACGTTCTTATTCTAATGTTAATACTTATTTATTTTAAGAATTAGAAAACAGTCCATTATCAAAAAGAGGAACAATTTATTTGATCAATTACATCATACTCTGTACTTTAAAAGGTACGAGCCTTGGAACAAATATTAGTTTTGGCCAGTGAGAATTTATCCAATTACTTTGCTAGATTACATAATGTATATCCAAAAGTCATTTGAACTGGTATTATCAAATTGCACGTACTATTATAGAAACTTGTTAAATAATAATCACAAATATATTTTTTCGTCCATACACCAATTTGGATAGAGCTTTAGACCTACCTGAAGATATATATACAACATCTGTTATCGCGAAGATGCATTCATAAAGTCAGCTATTGCGTAAATTACAATAGTTACACTTGGCATAATGCAAATAGAAGAAGAAAAATTTGTTCAAGATAAAACAATCACAGCTAATGATTTTCCGGCAAAATTGGACAATCTTATAAATGAGATAATTATAAAAGAAGAATACAAAACATATCATGTAGAACGAAAACTGATTTCTACAAATGGGGGAAGTTATTTGGGAATTCTGTACGAAATTGATGTCAAAGGAAAAACGGTGGATGGTGTTAAAGAAACTAACATATTTGTTAAGAATATAGTACCGAATGTAGATAATATGAAGACAGTATCAATAATTAAAGCGTTCGAAATAGAAACATTCGCTTACAAAGAATTGCAAAAAGTTTTTAATGCATTCCAAGACAAAGTGGGAATTCCAACTCAAGAAAGATTCAAAATGGTTAAGAGTTTCGATGAATGCAATCCAGAAGCAATAATCCTTGACAACGTTGCTCGAAAAGGTTACAAAACGGCATACAGGATGGATGTAGTATCATTAAAGTATGCAGAATTAGCTATACAACAACTCGCAAGATTTCACGCACTATCATTCGTGATTAAGGAAAGAGATCCAAACTACTTTAATAACAATATTAAAACTGTAAAGACATCGTTGATTTTTTCTGAAGATTGGCAATGCTTTACGAAGTCCATGTGTGCACTTACTCTCAATTGTTTAGATGATCAAATGAGACAGAAGATGGAAAAGGTGTTTCCAATTTTATTAGATAAACATCCAGGCTATATACAAGACGCTTCGAGATTGGGTTGTCTCTGCCATGGTGATTACAGACCGAACAATATAATGATAAAGGAAGTTGTAAGTATACGTTTATCACGTTGTTGATTTAAATTGAACTGGTGTTTCGATAATTAAATGGTAACTAAACTCAGAATTATTAACATATCTGTACGAATCAGAATTTTGTTTCGTTGAACTCAGTAATCAATTAATTGATAGTTTTAATTAAGTAAACCAACGGCGATAGCCTAGCAAGGTGTGGAACGGACAGCCGAGACGGGTGACGCGGGTTAGATCCCAGTTCTCAGGGCACGCACCGAAATATAGAATAATGATTTCATATGTTTACGCGAATATTACTCATTGAAATAAAACTAATTTAAACGGTTTACCGTGGTTTTTAATTGATTTTGATTTTTGATTTTGTTGATAAATGAAAAACCGCGATAAAATCCGTTGCTCCGTTTGTGTAAATTTTCTTTCCGAGATCAAAATTTCTAATACAGGTCTAGCGGTGTGCTAAATGTCATCCAAATCCGTTCACCTTGAGGCGTGAATCGTGATTAATTAATGAACATCCTAATTCTATTTACAAACTCTATAAGTAGGGCTTAAGATTGGTAAGTTACGAGCAAATATTTAATCACCACCAAAACCGAGTTTCTAACAGATAAAGAATGATAGTAATAGTCCCTGTAGCGCTGTAGGCGAGTAGCCAGCTGTGAAGCGAGAAGCTATGGGTTTGATTCCCGCACCGACACAAATGTTTGTGTGATCCACTAATGTTTGTTTCGGGTCTGGATATTGCGGAACTGCAAGAGGAGTCCTTGATACCTTCGATACAGGTTTAACCTAGTGTGGGAGCAGGTCTATACCATTGGGTATATTTTTTTTATTTTTGTTTTTTTTCTATTCAGAATGGAGACGTGGTCGATCTTATACCAATCGACTTCCAGATATTGCACTTCGGTTGTCCAGTACAAGATCTCTTATATTTCATATATACAGCCACAGATAAAGCATTTAGAAAGGAAAACTTCACGTATCTTAAGAATTTATACTATGATTATGTAAGAATTTTTCTGGATTTTTTTGATATAGACAGTGAATCTGTATATCCTAAGGCAGAGTTTGAAAAAGTCTTCAAAGAAAGGCTGGATTATGGCCTAATGGTGACGATCCTTTTTGGGCCCTTCATGTTTGTTGATGAAGACGATGTTCCAGATATCACTGAGGTTAATATGTCTAATCTTTCATTTAAAGTCGATGATAAATATAAATATCGACTTCGTGAGACACTTGAAGAATTTATCGAATGGGGATATTTAGAAGATTGCTAACTTAATGGAATATTTAGAAAAAATATTACCATTGTTTACTAACACGTTGATCTTGGCCTCCTCTGATGACATAAGTTTGTTACGTTTTTTTAAGTTTTATTACTTTTAAATATTTGTGCTGAATTAAAATTATTAACGACAATCACTTATAAAATATGTATTTCTGTAATTGTTGTACTGAATAAATAAATAAATACTTATATTTAATAAGTATACATACATAGTCTTTTAAATTATTAATTGTCATCCCATTACTCAAGAAAGCACCAGTTCAAACGTTTAAAATTCTGCCGCCATATTTACCTATATTCACGAAATCACACGAGAACTGCCGAGATTACCCGAGCGTGAATGAACAGGTTTGCCCTTGAGTAGCTAGGTGCCGTCATTGCTCGAACGTGCTCGTATTTAATCACATCTTATCTCATTGTATGCAACGAATCAAAACATTATTCGATCTATTTTCATTGTATAAAACAGTTTGTTATACTACAGTTTGTTACACCTATATACACATTTAAGTGGTTTAAATCTTACTGTGCGTGTTTTGTCAGCAGTTATTAAAGCAATCAGTATTGATAACAGAACCCAATTAAGATAATGGCGAATGAAATATTATCTTCAAAATTACAAGACCACATTGATTCTATAGTTAAAAAAGAGGGTTACTTAACGAACAATATAGTGGCACAAAGACTTGCTGCTGACGGGAGTGGTTTTTTAGGAGTGTTATATACAATCGACATACAAGGAAAAACAATAGACGGTGAGAAGGATACTCATATATTCGTTAAAACCATCATTCCTAATCCAGAAGAAATGAAAATATACTCAGTGACAGACGTTTTTAGTCGAGAATCATTTGCATATAAAGGGCTTGCGATAATACTAACAGAACTGCAGAATGAAGCAAAAATACCCGAAGAAGAGAGATTTAAAATGGCAAAGAGTTACGAGGAATGCAATCCAGAAGCAATTATTCTTGAAAATTTAACAGCTAGAGAGTTTAAAATATGTAACAGACTAGATGTGGTGTCTCTTAAATGTGCAGAATTATCTGTTAAGCATTTAGCGAAGTTTCATGCACTGTCATATGTTTTAGAAAAGAAAAATCCCAAGTTGTTTGAGGAAAAAATACAATCATTGCAACAGCCGTTTATTTTTGGTGAAGATTGGTATGGATTTGTAAGAAATATGTTTGGATATTCTATGACGCTTTTAGACAAAGCTGTAAGGGACAAATATGAGCATAAGATTTTAGTAAGAGTTGATAAATATGCAGAATATATGCGAAATCCCACATCAGTAGGGACGTTCTGCCATGGTGATTACAGACATGGTAATATTATGGTGAAGGAAGTAGTAAGTATTAGATATAATAAATATTAATAAGAATGTCTAGGTACGCTCTGCATCCGACTTTGATAAATATTGCTACGTAGTACTATATTTTGTATGAGTGATTGAGTACTGCGTCACGGATGCTGACAAATAATAATGAACTCCATTTACACGGAGAGTTATTATATTGAGTATCGCACGACCGAGGCGAGATAATATGACAGAAAACTGTTATTTACGAGGCCGCATCCCACGATTCCCTTTTTTTTATCCAAGCACGGAAATGTGACTGCACTACACCTGATAGTAAGCGCAGGACAGTCCAAAAATCCAGCTACCACCGACAAACAATGAGTTTATTGGTGGTCATCAACATCATGCCGTCCTGTATAAATGCTACTTCATACTCCGAAGAGGGAAGAAACAAATCGAGGGGCCTGCGACAGGACAAGCGGATGACCGATACAGGCACAGGGATTCAAGGATATTATACCCCTATACCCGCCCCAACCGACCACCAATTCATGTCGCAAGCCTTTCTGTTAGAACCCGATATACACTAGCTGATCATGGAACACGATCCACACAAGGTGTATGGGTCTCTATGGCAGGTATTAACACCACGGGTACGGTGGTCGCTATCCGGGCAGATATGAATATTCTACCACCACCGACAGCTATAAAGTATGTCGTGACACCGTTAAATATGACAGTTTTATTGTCAAATCTCGCCTCTGTCCTCCCTGGAATTGGTTCTAAATTCTATTACTTTATTCTCAGGATAACAAGCCATCAGAAGTAATGCCAATAGATTACCAACTCTTACACTACGGCTGTCCCGTCATAGATCTACTTTACTTCATCTTCAACGGAACAGACCAGGAGTTCCGTAAGAAACACCTTTCACATATCAAAAACGTTTATTATGAGACTATGGATCAATTTTTGAGAAAATTCCACATCGATGTGAATACAATATGGACGAAAGACGAATTCGAGAAGATGTTCGCTGAAAAATTAGACTTTGGACTTATTATCAATGTATTTTTCACGCCGGTTATATTTGCCGATGCGGACGATATTCCAGACGTTTCGGATTCCTTATCCGAGTTGAGTTTTAAGACGGATCCCCGGTTTACGACTCGGATCCGAGGTGTGGTTGAGGATTTTATAAATTGGGGCTATTTGTAGATATCTCGCAACGAATGTCTCCGATTTGTTAGATAAATGAGACCGCATTGCGAATTTTATATCGAACTTTAAATCCTTTACGGCCTTGGCTGATTTATCGTTTATAATAAAGATGTTTGAGGTTGTACCGTTAGATTGTATTGTCAATCTTATAAATGGAAACCCTTACTAAGAAACTAAGCTTATTTTTTTATACAACTAAAGAATGAGACAAGTAAGGCGCTCTCTTGATGATTTGCTCGACACCTGTACGTGGAAGTAAAGCATCGCATTGAAATGCTCTCATAGACCCATGTCATTAATGTCCACTCTCATAATACTCATTAATTTCAACGTCTTCAATGTCCTTCAGATTGGGACGCTACAGTGCTTACACACTAGTCATTGCACCGAATAGTTAAAGAAGAGAAGAAATCTAGGTTGGCTCGCGCATACTAGTAATTTACGAGCTGGTATAAGAAAACTTGCTCAACCTCTGGACTTCCACCTCATACTGTTTGCGGAACAATCTATTTATGTTTGCACAGCCTCCGTGAGGCAGCGGACGATAACGGTTACGAAGTGAGAAGCCGTGGGTTCGATTCCCGCACCGAGACAAATATTTGTGTGATATACAAATGTTGTTTTCGGGTCTGGGTGTTGTGGGACCGCAGGTCTCTCGTAGTTCCTGATACCCACGATACAGGTTTAACCTACTGTGGGGTCAGGGCTATGTGTGTTACCGTTTGGTGTATTTTTTAATATAATTGAAATTTGTGTCATTTGCTAATTTGTGTATAATAAAACTGGTACTGAGTATTAATTAGAAAATATTAATGAGTGAGATGATTCAGTGAAGTGAGTGAGATATCCGGAGGCCCAAACTCTCTCCCCTTTCCAACCCCAAAATAATCCCTTACCTATAAGGTAGGCAATGCATCCATGATTCCTCTGGTATTGTGGATGATCAGGGGCGGTGGAGATCACTTACTATCAAGTGACCCACTTGCTCATTTTTCCGGCCTCAGCTATAAAGACATTAAAAAATGTAGAAACAAAATTTACATTACAGCACGTGTTATAATTGTTAATGGACGCTTTATTATCACAGAACCATTTATCATGTCGAATTTCTTTGTGTTAGATGTCTAGAAATGAATAAAACAGAATGAGGACGTCCTACGCCGACAAAAGATACTTAGATCTTATGACTTTGTTTTGTCTTTGGATTAGGGATGAGGTGTAGTTATCGTTACAGATAAAAAAACAGGTATTTAAAAGTTTACTTTTATTTGATTAAATGAGGACACGAGCAAGGCGCTCGCATGATGTTAAACCATAAACAGAAGCAACACCTCACAGAACTTTGAATTATAAAGCACTGCGTGCCACTGAACTGTGCCCGTCACCCCGAGACATAAGATGTTAAGTCTTATAAAGCCTAGTAGTAAGTATCAGATAACACTTTTGGACTAAACTAACAGTTACAACAAATAACAGTCATTCACAGTTCACAGTCACAGCTGCACCAGTAAGTCCAAAGAGTATAACAGTGAGAAAACTATAAGCGAAATGAATGGCGCTGTACTTAAACGCTCATTGGTCGATTTACAGTTTGACAGATTATTCTATACATTTTCAAATTCCTCCAAAACCTATCACCGCCAATTTATGTCACCTACGTATAGAGATTTAACCATAAAACATGTTTCTCCTCATCAATATTACTTGGTGGAGGTATGATAATCATATAAAAAAAATATAAAAAACGTTAATTGCTTTCCATTTCATATGATTAAACGTAAGGTATCAGATTTATTTAAAAATGCACATTCAACATTTTATTTATTCTACACAATACAATGAACTGTAGTACTAATCTACACGTTACAGTAATTTGGAACAATAATATATAGATCATTACGTATGTGATAAGTAATGACAATTACAACAACAAACAATATTTACATAACAATAACATTGATAATATAATTATATCTATATATCCGTCCATATACGTATATAATCTGTATATACTATCGATGACGCAGAAATCCGTCAGCAACAAGTGGAGTTCATAGATACCCCCAGTCAATAAAGTCATTTATAATACCAATCATTTTTTCCTGACAATCTTTACCAGGATTATGTGCCGTGCTCGCCATTGTATCTAAGTTTTCTATGTTTTCATCAGGCGCCATGATAATAGGCATCATCAGAATTGATACTAGAAGTCCGTAGTCCAGTCTCTCTTTGTACATAACCTCAAAATGCTCTCTACGTAACACATCCTGTACTTTAATGTCGAAGTACGATAGAAATGACTCCATAGTCCCGTAGTAGATATCTTTGAGATATGGTATATTCCGTCTCATATTCTGGTCTAGGGATGCGAACATGAAATATATGAGATCCATAACTGGACATCCGTAGTATACCAGTTGATAGTCGATTGGTATCACCTCTGAGACTTTTCCGTTCTGAAATCATAATACATTTAAACGTAAACACGGTGGAAATCTCGTCAAGTGGTTCATTGGGCCCGTTGAGTTCCGTGATAAGCCAGTGTACTTCTAATAACTTTAGGCAGAATTATACGGAAGATGACTTGATTGTTTTATTATTTATATAAAAATAAATAAATTAGAAGATATTTCAATATGATGGAGGGGTATTTGTCAAAGAACAGACGACGCAAAATTCGACGTCACTGTGTAAAGTAGCCATTGAAGTCCACGCGTACGAGCCAGATTGTGAGATGTCCATACTACGTGCCTACCTATGCTCATACCTACGATCCCACACCTATAATTTAATAATAATATTTTATAGTTTTATATCAGAAATAATACAATTGTGATGGATATTCTATGTTACACTACACTTTGCTGGTGGTATGATATTCTTATCAGCCCTGTGAGCGATAATGATAATGAACCACACATCTTGTATGGATCGCGTTCCAGGATCAGCCGGTTCTCTTGAGAGGATTGCGACATGACTTGATGGTTGGTTGGTCCTTATATCCCTGTGCCTGCATTGGTCATCCCCTTGTCCTGTTGCAGGCCCCTCCATTTGCTGCTTCTCTCTTCGGAGTGTGAAGGAGCATTTATACAGGCCGACATGATTCTGTTGACCACCGATAAACTCATTGTTCGTCGGTGATAGCTGGTTTTTTTGGACTGTTTTGGGCTTACCATCAGGTGTAGTGTAGTCACTTTGCCGTGCTCGAGTAAAAAAAAACACTAACGTCTACATTTCCGAACTTCGCCGCTTCATACCATTTGCAATGATATACAATACTAGCTTTTGCTCGCGGCTCCGCCCACGTGATCAAACAAACAAACAAACAATCAAACTCTACAGCTTTATAATATTAGTATAGATTTGGGTAGCTTAGCAACGGAAGCCTTCAAATAATATTATTTGGGTAGCTTAGCAACGGAAGCCTTCAAATATGAATAATTTTCCCCGTTTTTGCAACATTTTTCACTGATGCTTCGCTTCTAATGGTCGCAGCGTAATGTTATATATCCTAAAGCCTTCCTCGATAAATGGACTATCCAACACAAAAAGATAGAACGTAATTAAGGTATAAACTTAATTGGTGTAATGGTCATCTTGGTATGATCGTTACACACGGATATAATCTATACTAATAATAAAGCTGTAGAGTTTGATTGTTTGTTTGTTTGAACGGGCTAATCTCAGGAACTACTGGTTTGAATTGAAAAATTCTTTTTGTGTTGGATAGTCCATTTATCGAGGAAGGCTTTAGGCTATATAACATTACGCTGCGACCATTAGAAGCGAAGCATCAGTGAAAAATGTTGCAAAAACGGGGAAAATTATTCATATTTGAAGGCTTCCGTTGCTAATCTACCGAAATAATATTATTTGAAGGCTTCCGTTGCTAAGCTACCCTAATCTATACTAATATTATAAAGCTGTAGAGTTTGATTGTTTGTTTGTTTGTTTGATCACGTGGGCGGAGCCGCGAGCAAAAGCTAGTAATAATAATAAAATGCTACCCTGGAGTTCTCTCTTTTGTTATACACGACGAAATAAGGGAAGTCGTCCTTAGTTTAACAATAAATTCGTTCTATTTCATAAATTTTGTATTATACTCACAGTTTCCTTTATCAAAATATTACTTGGTTTGAAGTCCCCATGGCACAAGCAAATGTTGAATTTATCATCGTCCATATACATTTTATATTTTTCATTAAACACCATTTTGAATATTTCTAATTTTCTTTTAACTTCGTCGTTAACGTATTCCATTGTGATTTCTAGAAAATGATCTGTGTAGTTCGACCAGTCTTCATTAAACGTAAGCGAATGTTTCAATGTCGCTATATTCTGTTCGAAATATTTCGACCTTTTCTCTTTTAATGCTAATGACAGAGCGTGGAACTTCGCAAGTTCTTTTACCGCTAGTACTGCGTATTCCATTGACACGGTTTTAGATCGGTGTAGTGTGCTGTACCCTCTTTTATTCATATTTTCAAGAACTATTACAGTTGGTGGAAAATCAGAGTAACTTTTAACCATTTTGTATTTCTCTGATTCGGGTACATTGAATTCATTTTGCAGATCTTCATATATTTCTGACAGGTTTTTATACACGAACAATTCCTTTGCGTATATTTCAGGCACTGCTAAAAAAGTTGAAATGTTCGGGTTCATAATTTTTACAAAGATATTGGTTTCCCGTACATTTTTTCCTGTTGTATCTTTGATATTTACTTCACATGTTGTACCAAGAAATCCTTGTTCGGCCATAGAATGGAATTTCGTATCCACGTTATAATTTTGGTAACCCTCTTTATTGGCTATGTTTTTTATAATATCATTAACAATTAGGTTTTCTTTATCACTTATTACAGTGTCATCTTTGTCAGAATTTGGTTTAGTCGCAGTTTCCATATTTTGAGTTGAATGATGATGTTTATACTGGTGATATATGTAAGTGAACAGAACGGCTGGCGTCTCAGTTATTATATATGAACGTATCATAAAGGCATGTTTATATCAGGGAAGGCGATTAACATATGTACAAATGTATACAGAAAACTAAAGGTCGACTTGTCCATTTGTATTTCTTTCCAAATATTGTCGTAAATATCCCTCGATTTTTTCACCCATTTCTTACAAAATTATGTAAATCAACTTTTCATTTGTCATGTAACTTATTTAGTAATAGCAAATACGGCAAAAACTAAATTATAATAAGGATTTGCTGGTTCCGTGTATTTTTACCCCCGACACCCGATAGCGAACATCGTACACAAAACATGCCGTGAAGAAATTGCCATAGTGGCTCGATCAGGTGAGTCGCATCCCAGAGTTAGCCAGCGTGGATTTAGTAACTTCAAGGTCTTCAAGCCGGCATCATTAAGCCGGGCGTAGATGGATTGTACGGAAGGAATGGATGAAAGATTGGATTGCGCTACACTTACCTTCAGGTGCAGCGTAGTCAATTTACAGGATAAAACAAAATATAATAATTTTTATGTTATTTTTATACCTACATCCTACGGTGTAAAATTCCCACGAACACAGCGACGGGTCAATATTAGTATAATTATATCTAAGGTGTAATTTATAGATATATTAATAATCTTTATACGTAGATAAATATACTTATCGTTACCAAATATTGTTTAATGTTATCATACAAATATATTTATCTTGACATTGTTAATAACAAAGCGGTCACACTACGCAATCCTTTCGGTGTTTTATCAGTAGCACTTAGGTGAGATTGCGTGACTTGCACTACCACCATCTGCATTCCATCTGCGAACAACTTTTACAAGGTGGTAGGTCCCTCGTATGCCATCATAAAAATGATATTAAAAGTTTACACTGGCTGATCGTGGAACGCGATCCACCCAAGTAGTCGTACACTACGGTACAGTGTACGGTAGTCGCTATGGGTGGATATGAATATCATACGTTGTATCAGTTGTATCTTTCCTCCTCCTCCTTGCGTCGTATTCCTCAGTAATGAGGGTCGTGACCTCCCTTCTGCATCACTTTCTCTCGCAGGATCTTTCTCCATCGGTTTCTGTCTCTGGCGGTGTGGAGGGCGTGGTGAACTGTAGAGTCAAGAGCGGTGCGGATCTGGTCCGACCAACGTATTGGGTTGTATATATAGTTGTATCTTTTCATAGTATAAAATGAAGTCGCTTCCCCTGTCTGTTCGCTTAGGTATTTTAAACTTTTCTACGGATTTTAATGCAGTTTTCAGCAATAGAGTGATTCATGAGGAAGGTTTATATGTATATAACTCTATGACCCATGGGAGTAGGGCAGTAACATGCAGGTGAAACCGCGAGGGGCAGCTAGTGTACAATAATTGGTAGTACGTGACTAGAGTCACCTAATATTATTATCATTGTGCATCATTGGCCAAAACAAAGGCAACACACATCAGAACATTTGCTATCTTCATTTTATATTAATACTAGGTGACCTGTGTGAAACTATCAGTTACGTCATTTATTTATTTGCATTTCATAGACAAATTATATACATAGGCGGACTTAATGCCAGAGGCATTCTCTACCAGTCAATCTTAGGATGGTGCAGAGATAGACAAGGTAGGTGCAACAAGTATAAACTAGGACTATTACAAAAGGTCATATAATACGTACGTATAATACGTACATACGTCGCATAATAAAAGAAAAAAATATTATATATATTTCTTTTTGTGTTTGATTGAATGATGTGATGTGCAAGTCGCTCGCCTGATGGTAAGCCCATAAAGAGAAGCAACACCACACAGAACTTTGAATTACAAAGCACTGCATGGCACTGAACTGCGCTCGGCACCCCGAGACATAAGATGTTAAGTCTTAGGGTCTTAGGGTAAGTTTAAGGGTCCAGAACCAACAACCAGGTATTGTGAGACCGAAAGTCTCTCGTAGTTCCTGATAGGCACGTCATGACTCGTATCTTACTTGAATGTATTTTAAAAAAGTCGCGCTTTGGCTAATTCTACTGAATTTCGTCATTCACCAACTTATGGATGCAAATATGCACAACCCACATCAAGTAAAAATTGAGATATCAAATTCTATTTTGCTAAATTCATTAACTTAAATTAATTATTTAAAGTTCTATTTTGTATAATTGTACGTGGGAAATGTTCAATTTATGTATTTTTTTGTAAAATACGGAATTTAAACTACTTAAATCTAGTACATTTAGCAAAATAAGATCAATATTTAAATTTTTATTTGATATGAGTTCAAATGTTATTGAATGTTTGCATTCATATTAAGGAAACTCTTCAACATTTTCGACAATTTTATTGAAAGTTATTGTCAATTGGTATTATTAGCTCTCAAAGCACAAGGAGCCACTCCACCGCACCACGCCCCGAACACTACAAAAGGGGCGATTTTCTTAAGACAAAGAGACGACTTAGGGTAGTTTTTTCCTTTTTTTACTACGATGATATGGATGACTCTTGACTTGGGCTGGAAAATGTTTGAAAGCCTCCGTGTAGCAGTGGGCGAGTAACCGGCTGCGAAGCCAGAGTCAGTGGGTTCGACAATATAAGATGCTACGTGCAACATATTGTTTTCGGGAAATATATATGGGTGTGTTGATGATTTTTATTATTCATTTTGACATTTTAAAAAATTAATTATTAAATAGCGAAGAATATAATATTATTATTATAACAATATAATATTAAAAAAAACAGTACATATAAAAGGCGTTTATTTAACCCAAATTCAACCCACACAAAAACTTGTGTTAAGTGTAATTTCAATGACCCGGGCACGGACCCAAAGTAATCTATTATCACGAGTATAGGCCCCCGGCGAAAATATTTTCCTATTACACTGAAAACATGTTTGCGATTGATGTTATATTAGAGTAAGATTAAAAGATGCTCCGCGCGGAATATGGGTCGGGTTGGATTCAGTGGGATTTCTTTATGGAATACTACATATTATACAAAGGTAGTTTTGGCGCTTTGTGAGTTTGTTTGGGGTAATCACAAGGTGGTAGGGCCCTCGTATGCGAGAGGCCATCTGGGTTGGTACCACAGCTTTGTCTATTTCCGCCGCCAAGCAACAATGTATAAGCACTGTTGTGTTTCGCTTTAAAGGAAATTGAAGTCAGTGAAATTACTGGGCATTATGAGACTTAACTTCTTATGTCTCGAGGTGACGAACGCAGTTCACTGCCATGCAGTGCTTTGTAATTCACAGTTCTGTGCAGTGTTGCTTTTATTAATGTGCAGGCGTGGCGCTTACCATCAGGCCAACTTGCTCGTCTGGTCATTAAATTAAATATTAAAATCTCAGGTTATGAAAATCTTTACACTATTTGTAAGTTACATTTTTCCTGAATTCTGTTAATATAATCATCAGTGACATATACAGTCCTGACCCCGCTCTAGGTTAACCTGTATAGTGTCAGGAAGTCCCAGGGACTTTTTTATAACATAGGCGAGCAAACGAGCTAATGGCCCACCTGATGGTAAGTGATCTCCACCGCCCATGTACGCCCACAATACCAGAAGCATCATGGGCGCGTTGCCGACTTTAAAGGGAAGGAATTGGGAAGGGAGGGCGATTTGGGCGTCCGGATATTTCAATCTACTACTTCACGTCTGTTTGCTGTGAGACAGTGGTAACGACCCGGTCGAGCTGACCTCAGCGTGGTTCTACCACTCCAATTACAGACGATGCTAAGTGTTACTATACTAACACTTTAGTATTCAACGTTGAACTAAATCGTAGTCTGAATTGAAAAACAAACGTTTTCTTTTAATTAGTTGAGAGTAGCTTGTCAGAAGTTGGATGGAGTGTTGCCAACTCAGAACTGAGGAGATTAATTTTGTTGGTAGCTTGAGTTTGTTCAGCGGTTTAATTGATTTCCTTCTAGTGTCAGTCTAGCTAATTATGATTTTCATTCAGAAAGTTATTGATTAGAGTTTCGTAGTTGCTAAGCCGTGAAAGTTTCAAACTAATTTTTTGCTGTAACAACACTATTGATTAAGTACTATTTAATAACTGCCTCGGTTGCGCAGTTGTATTGCAAATCCGATACGACTGCTATGCTGAGGTTTTGGGTTCGAGCCCCGGCTCCTTTATACTAATAATACTTACAAACCTTTCACGAAATTTCTAGGGAACGGAAACCTCGGAAGAATGTCTGCTTTATGTCCAATAGATTTTACGACTAATAATTAAAAACATTTCATCTTTCCAGGTATCAAAACTATGCAGGAACAAACAAATTAAAATAAACATGACAACCGAAACACAAATCCATCCGCAATGGAACAGAAAAGTGAATCAGAAAAAGTTCAGCAACAAGTTGGTGCAATTCCTGACAGTGATCATCCTTGCCTCGTTGCCTTATAGCTCATCCTTGAGCTTGCCCAACGGAGACCCTGCTCCAGGAAGATCTCCAGGGCCACCTGAAGACCAGACTGCGGAAATCACTACGACAGAAGAGACAACTACAGTGGGTGAATTTGCAAGTGACGATAGGTGTGCGTTTGCGCGGGTGCCCAGTGATTCTGATGACGTGGTGACGTTGAGTGACGATGATAGTGAGGTGAATTTGACAGTCAGCCATCCTGTGTTTGAAGCTGACGTGCTGGTCAGGGGTGTGGTGTATGATGGTAAGTAAATTTTCAATAATAATTAACTAAACATAAAAAACAGCTAAAAGTGTGAGTTATAAATGAAAGGATCCAAATATCCTAAGAACAAACATTTATTTTTAATTAAGATATTACAATTACTAATGGTGTCACAAAATATGTAAAAGCCTGCATGAAATTGAGGACGCAATCTTAATAGGCAGATTATAGCATCCGCTTCTATGTCGTCCGGAAAAAAGTGTTTATGAAGGAATTTTATGTTTAAAATTAAAACCCATAATGAAATTAGAACCGATGAAGTTTTTATAAAAAAAGGAAGTAAGAAAAATATATTTATTTAGTACAAAAACAACAAAGACAAATATGAGTTAAATGAAGGCATAAAATAACAAAAATAATATACACAGATAAAACAAATGTATAGATTTCGTGAATAGCATAACTAGAGAGGTTTTAACGTTCAACATCATGCTAGGTTGGTGGTGGCTTACCACTGATTTTCAACTGGTCTCTAAAGAGACTTAAACTACCCAATACCACAGCTACTTGAAGAAGTCGTTTTGTTTGAGAATGTGGTTGAAGAACAATTAATCCCATCTCTAATTTGAAATACCCTAAGCCGTACTTAACTCTCCACCCCTTCAATGCGTTTTGTGAGCTAAAATCAACCCTTATCATTACAGTGACATCTTCTCACTCAACTTCAAACTAAACTATTTTGCTCCGAATATAAATTAAGGGTCATAAATCGTATATTTGAAGTAACTTACGTACACCATATCAAGCTTGTATCCTGTAGGGATAGACAGAGACTATGAGACTTATTCTTTATTAACCGGCTTCAAAAAAAGGAAGAGGATCTCAATGTCTGTTTTTAGACTACAAAAAAATACCACTAAAAAATCTTAAATAACCATTTTTGGAATCGGTTTGTAAGTTTTTTTAAAACTTATTCTATTTAAATATAACCAATTTTGCTACAATAGTTTCGATGCGGTCTACCTTTACTGACTCTTCCTTGTTTCTCTTAAACTACTTACATTTATTTTACTATTATTGGAACGAAGTTCCTTACGGCAGGCTTGGAGGGGATAGGGATTTCGCTGCGTGACCGAACTGAAAAAAATGTGATAGTAAAACCGTAAGAAAAATGCGTGGAAAAAATGCGTGGAATAAAACCGTTAAATGAGACTTTTTTTTAACTTAATTTGATATCTAGCACACAAAGTTAAAGTCGAAATTCCGTTAATAAAACAGATAGGTGTGAAACTTATGACATTTGGAAATGTAGACGCGGTTTGAAATTTGAATTTGAATTTTTGATTATAGAACACGGCCGTCCACCGTTTAGTAGCCAGTCTAAGTCTAAATTAATAAGTTTTTATTTATAATTACATAAGTTGATAAAAAATGCTATACAATAGCTTTACCGCGGCAGTCTCCGAGTGCTACACGTCTTTTTTTTATTTCTATTTTTCTATTCTATTTCTATGTAATTTTATGTTGTCAAACAAAAATAAAGAGACATATTTTGTTATTGGAACGAAGTTCCTTACGGCAGGCTTGGAGGGGATAGGGATTTCACTGCGTGATCGAACTGAAAAAAATGTGACAGTAAAACCGTAAGAAAAATGCGTGGAAAAAATGCGTGGAAGAAATGCGTGGAAAAAATGCGTGGAATAAATGCGTGGAATAAAAGCGTTAAATGAGAAGTGCGCAGGCGCGACAGTCGCATAACCAGCCAGCGTTAGTTCCTTTTTTAAAATGAAATTCATTCAGCCAGTTATAATTGAAGTATATAAAAATACTCCTTCGATTTTTAAAAGATTACGCTAGCTCGTTATTATTTATAATTACATAAGTTGATAAAAAATGCCATACAATAGCTTTACCGCGGCAGTCTCCGAGTGCCACACGTCTTTTTTTTATTTCTATTTTTCTATTCTATTTCTATGTAATTTTATGTTGTCAAATAAAAATAAAGAGACATATTTTGTTATTTTAGTTGATAATTTGTATTTTTTACAATTTGTGTCGATTCTACATTAGCCGAAGGAACTTCGTTCCTACCTGGTGTCCCACGACACACACCAATTTTTTCTTAAGTTCTTTATTAATATTAAGAATACTTTCGTCCATAAAAATAAGAATAGTGTTTCGTACAAGACAATGTTTTTTATCTTAATTACTCTAGTGGCCATTAACCGTAGTTTCCGCAGCGCCATCTTTTCTACCCCGTAGAATAATTTTCACACCGTGTTGAGTTTAAAAAGTCTCATCAACTCAACAATACCGAGTGGTATTAAAGAAGCCCAGGGGTAATTAAAAAAATAGATAACTGCTAGTACGTTTGTAGGGTTCAGTAGATGTTTTTAATGTGCAGAAGTATGTGAGAATCTGGTCGGTAATTCTGTAGCCGTGTCTTAAAGTCAAAACCCGCTAGAAATTACGGTACCGGTGTCGAAGAATTTGGGTTAGTTTTAAGATTTAGGTTACTGATATCTGGGTAACCAATATAAATATATATGTTACCACTATTTTAGGTTACTATTTTAATACTGGTAAACTACAAATGACCTTAATACACACAGAGATTACTTATATTAGATTAGATATACTTTTAACATTATTTTTGAACTCTCAGATATTCAGTTTTTCTCTCGACATTCTTCACTGTTAAAACTTGTAAAATTAACAATGAATACATCATTTAGTATGCCCTGCGGATTGGATTTGAAGCTATGACATCTGTCGCAGCAATCCAATTCAATTTAATGGTTTTCAATACAATTATTCACATTTAATGGCTACATGTATAAATCTTTTTCAAATTCTTAAATCAATACTAGAATTGGACGTAGTCACAGAAAAAGGGACCAATCCACAGCAAGGTCAATGAGTAATACTGATTTTATTTACTAAATTTAATAATTTAAGCTAATTTTATCTCATAGTTTTTTTGGAAAATCGAGCATGAAATATGTATATTCCATGTACGATTTCGCAGAAAATACGATATTAAAATGAATTTAAATTAATTAATTGAGCAAAACAAAAACAGTTGCTTCATTTTACCTTGCTGTGGGTTGCCTTTTTGCGTAAGTAGGTCCAATTGTAGGGTTTTGACATCAGCGATAGAGGTGACCATTCGTGAAGTTTTCATGCACGGAATCCTAATCAACGCGATTATAACATGACATTTCTATGTTTCGCCACTAATTAAAATGGTGGTTTTCATTTGTCCACCTCGCCCCATAAATCCCAAATGGTTTGACGTGGGTACACAAAGGCCTTGGCTTGCGCGCGTATTTCAGGGTTGTCGGTAAATAAATTTCAGTTTTATTTTAATTACAGTTAGGTATAATTTCAAATGTATATTGTTAAGGTTTGTTTATGTTGATATTTAGTGAAATGTTCGGATGAATAATTTGAATTATAACTCTTTATTTTTATGAATAAAAGGTTGAACGACCTTCATAGGGTACGAGAAATAAATTACGGGTTGCCACACACTAAAATATCGCTTATTTTATTAGTTTGAACGTGTTAGGTTTTTTTATTAGTTTACTATCGAAGAATAAATTTACCTTTTATCAATAAAAAAAGGCTTTGGTATACGTAGGCGCAAAGACAGGTGATAGCATAATTGTAATCTATCTCATTCTCTCGCAGGCTAAATCCTATTTATGAATATATTTGTCTTTGTCGTAACGCATTTTCGTATCATCGAGTTTCAAATCACCACGATTCGAAGAAGTTTCACTTAAAAAATAAGTACTTTATTTTGTTCAACTCCTGGTATCGGGCCTTCTTCTACTTACCCGTATTAGGACAGCGTGATGGACTACGGCCTATCCACTCACATTAGTAGAGGAGTCCCGTGCCCAGCAGTGGGACAGTATAATTCAGGACGGCTATTATTATTGACACAATATTTGTTTAATGGATACAAAGGACATATTAAATAACTAATATTCGCTCGCGGCTCCCTCCGCGTGAAATTCTGCACTGTTATATTATCGATATCGTCTATGTTCATCAGGGATAATATAAGATTTTAATGGTGAAAGAATTTTTCAAATTGGTCCAGTAATTTCAAAGCCTATTCAATGCATACATATAATCAAATCTTTCCTCTTTATAACATTAGTTTATACAACAATTAAATCTTAATTCATTCAGTTGAACAATTTGTAGTCAAATGATTACCTTAGAAATGGTAGAAATGGCTATTATGAAATGAACGAGTGAACAAGCACATTGTTACACTTGATGCACGATCCATCACAGGGCACAAAAGACCACACTGTCCGTCGCACAATACACCGAATAGCATGCATTGTGCGCCGTTATTTCAAATCGATTATACAGATGTGTGCACGAGGTGGGTTATTCGAACCATATTTTAGTATTAATATTGCTTGTTTTGAAAATATTCGCTCTTTGTTCGAAGATAATTTAGATTTATTTTAGCAAACATTGTTATTTTAGGAATTCTAAATTCAAACAAAGTCGAGTTTATTGGTAATTTATCTCTATTCTATCTGTCGCGCGCAGTTTCGCCCGCAACTTGTAATAAAAACTTATGGTTGAAATATTGAGGGGTTGTAGATGATATGCGAAAAATCTTAAAATAAATAAATCGGTACCTACAATCCGATTGCAATGCTATCTACCGGGTCTAAAACAATTGATATGAATCTAAACCGTCTAAGGACCCACTCTACAGTCTACACACATAAAAAAAATCATTGAAATCGGTCCTACAGCTTGGAGTTTGAGACTAACGAACAGCAATTGATTTTTATCACCATCATTATCATCATCGTCAGCCACAAGACATCCAATGCTGAACATAGGCCTCCCCCAAAGATTTCCAGACCGACCTCTTGTAAGCGGCCTGCATCCAGCGACTTCCTGCGACCTTTATCAGGTCGTCTGTCCACCTTGTAGGTGGACGTCCAAAGCTACGCTTGCCAGTACGTGGCCTCCATTCCAGAACCTTTCTGCCCCATCAGTTATCGGTTCAGCGAGCTATGTGTTATCTTTATATTAATTAATATATTAGTGTATGGCTGAAGTATTGTATAGGTATGCCTTCGGTATTATAAGTATCGTGAGGGTAGTCGATAAACAGAATGACATTGACGACGGATAATCTTTACATAATATAAAACGAAGTCACTTCCGCTGTCTGTACGCTTAGATCTTTTAAACTATTCAACGGATTTTAATGCGGTTTTCAGCGATAGATAGGGTGATTCATGAGGAGGGTTTATATGTATATCACGCTATGACCCATGGGAGCAGGGCAGTAACATGCAGGTGAAACCGCGAGGGACAGCTAGTACCTTATACATACAGCGACAGCTACTAGGAACAGAGTCATTCCAGTAGAACAGAAGTGTATACAGCTATAAAGTGCCTGTGTGTAGTAGTGTAATAATGTGTGTACACATGAGTGAGGAATATTGGAGTACTCTTAGCCTATTAAAGTACTTTAAATTTTTATAAAACATACCCAGCTACAGTATGTAGGACACGACACGAATTCCCAAGACGTTTTGAATATAAATTGTGTTATTACTGCATGAAATGGAACGTATTAGCGGTCGAGAATATTTTTGGATTTTATTTATGAATGTTTAAGATTCAAAGATTGATTTTGTAGTAAATTCGGTAACTAACTATATATATATTTTTTTTTGAGTGGTAGAGCTAAGCTGTAGACAGTTTTAATCTCTGCCTACTCCTAGATATAAAGGAGTAAGGTTATGTATATATGCTGAAGACGAGGGTTGCCTTGCTTGGTTGTAAGCACTACAAACCACGTCGATTATAACTAAATGGCATTTCTCTGCACTCGTCACCCTGGAAGCTCAAATAGAAACAAGGTATACTTTTTTCTGTGCTGTTTCGAATGACTTAGTACAACTATAACTCAGAAAACCTACATAAAGTAGCAGCTCGCTGTTGTATTTTGTACAGTTAGTGAGATTACCGGAGGTCCAAATCTTCTACCACCTTTCCAATCCCTATACCTTTCTTTTACGGTCGTACATCCATGATTGTTCTGGTGTTTCAGGTGTTCATGGGCTTGCTTGTTTGCTGATCTCTGATACATAAAGCCTAATGTTGTACAAACTGGTGGGAGCTGGAACTGGTGGCTGCTGGTGGGAGGATACTTGTATCCGACCGGATAGCGACCACCGTACGTACACTGGTGCTAAAACCTGCCATAGTGGCCCACCTTATGTGGGTCGCGTTCCAGGGTCAGCCAGTGTATATCCGGTTCTCCCCAGGGGGCTTGCCCTCTGATCCTAACCCTTTTCCCATCCCTTTTTCCTTCCCCTCCCCCTTGGCCCTGGGATGAGATACTGCGGGGTCGCCAGTATTCCGTTAGCAGGGACCCCGTAGGTCATCCCAGGAACTTTGGAAGGCCGGTATGATCTTGCCGACCTACGATGGACACATTGTTTATTGTAATAATAAAAGGTTTGTGGTTTGTAATTAAGACTTGACTTGTTTGTTCTGAGTCCTTTATTAGAATGATCACAAATGAATTGCCGAAAACTTATTTATACATGTTATAAAACTGACGTTGCTTAACATACTTACTTTGGTGTAATATTCAAGGAAGACATATTTAATCATAATTATTAAGAAGTCCTAAATACCATCATTGGTACACTCTTGAGTTTATTAACCGATTTCGCAACATTACATTACAACTCCCCCGAAAAAGGGCCTGCTACCCTTCCCCATTTAAGGAAAGAGAATTTTTTAAGAAAAATTAAGAAAAAATTCAATACTATTACAAACTGTCACTATGTTTAGAGTTTAACTTCACATATTTCTTTTAGAGTAACTAAATAACCAAACATTTATAAAACATACAATAAAAGTACTTAATATTAACTAGAATATCTCTTAGTGTTATTCTTATGTATAACATATTCTTTATTATCCTTTAAAATCTTAAAATTAGGAGAAACTTCCTCAATAACTTCGTAGGGGCCGTTATATATGTTTTGAAGTTTAGTTCCAGTTTGATTTTTTATAAGAATAAGGTCACCCTTTTTATAAGTTACGGAGTAAGTTTTCTTATCGTACATTAATTTTCATCTTAATTTACTCTATAACAACTCTGCTTGACATCATACTGGGCTCGCTGTAAACGATAACGTTCAACCGCTGAGCTTGCAGTATTTGTTGTTACCATCGGCTCTTTCACGATGCGATTAGTCATTTTTATTATATTGCCATTGTTGGCATTTCTTAACGTAGTCGATTACGTCATTCGTCATACCTGACCAGTAATCATATAATATGATTATTTTATCCTCGTGAACACTAATTCTTACAACATCGGTTGTAATTATATTCTAGGTACCTTTATATACCTTTTTATTTATAACCTTTATATATATGCAACTTTTCATATGACTTGCAAGTATTTTTATATTTGTTGCATTTTGCCTATTCTTTATAGGTAATTAATATTTCATTAATATTTTCTTTTTCGCACATCAATCCTAAAACTCTCGCTAACTCCGTCGTGGTAGATTACGATCGAGTATTTAGGTAATAGTACAACTTGAAGGTACATACGTGCATTTCATTAATATTTTCTTTTTCGAACATAGATCCTAAAACTCTCGCTAACTCCGTCGTGGCAGATAACGATCGAGTATTTAGGTACAAGTACTACGCGTACAGTATCCTCTATTCGAGTAACGACAAATCAAATTCTTAAAATATTTGTCATTAATAAAAGTCAATTCTGTCACATCAGTCGGTTTTTCAGAATTTCTACAGTCTCAGGTTGATCAGACCTGCTACTGGTAGAAGTCTGTTCTGTCAAATCATTGTTATCCGTTATGGATATCTACTTTCTGCGGGCGATAAGTTACGGCTCGCATAAGGAACTACGTGACCATTACTATTAGACAAAACCGTGCCTAATCCTATTTTCCTAATCCTAATTTACAAACGTCGGTTCGCAATTGAAAAAAAAAATCGTCTCCTAACATATAAGTATAAACCGTTTATAATAATTAGCGAAATTAGCAGTATCGCTTTACGTCATCCGAGTTCGATGACACTGGACACTAGCGTCTCGATTTTGCATTCGTCATGAAAAATGCAATTCAATGTTATTCCATGACCTACATAAACCTTACATAACATCGCACCGAGGCGGTATCGAATGTCTGTTACTCATCATTATAACTTATTTTAATGCTAATATTTTAAGTATTCTTATTAAGTTGTACTAAACTATCCTTATAATTAATAATTACTTCATAACACGTTAAAAAAAATTATCTCCTAAGATTCCGTTACAATACATGACATATTCTTAAACACATAAAAAAAATCACGAAATATATCGTTAATAGATATTGAACATAAAAAAAAAATATTTAAAATTACATACTGTTAGTAATTCTTACTTCAAAATTTGTCGGTAAGGAGCGCGTTGACAAATGTTGATGGCTGATGATGAAGGCTTAGGGGCGAGCGGAGCTGGCGCAGATGTGGAGCTTGTACGGCATCGCTGCTGATGATTCAGGCTGTCGTTGTGTGGTTGGGCCGGGCTATACCCTGGACTCCTCCAAACCTTCTTTCTTCTTTCTTGATAATTTCCAAAATAACCTCCAAACGCTCTGTATTGTATTGCGTTGTCGTGGCCGAAAGCTGCTCCGTTGGCGTTGATTTTTCCATGTTATATTGATTTTAAATGTTCTTTCTTCTTTATTCTTGATTTAATTTTTATTTTCTTCTAATTTAATCGTCTTCAAAATAAGTGGCCATGGTGGCCATGTCCATAAGGCCATGTGGTATCCCATAATGGATACCGCTGGCAGGGTCGCCATGTAATAATAAAAGGTTTGTGGTTTGTAATTAAGACTTGACTTGTTTGTTCTGAGTCCTTTATTAGAATGATCACAAATGAATTGCCGAAAACTTATTTATACATGTTATAAAACTGACGTTGCTTAACATTCTTACTTTGGTGTAATATTCAAGGAAGACATATTTAATCATAATTATTAAGAAGTCCTAAATACCATCATTGGTACACTCTTGAGTTTATTAACCGATTTCGCAACATTACATTACATTATCGTTGGTCGACACTATTCTTGGATTGCGCTACACTTACGATCTGGTGTAGCGTAGTCACTTTGCCGAGCCAGGATAAAAAAAAACTGATGCTTGGCAACAAATAAAGTGGTAGTGTATCTCTATACTGAGATCTTTATAGCAAACTTCAACTCAGTCTGAGTTAGAGTCAGCAAAACGGCGGCTCGGCTCCGTCAATTACATTTAAGTTGTCTACTATTTCGATGAAATTATAAAATACTTCTTAAATCGTATAAAATTCTATTTGTAATTGAAATTACTTTAATATAAATCTTTTGAAGAAAGATATTTTCTTTTGATATAAAACAGCATCACAAAAAATATTAATAAGATGACAGACAATATTTATTTTACTTCACAAAGCTTAAATTTAAGTACAAGTCTGGGCTGTAGATTTCAGCTCAGACTTCTAGACTGCCTTTCAGAAACGACCATCTAAATCAGTGTTTCCCAACCTTTTTTAGGCCATGCCCCACCTTACCATTTTTTTGTCAAATTTGTCACCGATATCTAGCGTCGCATTTAAATAAGCCAAAGCGTTAAAGTCGTATCGAGTCCATTTTTAAATTGCCCCCCTTAACTATCAAATTGTCCCCCTGTGGGGCGTGGTCCCCACGTTGGGAAACACTGTTCTAAATGAACCATGTTAAATTATCGATGTGACCGCGATGGGACAGCCATCAATTTCATTAATCAGATTTGTACAAAATCCTCGGGGATTTGTCGCGAGGAAAAAAATTGGAAACTTTTTCATCGGAGCGTAAACGTTGACGAATAGGAGTGGCAAACCATTGGCAAGAGTACGATAGTGAGTTATACAAAAATTAATTGAAAACAATGTGTTTTATTATAACTTACTTCAGCATTGGTATGTATTAAGGTCAAACAGGTGTAAAACTTGTGGATTCCAAAGGTATTTGTATTCAGGTTGTCTGGAAGAATTCGCAGGTAGCGATAGGACCGCCATTCGTGCTAGTTTTAATTTTCTTTTTAATTTTGTATAATAGGACGTACTTACGCAATAAAGAATTTATAAATTAATACATTTCTTATTAATAGTGTTTAATATGGTTTTATTACAAAACGTATTCTAACTTTAACCTGTGTTTATTTTGGCTAGTGTGTATATTCACGTAACTCTACCATAGTTACTAGTTGTTAGAAACCTAGTTTAAAATTAGAATACGTTTTATAACAACACCGTTATTGTTGAAAATGCTTGTATTATTAAATATTTTACACAATAATTATTAGGCGTATTTTGTTTTGATTTAATATTAATTGAACTAAATATCATTGTATTTTGTTTTGGGATTGTTTTTTTCTATGTTATTCTTATTTCAAATTATTTTTGAATCTAGATTTATACAAAATCTTTCTTAACCGGAAATGTTGGCGATCCCTTGTACCGAAAATATGTCTGCCTCGAACTCGTCGAAGTTCGCAAACATTTTTCAATTTAATGTGAATTATTATAAACGGCTTTGTTGGGGTCGCATTTCTTTTGTTTCGATTAATTCAATATAATTTTTTGTTGTCTCATAATTAGATCTTGGCAAGCTTATTTTCAGGGTTCTGTACCTTCGAACCCATCGGAATCTCATTACCAAGTCTATGTTGTTTGTATATTTTTGTATCTGTATTTCTTTGACAGCCTCCGTGAGCGGCGGTGACCACTTACCATCAGGCGAACCGCTTGCGCGTCTGCCAATAAAAAAAGGCTATTGTAGAAATTATAATCTCCAATACAAAATTATAATGGCATTGTGTTTTCTGCCAGCAATCAAAGTCGGGTTATTGGAGTATCATATTGTGTATCTAAATCTAAACTTAATATTTAATATTAAAGAGGCAAGATTTGATTGTTTGCATTGAATAGGCTCTGAAACTACTGGACCGATTTAAAAAATTCTTTCACCATTAGAATCCTACATTATCCCTGATGAACATAGGTTACTTTTTATCACAGAAAAAAACATTCACGCGGCAACAGCCAGTAATAAAGATAGTCGAGAAGAAAAACTTCTCCTTTTTCCTTTACCTACACAGGCATGTAGGATGGATGTATATCCAAAGTCTATTAATGTGCCAAAAACAGTTCTAGTTGTGCGTCTGTTGATACGGAAACCATCTTGAAACTTCGCAGCGATGATTGATTGAGAGTCTATAATTGGATTTGTACGAAACAGCTTCGGTAAGTGTATAACTTTTGCACGCGATAAGTGTTTTTCGAAGTAATTATAAATATTGATTTTCATAAGATGATATCATATACAAGGTGGTAGGTCCCTCGTATGCGAGAGGTCATGTTGAGGGTTGGTACCATTGTCTAATTCTGATTATTTAGGCACAGTAATACAAGGATGTACTGCCGCCCTAGGGGAGGCGGGGCGGTTATGTTGGGCTCTGCCGATGTATCCCTATACCCGCCCCAAACAACCATAAAGTCATGTCGCAAGTCCCTCCGGAGAACCGGATATTATCAGCTATGTTAAAAACTTCATGAATTAAATTCCAGGATTCTAATCCTTAATGACTTATTAGCGATTCTTTGTTTCCAAACCCTGAAGAACCTACGCTGTTTGTCTTATAAAATAGTCACCTTGGCCCTGATTTATAACACCACTTACCAACCAAACGTAATTGCAAAACTTTTTCCAACTAAATTAGGCCGTAACGACAAATCGCGCATACCGTGATTTCGTGACTCATTTTCGAAGTAGGGCTTCTATGCGTCCTGATATTCCTGGATTTTTCTTGTTTGTAAAAAGGCCATGAAAATAATACATAAGATGTTGAAAACTCGTTTAATTATTACCATCCCAAAAAATTATGTATTTTGTAACCGATTTTTTTATGAGAATTGTCTATTCGATCCGTATGTATGTATTTTTTTTCATTAATAGGACTAGCATGCGCCCGCGGCTCCACCCGCGTGAAGTCTTGCACCGTTATATTATCGATATTTGGGATAACTTTTTTATTTATGAACCGATTGACATAAAACAAACACTAAATGTTAAGTGAAGCTTACCACAATATATTAGTGAAAACTACGTCTAAATCGGATAAGCCGTTTCTGAGATCATCGCGCACAAACGCACAGACAAACAGACAAAAATTTTAACAATCATTGTATGGGGTGCTATTGCGTTGCCTATAACATTTTTTCTCATATATCTTCCATATACGGACAGCGACCCGTTACATTTTTATTATATGTATATATAAAACAAACAGTTGCTCTTTAAGTATTATACAAATTAATTAAGTAGTAAGCAGCGATAGCTCAGCGGGGAGTGGTATGGACTGTCGACACGAAAGTCGCAGGTTCGAAACCAGCCCCAAGAGCATACACCACTGACTTTTCTAAGTTACGTGTATATTAATTGTTAATTATCACTTGCTTTAACGGTGAAGGAAACATCGTGAGGAAACATGCATACCTGAGAACTCGATAAGATTTTCGAAGGTATGTGAAGTCTGCCAACCCGCATTAGGCCAGCGTGGTGGACTATGGCCTAATCCCTCTCATTCAGTAGAGGAGGCCCATGCCCAGCAGTGGGACGTATATAATACAGGGCTAGTAAAAAAAAAAAA
This sequence comes from Amorpha juglandis, assembly GCA_949126905.1. Lineage (NCBI taxonomy): Eukaryota > Metazoa > Arthropoda > Insecta > Lepidoptera > Sphingidae > Amorpha > Amorpha juglandis. The sequence continues at coordinate 15,270,978 of OX421376.1, forward strand.
GTTAAGTAGTTAATTATCCATGTATTAATATTAAATAAAAAACACAAACAGATTAGTTGGACTTTTCATTTTTGGCTTTTCAGATTTTTTTATTTGTTTCTATTTTTATTATCTTTAGAATTAAGCAGCAATAGCCTTAGGAAGGGTTGGAATGGCGCGTAGACGTTTTTTGAGCATTTTCTTAGATTTATCAATTGAAATATAAATAAGTTTTATATTTTCTCGGTTAACATTTTAGTTAAATACCATAACTATCAAATTCTGATAAACAATCATTTTTATTCTAAATATAGAGAGTTTTAACGCCAAAGTGTATTTTAAAGGCATAATTTATTTTTTAAACTTAACTACTTTTTAAAACTATATTTAATTAAAATTTTGCTTCAAATTTTATTCTATACGCTGTATTGTTCTTGTTCATTCGATTCGCCACATTCGGAGATTTTGAATACTCGACTTATAACATGTTTCGGAGTAGAAATATAATGTGTGTAGTACATTATATTTCTACTTCGAAAATTCTTATTTACTTCTTTATTTAGGTATTGAAAATACACAACAGACAATTTAAGATAACAAATAGAAGTACAATTGGCGGCCTTATCGCAAACGGCGATTTTTCCAGACAACCTTTACATTTTCTTACGGTTTTATCCAGCGTTTTAGACGGACATGGTAAGCCTACACGGAAGCGTGGCGTGTGCAAAGTTTCGCGTTTATGTAATTTAAGCGACATGAGCCTTTGGAATGGATGCAAATTTGGTATGAATACAAAGTGGAGGTAATTTTGATGCGTGAAGTTTAAAATCATTAAGCGATCGTCGGATATGTATTATATTTTTTTTATAGCATAAACCGGCAAATGAGCAAGTTGGACACCTAATGGTAAATGATTTCCATAGCTCTACGCCCACAGTGCTAGAAGAATTATAGACGCGTTGCTGACTTTAAAGGTAAGGGATAATTAAGGAATTGGGAAGGGGAGGGGGATTTGGGCTTCCGGATATCTCACTCACCGTACAAAACGCAGCAACAAGCCGCTAATTTACGTAGGTTTTCTGTGACACAGTGGTAACGACCCGGTCGAGCCGGCCCATTTGTGTCGTAGACAAAACTATCTACAGCGTGGCTCTACCACTCAAACTTTCGTAAGTACAAAATTCTCGTATTTTAGTTGCCTATTTTTTAAAACTCACTTCTAAACAGGTCATAGACAGCGATGCAAACTAGTGCAATCACGTTATTTATGAGTTTAGCAATATAAATGGCTCTGTACAAAATATTGATCCATCACTGGGCCTTTTTTTTTTTTTTTTTTTTTTTTTTATTGCCTTAATAGGCAGACGAGCAAGCGGTCCCACCTGATGGTAAGCGGTTACCGCCGCTCATGGACATCGGCAATGCCAGGGGCACAGCCAAGCCGCTGCCTACCGTTGAAGGAATACTCTTTTTAAGCCTCGTTTAAAGAAGGACATGTCATAGCGCTCGGGAAACACCGAGGCAGGGAGTTCATTCCAGAGCTTACACCTTACGCCTTGTGACGCATTGATATTATACCTACAGGTTAGTAGACTTCACCCACTTCTCCCCCTGATAAAAAATTGACAAAGTGTTAATATTAACCTAGACGGCCTCTCGCATACGACGGACCTACACGTTGTTTTCTGATTTATTATAGTACAAAATTCTAATTAAACTAAAAGACCTTCTTAAACAATCCCAAAATCAAATCAAGGCCGACGTTCCATTTCACTCCAAATTTATTATCACTTGATATTTACATGAATCAAAGGCTAATTTAAATAATAGAAGTTAAAGTTTGTTTTCGACAGTTATTCGTGTTGGTGACTCTGGGTGTCTACTACGAGAAGCCGAATCATTCGGCCAGTCAACCTTTGTGCATGAGTCAATATTTGTTAGAATATGTCTAGACGTGTAATCAGTTGGATGGAGTTCAGGATTGATACGATTATGTTGTTTGGTTACAGACGTGGGTTTTAAAGTTAAAAAGACTATTACAGTTTGGTAACTACTTGAGTTAAAATAATTTAGACACTGAATGTGTTGTTCTCTTGTTATTTTCTTCAATAACATATTACTTAGCTTTCGCTCGCTTTATGTACGTGAAAGATTTTTATGAAATTAATAGTTGTTTTCATAAACAAACTTTCCTAATCTCGTTCACCACTTTAAATGTAGTATAAGTAAAAAAATCTTAGTCGTTACCTATGTCATGAATGGTATATTTCAATTTTTTAGGTCCAATGCTTCAAGTTAAGCATTATCTTTCCGCCACTTGTCGTTTCAGAGTAGAGTCACAGTGCATACGTGAATTTGGAATAAGATTATAACTACGTAAATATTTCACTATAATCAGATAACTGGAGATCCAGAAAATGTTTCGTTTCGAAAATTCATACAAGAGTTGCTCGGCTATGTTTGTATGTATATTGTTTTCAGATTCTCCGTCGATAAATTAGAGATTGGTATTTGGATTTGATTGGATTCCCTTTCCTTTAAAGTCGGCAACGCGCTTATGATTCTTTTAGTATTGTGGGCGTATGTGGAGATCACTCACCATCAGGTAACCCAGTTGCTCGTTCGCCGGCCGATGCTATATAAAAAACAAATCAAGAACGTATTCGTATCTGGGGAGCAGACACTGGCCGGCACCAGATGATAGTTCACGGTGTGAATTAACAGTTCTGTGCCGGTGCATGGATGTCCGACGGTAGATATTGAAGTGCGACAATATAAGCTGGTGGTAGGATATTCATATCCACCTGTATAGCGACTACCGTACATATGGTGTTAAAACCTTCCATGGTGATCCACTCACCTTGTGTGGATGGCGTTCCAGGATCAGCCACTGTATATCCGGTTCTCTCTTGCGAAATGACTTGATGGTTGATTGAGGCGGGTATAGGAGTACATCTTTGTATCACTGTGCTTGCATCGGTCATCCGCCTGTCCTGTCGCAGGCTCCTCAATTTCCTCTCCAAAGAGGGAAGAAGTATTACAGGCCGGCATGATTCTGGTGACTACCGATAAATTCACTGTTTGTTGGTGGTCGCTGGATTTTGGATTGCACTACGCTTACCATCGGGTGTAGTTCAGTCACTTTGCCGAGCTCGAAAAAAAAGCGGTGGTAAGTTAAAACTGATTGAAAATTAGTAGAAATAATCAGGTCACAACTGAAAATTGCACAAAGAGCGTTAAACAAAGTGCCACTAATCCTTCCAAATTATAGTTGCAGCACAGCGGTTTTTTTCCGTCGGCTAAAGTAATATGGTTTAATCCGGAGTCCTTTTAAATGCGAGGGAACTGGAAGATAACTAATTGGATTTACCAAGTTTTACTTAGACCGACTTGCACAACAATGTATATGACGCGGCGAGCTCCATGTAGATGCATCACGCGGGAGGGTTTGTACAACCCTTAGTCTTTACTCGATGTGGTCAAGGTGTACAGCGTGTGATAAGTCTCAATAATAACGACACAGGGTTATCACTTTATCGTTTATTCACTCTTTGAAGCTACTACCGGCGTTACAATGTGTTCTTGCTCACGGACGGAACTAGACTAATCTTGAAATGGCAAGACGCCACTTTATATAGAGGGATTTTCACTATCCCTACTTCGAAAGTAGAATTACTTGGTAAACAACACAAACCACCCTCAAATTATCAATATGAGTGGCGGTACCGACAATTGACGTAGAATGACGTTATTTAAATAGGTCAATTCAGTGTCTGTACTCCGACATATATTATAATAACACATAAATCGTATATAACCACTAAACGTGTTTAAGCAACGTAAAATCGTATGAAAATGTTACATTTGTAAACATGTGTATAAATGGTGGTAGGCCCCTCGTATGCGAGAGGCCGTCTGGGTTGGTAACACCGATTTGTCTATTTCTGCCGTCAAGCTACAGTGTGTAAGCACGCTCAACGTTCTCTCGCTCTCTCTCGCTCAAGCGATGAAAATTTCGTATGACAAATGCTATTTTGGGTTTTTAGATGATTCATAGATAATTCGGTCGTCGAATGATGTATAAGCGATTGTTTGCAAATTATCACCTTGTAAAATTATGTAACAAAAAATTAAATTATTTCTTTAGTCGTTCATAACAGATTTGACACACGTGTCCTTTATATCTCGTTTACTATTTACCTCAATGCTATGAGAGAAAATACAAATAGGGTAAATAGTAAAAATGGGGTAAGCGGTAACATTTTTTTCATAAGAAGAAAGTGTTCTTACATTGACAAATGGCAACATTATATAATCCCCCATGTTGCGTAAGGAATCGATACTCCTTGGAAGGTTGCCAGTGTAGCCTAGGCAGAGAATACACTGATCCTTAACAATTCCATCCAAAACGTCTTTCATGTAACGATATTTCTTGATGAGCAAAATAATTTTACGAGGAATTTCAGCGATTCTCGAGAAGAAAAAAGATCTACGAACGATATGCAAATACATAAAACTTAACATTTTCTTGTGCATAATTTTTTACAGTTTTCTAATTCGTTTGAAAGACGAGACAAGCAGGTCTCTAGCCTGATGGTAAGAGTCACATCTTATAATAGCAGCACCACACAGAACTTTGAATTACAAAGCACTGCCTGGCACTATACTGCACTCGTCACTTCGAGACATTAAATGTAATAATACCACATTTAATAATAATAGAATAGAACAGTTAACAATAATACCACAATAATGCCACAGTTTTTTTATCCTGCCTCGGCAAAGTGACTACGCCACACCTGGTGCAAAGTGCAGCGCGTTCCAAAAATATTATCGATCAACGACAGGCAATACAAATATATCTATTGTAGGTCTGCAGAGTTATGCTGGCCTGTAATTACTGGATATGTACCTCCTGTAATAAATAAAACGAGTTAGGCCTTAGTCTACCACACTGGCCTAATACAGGTTAGAGCGGGCAAATCAACAACGAATACTCGTAGTAACTTCAAAAAGGCTGAGATGAGTGCCTTGGAGCTGTATTCAAACCCGCGACTTCCATTTCGATAGTCTGTACAACTTTGCTCTGCTCACGCCGATTTTGACATATTAAATTTAATCATTATGTAAGTGATACTCAGAAAAATAAATGTATCTTTTAAGTCTCACCGTATTTTTTTCTATAGTCCGAATGTGTATAAATATAACAGTGCCAAATCAAGAAACATCAGACAATTCACGCTCTACGTCTCAACTAGGCCAGATTTAAACGCGACCACCTCATGAATAACACATAGCGATTTCTCAGACCATTTAACAGGATTGGAGGGTAGTTAGGGGGAATTATTCCAGGCTTTATTTATGTTTATGACTGATCTGCTGCCAGGTCAATGTAGTCGCGAACCTCTTAAAATTGACTTTGAATTTTCGACATTTAGCAGCCTCTATTGTAGCTTAAGTGTTGTATCGTATTTAATAAAAACATGAAAGCGACTCTTCCATTAACTTTTTTGGGATATAAGCATAATGACTGTAGCACTACCAGACTTATAACAAACACTTATTCATGCAACAACTAAAATGATTTTCAATTTCGAATTGCATACTCGTATTTTCATCATCATCTTCCTCAGCCTTGATCTCTTTTGTTCAATGATGTTTTAAAAGCCTTGATAGGCAGACGAACAAGCCGCCCATCTGATGGTAAACGGTCACTACCGCTCATGGGCATCGGCAATGAAGGGTGCACATCCAAACTGATGCCTACTTGAAGGAATACTCTTTTTTTTAAGCCTCGTTTAAGGAAGCACATGTCATAGCGCTTGGGAAACACCGAGACAAGGAATTTATTCTAGAGTTTACACATGCGTGATATATAGGAAAGCTGAAAACATATGGTGCTAGACTGGATTGTTTCTGATGATGCACTTTACTACAGTACCGGGAAGTACAATGGTAGAATGGCGAAGTTGGAACTATAGTAAACAATTCCTCAGAGTACTCCGGTCCGTTTTCAAACTGATCAATCGCATGTACAGATGTCACAACTATACATTCGTGAGTACTTTGTATCTTCATAGTAATGCGGACCGGATGGCGACAACCGTTATACATGGTGTTAAAACCTGCCATAGTCATCCACACGCCTTGTATGGGTCGCGTTCCAGGATCAGCTAGTGTATATCCGGTTCTCCCGTCATCCGCCTTTCCTGTCGCAGGCCTCTCGATGAGTTTCTTACCTCTCCGAAGACGGAAGAAGCATTTATACAGGCAGGCATGACACCGATAAACTCATTGTTTGTTGGTGGTCGCTGATTTTTTGCACACTACGCTTACCATCAGTTGTAGGGCAGTCACTTTGCCGTGCTCTGATAAAAAAAAATGTTTATTGGTAGTTTTTGTACAAACACATTACGAACACACAATAACCTAAACCACAAAGAATCATCTCTACATCTCTCTGCATTTGTGAATATCGAGCTATCAAATTCAGAGCCGCGGCCCTATTGTCGAAACTCATCGTTTCGTCAGACGGTCATCTCGCATGGCTGAGTTTCGTATCGCCAGTTTAAAAGCGGTTTGAGCCCCAAAGATTATGTCATGGCGACGACTTTTGCTTAACAACAACCGGGACTGATGCTTTGATTTTTTCCGTTTTGAATAGGATGATGAATTATGGACTTCTGCATCATTACTTTTGGGGTGACGTAGAAAATTTAATTGACTTAAGAAAGATATTTCTCATTCGCCTGTATTATAATGTGAACCGATTATAAAGATATTTTATTCAACAGGTTTTTTTTTTTATTTATAAATCAATGTTGAGAATCGCAGAAAATAGTGGACCGCAGAGTGAGAAACCTCCTCGCAATGCGTGCCGTGTCCAATAACACTGCTTTCTGGATATGGCTCTTGACCCAACGACGAATTGAGAGCCTCTGAAGGTGTTGGTTGAGGCTAGTATCAACTAATTAGCAGAATCAACTATCGGGACAAGACCAAGCTAATATTATTATAGAAAAGACGAATTCACATTCAACCTTGACCTATATGTTGTAGCTTATGAACTGGGCATTATAAAACTTTTCATCTCATGTCTCGGATTGACGAGTGCAGTGCCATGCATTACTTTATAATTCAAAGTTCTGACTAATGCTACAGTTAATAAGAAGGAGTCCCATTAATTACCAGCAGTCGAGCGAGTGAGTCAAGCTAAGAAAAAAAAAAGATGAGTTGAAAGTATAATCACAAGAGCCTATTATAAATCTTAGATATATTTTCAAGATTAACATGAAAGGTGGAAATTTATGTGCGGATTATTTGCGCATTTATCCCATTGGTTAATGGAGGACACAATGGATACGAAGCAAACAACTTCCAAGGGACGTTGCCATAGGATTCTATTGTAATATAGAAGATAAATAAGCTTCGGACCTTGTTTATGTCCGGTGCTACAAGATTCTGCTTGTGTATGAAAATGTATTTTGATAATAATGTGGATAATTCGAATATCTTTGGGTATTTCGAAGGATTATTGGTCAAGGTTGAGAATTTACCGTTTTCGAATTGAAATTTGATTAAGGATAAGTGCTAAAGCGTCAAATTATAATTTTGAACATGTCTTCCTAAAAATGAAATAAGCAAAAAGACATTAGACCTGATGTTTAGTACAATGTAGATCAAATATAATATCAACCGTCAAAAGACATTTTCCCTCATACAATATAATAAATAACACATTATTTAAATTGAACCTTGAAATTGCCTAATAATACCTAAAAATAAAAATTGATTACAACACTCACATTATTTAGAAAGCGTATTTTAAATATTGATCTAGATTCTAGAGATTTGGATCAAGAGCATTAATTATTTATGGCCGTGAGCCTTTTAATAGATTGACGCCAACTTAAACATGCCATTGTAATTAGTCATCTACAACTTTTATCTTATTTTCCATGCCATTAATCTCAGTCTTATCCTTATCGAATCCATTATTGAGGATATCAATATCATCAACCCTTGTTACTATGTCAATGAGATATATTACTCTAAGAAACCCAAATGAGCTCAGCAACTTAACTCGCGACTCAATTACCTCAGTTCTAATGTAGGTGCTACTGTCAATGAGTTTAATGACGTTCGAAGCGCTTGCAAGTTTGTGAGGAAATTAGTTCCGAAGAAGATTAGGTGGGTTAGCCTTGCACACGGCAACCACGCTAACTTACTACACGTTGAACAATGAGTGATGAGTGAACTACATTAAAATATTGTTTTGGCAGTAATTGACGAGCAATATGTTGCTCCATATGTTGAGTCTGTAGAGCAGCGACGTGGATATAGAATACAACTTAAAAACATCAATCGATTGCACATTCAGATTTAAATATAAGTTTAAATAAATTTAGTTTTATTCAACGACTAGGATACGCCCGCGGCCGCGCTCGCGTGAAATTCTGCACCGTTATATCATCTATATCATAATATAAATAATAATAATATATGATGGATAATTTCTAATGGTAAAGGATGTTTTAAAAGGAAATTTTCAGGGCCTATTCAATGCAAACAAACAATCAAATCTTTCCTTTTTATAATATTTATAGATACTGGTGAAAGTCCTTGGCATTGTAAGACTTAACATCTTATGTCTCAGTGTCTAGCGTAGTCCAGCGTCATGCAGTACTTTGTAATTCAAAGTTTTCTTCAACGTTGTTTCTGATTACCAGCAGGAAAGAACAAGTTATGCCTAGGCATTGCGCTTAGCATTCAGCGAGCGACCTGTTAGTTTGGTTATTCAATCTAATAAAATCAATCAATGAGCAACTGATTCATAATATCGCCATTAAATATTTTTCATGACAGTACAGAGATATTGACAAGCACAATATGTGTGATTGTTTTACTTTATGTATGTTTGTATTGTTAAAGTTTTAAATATTTTTATGTCTCTGTACTTTTTACATCTCTAATAACGCAGACAAGCACAGCGATGTGTGCAATTGTTTTTACTTCTTACATTATATATTTTTATATACACTTTTTATATATACATTATTACGGGGTTTATTAATAAAAGATGTAGTGAATTCACAGATGGGTAAAAGCTCTGAAAAATAATATCAGAGGGACGAGGGTGGGGCATAGAGCCCCACAATAAAAAAAAAAAATATCGCTAGTGGAAAGACAAAAATACTGTAGCGTGAATACGTGAACCTTACGGCAGAGGATTTTAAAGTTGTTTCTTACGAAAAAAAATTATTAGTAAAAGAATCAATACGTTTTACTGAAAATTATCCAGTAGGTAAAATTATATGATTTTTTGTCATAAAAACAACAAAACGCTCTTCCGTAAAATGTGTGTGTCCAGTGACAATATTAAACTTTACATAATTGCTGATTTTTAATAAAATTTATTGATATAAAATGAACTTTATAAATCATGTCAATCATCAGGGGGGGGGCCCTTCCCAATCCCTAATTATCCCTTTCCTTTAAGGTCGGCAACGCGCCCATGATTCTTCTGGTGGTGGGCGTACATGAGCGGTGGAGATCACTTACATCAGGTGACCCACTTGCTCGTTTGCCGGTCTATGCTACAAAAAAACTGTAGGCAATTAAAATAGCGCTTATGACAAGTCAGTATAAAAATAAAAGAAACTTATGTATAGAGATTTCTGTGAGACAGTAGTAGCAACTTATTCATGCTGCAGACAAAACTGTCTACAGACTGGCTCACTTACAAAACGACTCACCTTTGATATTAAATCGATTTATTACATTTTCATCACAACTCTTGGGACCAATATAATTCCCAGCTTTGTTTACAACAATTCAAATCCAACATATATTTTCAAGATCATAACTCATTCGACTTAAGTATGAGAAAGTTAACTTGGCACTCTCACAAAGCTTGCTAAGTACATTTTTATTTTCGCCAGTTTTTTCAGCCATTATGTGTTCTTTATACGTAACATTTTCTTGGTAAATTCTTAAACCACTCAGAGCCTAATACGGCACCTTACTACGAAGTTGGATGGGAATCTAAGATTTATTTTCGGATGGCTCTATAAAATACATTCAATAGATTTATCGAGCTGAATTGAGGAGAATATTGTTTTGTTTGTCTATTTATTACTGCAATAGGTAGCTGTAATTATCTTAGAATATATTTACAACCGAGTTTAAAAAAGAAGCAGGTTCTCAATCAAGTGAAGAAGCAAAACCACACAGAACTTTAAATTACAAGACACTCCATGGCACTGGACTGCGCTCGTCACCCGGAGACATAAGATGTTAAATCTCAGTACCCAGTGATTTCAATGGATTCAGTGTCCATCAAAGCGAAACACAACAGTGCTTACACACTGTTTCTTGGCGGTAGAAATAGACGGCCACCAACCCAGACTGCCTCTCGCATACGAGGGACCTACTACCTTGTAAAATTCATGACAGTCATGACTCATCTTCGGCTTACCACAGTAGTCCCGCGTGGGCCATCTGACAGAATTTACACACCTCATTGAACGTTAGCTCGTTGAGATAATCTGAGTATAATTATCTACGTAGAGTCCGGACCTCTCGGGCTCTGAGGTGCGTAATGGGTCAGTAAATCGGACCTTAAAGGCGTCCGTGATTTAATGCCGAATCTCGCCACATTTGCGATAATTTGCGATTTACCAAATTTTTACGCGATAAAGTTTTTTTGTTTGTAAATGCGTCAGATTTTTTGAGTGTTGGGTGCTTTATTGTTGAAATATCTTATTAATGAGATTTACTTACTGCCTCTGTGGCACAATTATTATGTGTAATGCGTATTGCTAAGGTTTCGGTTTTAATTGCCAGGTAAGGTAAAAGTGATATTGGGTTTTTCTATCATGAAATGCTTAGTATTAACTCGGAATCTCAAATTGTTATATGGCGATAGGCTCCTATTACATCATGGGGCAGCAAATAAGCTCGGCGAAGTGTGGATGTATTGGTTATACTGCTACCTTCCCCTTTAGGGGTTATAGGCGAGAACACGTACGTATGTATGACACAGACACCGACTCCAATAAGAGCTGAAATGGTTAATTTTTCGAAGTCGGTTTTTGAATTTTCCTCTAACTTATTTTATTTTTAAATTTTCAGCGTTATGTAGAACTAAAATAATAGTAATCGCAACGACTGAGTTGTTGTCCGTTGAGGAGATTCATTTTTTTTCTTACTTCATCATTTGTGTGATACACGAATATTTGTTTCGGGGTTTGGGTGTTGTGGGACCGCAAGTCTATCGTAGTTCCTGACTGTCACAAGACTCGTACTGTGAAGTCAGGACTATGTATACCACTGTAGGGTGTATTATCTTTACATAAAATAAAATGAAATCACATCCGCTGTCTGTTCGCTTAGATCTTTTAAATTATTCAACGGATTTTAATGCAGTTTTCAGCAATAGATAGAGTGATTTCATGAGAAAGATTTATATGTATAATACATACATAGTATAGTACAGAAAAGCCGAAAAAATCAAAGATTTGTAATGTGATGTCGTAACAAATACATTTTTACCCGTGCGAAGCCGGAGCGGATCGCTCGTTTATTTATAATTTATTTACATGATTTAACGGCTAAAATATACTGGAAAAGAACACAGCAATCCCTTTATGTTATCGTTTGTGAGCCATGTTTCCAGGCAAGTCAATGTACATATCCAATTACGCAGTTGTCTAATACATCCCTCAGGAATCCAATTACTGCTTCGTACTAGAGGATACTATGTGTCAAGTGCATACAAACATTTCTATTTTCTTCTTTCGCTTTTCTGTTATCCCATTAGTCTAGTATTAGCGTAGCGTACCGGTCCGGGATTCAAAACTCTAGTCGAGAAATCTAACGTGTTCGGTTTTTCAAATATTACGAGTATAGTATGATTTTCCGGATCGATCCATGAGGTGGGCATTTTTTATCCGAGCACTGCAAAGCGTTGGTACCACCATTTGTCTATTTCTGCCGCCAAGTAGCAATGTGTTAGCACTGTTGTGTAACAGGAGACGGTTAATAAACACAAACTACATTTATAATATTAAATTAATACGTCCAACAGTCATACACATAGTCCTGACCCCACACTAGGTTAACTTGTATCGTGGGTATCATGAACCACGAGGGACTTGCGGTCCCACAACACCCGGACCCGAAACCAATATTCGTGGATGACGCAAACATTTGTCTCGATACGGGAATCGAACCCACGGCCTCTCGCTTCGTCGCTACTAGCCTGCTGAGACACGTATGTATGTATTATGAGATTAAAAATGTTTATACCAGTTAATTTTCTAACAAGGAAGGCGGCGTTAACTATTTTAATAACTAAAAAGCCTTATTTTATACCGTGTTGGCGTGAAGGGAACGTGTTAACTAAGTGTTATTATAAAAAGGTAAAAGGTTAATTTTATAAGAATTTATTATAGCTTAGTTGTTGATAAAACATTCTACAGCGTGATTCTACTTGTGTACATGCCATCTACCAACAAAAACAACCTGCCATCTAAAATAAAATGATTACATAATTATATTGGACTCATGAGGTCTACTATTAAATTAATATAGGATTATTTACTTCAACAGCAAAATAAGGTTAATCAAATTATAGTCAGAACTCGGTATTACTGCGAAATTGTAATTTGCAGAGACATAATAATATTATTACCCGTATTTCGAAAATACATCTATTAAAGTAATTCGAATATACGAATAGGTAACATTTGAATCACGAAATTTACGAATTACCCCATTTATTTGATTGCGGTAATCAGCTATTTCTGTTGTGCGAAAAAAGAAATACTTGTATATTGGTACAAAACATAGCTCGATGTTTTTATATAATTGAATGACGAGACGAACAAGTCGTTCACCTGATGGTAAACGCCACGCCTGCCAAAAACAGAAGCAACACCACACAGAATTTTGAATTATAAAGCACTGCATGGCACTGAACTGAGCTCATTACCTCGAGATATAAGATTATAAGCCTCATAATGCCCAGTAATTTCACTGGCTTCAATGTCCTACAAACCGAAATACAATATTGCTTACACACTGTTGCTTGGCGGCAGAAATAGACAAAGCGGTAGTTTGAACCCTGACGGCCTATCGCATATGAGGGACCTACCACCTTGTAAATAACATGTTTGTAGTCAGAACGTCTCTTCATCATCATCATCACCATCAGCCACAAGACGTCCACTGCTGAACATAGAGCTCCCCCAAAGATTTCCAGACCGACCTGTTGGAAGCGGCCTGCATCCAGCGACTTCCTGCGATCTTTATCAGGTCGTCTGTCCACCTTATGCCTCTTGTGACTCATTTATTAATTATTTAGGCCTTAAACAGCAGAAACAGTGTCACCGAATAGATATTTATTAAACCAATATCTTAATGATTATAAATGAAAATATACTCCAATTTATGCATAACCAATTTCTAATTTACCAAGTGTTTGCTACTGATAATTTTCATTAAATTAATTTATAGCCCGGACGCCTACGTTGTGCATACAAATTCCCGAATACCCCAATAATGATACAGATCGCGACAAATTACCAACTGCCCCAAATTACGTAAAATCGTGTAGCTACACAGTTCGTCATAAACACAATTAGGTTTTGATTAAATGAAAAGCGTAATTAATCGTTCCTATATTGTATAATAGTGATATCTAAATACATTTATATGCATCATACATATTTTTCTTTGTGCGGCGTGGCTTAGTAAGGTACCTCTTCCGTCTTAGAAGCACCCACTTGTCTCAGTCTCGAGCATCCCCCGTAGTGAGACCATTGGCCCTTATGTCTCTCACTAATACGTAAAGCCACCGCTTTTTGAGTAGTCCACGGTATCGTAACCATTGTGTAATATGGCTACAAGACAGGTACAAGTTAGAGACATAAACTTTGTTCTCAAAATAATTTAGATTTATTACGTAGTAAGACTCTCGTATACGAGGGTCCACTTGGGTAGGTACCACTATATCTTCTATTTCTGCCACCAAGCATAATTTGGCAAAGACTATGTTATTATGAGAATTACTAATAATTAATTATAATTATTAGTCTCAGGATGGCAGTGCAGTGCACTGTTTGTAATTCAAAGTTCTGGGTTATGTTACAAGTGTGATGGGCAGTCGTGTCGCTTACCACCAAACGAGTACTTTGCTATTCTTATTATGCAGTAGTATAATAAAAGGATACAAATTTTATGTCATAAGACTTGGTTGGCTTTAAAAAGCCCCAAGAAAACACTACAAACCATACTTGTAGCCGGATTGTTACGCAATTTATTTTATGTAATAAAACTAAAGTACGAATGGGGATCAATTTTATAAATATAATATCCTAACGAATAAATCTTAACGAATGGCCCAAACATATTAACCGCTGCTATTTAAACTGTCCAAAAACAGGTCATGCAAAAATATTCACGGCTCTAATTATATGCATATGCGATACAAATCACGCAATATTATACTAAAATACCCCAATCTCCCACGATAGGTTACCGATTACCCCAAATTTGGTACAATTTGCAAGGCCTGTGCCGGTAACGGAGCGACTGCGGCCGTTGCACCCGTATCGATGACTCGAGGTCACTCACCCCACCTGCGGGGATGCAGGCGGACTTACGTCATATTTTATAGCGGAAATGAGGTTGGGTTTTTCAGCAAACAACGTGATAAAACTCGTGCTAAGAGACTTTAGTGTGAGTTTTTATATGTGTTGATAAAATTTTTACTGGATCTTTATGCAATGAAAAATTTTGTTTGAATTTATGGATGTGTGCGACCTATTTACTGTGGTTTAGAGAATCAATGTCTTTATAAAATACTAGCTTTTGCTCGCGGCTCCGCCCGCGTGATCTGCTTTTTCCGGGATAAAAAGTAGCCTATGTCTTTTTCTGATGTATAGGCTATATTATTGTAAAGTTTCATTAAAATCCATTCAGTAGTTTTTACGTGAAAGAGTAACAAACATCCATCCATACTTAGAAACTTTCGCGTTTATAATATTAGTAGGATGGAATTAACTATTTTGGAAAAATATTTTTGACCCAATAAATAACAAACCTTGAACTCGTGAAAATAGACGGAAATTAATAAGCAGGAGTAGTCGTGAGCAAACAAGTGGATTGATAACTTCCACATCGCTCACCGACCGAAGAGGTCCTCAACAAGAGCCGGCACTGTTGATTCCGCGAATGGGTACAAAAGCATACCCGCAGCCCCACCGAACAGGCGCATCGTGGCAATCGGACATTTTTATTTATTCGTCTATTTATTTTTATTATTTGTCTATTTCTGCCGCCAAGCAACAGTGTGTAAGCACTGTTGTAATTCGGTTAGAAGGACATTGAAGCCAGTGAAATTACTGGGCATTATGAGACTTAACATTTTATGTCTCTGGGAGTCGAACGCAGTTCAGTGCCATGCAGTACTTTGTAATTCAAAGTTTTGTGTAGTGTTGCTTCTGTTTATGTGCAGGCGTGACGCTTACCATCAGGCGAGTGCCTAGCTCGTCTCATCATTCAATCAAATAAAAAAAAATGCGATGCGTAAATATTTTATGATATGAAGGTTTTATAGACACTTTACTCATATTTTACCAGTTATTGGTGCTTTTTATCACAAAAACCAATTATGCTAATGCATTAAATTCTAAAAGCAGATATAATAAGTATCGATATCATAGACATAAAGTATTTCTACTAACAAGATTTATAGCAACCTTAATTTTAAACAGTTTTTTAAACTTATGAAAAATGTTGTTATGAATATTTGAATATTCCACCGAAACTATAATGGAAAATGTATGCAGAATGTATTTATATCCGGTGTTATTTTCGTGCATATAATAGAGGTCGTCGACATGGCAAGGAAAATGCAACGCTCTATATAAATTGGCCGAGAGCTAGTAACCTGCAGTAAAATTTAAATATACAAGCATTTGAGGTAGATGTTTCATTATGGTTTATATTGAGTAATGTAAATGTGACGACGGCTGTGTTGAGGTTTCTGGCTCGATCCCCGGGTTGGGTAACAGTGATATTGGGGTTTTCAATTACGTAATACTCGATATCACTCCAGAGGCTGGAATTATGCCTGGTATAGCGATAGGCTGGCCCCCTATCACATCCGACAGAAATGTGCTCGGCCAAATGTGGGTGTACTTAGGTGAGTGGACTGCTGAGACGAATGTCACAAGTTCGATTTCTACCACCGAACTTTTTAAATTATATGAGAATTCATATGTATATATTATCGCTTGATTTAATGATGAAGAAACTCCATGAGGAAGCATGCATACCTAAAGTGTGAAGCCTTCCAACTCGCATTCGGCCAACGCGGTGGACTAAGGCCTCTCATCTCTCATTTATAGTGGAGGCCCGTGGTCGAAAATAAATATATGCTTCAATAAATGTTTTCCTTTTCCATTTGGAAATAAGAGATATTTTTTGAAGCCGGCTGTGAAGCGTGAGGCCGCGGGTTCGATCCCCGCACCGACACAAATGTTTGTGTGATTCACAAATATTTTTTTCGGGGTCTGGGTGTTGTGAGATCGAAAATCTCTCGTAGTTCCTGATACTCAATACACAAGACTCGTATCTTACTGTGGGGTCAGGACTATGTATGTGACTGTTGGGTGTATTTATTTATGGACAGGCTTACCATCAGGCGAGCGTCCTACCTCATTCATTCATTTAAATACGTCAATCCGTGCTGGAGCTAGCTCCGTGTTTGTATCCTAGCCAACATCTCGAACATTTGTGGTGTGTCCGATAACACACAATAGTGTTGTTTTACATACGGTCGGCGTCGGCACCCTGTAACTGTGACGAATATCGCCGCAATGCAGACTGTCTTTGTTCCCATACCGTGAATGGGGTAAACGGGAACTGGTGAATGTTTTGAAGTGGTTTTTAATTTTTGAAGTGATAACTTCTTATGGGAGGGTGAACCGAAACGTTCCGTAACGCGAGCGGTCCATCGACCAGCCAGTGTTAGCCGACCTCCCTGGAACATCGATAATTTCGAAGTCCCAGGTGGCGTCACACAGTGACCAGTCAGCTTGGACCGGACTTTGACCGGACTGCAACCGGACTTTGACCGGACTTCAACCGGACTTTGACCGGACTTTAACCGGACTTTGACCGGACTTTAACCGGACTTTGACCGGGCTATGACCGGACTTTGGCCGGACTTTGACCGGACTTCGACCGGTATTTGACCGGACTTCGACCGGACTTTAACCGGATATCGACCGGACTTTGACATGACTTTGATAGGGCTTTGGCCGGATTACGACAAACTTCGACAGAATTTTAACCGGACTTAGACTGGACTTTGACAGGACTTTGACCGGGGTTTGACCGGGCTTTGGCCGGATTTTGACAAAACTTTGACTGGACTTTAACCGGATTTTGGCAGGACTTTGACCGGTATTTGACCGGACTTTGACAGGACTTTGACCGGATTTTGACAGGACTTTCACCGAACTTCGACCGGACTTCGACCGGACTTCGACCGGACTTCGACCGGACTTTAACCGGACTTTAACCGGACTTTAACCGGACTTCAACCGGACTTTGACAGGACTTTGATAGGGCTTTGACCGGATTTTGACAAACTTTGACAGGACTTTGACCGGTACTTGACCGGACTTCGACTGGACTTCGACCGGAATTTGATAGGACTTTGACCCGGCTTTGACCGGATTTTGACAAGACTGACAGGACTTTGACTGCACTTTGACCGGACTTTTACAGGACTTTGACCGGACTTCGACCGGACTTTGACCGGATTTTGACCGAACTTTGACAGCACTTCGACCGAACTTTGACAGCACTTCGACCGGAATTTGACCGGACTTTACCATAACTTTGACCGGACTTTGACAGAAGTTTGACAGGGCTTTGACATGACTTTGACCGGACATCGTAACGTAACGCGTTACGGCGCCACTCTGGCTTCCCTTTCTCTCACGCATACGGCAGCAGTAGGCAGGCTCCTCCGCTCTCACTTTAACCCACATTAGTTTAAGTTTTTTTTATTAGCTTGGTTGATGAAATGAGTAGGACGCTTGTCTGATGGTAAACACGCCTGCCTATAGATAAAAAACCATACAGAACTTTGAAATACAAAGTGACTGCACTACACCTGATAGTAAGCGCAATATAGTAAAAAAAAGCGACCACCGACAAACAATGAGTTTAACGGTGGTCACCAGAATCATGCCGGCTTGTATAAATGATTCTATGCTATAACAAAATGAATACCCCAATATTTAGATTAGGCATTGAGGCAGGCCGGCGTGATCTTGTCGACCTACGATCGACATAATGTTTGTACATACTTACCATCAGGTGTAGCGTGGTTTGCCGAGCTAGGATAAAAAAAAGTTTACAATTAAATCATAACTTAACAAAAATAATGGCGCATGAGTACAAACCATCCATCTGTACAATTCGACGATGAATTTGGCAGCAAATGAAAAAGAAACCAATTGGGGTAAAACAATTGGATTGAAATAAAAAGTGGACTATTGCCGGTAACAATGGGTATTCTACTGTGGCGGTGGGATTGGCTTGTCAACGTCGTTGTAATTGGTCGTCGCGAACGAACCCCAAACCACTTGAATAGTTAATTAAAAAGCTGCACCGACTCCAAACAGATTTATAGAATGTGATACTCTTCTGTGTAATTTTTTAAGTCGTTTTATAAGTTTCGTTAAACCTTATTTGATTTTTCACTTTTCAGTTTTAGGTTAGGTTTGCAATTAATATCAAAAATTACAACATGGGAGATCCCTCGTATACGAAAGGCCGTCTGGGTTGGTACCACCGCTTTGTCTATTTCTGCCACCAAGCAACAGTGTGTAAGCATTGTTGTGTTTGGTTTGAAGGACATTGAAGCCAGTGAAATTGCTGGGCATTATAAGATTTAACATCATTTAACTCGGCTTGACAACCGCAGTTCAACGCCATTCTGTGCTTTGCAATTCAAAGTTCTGTTGTAATGTTTTACACAATTTAATTTATCGCGACGAGTAAATTGTTTTTCATTGGGATATTTCATTATTTACTTCGTACTCCATCATCAGATCTCAACCAAATTTTTTAAGTAGCAATCGCAGTTAAATTCTAACGAATGATCTTTTTCCGACTAAATCGATCCATGATTTGGCGGAGAAACCGATGTAAATACATATAGAAGCTATTTTAATTACTGGGCATTATAAGACATAACACTATTTCTCGAGGTGACGAACACTATATTGCCATGTAGTGTTTTGTAATTCAATATTCTGTATGGTGGGCAGGCGTGGTACCTATAATCGTAAAAAAACAACTTTGAAACTACAATAAAGTTTACATATTGGCGCTTTAGTATTTTTACCTTTTCAACAATATTTTATACTATATACAGTAGTACATCAACGGACCGCCAATTCGAGACTGACTGAGAATTCAATCTCGAATTCATCCGATGTTTTATTATTTTTGTATGCACACTATCAAAATGAAATGTTTGAAGCGGGCTCCGCTCCGCAATTTACATGTTAAATAAATGTATATCCCGCGGCTTGACCTACTTCGCGAATGAGGAGTATTGTACGCACCTGTTGACTACGACTACAGCCTGGTTCATGTCACAGGCTGAAATCAAAACAGTCTGTTAAAGCGTTTGATGTTATAAAAGCCGATTTTGTCTATAAGAAGTATTATTGAGTGGTATAATCACTCGATAGACAGTTAATGGGCCAACTCGACTTGGCTAGTACCACTGTCCTACAGTATTGCCGTAAAATGGCGTTTTTTATAGTGATAGATGACTTAAAACCCTCACTTTCCTTCATAATTGTCATTGTTTAAAGAACGGCAACGTACTTAAGATACCCAGTTAATGTGGATGTTCATGGGCGGTGGATATCACTTATTATTTAGTGACCCACTTGCTCATTCTAGTATAAAAAATAAGCTCTTGAATCGGGTAGCTACCTATTCATTTGAGTAAAACCCATCAAGTCTGCGTCTTAAGGCTTGTTTTGAGGAATGCGTCCAAGCTAGGGAGTTTACGACGCATGACGTGAGTCAAGCGATAGTGACAAGTCCGTTTTGTATGAAATTTTATGGAAACGATCGCTTGTGTCTTGGTCGTGTACCATAAAAGGTGCTTTTACGTGCACTACAACCCACAATTGCCTCGTCTAGACGCTTCAGTTGCCCGATTGTGTGATTTTTAGACTATGTCTACGTTTTACAATTTAAAACACAATTGTACGAATGCGTTCTATTCCACACAGACGGGCATGTTTTTTATTATTTTTTGAAGTTTACTTTCATTTGTGGTGGAACGGAAAATCTTTGTGAGGCATTGCGGGCTGCTGTGTGTACGTCGGAATTCATTTTATAAATTACTAGCTTTTCCTCGCGGTTCCGCCCGCGTGATCTGCTTTTTCCAGGATAAAAAGTAGCCTACCTTACGCAGTGATAATGTAGCTTTCCAATCCTTTTTGCTTCACGGAAATTTACAGCCGTAGAAATGTCTCCATTTCAGCAGTTTTTTACATAGCACTCCCCTCAGATATAATAATTTTATGTTGCTCAAAGAAAATGTAACCATTTTTTTTGTTATATTAAGGTACAATTTCATTATTTACATAAAATGTGTACATTTTCGTCTGAACTTTTTTTACTTTTTATGTTATCTTACGACATTTGAAATTCGAATCGCAGAAACGGTTTTAGATATACAAGAATGGTTCAATGTTGTGTTTGATCAGGACAATGGGACAGATTTGCTGTTAGCTCGACAGTCCCTTGCTAACAAGGATATTTGGTCAGCTTTTTAACTAGAAATACATAAATCTTTTTAATGATTTCTTTTGTTTACGCGAATATTACTCATTTAAATAAATAACTAATTACTAATTTAAACGGATTTTATGCTGAAAAGTCTTCGAGACGTCGGGATCAAAAATTATAAACAACCGCGATAAAATCCGTTTAAATTAGTTTTATTTCAATAAATCTTTTTCTTTATCCTGAGGCGGCATAGTGATTGCGCCTGGTGGTAATTATAATACAGTCTAAATATAATATCTACCGTCGAAAAACATTGCGTGACCATCTAGGTCAAGGAATCCCAAAGGGGTCGATATATAACGAAAACAGCAAAGATTTTAAATTGGTAAGTATTTTGTATCAATAGGAAAATAATCGAGGTAGGATTTTTAAAGTAATTTGGCTAGGAAGTCTAAGGTATTAATTCATTTTAGTAAAGGGGTCTCTCGCCAAAAATAGTTCGAGAATCCCTGATCTAAGTGATGGTTCTCAGAATTCACTAGATATACACTGCCTGACCCAGGGACGCTACTCGCTTGAACGAGCCAATATGGCGGGTTTTTTACTATGTGTATAGTAGTCGCTATGCGATCGGGTACAAATATATGCCAAGTAGAGTGGGAGGGCCACCTGGTGGAGATAGATAGCAACCACCTGGCTTAAAACCACTAGGTGGTAAGTTTCTCATATGAAAGGCCGTCTAGGTTGTTTTTATAGCATAGACCGCAAGCGAGCTAATAGGTCAGCAGGTCATAAGTGATCTCCAAAGCCCATGTACGCCCACAATACTACAAGAATAATAAGCGCGTTGCTGACTTTAAAGGGAAGTAAAACCAAAGAAAAGGGATAATTAAAGGATTGGGAAGTGGAGGGGGATTTGGGCCTCCGGATATCTCACTCACCGTACGAAATGCAGCAGCAAGCCGCTACTTTACGTCGGTTTTCTGTGAGACAGTGGTAACGGTTCGGTCGAGCCGGTCCAATGGTGCTGTAACCAAAACTAACTACAGCGTGGCTCTACCACTCGATGGTACCACTGCACTGTCTATTTTTGCCGCCAAGCAGCAGCGTGTAAACACTATTGTGTTTGGTTTAAAGGGTTTTGAAGCTAGAGAACTTTTGGCATTATAAGAATTAACATCTGTCTTTTTTTTATTAGATTTAATGACGAGACGAGCAACGCGCTCGCCTAGTGGTGAGCGCCTTACCTGCCCATAAACAGTAGCAACATCACACAGAACTTTGAATTACAAAGCACTGCATGGCACTGAACCGCGTTCGTCACTCCGAGGCATAAGATGTCAAATCTCATAATGCCCAGTAATTTCACTGGCTTCAATGTCCTTCAAAGCGAAACACAACTGTTCTTACACAATGTCGCTTGGCGGCAGAAACAGACAAAGTAGTGGTACCAACCTAGACAGATTCTCGCATACGAGGGACCTACCGCCTTGTAAAACAAGAGAGAAGAAGAAAACAATCACTTACGCTACTAAAGATATGATTGTAACCTGTTTTGTGTTTAATAAATAAAAATAAAATAAATAAAGAATCACTTTTTAAAGAAAATACTATTTATATGATCATCTTTCATAGAATTGTTGGGTTAATGGGCTCTACCACTCTAGTCGAGCGAATATTTTCGTAGAATTTCTAACTTTTGATTTGCTCGTTATAAGTTCATAGAACTGTATCTTCCGCATGTTTTATTACTTAATACAAATCTATTGACAGCCTCCGTGGTGTAGTGCTCGAGTAGCCGGCTGCAAAGCATGAGGCCGTGTGTTCGATCCTTATACCAAGACAAATGTTTGTGTGATCTACAAATATTTTTACGGGTCTAGGTGTTGTGGGACCGCAAGTCCCTCGTAGTTCCTGATAACCAAGATACAGGTTAACCTAGTGTGGGATCAGGCCTATGTGTTTGACTATTAGGTGTAATTGATTTATTTATTATATGGGTTCGACTGCGTCAAAAGGAACTGTTTGTGATTTTTTTTTTACCGACGCTTACTAGAAGGTTCTCAATTCCAGACGTATATATTTTTTTTTTAACCTGGCTCGGACGAAGTGACTACGCTACACCTGATGGTAAGTGTAGCGCAATCCAAGAAAAGAGTCGACCAACGATAAACAATGTGTCCATCGTAGGTCGGCAAGATTATGCCGGCCTGCCAAAGGGCCAAGGGGAAGGGGAAGGAAAAAGGGATGGGAAAAGGGTTAGGATCAGGGGGTAAGCCCCCTGGGGAGAACCGGATATACACTGGCTGACCCTGGAACGCGACCCACACAAGGTAGGCCACTATGGCAGGTTTTAGCACCAGTGTACGGTGGTCGTTATCCGGTCGGATACAAGTATCCTCCTACCAGCGAGGATACTTGCTATTATTATTATACAGGGTTATTTTTAAAACACCAGCAACCTCGCAGGGGTAGATAGCTGTCCCCATACGGAACAACTTTTGTTCTACGAGTTTGGATATAACTCAATATATTAAAAAAAAAGAAATTTTACAAGTTTTTGTTGTGTCGTATTTTTCTTCGTAGTATGCGGCGTGCGCGCGCGACTCAAAGGCGCCGCTCAGCTGAGCTGTGGCTGAGCGGCGCGTTGACCTTCAAAGGAGCTAGTCGGGTTCCCCACGCTTCGCGTATTTGTTTACGTAAAGTGCGATGCGCGTTGTAACAATCAAGACGGAAATTAAATGAATACTTATTTTTGTATGAAAATAAAATCTAACAAATTATCAAAAGTCGTAGAACAAAAGTAGTAGCTTATAACCTTAGGAATCTACCCCTGCGAGGTTGCTGGTGTTTTAAAAATAACCCTGTATATATTGTTTGAGAAAACAGATATGTGATTTACAGTTAAAAATTAAAGAGTCATTAATCCTAGCTAAAATCCCGACGGGTTCATTTGGACTAAATTAACAATAATATTAGAAACACCACATTATACACAAAAACATAAAAAAAATCCTAAGCAAGAATCTAATACTATACTTTTCATTTCAACTTTAATATTCCGGTCATTGAACCGATATGCCGAGTAAACCAAACGTATTTCGCTATATTTACTTTTAATTAACTAAACTGACGCTTCGCGACCTACGGAACCAAGGTTTTATGGATCTGCGCACAAAAATTGGAATAATAAAACGCCAAACGATCCACTCTCATTGCTTTATTGTCTGTACCGATCATAAATATTGATTTAAGTATTTCAGCGACGCAGTTTATTATAATTGTTTTAGGATTTTCGACAAAGGGGAATGCCCATCTCCCATACAAAAAATGCCTAAGATGAACAAAAATGAATTATACACTAATTTGTAGTTAAAATCAAAGTGAATCTATTACAATTAAAATTTCTATCCAAAAACTTGGAGGAAGCTGGTTAAAAACATTTTGCCAAAAATATATTATACGTGTTGAAATTGGGATCTGACAAGTGCAAATATCGGTAATTTAAATAGGTTAAGGATACATCATAATTCATAGATAAAACAATGAGGTATTATATTGGAGCGGACGTCGAATAGGAAGTAAAAAGTTTGGTACTTACGAATAACTTAAACAGAAAAACTATCTGTCAAATACGATTTGTATTTACTAATGTCAAATTCGACATTCATGTACATTTACGACAATCAAATTAAATACTATAATAATAATTATAATACTTTCCCCCTAGTGTGTAAAACTTGAGAATAATACAACTATTCTTATTTTAATCTAAATAGATTATATGACTATTCGAAGTTTCTGTCCATTTCCAGGCATTTTATGGGCATTCCCCTTTGCATAACTTAGATGAGTTTTGACAAACCAGTGCCCGTTTAACCAATAATTTCTTGAATTTATCTCCTCTGCCGACCCCTATATCCGAATATACGGGTGTGACCTTGTTATATATTATGTGTTTTGTGGTGATTTCTAATCGTATCAGCTACGCCATAGTTGGGTAACTCACAGGTAAATATAATTTTAACTTAACTTTAAACTTAACTTCAAAATACCAACATAATACGTAACTACAATAAAATATATTCCCTTTTATAAACATGTTTTTACCGACTGATTTATTTTAGTCACAGTATTATATATTAGAAATATTATTATTGTATGTTACCTTAGGTCTATGTTTTCGAAATACGTCGCTTTGTATCGTTTTATAGCATAGGGGCCCAGATCGCTTCAATCAGAAATAAAGTACATTATTTATACGATTTAATGGAACATAAGTTATTGCCTAATAAATCATGTTGTGTAAGAATAAGTGTTATTCCTGCTAGCTTAGTACTTTCAAATGAATCGATGAAATTATCATCAAAATATGCATTTTGGCAAAATACCAGTATGTAAATTCGGTCACATTGTCAAAGAAAATATAACGAAAAGGTTGACAATTCAGGGGTAGTTGGATTTTTTGGGCCATAAGTGGGTCACCTGATGGCAATTAATCCCCATTGTCTGTAAACACCCAGTACCAGATCAATCATGGGTGTGTTGCTGACATTAAAGGAAAAAAATGAGGATAGGTAACTGGCCGGGATTCGGGTGTCAAAAAATCTCGCTCAACGTGCAAACCGCAATAGCAAACATTAACAGCCTCCGTGGCGCAGCGGGCGAGTAGCCGGCTGTGAAGCGAGAGGCGGGTTCGAGCCCCGCGTCGAGCAAATATTTGTGTGGTCCACAAATATTTGTTTCGGGGTCTGGATGTTGTGAAACCGAAAGTCTCTCGTAGTTCCTGATACCCACGACACAAGAATCGTATCGTACTGTGGGGTCAGAACTATGTGTGTGACTGTTTGGTGTATTTATTCTTATTACTTATTATTAAACTGTTTTCTGTGAAAGACTCAACGTAGCTTTACCACGTAAAAATAGATAGATCAATAAACCGACTTAGCTAATTTTACATTCAAATTCCATGAATCATGGGTATTACAAACTACTAGAAACTTATAACCCCACGATACCGACCTAATTACAAAGTTTCATAGAAAGCACGGCACGCAACGCAGTTCTTGGATTCTTCGCCTCGAAATAAAATGATTTTTTTTTCTTACTAGCCCTGTATTATATACGTCCCACTGCTGGGCACGGGCCTCCTCTAATGAATGAGAGGGATTAGGCCTTAGTCCACCACGCTGGCCTAATGCGGGTTGGCAGACTTCACATACCTTCGAAAAATCTTATCGAGTTCTCAGGTATGCAGGTTTCCTCACGATGTTTCCTTCACCGTTAAAGCAAGCGATAATTAACAATTAATATACACGTAACAGAAAAGTCAGTGGTGTATGCTCTTGGGGCTGGTTTCGAACCTGCGACTTTCGCCTCGACAGTCCATACAACTCCCCGCTGAGCTATCGTTGCTTAAAAAAAAATGAAAATATACCACAAAAATTAATAGCTGAAGTCACAAAAAATCTTTATTTGGTTCTAAATAACCAAACTAATTGAATAAACATTAGCTAACAAAATAAAACTAACTGTCATTCCCAAGGGGACAAAGTCGACGACCTCATGCGATTTACAGAGTTTTCAAAATAATTCAGCTTTCTAATTGATTAGCTCACTTTAATCAACTTCGAATAGAAAAAGCTTAACTTGAAACTCACGCATCGGCTTAATATCAAGCTAATGTGATAATTTTGGTTTAAGAATATTAAAAGTTTTCTTATTATAAAACTTTATTTATATTAAATTCCTTGGCTATCAGCTTTCAACCCCAGATAATAGCTAAGGTTAAAAGGGATTACTAATAAGATTCAGATCTTTGAATGGTTATTGAACTGTCATGTTTGGAGAATTGATAGATCAGTGTCAAGTGAACTTTCTGATAATGAGTTCAGTTTATTTTATCAACAGAATTTGAAGTGATTTTCATTTTCTTATATTTTATGGGTGCAATATGAGTATGATGGTAAGTAATCACCATCTATGGACATCCACAATACAAAACATATTGTCATTGTGTTGCTGGCTTTTAAAAAGAGAACTTTTATTGAAGGTGTTTATATCGAATTGATTTAGAAATATCAGAAGCAAAAGTTAATTCTGTGCGTGAAAGTAAACTCCGTACAAATTAGTACAAAAAAAAGTTTATATCCGGATCTCCCGGGGGGCTTGCGACATGAACTGATGGTTGATTGGGGCATGGGGTATAGGGTTACATCCTGGTATCACTGCGGTTACATCGGTCATCCTCCTGTCCTGTCGCAGGCCCCTAGCTTTGCTTCTCCCCTCTCCGAAGAGGAAAGTAGCATTTATACAGGCTGGCATGACTGGTGCTCACTGATAAACTCATTTTTTGTCGGCGGTTGCTGGTTTTCTGGACTGCACTACGCTTACCATCTATAGTTTGCCGTACTAGGATAAAAAAAATGCATCGTTGAGGAACACCATCCATTATGATGAAATGCCAACTTGAATCATAAACAAATTATTATTTTTATGATCAGGTTAAATTTAAATGTTCTAAATAAATCATATATTGGAATGGATAATTAACTCTCTCTTTCTGCTTTATCTCATTTTAAACACTTTAATATAGATGCTTACGTCCCAAAAATTCTATCTACGCGAGAAATTTCATATATTTTACGTTCGTTAACATTTTATGAACTTAATTAACCGTTACTGCATTAATTTTACGAATATACTTAGAAATGTCATAAAAACTATACGTGAAAGTTCCGTATGGAAGAGACTGCCTGTGTCGACACTACCTATTTTGTGTATTTCTGCCGCCAAGCAGCAGTGCATAAATAATGTTGAGTTTCGGTTCGTTGATATTGAAACCAGTGAAATTACTGGACATTACGAGACTTACAGACTACTATTAGTAAACTACCAGAGGGGTTGACGACAAGCAGGCGCTCAAGCTATCAGGTGCCTTGTAATAGTCTTGATTTGAAATTCTCTTTCTTAGAGTGTAAGTAGCTAATTATTACAAGAATTACTTTATAGTTGTAAACTGTGTTGATATGTTAAATATTGAAATTGTACTGGTAAAGTAAAAGATCTCTTACACGACAACATCAAGTTTTATTTCTGCTGAACCTTGTAATCATTGCTTTTAAATTCATTACATATTACATATTTCAACCGATTTACAAAACATCATGTTCATTTTACCCCAAGTAACTTTTCTGTCTATGCGAACTACAGTTCGTTTCCATTCAATATTATTATGTAATTAAACGCTGTTTAAATTAAAATCGGATTCCGTTTTCAATTTACTGTTACAACACTTGTGCCAAACACTATAAACATTTTCAGTGCAAGCATTCAAAGTGGCATTTTTAATTTAAACGATTTCGCGCCATTTTACACGCTTTGATGTGAAATACGTTTCAGTCTTCGGTTTTTGTGCACAAGTTTATTGCTTCGGCAGAAAATGAAATTAATTGCATATATATTGAGTTTGTGTTTTATTTCGAGATGTGTGCGTACAGAAGTTATATTACTAAAAAACCTCGATTTTCATGTCAATGGGGCGCCAAGTTTGGAACTTTCCAAATACGAAGGTCAAGTAGATAAAAATGTTGGGGAAAATAGTTTACACGATAACCATGATACTACTTTTAAATATGGAGGCATAAATACAGAAGTGTACAAAAAGGATAAAATGGAATACAGTAAAATAGGCAATCAAATAACAAGCATACCCAAACACCCAAAATTACATACTGACGCTACATCAACTGGGGAAGCAAAACAAAATAAAGACATCGTACTACAATCAGAAGATCTAAATGAAATTCAGCTAGCTAAGGACATATTAAACAAATTGAACTTTTACAAAACATACTCAAAAACCAATGGAATAAATACATCACAAAATGAAAGGGATGAAATAAAAGCTAGTGCGATTTTATTGGAAATTCTATCGAGTATAAGAAGAAATCATAAAATGAAACGAGATTCAGAAAAGCTAAAAGAACAGGCATTTTATATACATGTACCGATAAGTGATGATATTGTGAATCCACCATTCTTTCCTAGGGGGAATATCGAGAAAATTGTTTATAAAAACGGTCTGCCGCTTATAGACTTGAAGGGAGATGGAGTAAGGATTATGAATTAAGATATGTGCTTATTTTGAATGAAATAGCATGTCAGTTTATTCATTTTATTTTTCACAAAGAATGATTAGTTTCTGAATGTAATACCGGTAACGTCTATTGGACCAAAAAACGGTTGTTTCGCTGTTTGTTAGTAAAACAATTTTAATATGAATGTGATTTGAATTTATAAAAAAAATATATAAGAAGTTAAAAAGAAATCTTTGAAATATAATGCAATAACTATCAATTAGTGATTACGATTATTAATATTGGAACTTGAAAATATATAGAGTTATATTAATTTATATATTAATACGTGAAGAAAACACTTTGTAACCCCTTTTTAAACATATTGCGTGTACGGATGAGCGATTTGACATACATAAAGTTTACATGGAGGTCTGCATAAAGCTATTTATATATGATGTAATAAATAAATGAAATTAAACATTTCTCGTTTACGTTTATACTGTCAACGTCTGAATATCTAATCTCACAGCTAACAACATAATTTGAAGTATATGATCAAATTTCAAATTTCAACGCGATTACTAGTCTATATAAATTGGTAACCGAGCAATGCAAATTTAACGACAGGGCCAAGCACCTCGCTATTTGTTACATTGTGCGTAAATACTTTTTCTTCCACCTACTCTTTATCAGTGGGGTCTGCACAACTTTGTGACACATGTTATAGAGAGATTTGGCTTGCAGCTTTTACGATCGGTCACCTGTCTGACGTCAAACCTTCTGGGGAGAAAAACACCCAGTCTCAAACAAATATTTGTCGTTATACAAACATTTGCCGCGGTGTGGGAATGGAACCTGCCGTCTCTCACTTCACAGCCGGCTGCTCGCCTACTGCGCCAAGAAGGCTGTTAATACTGAAACTCGTAAATACTAACCTACAATTATTTTTTACATTCTAAAAGGTCGAAGCAATAACACATATGTCTTGATAAAATTCGAATAAGTTATGTTGTCACTTTCATTCTAAGCGTGATTGAAAGAAAAGCAATTTATTTGTCATAGACAACGGCACACATACATAAATAACTACTTAAGCATACAAATCAATATGAAATAACAAGAATAACTAAATACTACGCAGTTGCATGTCGTGGCCGTGACAGGTGGGAGACTCAGCATATTTTTCTATTGTGGCGTGAACCCCGGCACTGTACTGATTTTAGGAGTCATCGAGTATTTAAAATACAGTGGTTTAAATAACCATATAATTCTAGTTATGACTAACATTTCATGATTTAATAACAAATAAAGAAAACATAACAATATACTAATCAAGATAATAGGCTTCGCGAAGTTTCACATATTTAATATATACCTCTAGAATAAAATATTCGTAAAGATTGTTTGTTAGGCATCCATTTTTCTGCATTTTAATTATTCATACTGTAAAGAAAATTTGTTAATTAAATTTTCTTATGACGAAGTTTCGCTAAGGCTTGTTAACAATTTGTTTTTTAGTAGAAATATTTGGAAAGTCAGCAAAGTCAAATTCAATGCATACATTGATCCAAACGTAATTGTCTACGACGGGAGACGCATCAGAACATAATAATACCCATCACGCCTTTTTATGATAATCGGTAATGTTAAGGCTATTTTTATAGAGCAGATAATAACAGC
This sequence comes from Amorpha juglandis, assembly GCA_949126905.1. NCBI lineage: Eukaryota > Metazoa > Arthropoda > Insecta > Lepidoptera > Sphingidae > Amorpha > Amorpha juglandis. The sequence continues at coordinate 15,301,559 of OX421376.1, forward strand.
AAGTAACCTAATGGTGAGTAACTACCATTGTCCACAAACACGCACATGGACAGAAATTATAGGCGCGTTGCTTACATTTCGGTATGTAATAAGGTTAGAGGGATTAAGGGAATCATTGGGTATTCGGAAATTATTGACTGTACCAAATGCCAGTTTTCATTGAGATAGTGCTAGATATTTTATCAATCTTAATGGTGTTGTTACTTTGCCATGACAGAACAAAAAAAGGCATAGAAGATAGGTGCCTGGTGCAATGCTTAAATTCCGATCGGACCTAAAGAACGACGAGACCAATAGATAATGCCTTTTGAATACTATCACTAGCTACTTTCACAAGTAAAACGTTTGAAGCAATATGGCTTAGATTTAGCTCCTAATACTATTTTGAATTGAGCATTCATTCGTGTTTTGTACGGGTTTTGTGGTGTTTCGCTCGTCGAATGGCTTAGTTCTGAACAACAAGAGGTAAATCTGTGGTGGGTGATTAACTAATCTATAGTACGCTGGAACATACAGAATTTACCAGAACCTTAGAGTTTGGCTAATTTTGGTACAATATCTGTTTTGATCGTAATAACCAGTTTGTTTAAACAATATTTTAATTTTTAATCTACATAAACATAACACGAAGATTTTATAAAAAAAATAAGCTGTCTAAGCAAATTATTAACCTAGGTTATTATAGATGAACATTTTAAAAATGAAATATGAAAATATAACTCAATACCAAGAATATCAAGTTTCAAGAAAACTGCGGCGGAAGGCTGTCACAAACGTCACTTTAAAAATATTGCTGTTTTAAAAAGAAGAAAACTAAAGCCGGACGCACACAACTTGTTCGCTGTAAAATCTAACGAAGCCATGATTCTTGTCAAGAAAGAGATTGTATGAAATATTTAGCTAGTGTATTGTCCAATAACATCGTGACCTAAATTCTTCCTAAAATTGTTACTTATTTTGATGTTAACTATATACTTAACGATTCTGATTTCATCTTACAGAGATTCTCAATTTCGGTTTTCAACCTTAATTGGTAATTGGCTAATTTGTGATAAGGTTATTCAATAACATAATTTCCCACAAGTACCTTTAATGTAACTAATTTGTAGGCAATATAATATAAGGTCATGCCTCTATGCCCGAAAGGGTAGGCAGGTGTGATGTTCTAGTTAGGGCTATTCTAGTTAGTCCTGCACCCGCGTTTCGCCGAGCTTATTTCGGACCCATGATGTGATAGAGGGCCAGCCTATGGTTACAAATTCCAATTCCGACTATCTCTTTCATGATTTTTGAGGGTATTTAAAGTGGATTTGTCATTTTACTAAGCCACCAAAAAATTATAAAGCTTCAAAAATTTGCCATGACATAAATCCCAATATTTTAGAAAGGAAGTAAATGAAATGCTGTGCCAAACGAAACCCAAGTAAAAAAATTTAGATATCTTTCTAGTGGAAAAATTATGCTCTTGGATATACCAGATATTTTTGCTGGTGGTAGGATATTCATATCCATCCGGATAGCGACCACCGTACACATGGTGTTAAAACCTATCATAGTGATCCACACGCCTTGTGTGGATCACTATGGGCGGGTATAGGGGTACATCCTTGTATTACTGTGCTTGCATCGGTCATCCGCTTGTCCTTTCGCAGGTCCCTCGATTTGCTCTCCGAAGAGGGAAGAAGCATTTATACAGGCCGGCATGACATGAAAGACCACCGCTAAACTCATTATTTTTCGGTGGTCGCTGGTTTTCTGGACTGCACTACGCTTATCATCAGGTGTAGAGCAGTCACATTGCCGTGGTAGAATAAAAAATAACCCAGTCAGTACCCGACAATATCCAGCTCACAGTCCAGTTACTTTTGGACGTATTCCAATGTAACTGTAATTTCTACTGCGTTGTTTTGTTAAACTGTAGCCAGTTCTGAACAGGCAGCTCACGGCAGCCGAGATTTAAGGGGTTATACGCAGTTGCGAGGCTCAAAAAAGACGTCTTTTTATGATGTTTTTATAGAATCAGTTTTTATTTATCAATTACAAGTGATGGTTATTCAAATAGAGCCTACTTTTGAGAATACCATAGCGCGTCGATCATGTAAAACTATTAATGTGCACCGCTCTTGTAAATGATGTCCCGAACCACCTCTAAAAAAAGGCCCGTGGCGGTGATCTCCATTTCGGCGGTTTGAATTATCTGAAGTCAAAAAATATGATGCATTCTTTTAAAGGATAGATCAATGCAGGTATTGAACGAAGGAATAATAAAAATTTTGATTATTGACAAAATGATGTCGATTTGAAAAAAACATCATTTTTTACTGAAATTTTCGCTCCAAATTGTAAAAAAAAAATAGTAATACATTTTTGAAATCTTATTCCTTCGTTCAATACCTGAGGAATATATCTAAGAAGATTGTGTAAAAATTTTAGAGCGATCGGTTGAGCCATTTCTGAGAAATCGAGATCACCGACTTTGAAAATACCGTTTTGAGAAAAACGCGTTTAAAGTTTCAGAAGTAGTTTATACATAGCTAATTTTTTTTTTCTTCAACTTACATGGTATCATCTATTCCAGGGCCATAAGAGGGACCTTCTTCGACCTTCGTTTCTTTTTCCTCGGTACAGGCTTTTTATCAAACAGTTTTTCAGCTGCTACTTTCGCACAAGAGTGAATGTTGTCAATTATCAAATCATAAGTGTTTTGCGTTAAAAAAACAGACATGGCCATCAAGCCACAAAATTTAGCTGCGCTTTTAAATCCTCGTCCCAGAATTCTCATCACAAATATAAATTGTCTGTTTATTTTACTGTTAACTGGAGTTTATAACACGATTTTCACACACTACAACGATTTTAAAACCAAGTCCACGGAAAGAATTTTATTTTTCCGTAACAAGAGTTACATTTCACACAATTACTTATCGTAGCAAATACAGTAATAAAATTTAAAATTCTATATTCAATCTAAATCGATCACGTGAAACTAAAATCTCTTTCTGTATGTTGATGATTTTAACGGATGCACTAAAACTAATCCGTCTCAGCAGTCTTTGGATTAAAAGCCTTTGTTCTCTTTTTACCTTTAGAAATATGGATTTTTTCGGTACTTCAACGTAATCTTAAACATTTTCGGGGCAATTTTATAACTTTTAAATAAAATGTACTCCATTATAAAACAAAGAATCACAAATATAAGTTTGAACTGAACGTACCCCTTTACAACGTGGCAGAACTCTTTAGACTGACGAAATCAATAAATAAATAAATGAAATACCGTCATTTTAGCTTATAATAACTGAATGTGACTTGAAGTATTTAGTGGACCTATTATACTCGCCTTCTACGAGAAAACACAGTAGTTCTTACTCTACCTGCTTTCTAACACGCTGGCGTGGCGTTACAAATTCAGGTATATCTCCGAAAATATTTATCGGATTGGCTTCAAATTTTTAGAGAATATACTTAAATATATGTACATTCCTAAAATGCAAAAAAAAGAAAATCGATTTTTTGAAAATTCTAACTGCGTATAACCCCTTAAAGACTTCGGATTAAAATTCTATAGAAGTGAAAAGTTTTGTATTGTAGGAGAATTCGCAATTCCGCCCATTGTTTCGCTATGCGTATTGTTAGTTAACAGGATTTAAATGTTCCAGATTTCGCATTATTTAAATTTGTTACTGGAGTAATTTTCTGGTAGTTTGAGTTAAAAGTTTGTTATATTTGATGGCTGCATTTTAGTTACTATAAAAAGAGTTTAGAAGCTCTTGTATTGACTTATTGTCATCTATTGATGGGTAAGCTTTTGGCCTGTGTAGTGTTGCTAATTTTTTTTACTGTTTTTACTACATATTCAGATATATCTGTTACAAAATCATTTAGAACATCATGCCTATTAATAAATATACTCAACAGTAGGTATCACACACATAGTCCTGACTTCACAGTAGGTTACCCTGTATCATAGGTATAAGGAACAACGAGAGACTTATGGTTCCACAACACACTGACTCGATACAAATATTTTTTATCACACAAACATCTGTCTCAGTGCGGGAATCAAACCCACGGCCTCTCGCTTCGCAGCTGGTTACTCACCCACTGCGCCCACTGCTATAAAATGGTTAAAAAACTTTTTTTATAGCGTAGGCCGGCAAGCGAGCAAGTGGATGATCTGATATGTCTACAATAAGTGATCTCCACTGTCCATGAACACCCTCATCACACCCAGAAGCATCATGAGAGCGTTATCAGTCTTAAAGGCAAGGGATAGTTAGGGATTTGGAAGGGAAGGGGTATTTGGGCCTCCGGAAATCTTACTCGCCGTATGAAACGCAGCAGTCAGCAAGACGTTTTTCTGTGAGACTTAACGACTCGGTCGACCCGGCCCATTCATGCTGTAGATAAAGCTGTCTACAGCGTGGCTCTACCACTCATAACCACCTCTTGCATGTTTAAAATGTTTGTAAAGAATTGGTAGGTATTAACTAAAACTTGAACACAAAACATTCTAGATGAGATCATAAAAATATTAAAATAAACTAAAGTAGACAGTTGATATTTGAAGCTAAATAAAATAGTATAAACAGAATAACTATACATTAAAACTGCTGCAACAGAATATTCAACAATAAACCGCCACTTGTAATGGATGACAGATAAATCACTAGAGATAAACTCCACGCGACGTCTGCTGTCAATCGCTTGACAGCAATTTGTCAATCGGCGTCCGCCATCTTGTGACGACATGACATCGCAACGGTTTTTATCTTGTTGCACATATAATAAGTAACTGTTTATTCCTGCAATCATGTACAATAAGGGTTTATAAACTTTTTCTAAAGAGAAATAAAGAAAGGCAATTAGAAATGGTTTAATATCACTTGTCATACACATGCGACATATTATAATAGTTTAAAAAATTAAAAGCCTCGGTGGCGTATAATTCTATCCAATCAACTAAGTATTCTGAGTATTTTTTTGAGTAACAGCCACACTGTAGACAGTGTTGTCTACAGCATAATTGGGCCGGCTCTACCGGGTCGTTATCACTGTCTCAAAGAAAACCGACGTAAAGTAGCGGCTTGTTTCTACGTTTTATACTGTGAACGAGATAAAAATAAAATTAAAGTCTTATTATAAACACACCCAACAGTCACACACATAGTCCTCACCCTACAGTAAGATAGGAGTCTTCTATTGTGGATATCAGGAACTACGAGACTCTTAAAGTATCACAACACTCAGTCCCGAAAAATTGTAGATCACACAAACATTTGTCTCGGTGCGAAGATCGAACTGCGCCACAGAGACTATCAATTCTACTTGAACAAATAAATTCAGTCAGTGAAAAGTCCCAAAATACCGGGCGTTACTTAAAAATTGGCTTTGAGAGTCTCAAATGTCAAAGATTGAGACGAATGGTCCGACAAACAGAAAAACTTTAGCAAATTACTTAAGCGGGTGGAGTGCTCTTCACGTTGTGGCTCGGGCAAAGTTGCCAAATTGTGCCACTTCTTGAAAACCTGTGGCGCAAAGTTACAAAGAAAGTGTCGTAAATTACCAGTGTGTTTTTACTTTTCACGCCAGAAAAATTACTAACAATTTGATCATAATTTTGATTTATAAAGCGAGTCGTTTGTTCTAGTAGTAAATCGTAAACATTCGTGAATTATATCTTTCCTTTAATTGTGATATTTTTTTAAACATAGACCGGCAAACGAGCAAGTGGGTCGCCTGTTGGTAAGTGATCGCCGCCCATGAATACCCCCAATACCAGAAGAAACACGAATGCGTTGCCAACTTTACAAATTATAAGTAAGGAATTAAGAAAGGGGGAAGAAATAAAGAAGGAGGACTTTCGAATATCACATTGACTCAGGATGCTAACAAAAAATGTTTTTATTCAAAAGCGCGTCATATGTTTATTTCAATTTGTAGGTTTAAACGCGGCCTCGTAGAACAAGTTTTTTTAATGGTATGTTTTTGTCTGTATCATGCTAACTCTTATACGCAGTCACGTCTGTAATCTCCGAAGGGGTAGACAGAGATGTAACCAGTACAGCCACATTTTGTCGTGCGTATTTCCGTCCCATCATGTGATAGAGGCCGAGCCTATCTCCATACCGGGCACAATTCCAGACTCCGGGCTGATACTGAGCATTTCGTGATAAAAAACCCACCTAGGATCGAACCCGAGACTTCAGCTCAGCAGTCGTACCGCGTACGCAACACAACAGCGCCACTGAGGCAGTCAGTCATGCTAACTCTCTCCATCTAAATAGGGCTTAACAGCAACAAAATAATAACAGTTAATTCTCATAAATCAATCTAAGCACAACCGCATAATCGATTACAATCGATAATTATTACACATGCCATTGCTATCAGTGATGTGAAAAATCGATTAATTGACCTAGTGCTAGTGCTTCAGTATGATTGTTTTAAAAGTCAATTCAGCCTGTTTCCATAAATTACCTGCAGTTCTATTGATGAATATGTTTTGTTTATGATCCCTAATGCTGTAACTTCGATTTTCAGATGGGATTGTTTTTGGTATTTTTTATTTTCTGTCTGGCCTCACTCCGGCTTAGTGTTAGGGTCCGCTCGCCTACTAAGGTGGAAGCACCTTGGGAATCCTCAGTATTAAGGCCATTGCTTCTCCCCCTTATACGTCAAGCCAGCGTTTTTTGGGTCTTCCGTGGGATTGAACTCCTGGCACGGATAGTATTTTCAATGGAGGTAATAAATATGTATAGAAATTAATTTTGACAATGTGTTTTTTGTTGTTTTTTATTTATTTGATTGACTGATGAGACGAGCAAGGCGCTCGCCTGATGATAAGCGCCACGCCTGCCCATAAACAGAAGCAACACCATACATACCTTAGAATTACAAAGCACTGCATGGCACGTCACCCCGAGTCATAAGATGTTAAGTCTCATAATACCCAGTAGTTTCACTGGCTTCAATGTACTTCAAACCGAAACGCAACAGTGCTTACACACTGTTGTTTGGCGACAGAAATAGACAAAACGGTGGTACCAACCCAGACGGCCCCTCGCATACGAGGGACCTACCTTGTACTACCTTGTACTAGTTTGGACGCTTATCTTCATAAAACCCTAATTTTGTGGTAAGCAGGGCACCAATAGATCCAGTTTCATATTCAGTAGTTCATTGAACAAATTACTTTCTCGCGTTACCATATGCAAAGTTGATGGAGCAAAGTTTCATGAACGAGTTTGATATCAAACTCTATCGGAAAATGTTAAGTCCTTTGATGAGGTAAGTTTGCTATAGAGTGCATCGGTTCAAGTGTAAACAAAGGTCATACTTACTACTTGATAATCATGGAGAATGAGGTTTTAAGTATTTTTTACAGTATAGCCGGCTACTCGCCCGCTGCGCCACGGAGGCTGTCAAAAGATAGAAACTGCATTGTAGGTGAATAGTTCAACGTAGAATACTAAATTATTACCATAGTAATGATTAGTATCGCCTTTAAATTGAGTGATAGAGCCACGCTGTAGACAGTTTTGTCTGCAGCATGAATGGGCCGGCTCGACCGGGTCGTTACCACTGTCTCACAGAAAACCGACGTGAATTAGCAGCTTGTTGTTGAGTTTCGTAGTGTAAATAAGATACCCAACCCCCTCATCTTCCCAATCCCTTAATTATCCCTTCCCATTAAAGTCGGCAACGCATTATTCTTCTAGTATTTTAGGCGTACATGGGCGGTGGAGATCCCCGACCATCAAGTGACCCACTTGCTGGTGCGGTATAAAAAAAATACCCCAGACGGCCTCATTTTACCAGAGACCTTCTACTTAGCTGTGATGGAGATCACTTACCATTAGATGACCCACTTGCTCGTTTGCCGGTCTATGCTATAAAAAAACAACCCCGACAGCCTCTCACATACCAGAGACCTTCTACTTAGCTGTGATGGAGATCACTTATCAATTAACACACTTGCTCGTTTTCCAGCCTATGCTATAAATAGCTGTCTAAACAGCAGTTCCTACTTCTTACAGCCATAATCAACCAGTGTAATGAAGGTATCTGCAAGTCCAGGTCTGCGGAGTTTTAAATTGCTTTATATAAATTCCGTGAATGCCGATGACTCGATGAATTCAATTAGTTCCCTACGAGTCTAACCCGCATACAAATAAAAACTACGTTCAGGTATTTTTGCAGTTAATTTAAATGCCTCCCGTCGAAGAATTTCTCTATGAAATTTTGAAGGTATTTCTGTTCAACTTCAAGTAGTTGAGAAGTTTTAGGTTGACAATTATTTTTATAGCTAACGTCGGTAAACGAGTAAGTGGGTCACCTAATAAAAATGATCTTCACCGGCTATGGACTTTGATAATATCAAAATCATTGCTGTGTAAGCGACCTTCAAAGAAAGGGATAATTAAGGGACTGGGAACGGGAGAGCGGATTTGGACCTCTGAATATCCCGCTCAATGCAACTTCACGTTGGTTCTCTATAAAACAGTGGTAACAACCCGGCTGAGTCGTACTGTTCTTGCCGTAGACAAAACTCTCAACGAAGTTGCTCTACCACTTCAGAATTCATGGAATTATTTGCTTTTTTTTTATCCGAGCACGGCAAAGCACTGCACTACACCTGATGGTAAACGTAGTGCAGTCCAAAATTTGCGGTGCAGTCAAACAAAAGACTCGTATCGTACTGTGGGGGTCAGGGCTATGGGTTTGATTGTTTGGTATATTTTTTATTTATAGGCATATAGTCCGTTCCACTCCCTACTAAGCTTCCTTAACTGTTTTATATCATAACTAACCGATTAATAAAATCAATGGATAATAAGCCATTATTTGTAATAGGAGCTATGTGCGCATAATATAAATAATAAACTGATGAGGAACGCCACACCCTTTACTAAAAGTTAAATGTAATTAATAAGGGCGCGATCCGGGGTAATTGGTAACGCCATTAGTGAAGTAACAGTCGGTTTTCATTCATCAATAGCGATTGGGGCAAACCTATTTTATGTATCAGTAGAATAGTAGAATTATGGGAATTTTTTTGAAATGAAAAAAATAAATATAAGCTGTAGACAGTTTTGCCTACAGCATGAATGGGCCGGCTAGACCGGGTGGTTACCACTGTCTCACAGAAAACCGACGTAAAGTAGCGGCTTGCTGCTGCGTTTCGTACGGTGAGTGAGATATCCGGGAGCCCAAATCCCCTCTCCTTCCCAATCCCTAATTATCCCTTTCCTTTAAGGTCGGCAATGCGCCCATGATTCTTATGGTGGTGGGCGTATATGGGCGGTGGAGATCACTTACCATCAGGTGACCCACTTGCTCGATTGCCGGCCTATGCTATAAAAAAAAAAAACTGATGAGGAACGCCACACCCTTTACTAAAAGTTAAATGTAATTAATAAGGGCGCGATCCGGGGTAATTGCTAACGCCATTAGATAAGTAACAGTCAGTAATCATTCAACAATAGCAATGGGGCAAACCTATTTTATATATCGGTAGGATAGTAGAATCATGAGCGAAATGAAAAAAATAATTATGAGTGGTCGAGCCAAGCTGTAGACAGTCTTGCCTACAGCATGAATGGGCCGGCTCGACCGGGTCGTTACCGGAAACCAAAATCCTCCCCCCCTTCCATTGGAATTTCCATTGGGATGGTCCAATTAGGGATTGCCTTAATTATTATCCCTTTCAGGGCTTCCAATAGGTATCGATAACGAGGTCATAAAAATGATTACTAACCAGCAGATTTTTTTGTTTTTACTTAGTTAATATGTATATAATTTAAAAAAAAATAAAAAAAAATAAAAATTTATTATTTTTTTTGTCCTACAACTAAAATAATAAATTTTTGAGTATCATCAAATCGAAATATTCTATCCTTGCTACCTCTGTTAGCTACCACAATAGAGAATTTTCGCATAGGGAATTGTTGGGCGTCTCATCGAAACGAAGCTACTCACGGAATATTAGCTTGATAGTAATCAAATGGATCAGCTGGCCCAGGGAACCCGGACCATTATATTTAAAACGTAAAAAAATATTTCATTTTCACTTGGACAAACATTAAGATAGTACTAAAACATGAAGTTCGTAACATTATTTATCCAATTATAGAGTTATTGATTTGTAGATTGGTTATTTATAATTATATGATTAAAATGTAAATGTTTATATAATTATAATCTATGCCTGTCTGTAGGTATATGTGTACTACTACTTGCAATAGTCACACATAAAATCCTAACCCCATCGAGTCTTTTGTCGTATCAGAAACTACGAAAGACTTTCAATCTATCAACATTTGAACACTTGCCTCGGTGCGAGGACCGACTTCGTGGCCTCTCGCTTCACAATCAGAAGTCGCTGAAACCCGCTTTAACTATGTAATTATTAGCATTATAAGTTCAGGATCTCCCGGGACTATCCCACTTGCGCCGAAGGCCACCGCGGGATTATAATTCAATGTAGCAGCGTAGGGATTACGACTGGGATTAAAGACCTTGGCGCAGTGGGCAAGTAGCTGGCTGTGAAGGGAGAGGCCGTGGGTTCTATTGCCGCACCGAGACAAAAAATGTTTGTGTGATCCACAAATATTCGTTTCGGGTCTGGGTGTTTCTCATCAGGTAGACTCCTGCCCCGTGATTAGTGGAAGGTATGCAGATTTTGTAAGGCGTAAAAATATAATTATAAGATACTTGTAGTTGTTTTTGAACAGTAATTGTACTCGTATTAATTTGCCAAACTTTTAGCAAATTTAAGTATATTATGTAAGAGTACTTACTTACAATACGTTGTAATGCGAAGACGTGACACAACATTAGCCTCCCAAAATGGCTCCAAGTCCCAAAACATGCTAACAACTAATAACAGAAGTACGGTTGGCACATAAGTCAGTATCACTGGCACGTTTGGATGCGTGCCAGTTGGAAAGTCAGTGCCAGAGCAATGCCAACTAGCGCGTGCCAGATCCGATGTACGCCTTCGGTACTTTAACTGTGTGTTTTACATTTATTTTATTTGTTTTAGGATTTACTGTCTCACATAAAACTGATGCAAAGTAACAGCTTGCTGATGCGTTTGCGGTGAGCGAGATATCCAGAAGCCCAAATCCCCGATCCCATCCCTTAATAATCCATTTTCTTTAAGACCGGTAATGCTTCCTTGATTCTCCTGGTATTTGAAGGTTCATGGGCGGTGGAAGTCACCATCGAGTCACTACACTTGTTTGTGCCACACTCTTATATGAATAAAAGAGAGTTAAATTATTGTACCAATATCAGCCCTATATTAAACTGTATTGTCCACGGACCTTCTTTGCTTATAAGGTAATTTATGCCCTTTACTACTAGCCCAGTACACCTCCTACTGCTAGGCACGGGCCTCCTCTAATAAATGAGAGAGGTTTGGCCTTAGCCCACCACGCTGGCCTTATGCGGGTTGCCAAATTTCACATACCTTCGCAATTCTTATGGAAAATGTATCAGGTATGCAGATTTGCTCTTGATGATTCCTCCACCTCCCACTGCTAGGCACGGAAAATTAAAACAACAGTCTATAAAAAATCTTGTGTTTCGGTTTAAAAGATATTGAAGTTAATGAAATTACTGGGCTTTATGAAGCGTAATAAGTCTCAGGATGACGAACGCAAACCATTACCATGCATCCATTCTTTGAGCTTCTATTTGTGGGCAGGATTGGCGTTTACCATCAGGCGAGCGATTGCTCGTCATTGAAGCAAATAAAAAAAAAGTTGGGACTGATATTTCTCCAGATGTTTATGGATTTCCTTAACAACAACATATTCTGTGATATTTTGTATCTTCCTATTCGAATCATAAATTACCTAAATACCAACGAAGTTCATAGAAATGCATGACAGTACCAACAATATACCAGAACACTGACCTTTCTTCTCTTCCCCTCGTAAAATACGCAGGAGTTATCAAAACAATATCATAAATCTTGAAAAAATGTGTTTTTACGTTGCTACGTCAGGCTGAAAAGATGCGAAGGTGATTAAGTCTTTGTCTCGGAATATTATATTTATTTAATTGAATGACGAGACGAGTAAAGCGATCGCCTGACGGTAAGCGACACGCCTGCCCATAAACAGAAGCAACACACAGAACTTTGGATTACAAAGCATTACATGGCACTGAACTTCACTCGTCACTCCGAGACATAAGTTGTTAAGTCTCATAATGTCCAGTAATTTCACACGCTACAATGACCTTTAAACCGAAACACAACAGTGCTTACACACTGTTGCTTGGCGGCAGAAATAGACAAAGCGGTGCTAACTACTAACCCAGACTGTGCGGCGTCTCGCATACGAGAGACCTACCACCTTGTAAATACATAAAGATTTCCTTGTAAATAAGTTTATAGAGACAAATCATAGGGTTTCAGATTTTTTTAATAGAACCGTGATGAATATGTCTATCGCCATACCGGGCTCAAACTTCAATCCCCGGCATTTCAAGCGTGATTTTTCTAAATCTCAAATTGTGATCAACCTGGGAACTGAACCCGCGACCTCACGGTTCTCAGTCTCAATATCGTAACTATAAATTACTAGCTTTTTCTCGCGACTCCGTCCGCGTGATCTGCTTTTTCCGGTATAAAAAGTACCCTTTGTTTATTAGGAATAATGTAGGATTCTAATCGTGAAAGAATTTTTCAAATCGGTCCAGCAGTTTTTAAGTTTATTTGTTACACATATAAAACTCCAAATCTTTCCTTTTTATAATATTAGTGTAGATTAAAACACTCGACTGAGACCTCTTTCAAATCATATCATCATTTAACGTGGACAGCGGTTTCATAAATATTTGATTTTCATCGACGCCAAGGAGAAATCGAATGACTCGAAACAAAATATTCCTTTGTGTGGTGTATAAGAATACCTTAATTATACACCCACCTAAGGCTTCGGTAATACCCTATTAGTCTTCGAATTTCCCCGCAAAAAATGTAATTTGAAAATAATCTCTTTACAGTGAATTAATTGGAAGGTAAGGCGCTTTAGGTGGGTGTCGATTTTGTCTACACTATGTAATATTCTTAGAAATTTAATGCGAGATGACTTTAAAAATAAGAGGAACACAAATAACATGATCATTTTCAAACTAATTTATTCTATTCACAAAGAACAAACTCGTGTCAGGAACAACAAATTGTAGGCCTTACTTTAATTGCACTTGTATACACACTCAGTATAATTAACTACGACAAAATTACTACTACTGTAACGGTCAGCCAAGCAGAAGGCTGGCTACTATAATAACGACTACGATAGTTACTAAGGTCTTCACTGCACGATGACGGAATGCGAACTGTCCCTGTCGAGTCGTGCGCCACTCTTTAATACATTACTAGCTTTTCCTCGCGGCTCCGCACGCGTGATCTGCTTTTTCCGGCATAAAAAGTAGCCTATGTTTATCAGGGATAATGTAGGATTCTAATGGTGGAAGAATTTTTCAAATCAGTCCAGTAGTTTTTAAGTTAATTCGTTACATACAAAAATACAAATATTTCTTCTTTATAAGAAAAAAAGAAAGAAAGAAATTTTTTTTTATTATTGGACTAGACACAAAATAGTTTTACATACATCATACCAGTATTATGTTAGACCAATAACAAGACTTCCCATTCAGCTTTATGCTGAAATACAGCCTTAGCTGTCCTTCAGCGCTGATTTTCAATGGGAAGTCTGTGTGTGTGACGTGCGCACGCAATGCCAGCACAACAAAAATATAAAAATTTAAATCTTATAAACAACGAATATCAATGACTAAAACTAAAAATAAATAATTCTAAACAAATAATGCTAAATATCTATATAGACAACAATGATAGGAAATATGTCTACGCAATACCTAGAACAAAAAACACAATGCATCTACCCATAAATAAATAAATTATTGTTTACAATGAAATACTCTTAATCAACAATACATTTATTTGGATAAGGAATAATATTATGTTGATAACACTTTGGAAAATAATTGACAATAATGCATTAATTCCGACCATATTTGATTACCATAGCAACGGAAGCCTTCAAATATAAATAATTTTCCCCGTTTTTGCAACATTTTGCACTCATACTTCGCTCCTAATGGTCGCAGCGTAATGTTATATAGCCTATAGCCTTCCTCGATAAATGGACTATCCAACACAAAAATAATTTTTCAATTCGAACCAGTAGTTCCTGAGATTAGCGCGTTCAAACAAACAAACAAACAATCAAACTCTACAGCTTTATAATATTAGTATAGATTTTAGGCGTATCTACCCGACGACAATTTTATAAACACTGTTCGCATCGATTAAAAAAAATTACATCTAAAAATATTATAAAGAGGAAAGATTTGTATTTTCCTATGTTACGAATAAACTTAAAAACTACTGGATCGATTTGGAAAAATCTTTCACCATTAGAATCCTACATTATCCCTGATGAACATCGGCTAGTTTTTATCCCGGGAAAAGCAGATCACGCGGGCAGAGCCGCGAGGAAACGCTAGTGGGGTAAAAAAAATCGATTTTTGGTTGTATTGTTATATGCTGACAACAGCTTAAGTACTCTTTACATAGTGTTTGGTACTTTTTTTTATCCGATCACGATAAAGTGACTGCAATACACCTGATGGTAATCATCGAATTTTTAAATCGCAATGGTGCTAAAAAAAGTTTCACTTCAAAAAGTAAACAAAAAATTTCTCATGTTTGAAATTCCCTTAATTACATTTGTGATATTGTAAATCATGGAAATGTTTTAACGTTGTTACAAAGATTAATGATTCTCTTTCTGATTTCTCTTCAAATTCTAATGGGATTGTAGATGTTAGAAAAAATGTTTTGACTCAAGATTTATACCTCCGAACTTTAACATTATTATCGGTATTAAATGTATTTGGTGAACGATATTTATTACTCTGATTTCTTTAAAAAAAATACTGGAAAGTTGTTCAATCTCTATACTCACGCCTGTAACCTCCGAAGGGGTAGGCAAAGATGTAACCAATACACCCACATTCCGCCGTATCTCCGTCCCATGATGAGATAGACGAGCCTAACGCCATACCGGACACAATTCCAGACTCCGGGCTGATACTAAGGGTTTTAGTGATAGAAAAACCTAATATCATTTTTATCCGACCTGGGGATCGAACCCGAAACCTCAGCATAGCAGTCCGCCGCGTGCGTAATACAATTGCGCCACAGGCACTGGCAGTCCTAATAATGGAGATTGGCATACAAGTGGGTCACTTTATACTTAATTTACCTCTTAAATAGTAACATAATGGACTAGTAGTCGGATGTGAAACGAAAGGCTTCAGGTTCAATTCCCATACCAAGACATTTGCTAGTGGTAGGAAATTGATATCCGCACGGATAGCGACCACCGTACACATGGTATCAAAACCTGCCATAGTGATCGACACGCCTTGTGTGGATCGCTTTCCAGGATCAGCCAGTGTATATCCGGCTCTCCCGAGGGGCTTGCGACATGATGTTTGGTTGAAGCGGGTATAGGGGTACATCCTTGTATTACTTGTGCCTCCATCGGTTATCCGCCTGTCCTGTCGCAGACCCCTCGATTTGCCTCTCGTCTCTCCGAAGAGGGAAGAAGCAATTATACAGGCCGGCATGACTCTGGTGACCACCGACAAATTCATTGTTTGTCGGTGGTCGCTGGTTTTTTGGGCTGCACTACGCTTACCGTCAGGTTTAGTACAGTCACTTAGTTGTGCTCGGATAAAAAAATTGTCGCAAATCCCTCGTTGTTCGTTGCACCTAAGACACAAAACTTGTATATTAAGTACACGGTCAGAACTACGTCCTATGTCCTGGGCTGGGCACGGGCCTCGTCTACCAATAAGAGTGGTTAGCCTTCCTTGAAAGAACATCATATAAAAACATATTCTATAGAAACAAATTATTAAAATATACAGATGTTGAGTGAGGCAAGAATAGATCACGCAGATCCTCTGACCTGACGCCATTTTTTCCACCCAAAATATATTTATGAAATAACACTCTATCGAAACCCTTTTACATTATCATTTGGTACGAAGACAACTTAGTAAAAAACACTTAGCCACTCGACCTAAGAAAATATTGAAACCCGCTACCGAGTCGTAAAAGTCAGTCTGAAAGTCAGAAAAAAAAGGAAAGTATGTTTATTATTGGAGCAATACAAAGGTACAATAAAGGTAGATGTTACAAAAACTTAAACAAAAATAAACATACAAGGTGGTGGGTCCCTCGTGAGACAGTCTGGGTTGATACCACCGCTTTATCTGTTTCTGCCGCCAAGCAACAGTATGTAAGCACTGTTGTGTTTCGGTTTGAAAGACATTAAAGCCAGTGTAATTACTGGCTATTATGAGACTTAACATCTTATGTCTCGGGGTGACGAGCGCAGTTCAGTGCCATGCAGTGCTTTGTAATTCAAAGTTCTGTTTGGTGTTGCTTCTGTTTATGGGCTGGCGTGACGCTTACCATAGGCGAGTCTTGCTCGTCTCGTCATTCAATCAAATAAAAAAAAAAATTGGTGTGTGTCGTGGGACACCAGGTAGGAACGAAGTTCCTTCGGCTAATGTAGAATCGACACAAATTGTAAAAAAACTTGAGAGGTGTCAAGGGACACCCGGATGGAACGAAGTTCCTTTCGATCATTTTAAATTTTAATTTTGAGGGTCAAAGTCAAGGTCAAGGTCAAGGTTGGGGTTCAAGGTCAAAGTCTTGTGAAAGTCCGGTCCAAGCTGACTGGTCACTGTGTGACGCCACCAGGGACTTCGAAATTATCGATGTTCCAGGGAGGTCAGCTAACGCTGGCTGGTCGGAGAATTATGTCGAGACAAATTTTTCGTGCCAACTTTTCGTACCAATTTTTTCCGTCTAGCCCCCTTTCGCAACGCGCGATAAGGAACTACGTTCCAATAACAAAATAGGTCTCTTTATTTTTGTTTGACAACATAAAATTACATAGAAATAGAATAGAAAAATAGAAATAAAAAAAGACGGGTGGCACTCGGAGACTGCCGCGGTAAAGCTATTGTATAGCATTTTTTATCAACTTAAAAATAACGGACGGCCGTGTTCTATAATCAAAAATTCAAATTTTAAACCTCGTCTACATTTCCAAATGTCATAAGTTTCACAACCATCTGTTTTATTAACGGAATTTCGACTTTAACTTTGTGTGCTAGATATCAAATTAAGTTAAAAGAAATTATGTCGTGACAAATTTTTCGTGCCAACTTTTCGTACCAATTTTTTCCGTCTAGCCCCCTTTCGGAACGCGCGATAAGGAACTGCGTTCCAAAAATACAAATTATCAACTAAAATAACAAAATATGTCTCTTTATTTTTGTTTGACAACATAAAATTACATAGAAATAGAATAGAAAAATAGAAAAAAATGGTGTGTGTCGTGGGACACCAGGTAGGAACGAAGTTCCTTCGGCTAATGTAGAATCGACACAAATTGTAAAAAATACAAATTATCAACTAAAATAACAAAATATGTCTCTTTATTTTTGTTTGACAACATAAAATTACATAGAAATAGAATAGAAAAATAGAAATAAAAAAAAGACGTGTAGCACTCGGAGACTGCCGCGGTAAAGCTATTGTATAGCATTTTTTATCAACTTAATATGTAATTATAAATAAAAACTTATTAATTTAGACTTAGACTGGCTACTAAACGGTGGACGGCCGTGTTCTATAATCAAAAATTCAAATTCAAATTTCAAACCGCGTCTACATTTCCAAATGTCATAAGTTATCTATCTGTTTTATTAACGGAATTTCGACTTTAACTTTGTGTGCTAGATATCAAATTAAGTTTAAAAAAAGTCTCATTTAACGGTTTTATTCCACGCATTTTTTCCACGCATATTTCTTACGGTTTTACTATCACATTTTTTTTTTCGGTCACGCAGCGAAATCCCTATCCCCTCCAAGCCTGCCGTAAGGAACTTCGTTCCAAAAATCGATAACAAAAAACATCTAAAAGTACCCAACCACCGTATTCGTACTACAGTAGATATAAAAAAGTAAACAAAACAAACATGGCATATATTGTATCAACAAAGTTTCCCGTGCTGGCTCGCGTCAAAACTAGTGCTGGCAAACAGTAGGTCCATTCCGCCCAACGTCGCACGCCCACGCCCACGCCTTTACCTTGACATTTCACCTTTACGCATAGTTCCACTCGATTCGCGCCATCATATTCTGCCGCCAAGCAACAGTGTGTAAGCACTGTTGTGTTTTGGTTTGAAGGACATCGAAGCCAGTGATATTACTGAGCATTATGAGACTTAAAATCTTATGCCTCGGGGTGAGGAGCGAAGTTCAGTGACATCCATTAGTAAGAGAGTTAACGGCATAAATAACAAAATAACCTAATGATTTCTTACGTTTACGTGAATGTTACACATTGAAATAAAACTGATTTAAACGGATTTTACCGTGGTATTTTATTTTAATTTTGGTCCCGACGTTTCACCGTTCGATGTTTGCACCCCGTGACCACGAAGGCTAAAAAGCTTTCGAAACGTTGGGACCAACATTAAACTAAAAAACAGCGATAAAATCCATTTAAATTAGTTTTATTACAACAATATAATCTATTAAACAATCCAGTACTTTCATTCCTGCTATTTTTTGTGTTTCTATAGAACAAAGGCCAGGCACGGTACGAAACACTCAAACAGATCGATAGTATAGTAAACACACAGTTCTGTTGTGTCGAGGCAAACATTATTTCGGAGGCTCGGCACGTGTCGCTATCGATTACGATAAGGTACGTTTTTGTCATTTACATACTGTCACGCCTAGGTGCAGTGGGTGCACCTATAAACGCTTAGGTGTTGATATAAGGGGTGGAACGTTCGTCTATCGGGTGCAAATGTTACACCACATTTTTATATGTATTGCTATGTATAAATTCGTTGATACTGATTTCTATTTATAAGTTTCTTTTACTTATGTACTGACTTGTCATAAGCACTATTTCAATCATACATGATTAATAAATTTCATTTCATTATACTAAGCGTGGAATGTACATTCTATACATAGTTGTTCTGAGCCCTCATTCTCATTGTTTCTGGTCCGCAGTTCTGCTCACATTTGCTTAGTACTTACCAACTTATTACAGATACGAACTTAAACGATTATGACGTGCTCCACATAATTTTCTTTTTAATAGCATAGAACGGCTTAAGAGCAAGTGGGTCACCTGATGGTGATCTCCACCGCCCATGCACGCCCACAACACCAGAAAAATTATGAGTGCGCTGCCGACCTTAAGGAAAGGGATAATTTAGGGATAGGGAAGAGGAGGGTATTTGGGCCTCCGGATATCTTTTTCCAGACCAACCTGTTGGAAGCGGCCTGCATCTAGCGACTTCCTGCGACCTTTATCTTTATCTGGAAATCTTTGGGGGAGGCCTATGTTCAGCATTGGACATCCTATGGCTGATGATAATGATATCTTTTTCACCGTAACAAACGCAGCAGTAAGCTGCTATTTTACGTCGGTCTCTTGTAAGATAATGGCAATTTATGCTGTAGACAAAATTGTCTACAGCGAGGCTCTACCACTCTTTAATATCCATCTAAAGAATCTAAACATTCCTGAAACAGTTTTCCAAAGTAAATAAATAATCGAAGCCAAGATCTAACATTTTCTTACTATTCGCTGTACAAATATTTATCAAGCGTCGTACAAATATTGTTTTCATCTATTGACGAGTGAGGTCTCAGGAACGCGAGACACGACCACCCACATGTTTCCGCCTCTTCCACTCAATTTCCTTTAAACCTTTAAATTGAATGGTGACTTTGCACAGGGCTGTCAAGGAAATGCTTTTAACAACAATTCTTAGTTGAGTTTAATTTTTTAAGTTGTGTCAGTGTGGATATACGGATGCTTAGATGATCAAAGAAGCTTTCTTATCTATGTTAATATGTATACATATATGCGACCCTTAATAATATACTGTACACCCTTTCCGTCCCTTATTTATCCATCTTATTTAGCAACGCGTTTATGATTCTTCTGGTATTATGGGTGATCACTTACCATCAGATGACCGACATGCCCGTTTGGATCTGCTATAAAAAAACTACCAATACCGATATGTGCTATACATACATACATACGCACTCACGCCTATAATCCCCGAAGGAGTAGGCTGAGGTGTAACCAGTACACCCACATTTCGCCGCGCTTAGTTCCATCGCATGATGTGATAGGAGAAGAGCCTATCGCTATACCGGGTATAATTCCGGACTCAGGGCTGATATTGAGCATTTCGTGATAGAAAAACCCAATATTACTTTACCCGATCCGGGGATCGCACCCGAGACATCAGCTCAGCAGTCGTACTGCGTACGCACTACCGAGGCAGTCAGTCAGTATACTGTGATATAGGAACCAAAAACAGAACAATGAAACAATTTTAAAAATAAATAGAAGCGTTCTTAGCTATATAATAAGTTCATTAAAAGTTAGAGGTCTTTCTAATGGACATCACGGGTTTTGAATTAAAACTACAAAGTACTTTAACTTCACTTCACTTTGTATATATAAATCTACATCAATAGCCAACCTTTAGTCCAAACCCGGCCCGTGGGGAGCAGTGCACTTATCTAAATTTGATATTCACTATATCGAGTATTTTGAACTGCGATTTTAAAGCCGTTTTGTATGCGCTTTAATCTCATTTGCTCCAGCAAATTTGTGACTACATTATAGTGTTTATACGAAACCGGGCTTAACAGAAAAATATACTGAAAATACTGTACAAAACAAAAGATAATTAGATTATTTGTGAGTGGTAGAGCTGTATTGTAGACTGTTTTATCTACGCTATGAATGGGCCGACTCAACCGGTTCGTTATCACTGTGTCACAGAAAATTTACAACATTGAAATCACTACTAAAGTAGTGTAAACTGCTTACTGCTATATTTCGTGCTGTGAGTGAGATATCCGGAGGCCTAAACCCCCTCCCCATTCCAATCACTTAATTATCCCTTTCCTATAAGGTCGGCAACACGCCCATAATTCTTCTGGTATTTTTGGCGTGGATGGTGGGGATCACTTACCATCAGACGAACCAAAAGTATTGGTTTCTGGATGTGGTGTCTAGTGTGTGGATCGCGTTCAAGGATCAGCCAGTGGGGCACACGAGGGGCTTGCCATATGACTTGATGTTTGGTGGGGCTGGTACTTCCTTGTATCCCTGTGCCTACATCGGTCATCCGCCTATCCTGTCGCAAGCCTCTCGATTTGCTTCTTTCCTTTTCCGAGTGTGAAGAAGCATTTATACGGGCTAGCATGATTTTGATGACCATTGTGTGTCGGTGGTTTTTTAAACTGCACGGGATTTACCATCAGGTGTAGTGCAGTCACTTTGCCGTGCTCGACAGACGCGAGTGAAAATATGAGTATTAATTGTCAAAATTCTCTATTTTACGAGGCCCTGTTACACGATTCTTGCTCAAATTCCATGTCGTGGCCTAGTAAACAAGTTATCTGTGATATTAACGCATCTGTCGTGTGAAATATACTCTCTGTAAACGAGGTTGTTTATAAGAATAGAGTCTATTTAAAACTTGTCATGCGATTCCTCATTACGGTCTCGCAGACAAAAACTGTTTCGAAGTGGATGTCACGTTTTTCTTTACGATAATGTATGCGACGTTACGTGTTGGCGCAGTGATAAGATTTTGAAAACACGCTGTCCTCGGAGACATTTGTGTCTTCGTTTATAAATGTACTGAGTTATTGTGGTATTAATCATTGCTATTTTTTTTATTTCATTGAATGACGAGACGAGAAAGGCGCTCGCCTGATGGTAAGCGCCGGGGATGCTCATAAACAGAAGCAACACCATACAGATCTTTGATTTACAAAGCACTGCATGGCACTGTTAGAAGGCTGTTAGATGGCTTTGTTAGAAGAAGAACATGCCATTACTAGGTGGTAGGTTATATATGTGCGAGGGCGTCTGGATTACCACTTTTTGTCCCTTTCTGCTGTCAAGCACCAGTGTGAAAGTACTATTGTGTTTCGGTTTGAAGAATATTGAGGCGAATGAAATGTCATGCTTTGTAATTCAAGGTTCTGTGTGGTGTTGCTTCTGTTTATAGATGGCGCTTATCGAGCATCAGACGAGCAACCTGCTCGTTTCAACATTCAGACTAACAAAATATTATTAAAATACCCACGGGATGGAGCCGCGAGTAAGAGCTAGTGAATAATAAATTTACTCCACACGTCCCGATATCATTTTCGATCGTAACACGTTTATCAGAAGTCAGGTCACATTTCAGGTTGAATGCGTCCGATATCGAGCACAGGGAACGTTCTATTTGAACTCAATTCAGTAACATTGAGAAAAAAGCAGCAATTATAGTATTCGATCACATAAATGAATAATCAGGGTTACAAGGTTTTACAAGGTGGTAGGTCCCTCGTATGCGAGAGGCCGTCTGGGTTGGAACCACCGCGCCGTCTATTTCTGCCGCCAAGCAATAGTGTGTAAGCACTGTTGTGTTTCGGTTTGAAGGACATTGAAGCCAGTGAAATTACTGGGCGTTATGTGACTTAACACCTTATCTATCGGGTTCGGATCGGGTTGTTCAGTACCATGCAGTTCTTTGTAATTCAAAGTTCTGTGTGGTGTTGTTTCTGTTTATGGGTAGGCGTGGCGCTTACCATCAGGCGAGCGCCTTGCTCATTTCGTCACTCAACCAAATAAAAAAAACTTTTGATATGAGTGGTAGACAGTTTTGTCTACAGCATGAATCGACCGGGTTATCACTGTCTCACAAAAAACCGACGTAAAGTAGCGGCTTACTACTGCGTTTTGTACGGTGAGTATATATCCGGAGGCCCAAATCGCCATCCCCTTCCCAATCCCTTACATATCGCTTCCCTTTAAGATCGGCACTGCGCCTGTGATTCTTCTAGTATTGTGGACGCACATGGGCGGTAGAGATCACTTACCATCACGTGACCTACTTGCTCGTTTGCCGGTCTATGGAATAAAAAAAATTATAATACATTTTGTAATTAGGCCCTATTTCATTTAATATTACACACCGAGTTATTCCTCTAACATAACTCGTCGTAAATTTATTCGTATTTAGCATAAATCATCTCATTTGAATACATGATAGCCGTAAAATTCAACTAACTCTGTAATACGAGATAAAGTTATAATACTTGGCCGAGTTTTAGCCGCATGTTAACATTCCTTGTTTTCGTGAAAGGGTAAATATATTACCATAACAAGGTAAGGACATTATGCTGAGTGTGAAGAATTTTTATTATAGAAGTAGTGTGTAAGCATAAATGCGTTTAGATTTGAAGAGCATTGAGCCAGTGATAGTACTGGGCATAGTCTATCTATCTGTCTATATACATATATAAAAATCAGTTACTGTTTGTTACTTTCGCAAAATCTAAACGGTTGCACCGATTTCTATGACTTTTTTGTGTGTTGTTTATGAGCCTGTGGTACCGGCCCAGTCGAACTGGTCTATTCGTGCTGTAGAACAAACTAGACAACGCTGTTACTTGGCGGCAGAAATAGACAAGCGGTGGTATCATCCAGACGGCCTCGCGTATACGAGCAATCTTCTTCTTAGTCGTTACACTCTTGGCAGAGTGGTCGTGGTCGTCACGTCAGGGTTTGTGGCTCGCTTGACAATCCTGCGCCACTCCTCTCTGATTGATACTTTCCTGGTGCACGTATATAGTGAACCATCCAGTACTGCTTTGACTTGGTCCGTCCACCGCATCTGTGTTCTCCCTCAACGACGAGCAACTTACCGCCTTGTAAAACTTATGTTACTTTAAGTGTACTTCTAATAAAATTAACTTAATATTATAATAGCGTTTCTTTTTGCTCACATTAATAACGTGACGCTATAAATCTGCCTACCCTTTCAGTTATAGCATTTACATACTCCATTGCAGAACTTCTTTCCAATCTTTACTACTTGATATTAGCATATCCCCATCTGGTTAGCCCCGGTGCATATAAATCAGCTGTGCATTTAAGCTGAAAACCATTTGTCTTGTGTCTGCATACCACTTCATTCTTATGCATAGTAATCATGCATGATGTATTACTTGGCGAATTTAAACAGCTTGCTTTCAAGTTTGGTCTATTGAATAATTTATGGTGATTTGTTATACTCTTCTTTTTTCATCTTATCCCAGTCGCAGTGGGGTCGTAAATTGCATTTTAACAGTCGCAGAAAGATTTGGCTTGTAGTTTTTAAGACCGGCCGCCTGCCCGACGTCAACCTCTCTGGGGAGAATATACACCAAGATCAGAAACAAATATTTATGAATCACAAAATAATTGTCTCGGTGCGGGAATCGAACCCGCGGACTCTAGCTTCACAGTCGCATACTCGTCGACTGCGTCACGAAGGCTTTATTGTACAGTATGGAATGTATTTAAATAGAAGATAGATTTATGAAGAATCAAATTTTTTATAAGCCTGATATGTCCCACTGCAGGGCAAAGGCCTTCCTATCTTTCTTCCATTTATCTCTATCAAGTGCTTTTATGAGCCAATCTATTCTATAGGTATCTAGTTCGTCCCTCCATTTTCGCCTTGGTCTGCCACGTCGTCTTTTCCTGTCTCTGGGGACCCACTCTGTGGTTATTTTTGCCCACAGATCGTCCAACATGCGGCAAACGTGGCCCGCCCAACCCCATTTAAGCTTGGCAGCTTGTTTCCCGACATCAGCAATGTGCGTTTTAGAGCGCAGTTCGGTTACATTTGTTATGCGGTCTGTTAGTTTGACTTTTAGTATACTGCGCTCCATGGCTCGCTGACAAATCGCATTTGCGTGTTTATTTCAATAATGATCTTCGCCTACAGGTGAGAAACCGTGAGGTCCAAGATTCAAATCACGGTATTTACGTTTGAATTTTCAAAACGAACAATCACATGTGAATTTCCCTGGATTGGAACGAATGCCGACCTTAAAGGAAAGGGATACTTAAGGATTACGAGGGAGAGGGGGATTTGAGCCTCCGGATATCCTATCACCGTACGAAACGCAGCAGCAAACCGCTACTTAATGTCGGTTTTCTGTGAGACAGTGGTAACGACCTGGTCTAGCCAGCCCATTCCTGCTGTAGACAAAACTGTCTACAGGTTAAAACGTGGCGATAGGCTTGCGCCCTATCACATCACAGGACGGATATATGCAAGCGTGAGCTTATGTTGTATGGATCAAATCTGTTATTCAAATTATTTAATAACATACCTTGCCTCAGAATACACTTAGTTTAATAGTCGGGTCTTGGAATGACAGATTACGGGCCCGACTGACCTCGTCAACCTGCTAGTTTGAGGCTGGTGAGTAAATATGAGTAAAATATATATTTTTTTATTTTACGAGACGAGCAAGTCGCTCGTCTGATGGTAAGCACCACGCCTGCCCATAAACAGATGCAACACCACAAAGAACTTTGAATTACAAAGCACTGCATGGCAATGAACTGCGCTCGCCGCCCCGAGACATAAGATGTTAAGTCTCATAATTCCCAATAATTTCGCTGGCTTCAATGTCCTTCAAACCGAAATACAACAGTGCTTACACGCTGTTGCTTGGCGGCAGAAATAGACAAAGCGGTGGTACCAACCCAGACGGCCATCCACACGCCTTATGTGGATCACGTTCCAGGATCAGCCAGTGTATATCCGGTTCTCCCGAGGGGCTTGCGACATGACTTGATGGTCGGGGCGGTTATAGGGGTACATACTTGTATCCCTGTGCCTGCATCAGTTATCCGCCTGTCTTGCCGTAGACCCCTCGATTTGCTTCTTCCCTCTAAGAAGGTAGAAGCACTTATACAGGCCGGCATGATTCTGGTGACCACTGATGAACTCATGCTGCTGCTGCTATGCTGTAGACAAAACTGTCTACAGCGTGGCTCTACCACTCATTACACATCTCACTTTGCCGTGCTCGGATAAAAAAAATCTCAGTGGAGTTTCGTTCCAAGACAAGGGCCTTGAAACACTTTCCCTTTTCTACGTCAATCCTTTATCAATTCTATTTACTTCGGACACTTTCACGCAGTTGTTTTGGACATTTTATATGGATGTCTTATTAAATATATCTATCATGTAGTTACTGACTGAAGGTAAGCAGGTAGGTCCATCGTATACAAGAGGCCGTCTTTGGTTTGTCTTGACCACCGCTTTGTCTATTTCTGCCGCCAAGCAACAGTGTATAAGCACTGTTGTGTTTCGATTTGAAGGATATTGAATCCCGTAAAATTACTGGGCATTATGAGACTTAACATCTTATATCTCGGGGTGACGAGCGCAGTTCAATGCCATGCAGTGCTTTGTAATTCAAAGTTCTGTGTCAAATGGCAGAGAAATCGATGTACATAAAACCAAAAAAAAAACTCGCCGAATTGAAAACCTCCTCTTCTTTTGAAGTCGGTTAAAAAGTAACCTTACCAAAACAATCAAAGCGCCGAAAATAAGGTTATTAGCCGCACATTACCGAACTAACATGGCGTTATCGCATGCACCGACCAACATTATTTGATCGTAAACAATAAATTGCGCCGAAAATTCGTCGAAACTGCGTCGGAATAATATCGAAGCAATTTTCTTTCTTACTGATAAGGGTTATTAACAGTTTGTGTTTATCATGTTGTTTTTTTTTTTGTTTTTTGTAACGCAGAGCGTGTTTGATAACACTTTGTTTTTGGATGTCTAAAATATAAGCAGTAGCGGGTAATGGCTGACTACGATTTAATTTGTGCGCTGTGGCAATCCTTGTCTATATTTGTCGCGAGTCTGGGTGTCGTTAGACCGAAAATATGTCGTAGTTCCTGATACCAACGATACAAGACTCTACTGCGGGGCCACAATATCCTTCAAACTGAAACACTGTGCTTACCCACTGCTGTTTGGCGGCACCAATAGACAAGGCGGTGGTACTTACCCAGACGGCTCCTCGCTTTTGAGGGAGCTCATAAGTGAGATCTTATCGTGAGAAACATCAAGTCAGGCCCTCTGCCTCCCTCACGCCCTCTAGCATACGTGAGACCTACCACCTAGAGACTTTACATACTTACTACTACTTACTTTATATACAATGATAGCAGCGATAGCTCAACAGTGAGTACGGATTGTCGACACCAAAGTCAGCACCAAGAGCTTGCAGCTTTGACATTTTTAAGCTATGTATGTTAGGTAATTATGACATGCTTAACGGTGAAAGAAATATCGAGAGAAAATCTACATACCTAAGAATTTCTCACATTCGATCAGCGTGGTCGACTAAGGTCTAACTCCTCTCATTCAGCAGAGGAGGCCTGTGCTCTCCAACATAACGCATAGAATACAGGACTGGTATAATATTTTATAATATATTATATTTTAAAGATGTAAAATAATTAAAAGTATGTAGGTATAGCAAGTACAATTTCATTATATCATACAATAGACAAGTTTCGGCGCGTTCTCGGTTCACGAGGGCTTAAAGTGGTTTGCAAAGCTTAAGGTATGTTCCTTAGAAACTATTCCGTCAATATAATGTCTTCGGCGAACAAAGGCTTTAAACCTGTTTACAACAAAATAGGTGGAACGTGAGGTTTAGGTAACGATATATCTTTGAGATAAATACAAGCAACATTTGAATAAACCTATCCGACATATAAGACAAAATATGAATACAAATACTTGTTAAATATTAATTAAAATTTCTAGTGACGTCGCGTCGTCTGTCCTTTTTCCAACCCCCATTCTTTGGCTTTAAGGTCAGCAATGCATTAACAATTTTTCACATTATTCATTAGTGTTTGTGGGCGGTGGACATCACTTAACATCCTGTTACCCAAATGTCTGTTTGCCGAAAACTGCTTTAAAAATCCTAAAAACAAGAAAAAATAAACTAAAAGCAGTATGTAACGGGTAAATAATCTACCAACTACGAGTTATGTTTTGCGCTATGGAAATCTTCGTTCTTATTGCTTTCCAGTCTGGGTGTTGTAAAAATATCTCATAAGACTCATATTTCACTGCGGAGTCAGGGCTATGTGTGTGACTGTTGGGTATATTTATTTATTTGTCTAGGTGCGGGAAATGAACCCGTTGCCTTTCGCTTCAGAGCCACAGTGTGTAAGCACTGTTTTGTTTCGATTTGAAGGGCATTGAAGCCAGTGAAATGACTGGGCATTATGAGACTTAACATCTTATGTCTCGCGGTGACGAGCGCAATGCAGACCTTTGTAATCCAAAGTTCTGTGTGATATTGCTTCTGTTTATGGTCAGACGTGGCGCTTACCATCAGGCGAGCGCCTTGCTCGTCTCGTCATTCAATCAAATAATAAAAAAAAAACCGGCTACTCCCCCACCACCTTCGGCCATTCTTTTTCTATCCAGTGACTACACAGGACCTGATGTTAAGTACAGTGTAGTCAAAATATATCGTTTCTTCAGAGACATTGCGTTCCTCGATGGTAGCATTATGCCAGCCTAAAGTAGCTGTATACACTGGCTTACCACGAAATGCGATTCTCCTGAAAGAGCTACTATAGCGGGTTTTTCTCCATATGTATACATTAGTCGTTTACCAGTTGGCAAACTACCCTAAGATATGATATGCCTCTATTAAACATTTTTAGGTTATATAGTGAAGTAAAATCAGTATAAAAATGCACAGTCCAAAGACTATGAGGAAAACAAAGTCTTCGCTTATCACTCGCGCCATCCCCCGACTGAACCACTGCCCCATTTTCCGGCGAGGGGCACCCGAAATGCGTGTCGCACAAAATTAAAAACCCAAATAAAAAAGTATTGTTATAATAAAATCGTGATGGCTTAGCGTTTATACCGTAAAACGTTGTTTTTATTTTTAATTATTTCATAATTAGGTATTTCGTGTTCTGTTGAATTCTAAAAATATTTATTTATTTAACACCATGCAATGTTTTTATTTAAAAAATATATTGTATTAAATTTATTGGACTATTTTTTTCCCGCCAACTTACAATGAGATATTTTTTCTCCAAGTGTCTTATTAACATAAGCTATTTATTGAAAATGCTATAAAAAAACCGCTTACCATCAGGCGGGCCGCTTGCTCGTCTGCCTATCAAGGCAATAAAAAAAAAAAAAAAAAAAATCGAACATAAATAATGCAATTTTGTTTTTAAGATTTTACACATATAAGTTACATAATTAGACCGATGCCGATCCATTTTGATTCATAAATAAATTATAGTAGAATGAAACCCATTGTAAAAGGAAGAGAATACAACAAAATTAATAGAAAAAATAAATTACGGGCGATTTGAGGTCGGGAAGTGGGTAGGGGGGGCTTTTAAGGGTAAAAAACGGTTTGTCTCTATTTCCGGAAAAACTACAAGTCCTATGGAAAAAAGTTAAATGGCAAAGTTTTAGGTAATAAAAAGATCTACAACTTTTGTATAAACACATATGTTTTTGGTTAACATTTTGTATTTATTTTGTTCACCGAATCTGATTTTAATTTAAAATTGGTTCCTAATGATAAATAAGCGTGAAGACAATATCGTTAAATGCTTTGACGTCACTGCTACGCAGACTTCGATAATTTCAAAATGGTGTTCCCAGAAGAATACCGCAATTTTTTTTTATAATTAGCCATATTTTTCAATAGCTGTCACGTAAGCCGTATACGACAAAAAATGTATGTAGATCTATACAGTTCTTCTGGCAGATCGTATTATAAACACATACGTACATACACGTGGCAACTATCGAAAAAACTCGCACTACGGCTACAGTATGGTCGATGCTATTACAAAGTTTTTTTTTTATTGGATTGAATGACGAGACCAGCAAGATGTTTACCTGATGGTAAGCGTCACACCTGCCCATAAATATTACATAGATGTTATGGCTTATACCTCCAATCTAATGATTATATTTGCAAACCATCCGAATGTCTCAAATTGGACATTCGACAACAAGCATCCTTGACAAGTTGAAGTCATAAATAGAGTAATATTATATTATTCCAGGGATATCACCAAATAACAGTGAATTCACAAAACACCAACGCGGCCTTAAAATTTTAATTCTGACTCAACAAACATTCAAAACTCTGCAGCGAACCATATTAAATCCGTATAAAATATTTCTTAAACAATCCGCGTCCGTAAAAAAATCGACAATAGTTGAGGGCAACAAATGTTTTTCATCCATGTTCATTTATTCAGAGCCGTTCCGAGTTTGCTCTGGCATCGTGCCAAACGATCTGGCAACATCGAGTGCAACGCTCGCTATTTTAAATGCGCCATCGTAACACTGGCCACGTACAATTTACTAATTTTTTTACTGGCAACATTTGGAATTTTGACGTCATGTTACGTCTATCTATTGTTTCTTATTCTAATTTTAAATGCAACATTGACAGATACGTTAATTAAATTTAAGTATTAATTAGCCATTTTTTAGGATTCGATTACTTCTCAGAGATGGCAATTGAGATTATTTCTTTCCTCAGTATCTGAACAGTTTCCTTACGCAGTAACGAAGCATTAATCATTAACTGGCAGTATAAATAGAAAAAACAGATTTTTATGAAATGGCTTAATGACAAAGTGAATTTAATTTACGTCTCTGAGTGCGGCAGTAATAAACCGTGTATAAATATTCTCTTTTGTATTAAATTGGGTCGACTCTTGTTTGACCAATCCCTTTTTTGATCTTGACTGAGAAGATATTTAAATCGAAATTCGTATTTATTACCACTGAATACCTAACAGTACTATGTCCTATATACGTAGTATAGGAAGTTTAATTATTGTCAAAAGTCTAGATTACAAGCGGTAAAATAGCGTCTTTCTTTTCTCTTCTTCCTTTATCCCAGCTTAATGCTTAATTAACCCTCACGACGTGAACCATGATTCATTATTGCCTCGTTCGTTAATTAGCAGATGTACCAGGTGCAGATGATACAATATTCTTTATTGCACACCAAATAAAGTAACTTACAAGTAAGGACCATACAGTATTGCCAGTAGTACCATAGGCGATCTTATCACAACCGGCGATTTCTTCCAAATAACTTTAGCTCTTGGTAGTCGCTCTCAACCGCTCGTTAACACCCATAATAATAGAAGCATGTTGAACGCGTTGCCGAACTTTAAGGGAAGGGATAATTATGGGTTTGGGAAGAGGGATTTGGGACTCTGGATATCTCCCGCACAGTATGAAATGCAAAAGTAAATTGTTAGTGCACAACGGTCTTCTGTGAGACAGTGTTAAAACCCGGTCGAGCCAGCCCAATTGTGCTGCAGATAAAACTACCTACAGCGTAGCTCGAATTATCTAATCAAATCATTAAAATGTTAAACATCATTTAGATTCGGTCAAATTTTATCTCTACTGCCAGTTCGGAATGCTATTTCGTTAAATAAGAAACTCTAACATTGTTCTTTTCTAGACTGATTTACAATGAGGAACGTTATAAAATAAAATAATTAGATTATAATAGGTTTTGTGTATGATCCTCAAAAACAATATGAATAAATTAAGTAAACACGCAATAAGAATTTGAGTAGACCAGTCCACACAAGCAGAACCTGTTCACGAGCATGACGCGTGTGCCAGCCATCGGCTTCCTCAACCATGTTACAGGAAAGTTACAAATAATAATTCACATCCCAATCTTAATCCAATCTCATTCCAAGTATAAAAGAAATAAATCGTTATATCGTAAGAAATCATTATATAAATCTGCTTATTCCTCATAACAATCCGTGCAAAATACATCGCACAAGAGATTTAATGAGAATCCAAAAGTTATAGCAATCTCTGAACTCGTATGCTGAGGTATTTAAAGTCAGATATCTGTGCCATTAGCGTCGTCTGGCTGCATTCTTATCTTAGACGAGAGCACTTTGAAACTACTTCTGAGGTCGCTGCCTCGTGCGCGTTTAAGTGATGATGAATAAACTTTGAATATTCCTGTAGCTAACATGCGCTTTTTGTGATGAATTTTTATATAACCTAACATAAATTCACGTCTGCATCCTTTGCTCAACCGGGTCGTTACCACTTTCTCCCATATCGACATAAAGTAGCTTTCTTCTTTCTTTATTCCTAATCCCTAGTTATCTTTTAAAGTCGCAACGCGCCTATGATTCTTCTGGTATTGCGTACATGGACGGTGGATATCACTTACCATCAGGTGAACCAATTGCTCGTATGCCGGGCTATATTGTAAAATAGAAATGTTTCGATTCGATTTCGATTTTACTGTTTTGGGATCTCGTAGAACCTCTACATTTAATACCCAGGATACATGTTATCCTATTTGTTTACTCATATCAGTACAGTCTTTTGTAATTTTCTTTAGTGTACAAATATTATAAATGTGAATTACGAAACTCCTATTTTCTCCCATCGCGTGTCTACTGTATTTTTTCTAACTTGAGACAAATCTCATTTTCCTCAATGTATGTCATAATTTATCTCGCGTGTATATTGCTCGTGTAATGTATATATTTTATCCAAATATATATTACGTAGTCGAAGCGCCACCATTCATGTACAATTTAAATATAGATTCAAAAACACTGGGATAGATTGAACTTACAAGCACTCACCATTGTAACTATATAAAAAAGCAGTAATATGCTACTATTATCCAATGGGTTGCAAGAAAAAGGAAAACTTTTATTCGGATCTCATTAGGGTCAACACACACGAGGCGTTTCGTCGGAAAAATGCTATATAAGAACATTAACATAATAATAATATGTTATCGCTTGTACGTAATGTTGTATTGAATTTTGATGCCAAGAGAATTATCTTAATATCTTTCAATCTACACAATTTCCTTCTCAGCCAATAATACAATGAAACCTGAATCATGGGCCTTGGATATGTGAGAAGCCTCTGTTATTAATAATTACAATAAGGTCCCTTTTTGCATTGAAATACCTCTGTTACTGGGAATTTTCATACCTTTGTAACTGAGCCTTGATTTCTTAGATTATTTTGATGTTTTCCTCTATAATTGGAATTTTGTAGCTCAATAGTCCGTATAAGTGGGATAATTCATGAGATGTAAAGTTATGACGCGTTTGTTTTGAGACCTCTTTATATGAAAAATGGTACATTTCAACCACTCATGATTTATTTATTACTATTTTATTTTATTGAATGACGAGACGAGCAAGGCGCTCGCATGATGGTAAGCGCCACGCCTGCCCATAAACAGATGCAATACCACACAGAACTTTGAATTCGGACCGTCTATAAATAATGTAGTTGTCATGTTAACCTGCCTATTTGGGAAACTGGGTAAATGAAAAGCCTTTAAAAGGTGATAAAAAAGTAGGTCCCTTCAGATCCCGCTTATCCAAGTTTCACTTTATTTATTAAGGCGCTCATAGCCTGTTGCACTGACAAATCGATAAACGATTAGCGAATTAAGCAACCTTTGGCGTCGTCAGTCTATGGATGGGTGATAGCTTAGTATTTTTTTTAATACACCCAACAGTCACATACATAGTTCTGACCCCTCAGTCTTGTGTCATCGGTATCAGGAACTACGAGAGACTTTTTTTGGTCTCAGAACACTCAGACCCCGTAGTATTTTTGGCTCACACAAACATTTGTCTCAATGCGGGATCGAACCCGCGGCCTCTCGCTTTACAGCTGGCTACTCACCCGCTGTGCCACGAAGGCTGGCAAATTATTGGGGCTGTAAAATTCAACTGAGCATCTCCATGCTTTGCAGCGCACTTAAAGAATTAGTCCCAAGAGTCGTTAAAATCGGAGGTCTTCAGACGGCTTGAAAAACTTTGACTGACAATTCGATATTATCCATATCTTTACATAGTATAAAATGAAGTCGCTTCCGCTGTCTGTTCGCTTAGATCTTTTAAACTATTCAACGGATTTTAGTGCAGTTTTCAACAATAGATAGAGTGATTCATGAGGAAGGTTTATATGTATATCACGCTATGACCCATGGGACCAGAGCATTAACATACAGGTGAAACCGTGAGGGACAACTAATAGAATATATTTTCTTCAACTTTGTTTAGTTAGTAGAACCAACGACTCTGTAATCAACTGTTGTGACTTGTCTGTTTTTGCGGACGGAAACGTCTCACAAAAATCGGTTTGAAATGGAAGCATTATTGCTATGATATCTTGTACGAAACGCCACGCGGCCACTTCAAAAACCTTTCATCCGTAGATCAATACATTAACAGTCACTTACAATTACCACTTTCCCAGTTTTATACTATAAAAAACTGACGCATAAACGGCATTAGACAAAAACGCAATTTGTAAATGCATTTCATTGCTCTATACTCTAGAGATATCAATTCATTAATACACTAGCTTTTGCTCGCGACCCTGTCCGCGTGAATGTAATTTGATCCCATGGGAATGGACTATCTGAATACAATATATTGTAAGTTTTATGCTAGGTCATATACTTATGTGCCACATTTCATTCCAGTTCAATCAGCCGGTAAATTATGATAGATCAGAAGCGATTAAAGTATTTCGCCATCAAAAAGCTTTCATTCAAACTTTCATCTCCTATTTGGGCCCTTTAGGGGTTGAAATTTAAAGAAAAAAATACCCTATATTTAACCCTGGGTCATTCTACTAATCCTACTAATATTATAAACGCGAAAGTTTGTAAGTATGGATGGATGGATGGATGTATGTTTGTTTTTCTTTCACGTAAAAACTACTGAATGGATTTTAATGAAACTTTACAATAATATAGCTCATACATC
This sequence comes from Amorpha juglandis, assembly GCA_949126905.1. Taxonomy (NCBI): domain Eukaryota; kingdom Metazoa; phylum Arthropoda; class Insecta; order Lepidoptera; family Sphingidae; genus Amorpha; species Amorpha juglandis. The sequence goes on from OX421376.1 coordinate 15,336,421, forward strand.
AGCATAGGACATAGGCTACTATGTTTTTAAAAATCAACCCCTGAAGGGTTTAAAAATCCATCCATTCATCCATACTTACAAACTTTTGCGTTTATAATATTAGTAGGATATAATATTAGTAGAAAGTAGGATAGTAGGATTGTTACAAAACTCTAGAGACTATCGCATGCATCGTTTCAACAGTCGTTGTAATTGACCCTTAAAACCCAGATACATTCGATTGGTTTATTTTAACCACAACAAAAATAGTTAACGAGGGCGAACGTTTATTTATTCAATGTTGTGCGGTTTAACTTGATAACCACCAGATTTACTCGCTAGTAAACTTTAACACGCTAAGAAGTTACTCAACTACGAGTTAGGTAATTTACATACGTACGCGCTCATAGTACAATCAATTTTAGTAATAATCTCCAACCGTAAATACTATTAATTGTCATCATAATAAGTAGGATCGATCATAAGCCTCCTTTGCCTTTCAAGATTTTTTATCAGTTGAATCAGGTCCCTTATATCAACGTCCAGTCTCATCACCTTCTCATATATCTTCATGTGAAAGTGTAGAGTCAAGGTATACAGGTAATGGTTCACCAAAGTCGAGTACAACATCCTTTGCTGCAACTTTAACTGCCTCAATAAAGAAAAGCAATACCCAAGTTTATACCTAACATCATCTTTATATTTTTCCCTCATCAATTGGGAATACGGAAGCTTGTACCTCGTCTCGTAGACATAATGTGCCATTAATTCTATAGTTTTGTTTTTCTCCATAAGAATCTTGGTAGCGTTCTCAAAAGAGAAGTACTCTTGCCGTAAAAAGTCATTGGGTTCGTAAGTGTCCATTTTGGAGCGAATCGCGTCGAACCTACGCGTCTCGTGTGATGGATCGTCGGCCTCCTTTACAAAGTCTGGCAATAGAGTCTGTTGGTTGAATAACCTAGCTAAGTTCATGTTCATTTTTCTAATATTTATATCTTTTAACGTTATTTCTGGTACGGGTTGCTTTTTAGGATGCTCAGTTGCTAGTATCCCTATTTCTGTAGTCACAGATGGACTGGTCTGTTTCACAACATACTTTGTGGTTGATTTATTTCTCTTTGGCTCCAGAAAGTTTTTAATTTCTGGAAAAGGAATTTTATGAGGCAACTGGAATTTGCCGATCATAGATTTCAGTATGTCATCTGCGTCAAAATCGAAGATGTTTTTACTGTTGCAGTAAAGTATGGAGAAAACTGAAAGTTCAAATGACATAAATCAGAATAAAGCTAACCGAAAATATAGATGTAAAAACCAAGTAAAATTATTAATTTTGAGTGGTAGAGCTACGCTGTAGACAGTTTGTTACAGCATGAATGACCGGATCGAACCACTGTCTCACAGAAAACCAACGTAAAGTAGGGGCTGCGTTTCGTACGGTGAGGGAGATATCCAGAGGCCCAAATCCACCTCCCTTAAGGTCGACAACGCGCCCATGCTTCTTCTGGTACTGTGGATGTACACGCGCGGTGATCACTTACCATCAGGTGACCCGCTTGCTCATTTGCCAGCCAATGCAATAAAAAATGCTAAATAAGTATAAAATCATAGCAAAGTTTATCTAAAATATCTGTCAGCTATACACACATAATACTCACAAAATATAACCGTTGAGTACAATATCTGAAACATTTCTATCGGTCCATAATAATTAACACTAAACATTTTACGAGTACGTTTTAACAGTATTAGAGGTTTAATTGTCTTCGATAAGAGATTATTAGACAATTCAGATTTTCAACAGTACGCTAGCTATAAATTGGTATTTATTATCCTGGTGTTTATATTATTTTATTTGCTGGTGGTGGGATATTCATATCTGCCCAAATAGCGACCACCGTACCATGGTGTTAACACTTGTCATAGTGATCCACACGCCTTGTGTAAATCGCGTTCCAGGATCAGCTCGTGTATATCCGGATCTCCCGAGGGACTTGCGACATAACTTGATGGTTGTTTGGAGCGGGTATAGAGGTACATCCTTGTATTACTGTGCCTGCATCGATCATCCGCTTGCCCTGTCGCAGGCCCGTCTATTTTGATAAATGCTTCTTCTCTCTCCGAAGAGGGAAGAAGCATTTATACAGGCCGGCATGGCATGACCACCGATAAACTCATTGTTTTTCGGTGATCGCTGGTTTTTTGGACTGCACTACGCTTACCATCAGGTGTAACCGTGTAGTGCAGTCACTTTGCCGTGCTCGGATAAAAAAATGAATGTGTTGGTAATAAATTCTCATCCTACATGTTAAATGCACGTGATATATAACTCCAACTACACAGCACAGTCACTAGGCACTATTGTTATTTGCGATACCCGCAGGGGCCATATTATATAAATCCGAAACGAAGCAACAAAGTTCGGAGCATAGAGTAAATTAAGCAGAGAATGGTCGTTATAATAATATTATTTATGATATAAATTTACCACAAAGATTAATTTGTAAGTAAAGCAGCCAAGCAAGCAACAGTGTGTAAGCACTGTTGTGTTTCGGTTTGAAAGACATTGAAGCCAGTGAAATTACTGGGTATTATGAGACTTAACATCTTATGTCTTGGGGTGACGAGCGCAATTAAGTGCCATGCAGTGCTTTAAAGTTCTTAATTCGTAATTTAAAGTTCTGTGTGATTTTGCTTCTGTTTATGAACAGGCGTGGCTTATACCAACAGGCGAGCGCCTTGCTTGTATGGCATTTAATCAAATAAAAAAAATCTTAATGTGATCCAAATAAAAACCTTCTTTAACTACGTAAACAAAACATAAAATTGGTGTGTGTCGTGGGACACCAGGTAGGAACGAAGTTCCTTCGGCTAATGTAGAATCGACACAAATTGCAAAAAATTCAAATTATCAACTGAAATAACAAAATAGGTCTCTTTATTTTTGTTTGACAACATAAAATTACATAGAAATAGAATAGAAAAATAGAAATAAAAAAGAGAGTTTTGGCGGGAATTCTGACAGTGCAATTCATCGCTTATTTTAATTTATTTCATAAACTAGTTTAGAGTTGTGTTTGTTGTATAAAAGTGGTGTGGATTTGTTCAATAAACATTGACGGTGATGAACAGTGTATGGAAAGAATGAAATAAGTGAATTAAGAATCGTACTGGAAGGAGTTAACACTAAAACTCCGACAAGACTTTGAAATCGACCGCACCCGTGTTTCATCGTTCTTGTAAAAATACTTGAGAATAAATTATACTTGACACTGGCTAAATGCACAATACTGCGAAAGCCATAAATATAATATAAAAAAAGAAATAAAAAAAAGACGTGTGGCACTCGGAGACTGCCGCGGTAAAGCTATTGTATAGCATTTTTTATCAACTTAAAAATAACGGACGGCCGTGTTCTATAATCAAAAATTCAAATTTCAAACCGCGTCTACATTTCCAAATGTCATAAGTTTCACAACCATCTGTTTTATTAACGGAATTTCGACTTTAGCTTTGTGTGCTAGATATCAAATTAAGTTAAAAAAAATTATGTCGTGACAAATTTTTCGTGCCAACTTTTCGTACCAATTTTTTCCGTCTAGCCCCCTTTCGCAACGCGCGATAAGGAACTACGTTCCAATAAAGGTCACGCTTGCGTGTATTATATTGAAGAAAACGATAGCATTGCATGTGACCGAAGGTTAATGGACTAATTTTACGTTCACCTTCAATAAAAATACTTTTAAATCAAAGTGTAATTTAGAACTAATTCTGTTTTACTATTGTTTCATTCATAATTTATAAGCGACCTATCACCTTGTTAAATGTAGATAAATAGTTAGGGCGCAATTTAACCCATAAATTATGGAAACCAAATAATCAAGTACATTAATTAAATAAATACACCCAACAGTCACACATAGTCCTGAACCCACAGTAAGATACGAGTCTTGTGTTGTGGGTATCAGGAACTACGAGAGACTTTCGGTCTCACAACACCCAGACACCGAAACAAATATTTGTGGATCACACAAACATTTGTCTCGGTGCGGGGATCGAACCTGCGGCCTCTCGCTTCACAACCGGCTACTCGCCCGCTGCGCCACGGAGGCTGTCACATATTACACCTCCCAAACCTTCAGTGAAACTAATTCAACGGATACATTGATTCATTTCATTCAATTGGAACCTGCGATTTTCATCCGTAAAGACCGTTCTACTCACTCACACTTCTAAGATATTGTAAATATCATTTGTACACAAAATTTTAGATGAAGAAGCAGTCCAGTAATAAATAACATCTAGAGGAATATCTCGACACTAACGAAGGGTGGTCGGGGGTTTAATTAAGGGCTGCAATAAATTCACTACGGCATTACATCGACTGCGGACCGCCGAAATGCTAGCTTTTTACACAAGGACCCAAGAAAATGGCGTTTTATATTTACTTTATAAATGGAAGGCAATTAGTCTATTCTGTTGTCTAGAACAGCTTAAAATGTACTGGTGCGAAAAGAACCTTAAATAATTTAGTGAGGTACGTTAAGGGATGTTTAAGGTGCGCGACCGAGACGAGAGACTGCGACATACAACGATAACAACACACACGCTTTGTACGCTTTGTACGTATTTGATTCGATTTGTGGAATTTGCAGAATTTGAATTGCAGAATTACGGTCCATTTTATAATTCGATTTAATGACCAGACGAGCAAGGCGCTCGTCTGATGGTAAGCGCCACGCCTGCCCATAAACAGAAGCAACACCACACAGAACTTAGAATTACAAAGCACTGCATGGCACTGAACTGCGCTCGTCACCCCTAGGCATAAGATGTTAAGTCTCATAATGCCAAGTAATTTCACTGGTTTCAATGTCCTTCAAACCGAAACACAACAGTGCTTACACTCTGTTGCTTGACGGCAGAAATAGATTAAACTATCAACGATCCGTTCTGAAGACGAGTTTCAGAATCGTATCGGTAGAATCGGTCGTTGTAAGTGAAGAGCTTTTTGGCGTGACATTAGTACATTAAGAATCGATCATGGCAATACATTATGTATTGGCTACAGCCGATAATTTGTGAAACACGCACAGCCGACCTCGGTCGTTATATACTTTCCATGCAATATAAAAATACAAAGGCAATTATTATGTCGTTTGTTTGTACAAACGTTTGTATCCAGTTTACAAACATAACATAAATCACTCACCGAAAAAGCTTTTGGATGACCGATGACTGTACACAAGATAATATCAATACGAACGTGTTTATGTTTGTTTATTGGAAACGATATATTTTATAAGTTGACTCAATAATTATATTATACAAAAACAGAATTTATATATCATATGTTATTTGACAGCCTCCGTGACGCAGCGGCTGTGAAGCGGGAGGCCGCGGGTTCGATCTTCGCACCAAGACAAACATTTGTATGATCCACAAATATTTGTTTCGGGGTCTGGGTGTTGTGAGACCGAAAGTCTCTCATAGTTCCTGACACCTACGACACAAGGCTCGTATCTTACTGTGGGGTCAGGACTATGTGTGTGTATTTATTTAAAGAAAGCATTTATTGGCATCAAGAATTCGAAGGTATGAGTGGTAGATACACGCTGTAGACGGTTTTGTCTACAGCATGAATGGGCTGGCTCGACCGGGATATTATAAATGTCACAGAAAACCGACGTAAAATAGCGGCTTGGTGCTGAGTATCATTCAGTGATAACCGGTGGCCTAAGTCTCCCTCCCTTTTCCAATCCCTTAATTATCCTTTAACGTCGACAACTCACCCACGATTCTACGATGGTATTGTTGGCGTACATGTGCGGTGGAAATCACTTATCAGATGACATACTTGCTCCTTTGCCGGCCTATATAATAAAAAAAGACCACAGAGCCGACTTGTAACCGTTTCCAAACAATTTCATACAAAGTGCACATGTCGTTCTCTTATTCGTCTGACTTGCATCACGCATCACGCTCTCACTGTCTCGCTCTCATATCTCAAAATGTATCTTTAAAAAGGTTTTATTAGCCGTGTATTATATACGTCCCACTGCTAGGCACTTATGCCTTAGTCCACCACGCTGGCCTAATGCGGGTTGGCAGACTTCACATACCTTCGAAAAATCTTATCGAGTTCTCAGGTATGCAGGTTTCCTCACGATGTTTCCTTCACCGTTAAAGCAAGCAATAATTAACAATTACATACATAAATACACGTAACTTAGAAAAGTCAGTGGTGTATGCTCTTGGGGCTGGTTTCGAACTTGCGACTTTCGTGTCGACAGTCCATACCACTGAGCTATCGCTGCTTTATATGAAGGTTATGCATAATCCTAAATATTAATAATATTCCGGGTGTGACGTGAGAATTTCACGCTGTCGTCCACGTAGCATTTGGGTCGTGGTGACGCACCATCAATCATCGCCTTCGTTTTTTCACATCCGGCCTATTTCCAGAACCTAGTTTGTTACAATAAAAAATATATATTACAAATGTATGAAAATAACCCCATTGATGGAATGAGTTTCTAGAACGATATCGGCGACAATACTTTTACTTTGTACATTTTCTTAATAACACCATAGACGGACGGAAGTGCCATAACTTCGTGCTACCACTGGGGATGGGGATGTCCTGAATATGAGGAAGCGTCTAAGCCCAGCCCAAAAGTCACGTATGATCATGGAACTTCGGGCCTGGGATCGGGCCCTTGACCTTCTCAGGATCTCTTTTTCACACCCGTTAGGCTATTGAGGCTTCCTCAAAATATTTTTTTGGTTGATTTCCGTATATTTGTACGAACCTAAAAGCCATTTGTTTTCGTTACCGAACTCAACCATTAACGCGTCCTTTTTTGTCGAGAAAATATGCCTCGACCCAAAAATTCAGTATCTAAACTTTTCTTTATTATTTATTTAATAACATTGGGTCATTATTTTGATAACCTCCTTCATTTCAATTTGAAATGGGTTAGCGTTCTCTTCTACCAATGTTAGCCTAATGCAGCAATTATGTACTGCCATTGTACCCAGCATTTAGATGATGGTTGCCATCAAACGAGATTTTTAATAAAAAGACATATTGTCTTCTTCAGGTTTCTTTTATCCGAGCACGGCAAAGTGACTGCATTACACAAACAAAGACAAATTTACTTAATTCATATTTTTCTTTACAGTCCAACTCCACTACGAAGATATCATGCTCCGGGACTACGTTCTCCACTCCGTAGTCAACAATTTCATCAGAGGCAATTTCACGCCCACCAGCCTTTTCGAACAGCCCTGTAGAGAAGACGACCCCCTTCCCTACTTCATGCCAAAGCACTCCAGATCCGAAAGGTCAAAGCACTTCAAGAAGCACAGTGACTATAGGACGTTTGACGGCTTCAGAAGCAGTGACTCTTCTTACTATTTCAAGCCGAAGTTCCGTAGTTTTAGAGATGAGAGGTCAGTGAGGAGGAGTGTAAGGTATCGGAGGAGGTACCTCCCTGCGAGGATGGTGAGCGGACCGCTGGAGGGCAGGAGTGAGGTGTTGCTGCAGTGGAGCCTGACGGATGCTGTGCATCTCGATAGTCAGGAGAATAGTGTTGTATTTAGGTAAGTTTTTTGTTTACAAAATTGAAATTACTGTAGCTTTTGAAATGCTGTGTTAAATTAATCTTTATAATTATTTAATAACTAGCTTTTGCTCGCGGCTCCGCCCACGTGATCAAACAAACAAACAAACAATCAAACTCTACAGCTTTATAATATTAGTATAGATTTGGGTAGCTTAGCAACGGAAGCCTTCAAATAATATTATTTGGGTAGCTTAGCAACGGAAGTCATCAAATATGAATAATTTTCCCCGTTATTGCAACATTTTTCACTGATGCTTCGCTTCTAATGGTCGCAGCGTAATGTTATATATCCTAAAGCCTTCCTCGATAAATGGACTATCCAACACAAAAAGAATTTTTCAATTCGAACCAGTAGTTCCTGAGATTAGCGCGTTCAAACAAACAAACAAACAATCAAACTCTACAGCTTTATTATTAGTATAGATGAGTTTAGGGATTATGAGATTATATTTCATGCACAAAATAAAAAACCCAAAATGTACTAGAACTTTTCCCGTGTATTAACATATCTGATGCCATCAACATAATAAAAAAACCCGTGTGTGTGTACTTATGTACGCACGTACGAAGTTATACTTCTTATTACAAAACAAAATTAACTCCAAAAATTTCATCCCGCATACCAGTACTCTACGTTTGTAATAATAAGTATTTAACATTAATAATTTAATAATATTTAGTGTTAATTATATTAAATAAAAGTATTTTAATTTATATCAATAAATAATACATACGGATAGTTAACCTCAATTATATTGGAGCACTTGAAAAAGTATATAAGCACAATTTTTTTCACTAATATTCACAAATAGTAAGTAATATCAATCAAAATATTCAATTTAAATCACTACTGAATATAATTTATTAGCACATATATAATTCGCACTTGTATGAAACTCAAACACGTGTTGTGAATGTATAAACTAGAGACATGTTAATAAATATTATAAATATGAAAACAGTGATCAGAGGTGACGAGCGTACCAACATGCGCGACTAATATCGAGGTTCAATTCCTATTTTGTTGGTAGCTTTTTTTTCGAGACTTAATGAGCGGTTAAGCAGACGGCTTCATACTGTTAATTTTGTGTCACAGGTGCGCGCGCATCTTAAAATTTCACTCTCATCATTTTTTCATAACGCGCCTAAAGAAGTATAACTTCAAAAAACAATGGGTTGGTTACGCTGTATTCTGACATTATTAAGCCAATTTTGAATGTACGGACATGGCTACTTTAAAGTTATTGATTAATGTAGATTAGATAGATATATATGTGTAGATAATATTTCACTACAAAAGTTGTACAAGACCGAGCCAAGAAAAACGTCTAAGTAACAAGACCCTGGAACTAAGCTGGCATAACCAAAGACTTCAATGTTATATTACTAGACGGGATTTTAGAAGTAAAATTGTGTCGCATAACGCGGAATTTGATAGCTGACAGACAGCGGGCGGGAGAGTGGTTTTAGTTAAGAGTAAACGAGATGGAAATATTGGGTTACGGTCAATTGAAAATCAAAGGTATACAAGGTGGTAGGTCCCTCGTATGAGAGGCCGACTGTGTTGCTACCACCGCTTTGTATATTAGAGGTCTACTTAAGCCACAGAACAGTCGGCCAAGACCTGAAAACTAACATTAGAAACAAATTTAGAAACCTATTCCATTTAAATTACCAATAGATAATATGTCTTGTGCCACTGACTTAGAGTTCAAAAACGTTCTTGCGGTAAATGCAACTGCTAAATCCTATGCGAGTCGATTATGGAGGGTCTCTTACGTAGAGTTGCGGAAACCCGCATGTCATTGGCATAATGGTTGCCAATGTAGAACGACATTTGTGAGAATGGCATCAGGCAATGGTGTTTACCTCGTAGCCTTGTATGTGAAACTCGTTTATGCTTGTGATTCCGATGAACAAAAATAATAATAATAGATTTTTTTTATCCGAGCACAGCAAAGTAACTGCACTACATCTAAAGCTAAGCGTAATGTAGTCCAAAAACCAGCGACCACCGACAAACAATGAGTTAATCGGTAGTCATCAGAGTCATGCCGGCTTGTATCAATGCTTCTTCCCTCTTCGGAGAGGGATGAAGCAAATCGAGGTGCCTGCGACAGGACAAGTGGATGACCGATGCAGGCACAGTAATACAAGGCTGGACCCCTATACACGCCTCAACTTACCATCAAGTCATGTCGCAAGCCCCTCGAGAGAACCGGATATATACTGGCTGATCCTAGAACACGATCCACACAAGGCGTGTAGATTACTATGGCAGGTTTTAACAGTAGGTGTGCGGTGGTCGCTATACGGGCGGTTATGAATACTTAACATCTTATGTCTCGGGGTGACGAGCGCAGTTCGGTGCCACGCAGTTCTGTGTGATGTTGCTTCTGTTTATGGGCAGGCGTGACGCTCTCCACTCACTCACCATCAGGCGAGCCCTTGGCTCGTCTCGTCATTCAATCAAATAAAAAAAAAGAATATCCTACCATCAGCAATAACTGCCATGTCCATATATTACGAGATAAAAGCGTGTGCAATTTACACATCCCTGTACACACTCTGAATAGGTTCTATGAATGCATCATTTGGCCCATTCACACAGAATATAGTTTAAAACACACGTCTGACGGAAACAAATTATCGTTTGCGAAATGTGACAAAGTAGATGTTAGATGGATATAAACATTTTATTGTAGACACACATAAAAAACAATAATAGACAATAAACAACAAATAAATGTGCCACAAGTGGCGGCCTTGTCATGCAGGCAACCATTGGATGGAGAAAATTATAGAGAACATTAGACGAGGTGTAGGTACAATAAAGGTGCTAAAATAATTATACCAAATACTATAAGTTTGTTTTTATACGCCGGCAAACGAGCAAGTGAGTCATCTGATGGTAAGTGATCTCAACTGCCCATGTACGCCCACAATACTAGAAGAATCATAGGCGCGTTGCCGACCTTAAAGGGAATAGAATAATCTCACTCATTACGAAACGCAGCAGTAAGCCACTACTTTACATCGGTTTTCTGTGAGACAGTGGTTATGACCCGGTCGAGCCGGCCCATTTGTGCTGTAGACAAAGCCATCTATAGCGTGGCTCGACCATTCAAATCTATTTAACTATCTATCTATCTATATCTACAGTTTTACGTTAGTACAATCGCCAATCGCTTTCCCAGTCAATTGTAAATACATATAACACAAACACTTGAATTTCCTCAATTTATAACACTTGAATCACATTCCAATGGAAAATCCAACATAAATTGGTTGAGACTTTGAGCCCATTTCATTTACATCTGGGCTCAACTCGACTCGAGTAATCGGCAATCAATAATCGGATTTCCCCGCGGTCACTACATCCCTTGGCCGTGCGACGCTTATTTCTATTAAAATACCTTTTATAAGATTGCGTACCTTATCGATTAATTTCTGTTATTCGGAACATCTGTTATTAAATCGTTTAGTCTATTTCCGCTGCCTAGAAATAGTGTAGGCATTTGTGATTCGGTTTCAAGGACATTAAAGCCAGTGAAATTACTGGGCAACATCGTATTTTTTATAAATACATATCACACATGTCCTGACTCTACAGTAGGATATGAGTCTTGTGTCGTGGGTATCAGGAACTACGAAAGACTTTCGGTCTCACAACACCCAGACTCCGAAACAAATATTTGTGGACGCACAAACATTTCTCTCGATGCGGGGATTGAACCAGCGGCTTCTAGCTTCACAGCCGGCCTCTCGCCCATTACGCCATAGAGGCTGTCAAATATGTATATGTCTCGAGGTGACGAACCCAGTCTAGTGCCGTGCAATGCTTAATAATTCAAAGTTCTGTGTGGTGTTGTTTATGGACCGGAGTGGCGCTTACCATCGGGCGACTTGCTCATTTCATCATGCAATCTAAATTAAAACAGACTTGTTATGAATTATAAATTGATATAATTCGTTTTTTTATTAAATCACGGCAAAATGACCGCACTATACATGATGGTAAGCGCAGTATATTCCAGAAAAACAACAAACAAGCAAGTAGGTCACCTGACGCTAAGTGATCTCCACCGCCCATGTACGCCTACAATACTAGAAGAGTCATAATCATAAGGGATTGCGAAGGGGAGGGGGATTTGGGCCTCCGGATATCTCATTCACTGTACGAAACATAGCAGCAAGTCGCTACTTTACGTCGGTTTTCTGTGAGATAGTAATGATCCGGTCTAGTCGGCCCATTCATGCTGTAGACAAAACTGTCTACAGAGTGGTTCTGCCACTCGAGAATTTGACGCAGGTAGAGTAGATATAGTTCATAACTAAATCATTTAATTTCACGAATACATTTTCCACTAAAGGTTACCCTAAATTAGTTTTAAACTTGTAATTTAAAATGTCAAACTCCAACGCGTTAATTAAATATGTTATGTCTAGCCTTCAAATACTAACCTAGTTTCAGCAGACTTCAAAAATGGACAGGTTCTCAGTACTGTACAGTAAATTATTAAATAAATGCTTAGCGGACTAAAAAGACTGAACGATTTGATAATGTTGATGACATAACCTTTTTTTTATCCGAGCATGGCAAAGTGACTGCACTACACCTGATGGTAAGCGTAGTGCAGTGTAAAAAACTAGCGACCTCCGACAAACGATGAGTTCATCGGTGGCCACCAGAATCATGCCGGCCTGTATAATTGCTTCTTCCCTCCGAAGAGGACAGGCGGAAGACCGATGCAGGCACAGGGATACAAGGGTGTACCCCTACACCCGCCCTAACCATGTCATGTCGCAAGCCCCTCGGGAGAACCGGATATCTACTTGCTGATCCTGGAACGCGATCCACACAAGGTGTGGGTCACTATGGCAGGTTTTAACACCATGTGTACGGTGGTCGCTATCCGGGCGGATATAAATATCCTACCACCAGCAAACTACAATAAGAACATACATATTGACAAAGGTTGGAAACAAACATATTAATTTAGTATCTTTATCATAAACTGGAGAAGGAAAAGAAAACCACTATATGTTTCACTATATGATTTGAAGTGGAAGTGGGCCGGTCATGTCTGCAGACGGACAGATGGTCGGTGGAGCAGACAGGTGCTGGAGTGGAGACCACGCTTAGTCAAACGTAGTGTAGGGCGCCCGGCTACACGGTGGGCTGACGACTTGAAAAAGATGGCAGGTAGCGGATGGATGCGGACAATAACCTGAGATGATGATGATGATGATATGCTTCTACATTGACTAGTTTGAATGTATATAATGGTTACAATTTCGAGAGTGATCTATACATATAAAAGCGAAATACCACTGACACTAAGCGAAATACCACGATTTCTCGAAAACTACCAAAACTAATTTAAACGGATTTTATCGCGGTTTTTGGAACGAAGTTCCTTACGGCAGGCTTGGAGGGGATAGGGATTTCGCTGCGTGACCGAACTGAAAAAAATGTGATAGTAACACCGTAAGAAAAATGCGTGGAATAAAAGCGTTAAATGAGAAGTGCGCAGGCGCGACAGTCGCATAACCAGCCAGCGTTAGTTCCTTTTTTAAAATGAAATTCATTCAGCCAGTTATAGTTGAAGTATATGAAAATACTCCTTCGATTTTTAAAAGATTACGCTAGCTCGTTATTATTTATAATTACACTAGATGACCCGGTGAACTTCGTATCACCTACATAATATATTTGTGTAAAATGTGGTCAAAACTTAATACAAATGTTTTATTTACATTAAATGCAATTAAGTGAGGTACTGCGCCATTGCAAGTGAGGTAGCCCGTCGCACATTTAATTGACTTCGACGACCTAAGTCAGGTCGTCTCCCACCTCCCTCCGGTTGGACAGTCCTGTCCCCGTCCCGTCCCCGTCCTGTCCCCGTCCTGTCCGCGTCCCGTCCCCGTCCTGTCCCCGTCCCGTCCTGTCCCTGTCCTGTCCTGTCTCACTGTCCTGTCTCACTGTCCTGTCTCACTGTCCTGTCTCTCTGTCATGTCTCTCTGTCCTGTCTCACTGTCCTGTCTCACTGTCCTGTCTCACTGTCCTGTCTCACTATCCTGTCTCACTGGTCTGTCTCACTGTCCTGTCTCACTGTCCTGTCTCACTGGCCTGTCTCACTGTCCTGTCTCACTGTCCTGTCTCACTGTCCTGTCTCAATGTCCTGTCTCACTGTCCTGTCTCAATGTCCTGTCTCACTGTCCTGTCTCACTGTCCGGTCTCACTGTCCGGTCTCACTGTCCTGTCTCACTGTCCTGTCTCACTGTCCTGTCTCACTGTCCTGTCCCTGTCCTGTCCCTGTCCAGTCTAGACGCTATACGACCCGTCATCACGGCAAGCTTCGCAACGACAACTCAACAACTACTAATAAATTAAAAATTAATTAAAAAAACATTGTCCAGCGGACAAAATTGTGAATCTAAACCATTCTCAGATCCCCTTGAACACACACAAAAAATTTCATCAAAATCGGTCCAGTCGTTTAAGAGAAGTTCAGGAACATACACACTCACAGAAGAATTATATATATAAAGATAAGTTGATAAAAATGCTATACAATAGCTTTACCGCGGCAGTCTCCGAGTGCCACACGTCTTTTTTTATTTCTATTTTTCTATTCTATTTTCTATTTCTATGTAATTTTATGTTGTCAAACAAAAATAAAGAGACATATTTTGTTATTTTAGTTGATAATTTGAATTTTTTGCAATTTGTGTCGATTCTACATTAGCCGAAGGAACTTCGTTCCTACCTGGTGTCCCACGACACACACCAATTTTTTTATTAATTTTGATCCCGACGTTTCGAAGACTTTTCAGCCTTCTATGCCCTGTTCCTGTAGAGGTATACCTCTACAAGAACAGGGCATATATAAAATCGATTGTGACTGTGGACTCTCTTACATAGGTCAAACAAAAAGAAATATAGGGACCCGCGTAAAAGAACATATAGCTGCCGTTAAACACCGACGCTCTACGAAGTCTGCAGTTGCTGAACATTCAGAGGAAGGCTCCAAACATTATCTTCGATTTGATAGACCACAGATCCTTGCCAAAGAACACCGATTCCTACCTAGGATGATTCGCGAGGCTATTGAAATTAAAAAACATCCGAATTTCAATAGAGAAGATGGGTGGAAGCTAGCACAAGCCTGGGCTCCGATAATACATTTAATTAAATCGGAACCCAAAAGACCAACTGCCAGACCTCAAGACACTGTGAGCTCCTTCTGCGTAGATCGGACCAAACCATAAAGAACATCGGCCACGGCCCATACATGCTATGACCTGATTAAAAAATGTCGCGTACATGAATACTGTATGGATTAATTGGTGCTCTTACGCCCATACATCAAGCCTTAAGTGAAAATATATTAATTAAAAGCGGAGGATAAGAGAATTTTCACTAAGTAATCTTGTGGAGAGTTTTGGCGGGAATTCTGAAAGTGCAGTTCATCGCTTATTTTAATTTATTTCATAAACTAGTTTAGAGTTGTGTTTGTTGTATAAAAATGGTGTAGATTTGTTCAATAAACATTGACGGTGATGAACAGTGTATGGAAACATTGAAATAAGTGAATTAAGCATCGTACTGAAAAGAGTTAACACCAAAACTCCAGCAAGACCTTGAAATCGACCGCACCCGTGTTTCATCGTTCTTGTAAAAATAACTTGAGAATAAATATACTTGACACTGGTAAAATGCATAATAATGCGAAAGCCATAAATAAAAAAGAAGAATAAGTAATCTTGTGTTTTTTGAGTTTATGATTTTAATATGATACATGCAGTTATGCCTACAATTCTAATTAAAACCTGAAAATATAATCAACAGCCTCCATAAAATATTACTTTTATGAACTAAGAACATCCAGTGAATGTGTATGAATAAAAAAAGAACCAACCGAATTCTTTACAATTATCGTGTAACACTTGTTTTTTTTTTTAATTTAGTCCTATTGTTTACCATTTATTTGGGAACTTGACTTTGTATTTGATCGTCCTATATTCAACTATTAGCGCATACTCATACATGCTGAAACAGGTGCTTACACTGTGTAAGCACTTACACAACACACTTACTAACTTACACAAGTACCAGAACAGGTGCTTACACAGTGTAAGCACCTGTTTCAGCATGTATGAGTATGCGCTAATAGTTGAATATAGGACGATCAAATACAAAGTCAAGTTCCCAAATAAATGGTAAACAATAGGACTATAATATACATTGTCTACAAGGCGACGTTATCCCATACTTTTGCTTTTTTGATCCTGTGTATCTCCACTGATATGTAAAAGTTACACGATATATTTTTTATTATTAAAATTGAACATATTCTCTAAAACTTTGTAAAGATGGAAACATGAATACTCATAATTTTCTCGATAAAAAAAAATCATAAAGATGACACTAAATCGATATTTCATGTGAGTGGAAATAAGCCATTTCTTCTTGAAATCATGTCAAAGTTATATCAAAAGATAGGGCTTTTTATTTACTAGCGAATTGTAAGAAAAATAATCAAAATATCTTTATTGTTAATCTCTGTGAAGAAAAACTACCAAAATCTAGCCGTTGAAGCGCTCGCGCCAGCCGCCAGAGCCCGTCGAGGCGTCTTCGAGGTAGGACGCACGCCGTTTGTCTCCCGAAAATTCCCCCGCGTTTACATTGGTACAGATTAATAAAATGGGTAATAAATGCGTGTCGTCATTTGCTAAACATATAATGTGGCCTGACTTTGCTTCTTAATTATTATTTTCTTTACATTTATGTCTATAAAATTATTTTTGTATTTGTTTTTGTTACAAATTAAACTACTCAAAACAAAATAGGGCCCACCCTGTTTTTTTGCTGTGTTGTAAAAACTCTTCACTTTTTTATTATTTTATGAATGGGTATGTATGGACAAGGTGTATGGAAATTGTTTTAACGTAATCTTAGGCAAAAATTAGCAATTTTATGGAAATTATGCAAAATCAAGAGTTTTAGAGAAAATTTACACAAATAAGCGACAAGACAAAAGTTTCAACATGACCTTTATTCTTACTAAAATACCGGATAATTTTTAAAATTAGTAGCGTGTTGGCCCCCTTCTGCTCCGTATGCACTCTCTGAGCCTACCTGGAACACTTTCAATCAAGTGAGTTATGTCTTGATCAGGCGATTGCTCCCAAAAGACTTTAAGAGCATTTATGAGGTCTTGTCGGCTGTTGACGTTGCTGTAATTTGCCTTGAGGCTTCTTTTTAATTGATCCCACAGATGTTCTATGGGATTGAGGTCGGGGCTCATGGCTGGCCACGGCAGAACTCTAATATTGGCATCAGAGAGTGCTCTTTGAGTAACACGGGCTGTATGCGGGCGGGCATTATCTTGCATAAACACGAAGTTTTCACCTATCCTTTGTGAAAATGGGATCACGTGAGGCCGGATTACAAGTTCGACGTAGCTAGCAGCACTCACGGTACCTTCATCCAGAATTACCAGCTCCGTTTTGTCATGTAAGCTTATTCCTCCCCACACCATGACGCTTGGACCTCCAAATCGGTCAGTTCCGTGGACACAAGCTTGAGAAAAACGTTCGCCTTCCCTTCTCCATACGCGCACTCGACGATCGTCACTTAAAAACTTAACCTTAGTTTCGTCCGTAAACAGTAGTATCTTCCAGTTATCCATAGACCAGGCTGAGTGGTTTCGAGCAAATCTTAATCTTGCTGCATGATGAGCACTTGTCAACTTCAATCGGACAGCGCGAGTTCTGGATCTTTGGCCATCTTCATGAAGTCGATTCCGAATAGTTTGATCACTCACCCGCGTGCCAGTAGATTACCGCAGTTAATTTTGTAAGGCACGGGCGGTTACCGTCCGCTGCCGACGCGCTGTCAAACTGATATACCGGTCCTCTTGAGCTGTTGTAGCCCGAGTCCTTCCTGTTCCACGTCTCCTAGCAACACTACCATTCTCTTGATAACGATCCCAAGCATTCCGGATAGCTCGACGTGACACACCAAGCTGTATTGCCACCGACCTCTGAGAATTTCCCTCCTCAAGCATAGCCACCGCTCGTGCTGCCGTTTCCATATCCATATGAACGCGAGACCTAGGCATAATAATCACGAATAATAGCGAAATCAAATGAAACTTTAAAAAATAACGTGATGTTCAACAGTAACATTCAGAATGAGACTATGAACACAAGTGATTGAGAATTTGAGAAAAGGTGATTTTGGAGCACTTAACTTTTTCTGGCTACCCACTTGAGAATAACATTAAAAATAATGGTTAAAACATCAATAATGTTTCATAAACATGTCAAGTATGCAACGGGATACTTGACTACGCCAGTACCTTTCCTAAAAAAATACGGTAGGCAAAACATCGAGATAAGCGCGGGTGGGCCCTATTTTGTTTTGAGTAGTTTATATTGTTTAGTGATATTATACATAGTATATATTTAGGCTTATATGATAAACCGTTACTATAAAAAACCGACACAAAGAAAATTATTGTTATTCCAAAAATGTTATGGCATAGTAGATATTTCTCATTATTTTATCTGATTGTTGGGATGTAGATATCTACTGTTAATGTTATACTTTGTACAAATAATAGTTTATTTGTACCTACATACTCACTTATACAGGGTTATTTTTAAAACACTGACAACCTCGCAGGACTAGATTCCCAAGGTCATTTGCTACTACTTTTGTTCTACGACTTTTCATAATTTGTTAGATTTTATTCTCATACAAAAATAATTATGAATTTAATTTCCGTCTTGAATTTTACCTACGCGCAGATTACGTAATACACGCGGCCGCGCGCGTCAGTTCAATGACCGGCCGCGCCGTCTCGATCGATAATACCTACACGGAGACGTACGAACAAAAACACTACATAACAAAAACTTGTAAAATCATTTTTTTTCTTATGTATTGAGTTATGTCCAAACTCGTAGAACAAAAGTTGTTCCTTATGGGCTCAGCTATATGGCCCTGCGAGGTTGTCAGTGTTTTACAAATAACCCTGTATAGACCTACATAGTATGTAATGAAGGAATACCTATTTACTATAATGCCGATTTTCTACGATGCCGTAAAGTTCCAAACATTGTTTTTTGTTTTTTGGAATGGCTATTGTATTTAAACATTTTGCCAATGTCAAGTTAGGATTCCTCTTCTTTTTGAAGTGAAACTTCTTTATCGGCGTTAGAAAAATAAAATCGTCACATTTTTCCGTTACGCGGCACGCGTCACATTTTTGACTTTGACTGGATTTTGACCAGACTTTGACTGGACTTTCATCGGATTTTAACCCGACTTTGACCGGACTTCGACCGGACTTTGACTTCTTTATCGGCGTTAGAAAAATAAAATCGTCACATTTATCCGTTACGCGGCACGCGTCACATTTTTGACTTTAACTGGATTTTGACCAGACTTTGACCTGACTTTGACCTGACTTTGACCCGACTTTGACTCGACTTTGACTCGACTTTGACCGGATTTTGACCAGACTTCGACCGGACTTTGACCATTTTTCGAAAAATACGGTCATAAAGAAGTTTCACATCCTACGTGTGTACACTAGTACACGCACACATTTTTTTTTTATTTATGGCTTTCGCATTATTATGCATTTTGCCAGTGTCAAGTATTATTTATTCTCAAGTTATTTTTACAAGAACGATGAAACACGGGTGCGGTCGATTTCAAGGTCTTGCCGGAGTCCATACACTGTTCTTCACCGTCAATGTTTATTGAACAAATCCACACCACTTTTATACAATAAACACAACTCTAAACTACTACCAAAACGATCAAATCTTTCCCGACAAAACTATGCATTTGATCATGTGATGATCTTTAGCAAAGTTGTTGTGCATGAGCCCACGAAGTTTTCTGAGAGGGTACGATCAATTTTCGACACATGGCGCCACTGTTAGGCTACTTTTATCCCGGAAAAAGCAGATCACGCGGGCGGCGCCGCGAGGGACAGCTAGTTTTATAATATTAAGTAATAAGAATACTGGTAACCATTATATCAATATTACCTACCTGAAGTTAGTAAGTATATAATTATCTATTGCTTGATTTTCTAAACTGTGGCACAAAGATTTCGAACGCTGTCATGCAAAGTCAAGTGGCGCGCGGCCTGCCGATCGCGTAAATGCGGACGTGGCGCGCTCACCCAGGGGCGGCGGAGGCAGCCCAAAATACCTAAAAATCTCGGCCCGCCTCGCCTTAACGTATAAGACATACATGTACTTGGACATTATGAAACAAGCCCTTGTTGCTGTGTAATGTCAATCTAATTTTGTTTGTAATGAAAGATGACGAATTACCACAGGTAGTTACTTAAATGAAACACCCTTATGATTTTATTTCATTTAATCGATGTCTTCTCTTATAACTATTGAATCTAAGGATTCAACAGGAGCTGTAATATTTTCTTGAAAACGAGCCCATCCAAGGTACCACACCAGTGTCATTACATGCGCACAACATCCAACTGTGCGGCGCCCCACCACACCAAACAGTTGCAACAATACTCTGATATACCTTCTCTCCCCGATAGTGAATTTTCGACGAATATATAAATAAATATAATATTGTTTTCGGGAAATACCTAAGTCTCGATTTTATTTGTTGTCAAAATCATAATACGTTCCGTTATACTGATCCATTTAAAACGTTCTATCTCATAATATAGAAAGCAAAAATATATTATTTGCAAATCATGACTAATCCGATGATTGATATTTGTTACTTACAAAGTATCAAAAAAGACACTATAGCATAAATACATATTACAACAGTAAATAAAAATAATACTTAATACAATGTAAGTATTTAAAAACGTTAGGCATAATATCATTGTGACAAATGGAACGTGTGCCACAGATTATAACGAATAGAGTTTAGATGCGTTCAAATGAATGAAAAATTATGAAGAATCCAGATTTTTATTTTCATGATAAATATTTTTTCCGGCCCGAATAAAATAAATTGGACCTTGTAATTTAAGAAGCACATCAGTGCCTATTTTTTGACATATCACTTATTAAGGGACGTTACATATTTTGGTCAGGTCATATTTGGCCATTGTTCTTTTATTAATAATTGTAATCTGAAGGTAGATAATGTAACATTAACATTTGGGGACAACCCACACCTTAGTCCCCCCCGTGACCACGAAGGCTGAAAAGTCTTCGAAACATCGGGATCAAAATTAATAAAAAAACCGCGATAAAATCCGTTTAAATTAGTTTTATTTCAATGAGTAATATTCGCGTAAACGTAAGAAATCATTATGTAGAACCATGGAATTTTGTCAGATGATAGTTTGTGTAATGTAAAAGAACGCTAAGAAAGGATTTTTGGAAATTTACATTTTAAGGGGGTAAAAGGGAGGTTTTGAACTTGGTATGAAACATTTTTATTGAAGTTTGAGTACACATTTCGCTCTTTAAAAATAATGTTTGAAAATGTGTTTAATTTTTTTTGTAACATTCTACTTGAAAGAGGGGGGGATTGGACTTTGTATATAAATGTAAAAGACTAGATGTTAAAGATCAAAAATCATAAACGCCTTTACGGCTAAACGGAATTAGATAAAATTTTGCACACAGGTAGTCCATGGCATGAATTAGAATATATTATGCTGCTTTTTGTCCTAGAAAATTTAGTGCAATTTAAGGTTAGAAATTAAATTTATCAATATGATTTAGACCAAGTAAAGGTTTTTTCTTTCTAAAAACACATCGAATCGTAATATGATCCTTCTAATTTTAAAACGTTGTAAAAATATACTGCTTTATGGCATAATAATTGCCTTATATTATTTTCTCACAAAGGGCAATCAAAGGAATTTCGGAGTAACACTTATTTTATTACCAAAATAAAGTATTTAGGAAAGTGAAGCAACGCGTGCTTCAAATTCCAATGAAATTATTCCTTTGATGGCTGGATGGAGTCTTTGTGTTGATGTGATTATTTCCGCTTGAATAATAATATTTTCCGCCTTAAAGAAATGTACACTCAATGGGCTATTTTCACACAAAGTTATTTTAAATAATTTTGTATACACCTGACAGTGAGTGTTTATGTACCGGATTGTATCAAAATTTAGTTATCCTAAAATTTTAATCTTAATCACTCGATCATGCGATAATATAATTTTAATCAATCGATAATATCAACTATAATATCAATTGATGAATTGATAATATCAATCACATACCAACTTATATGTGATTTTTGGAATCGAAAACTCGAAACACTTATTGTGGCCGACCTGGGAGTTGAACCCAGGACCCCACGTTTCTTAGCCTTAGTACGCTGCCACTAGATCGTTGAGGTGACCTATGAGTGGTAGAGCCATGCTGTAGGCAGCTTTGACTACCGCATGAATAAGCCGGCTTAATGGAGTTGTTACCACTGTCTCACACAAAACCGACGTAAAGTAACGGCTTGCTCCATTTCGTACGGTGAGTGAGATATCCGGAAGCCCAAATCCCCATCCCTTTCCCACTCCCTTAATTATTCCTTCCCTTAACGTCGGCAACGCGCGTATGATTATTTTAGTATTATGAGCGTACATGGGCGGTGAAGATCACTTACCATCAGGTCACCAACTTGCTCGTTTGCCGGTCTATGCTATTAAATATATAAATATCCTATTAATCAAACCCTAAAAAACTAAACATTCATCATACTTGTGACCCTAAAACATCTCGAGTGTTACAAAAAAACCTCGACGAATCCCCAATTCGTGTATTTCCTGAGATACAGGTCATTCCCATCGTTCAATTTCCTAAATCCATTTGCCATATCCTTTTTGTACAGTCATACCGTGACCTCGCCGTCGATTGGTAAGGGCTTTAGAATGGTTGAGGTTTGATTTATATACGAACCGATCCAGTTTAGGAATAGAGCAGTTTAAATAGAATGAATAAAATAAATAAAATAAATTAATGAATGTTTTTTTTTTTTTATCTTGGCACGCAAAGTGACTACGCTACACCTGATGGTAAGTGTAGCGCAATCCAAGAATAGTGTCGACCAACGACAAACAGTGTGTCTATCGTAGGTCGGCAAGATTATGTACATAAAATGCTGATATGGTTTGGACATGTAGAGAAATGGATGAAATAAGATTGATGAAACAAATATAAATATCAAGTGTGAATGGTACTGTTGGGAGGGGTAGGCCTCGGTGAACTTTCTTAGATCAAGTCTGAGATATTCTTGGGACAGGCCAGCTCAAAATTACCCTTAACCGACGTGCATGCATATAGCATACGAATACACAACCTATAAATCGATTACCAGTCAAAGGGGTGTAAATTGTTGTGGGCGTGCCCCCGTAATGGATATACAATAAAAATATGACCCCCATTTGCCAGTGTGAATAATTTATGGTATTCTCATTAGCCATCGCGGGCACGCGATTTATAACGTCTAGAAATCAATATACATGGTCGGCCATTTGTGCCGCGTTCACGTCAGGCAAGTCGATTGGTATCCATCCTGTCGTTCCCTCACTGCTGAGGATCGTGGCCGCAGCAGGCCGAGGATATAAGGGCCCTCCAATTAGTTCTATCACCGGCGATGTGAAATGCATATTGCAGCTTAAGCTGCTGTTTTAAATTAATAAAACGTATCCTTACCATATTTTTTTAGGCAACCCTATTGGTATGTGTTCAGCAACACATTTTATACCCTAAAATATTATTTTCATCCGGTAAACAGATGGGTGGAGGTCAATGTTCCCCGGGATCTTAGACCAAGTAAAGACGTGTTTTCAGACGACCGAGACAGGATACAGCGACGACAGTGACACGTCAGCTTTGAATGCAATTGCATAGGTGTATTTGCTGGTGGTAGGATATTCATATCCGACCGGATACCAACCACCATATATATATAGTCCTCCTCATTGATTTCGATGATGGCGACCCTTAAAATATATCGCTTTATACATCATGTACATGGTGTTAAAACCTGCCATAGTGAACCACACGCCTCTTGTGGATCGCGTTCCAGGATCGGCTAATGTATATCCGGTTCTCCCGAGGGGCTTGCGACATGACTTGATTGGGGGTATAGGGGTACATCCTTTTATTACTGTGCCTACATCAGTCATCCGCCTGTCCTGTCACAGGCCCCTCGATTTGCTTCTTTCCTCTCCGAAGAGGGAAGAAGCATTTATACAGGCCGGCAAGACTCTGGAGACCACCGATAAACTCATTATTTGTCGGTGGTCGCTGGTTTTTTGTATTGCACTACCCTTACCATCAGGTGTACTGCAGTCACTTTGCCGCGCTCGGATAAAACAAAAAAAAAATAGAATCCATTTTCGCTACATATTTTTCTGTAAATTTTTGATCATACGAGAAAGGCGAAACCCATTCATTTAATAAAGCAAAAAAACTACAAAATATTTTTGGCAAAAATGTCTTTGCACATAGATTTAAAAGAACATGTAAAATAAATTTGTTCTTACAAAATGCAAGCATTGTGGATTAAATATGGCGGTCACGTATCGTGTATTCAATAAAGTAAAAAATAATGTTTATACAACGTTTTGCAATTTCGCTTGCGAAGAACAAAACCATAATAAGCTTATCAGTTGGTTGAAATTGTATACGAAGCAATCTGAATGAATTATTTTTTTTTTAAATATGCCAGATAAAGATCACGATATACTTCTTCATGGCTGGTGTTATCCCAGCATAATGCCAGTGACCACCTTCTCATACCATAGATTTGACGGTATTTCGTAATATATGCTCTTTACAAGGTAGGTCCCTCGAATGCGAGAGGTCGCCTGGGTTGCTACCACCGCTTTGTCTATTTCTGCCGCCAAGCAACGGTGGGTAAGCACTGTTGTGTTTCGGTATGAAGGACATTGAAGCCAGTGAAATTACTGCGCATTATGAGACTTAACGTCTTATGTCTCGGGGTGACGAGCGCAGTTCAGTGGCATGCAGAGCTTTGTAATTAAAAGTTATGTGTGATGTTGCTTCTGTATATGGGCAGGCGTGGCGCTTACCATCAGGCGAGCGCCTTGCTCGTCTCGCCATTCAATCAAATAAAAAAAAAGATGGTAAATATGATTTTTAAAGCTAGCCTTAAAAGTACATTGTGAGCTACGAGACTGCGACAGAGTGACTTCGGTGGCATAGTTGAAGCTACATGACGAAAATGTTGTCGACCAAGTACTTTAATATTATTATTACATACACACACACACACACAGCCACATACAAAGGATTAAAATCTTTTATAGTTTTTACCCCTCTTTTTGACGGGGATTAAAGACACGTAAAGAAAACAATGTGTTTCAGGCTAATGGCACAGCTAAGTACACATAAGTTCTCACAAAGTCACCGCGAAGGGGTAGACAGAGATGCAACTAGAGCACCCATGGTCCTCTCAGCTTATTTTGGTCCCATTATGTGATACAGAGCGAGAGTACCCTGTACCCTGTCAAAGTATTAATGATAACTGCTATAAAGCCATTAAAAACCTTCAATATTTCAATATTATGTTACCAATATTTGCTTTTCGCGTACAATATCGTTTTTCATACAAATAGATCACATTTTAGTGCATTAGCGTCCAGCAAAGTTGCTAGGGTTGTCTATTTATTTCTTTAATTCTAGTCGCCAATTGGACCGTGTGTAGAAGTGATCCACCTGCACCTGATTCTTTGTGTGTTGAGCCACTTTTCTTTCTGCTCAGCTTGATAGCAGGGTCTGCCTTTTCATTATGATTTGATGGTGGATTAAATATTATGTGAAGCGACCCGCCATCTGATTCCCACAACCCGCAAGGGGAACCAAGATTGTCCTTTACCTCGTGCGTTTATCAAAGTATTCTACGTGCTAGTGAGGTTGCCTTGGGCCCTACGATATTGGTGGTACGAATCTTGGTGTTTTAGCAATCTAAATAAATAAATACACCCATCAGTTCACAAACATTGTCCTGAACCCACATTAAGATACGAGTCTTGTGTCGTGGGTATCAGGAACTACGAGAGACTTTCGGTCTCACAACACCCAGACCCCGAAACAAACATTTGTGGATCACACAAACATTTGTCTCGGTGCGAGGGTCGAACCCGCGGCCTCTCGCTTCACAGCCGCGCCACGGAGGCTGTCAACTCTAAAAATAATAAAATTAAAATAAAATATCATAAAATAAAATCTAATAAAATGTTCGCTCGCCTGCCAACCCTACTATCATTATAGACATTAAATTTGAAAATGTTTGCTCTTTAATGTTTCTGTTTGTATCGTATTTAACTCGTGCTGCAGTGTTTCGTGTTGCTTTGCCGCATAATATTGTGTTTTGTTTCGCTTTTATAACTATTTTTGTTTTAAATGCCGACTGGTTTATGAAGGTTGAGGTTTCGATTTATATTTAAGGCTAAATATGCGATAAAGGCAGACATTCAGTGGGTACAAAGGTCGGGGCAATGGAGACTTTGTCTTTCACCGTCAGCGACAAATTGTTTATATAGATTTACGTAGTGCAAACGTTACAGCATAGATTGGCAAACGAGCAAATGAGTCACCTTAAAGTAAGTGATTTCCAACACCCATGTACGCCCATATCAGACGAATCATGGAAGCGTTGGAGAAAGTAAAGGAAAGAGTTAGCCTAGGGATTGGAAATGGAAGGAGATTTGGGCTTCTGGATAGGTAGGAGTAAGAGGCGAATAGTAGTTATCAGGTAAATTTCCGATTATTTAAAAAAGAATAAACGATTCATTTTCCATGTACGAGTACGCAAAACAGAACTTAAAAATATTGATTCAAGTTAATAAATTTGACAAAATTAAATTAATTAATTTTTTACTTGTTGTGGGTTAATTGTTTTTGACACGCTTTTTTTTTTACAAAAACAAAAAATACTTTCTTTTCTTCAAATGTATTAAAATTTATTTTCTATTTTTTAATTGGATATTCTATAAAAGCGTGTCTTTTAGTTTTTTTAAACATTATTTATTGCATAATTATGTCCTTTCAGTGCAAGTTACTCTCCCGATCTAAACACTAACAGGTTTACCATTGAGAAGGCCAGTCGTCCGTAATTTATCATTCCAAATCTAATAGCGGGTTCACACGGTACGGTTAATTGTTCAACCGACACGAATCATATATTCGTGACATTATCAGATATCACGATACTATTATAATTATCAGCTGTGTAGTTTTTGTTGACCAATCAAACTGAATATTTGTTCAGAGTGTACAAACTGATTTATCAGTCAACTAAAAATTGATGCGTGTGAACACTGTGAACCCGCTATAAACTAATGTAGTTAGGACCCGCTTGTTGGGCAAAACGTTTGCCATATCGTAGGCAACACAGGTATATCGCAGATATCAAATAGATGAATAAAAAAAAAACGACGGGTCGCACTCCGGGAGTGCGGGAAGAAGTGAAAACTTGAACATTAACGTTGTGCATTTTTGAATATTTTGGAATTGTCAGGCAATAATTTCGAATTGTTTTATTTATCAGTATAAAAGTACTATCATTTATGTGGTTAAATACAATATTCATTTATTGCGCTATCGTACACAAAAATGACAATTTATATTACATATAAACGCCGCGCCAGTGGTTTACTCTCCCTCCGGCTTACGAATTTTCAATCAGGTCACGTTTCCTGACGTGAGTTTAACATTTTATACCCATCCCAAGAAAAGTGCTCAACGCCGCTAAAGAAGTTTTCATTTCAATAAATAAATACACCCAACAGTCACACACATAGCCCTGACCCCACTGACCATCAGGCGAGCGAGCTGGTCTTTTTATCATTAACGCAAGGTTATACGAGGTAGTAAATCTCTGCATACAATAAAGGGTAGGTAATACTAAATAACTGTCCTTGAATTAAATATTACTGCTCACCGAACTACCATGGCAACAAAAATACAATAAACTAGCGGGTGAGTTACTTCCTCGAGTCATTGTCTGCCAGTCAAGGTCAATTATGGCAATCAATCACTGTGACAGTGGCGTATTTAAGGGAAATCGTTTTTACTATCTTTTGCACGAGTATTGAGTCGCTTAACCGAAAATACTTTACACGCAAAATCATTTGGTAAAAAACTCTCTGAATTTGTGACCTGTTTTTTGAAATCGGTTAAGTAACTATCTATACTAAATTAATAATTACTGAATCGACTAATTACTAAGGTATGTGTTTTTGTAGTCGATTAAATAACTATCTATACTAAATTAATATTCCAGAATCGACTACTAAGTTATGTGTGTAATTGTCCTAGTGTGAAATAGCCTTAGCGATCATCAATCCGTGTTGACCGTAGGCCAGCGGCGTCGTTAGCGCGTCCACAATACTGTCCGGTAATTGAGTATTGTTACCGAATACACTATCGGTTATGTACGGACTGTCTCATTGTAAATACACATTATGAACTTAATGAATGTACAACAGTATTGAAATTGTATTTATGAGTGGTAGAGCCACGCGTTAGAGAGTTTTGTCTACAGCATGAATGGGCCTGCTCGCCGGGTCGTTACCACTGTCTCACAGAAAACCGACGTAAAGTAGCGGTTTGCTGCTGATTTTCGTACGGTGAGTGTGATATCCGGAGACCCAAATTCCCCCCTTCTCAATCTCTTAATTGTCCCTCTTGTAGGCAGAGATCTAACCAGTACACCCACATTTCGAAATACACAAACAAATGTTTGTATGATACGCAAATACGTCTTCCTGGTCTGAGTGTTTTTGGTGCCGTATGTCCCTCGTAGTTCCTGATCCCAGAACACAGATTAAATCTAGGGTGGGTTTGGACTATATGACTGTTGGGTGTAATTTTTTTTATTATGCCTGTCTGTTCGTGCGTCTGTGCGTGTGTGTATCTGTAGCACCTTAGCGGATGGACCGATTTGAATGTCAACCACATTCAATTGTTCTCAGTTATAATAAATAATAATAATAAATACACCCAACAGTAACATACATAGACCTGATCCCACAGTAAGATACGAGTCTTGTGTCGTGGGTATCAGGAACTACGAGAGACTTTCGGTCTCACAACACCCAGATCCCGAAACAAATCAATGTGGATCACACAAAAATTTGTCTCGGTGTGGGGATCGTACCCGCGGCCTCTCGCTTCACAGCCGGCTACTCGCCCGCTGCGGCACGGAGGCTGTCGAAAAATGTTATCTCGAGTTATGTTTGAACAAAATATATTCAGCCGTTGTACAAGTTACAGATGTTTTTCTTATTGACATCGCATTTTTTTAAAGGTTAGATTTTTTGTGATGCCTATTTGTGAATTGGGCATAAAAATATCCAAATGACATTGCCCAAGATGAAAATCTCCTTAGGAAATAAAAAAGATGCGAAAAAATGTCGTTTGGCATGATTGTGTCCATTTTACAGCTGAATGGGTAGATGTTTGAAATAAATTGGAAGTTACCTGTGAAAAGAGAAATAAACGATGGAAATAATATTTTTCGGCGTCCACTGGCAGAACGGCACGACAGGGGATTTTAGGACACTAATAATGAACCATAACATTATGTGATTATAGTTGTAATTTCAGTGACAATGGTCGTAGTTACAGAAGTAAAGTTGAGGTAGTAAATCATTGACATTTGAGATATAATGCCATAGTTATAAGTTATGTTATCTGTATCAGGGATTCCCAAACTATTTTGGGCAAGAGACCTCTTTTCTAAAATGAATTAATACCTCAGACCTGTATAGCCAAATTACTTTAAAATCCTACCTCTAGTTTTTTTCCTATTGATACAAAATACTTACCAATTTAAAAAATTTGCGGTTTTCGTTTATGTCGACTTTTGGGAAATCGATTTTGACCACTTTGGGAATCCCTGATCTATAGCTATTTAACAATACGTGAAGAAAAACTTCAGAAACTTTTCATTTATTGGTTTATTGTGAGATTTGGCATAGTAAGATTATTTTTTTGGAAAATGTTTTATTTACCTACTTTTATTGAAAAAATCTTTAAATTCGATGCTTAAATGTCAAGGTTTTAATACTTCACTCTTGGTTTCATTTAGCAAATAAAAGATAGATTGTTTTTTCTATGGAAAAATTTATATATAAAAACAAAAAAAATACGCGTCGAGTCAAGAACTGGCCCACTTTCATTCGTCTGTTAAAAAATAGAACAATTATTTAAGCACTAACCCAGAAATCGAACTTAAGCTGTGACGGCTCACACCCCTTACCCTACTATTAAACCAACGAAGCGACCTACATCTAATTACTCCCAGACGGGGAAATTTACAAAATACGCCAATAAATTAGCAAGTCACTTATACACTTAACACTTCAAAATCAAGGCCTACATACAATCAATCATGCTTTTAAAACACGGCAATGAAAAGGTATTCACTTTGGATATATTGAATCGTGCTTTCTAAAAAACTGATGGAAAATGTGAATCGAGGTTACCAAGTTTTTTATTTTTTTTTATTTATTTAACCGCTCGCCGTAAGCGCCACGCCTGCCCATAGACAAAAGTAACACCACACAGAACTTTGAGCTAGAAAAAGCACTGTATTGCACTGAACTGCGGTCGTCAAACCGAGACATAAGATGTTATGTCTCATAATGCGCAGTGATTTCACTGGCTTCAATGTCTTTCAAACCGAAACACAACAATGGTTACAAACTATTACTTGGCGGCAGAAATAGACACAGCGGTGGTACCAACCCAGACGGCTTCTCGTATACGAGGGACCTACTACCTTGAGAGACTTACCATCTATTAACATAAAACACCCTCTCAAGGCTACGCAAAGCAATCCATCACTGTTCACCGATAGCATAGCAAATTCTCGAACCTCTGATTGATTAACTTTGCTCAAATTATTCATTACATGTACATACGGAGGCTTAATTACAGGCAGTGCCGGGCTTAAGGCGGATGGCCCAACATTAAATATTACAAGGGTTGTCTCAAGCGGATATAGTTTTGGCGGTAAAGATAATTGTGGATGAGTTGGATATTTGTACGTTGAAAATTTGTATAGATTAAAACGATTTTTTCAGTGTTAGAATACCTAATCTACCAGTAAATAAATCTGTCGGTAAAAATATGTTTATAAAGGGGAATGTTTTGTTATTGCAACGTGTTATTTGGAATTTTTATTTATTTTTTAATTATTTTTTAGAAGGCAGCAATAAATATGAAAATCAATCATATATGTACGTTTTTAGTTTACTAAGGCCTAATTCCTCTCATTCAGTAGAGGAGGGTCGTGCCCAGCAGTAGGACGTATATAATACAGGGCTAATTAAAAAAAAATACGTTTTTACTTATAAATTAATCTTTGTAGTAGTAAGTAATTTACATCAAAAATATTGTTATTGTATTGGCTATTCTATACCTAATTTATTTACCTACCTACTTAACTTTAAAATTCTCCACTGTAGAGTTTACGTATTTGCGCTTTATATGTTTGCCTTTCCATTGATATTGTATAAAATTTTATCTAATAACGTTTATTCGGAGATTAAAATGTCGTCGCTTGTTGATTTAAATTAACAGAACTTATGTTTGTTACAGGTTACGCTATAGGAAGACAACGAGTGCCACCATATACCAAGTGTTCTTTACTAAAATTTTAAGACTAGGTGAGTGAATTATAATTATTTTCAAATTATGTAGTCATAGTGTGTGCAATGGTCCTGTACCTCACCCACACACACACACCACTATACACAGACACTTTATATATGTATACACGGCTGTACTAGAGCGACTGTGTTCCTTGTAACTGCCGCTGTATTTATAAGATATTATCCGTCGCCTATGTTATTCTATTTACCGACTACCCTCACGATAATTATAAACCAAAGGTATAACACAATAGTTCAGCCATGCACTACACATATTACTCTATAAAATTGAGACTTTCAGTAATGTCAACACCACAAATCACGAATATTATTGTAGGTATAGGGATACAAGGATTTACCACTGTACCCGCCCTAAACAACTATCAATGTCTTAAGCCCCTCGAGAGAACCGGATATACACATGTATTTCACATGATAAATAACACAGTTTTTCTCGTCAATATTACTTTCAGTTTGTAACCATCTAATGAATTGAGTTAATTAATTGAGCGTCCGTACTCTTCATATACCGATATATTTTTACTTTTTTTTATTTGGTTGAATGACGAGACGAGCAACCCCTAGACTAGGCCTTTACAAGACTAAGGTAATATTACATCTCGTCAGACTTATAATAGATAGAAGAGGCATAGATTACTAAATCATGAGCCGGACTACAGCTTAAAACGGCCTCCCATGGTGTATAGTACATAGCAACCTCTGTGGCGCAGCGGGCGAGTAGCCGGCTGTGAAGCGAGAGGCCGGGGGTTCGACCTGCGCACCGAGACAAACATTTGTATGATCCACAAATATTTGTCTCGGGGTCTGGGTGTTGTGAGACCAAAAGTCTCTCGTAGTTCTTGATACTAACGACACCAGACTCCTATCTTACTATGGGGTCAGGACTATGTATGTAACTGTTGGGAGTATTAATTTATTTATATTTTTATGGAAAGAAAGAAAGCATTTATTGGCAGGTATTAGGTGGTATATATATTTTTCAAAAGTAGAACATGTTCATAAGTAATAGGTGAGTATCTGGAGCAGGTCATACAGCCAACGACCACGGACAGCATGCACCGCACCGAAACTCTTCCCACGCGACAGTGGCTGTCCGTTTGTAGAGTTGCATGATACGAGGTTATATTGTTATTTTAAAGAACGCTGTAAAAATATGTTGTAGATCGGAATACACCTTTGAAATTAACAGCTTGTACCACTATGTACTAGCATTAAACGCCAACAATGTTCTATTTGAAATAAGACTAATTTAAACGCATTTTATACCGACTTCGGGATCAGTTCACCCCGAGACCACGAAGACTGAAAAGCTTTCGAAACGTCGTCGGGATCAAAATTAATAAAAAACCGCGATAAAATCCGTTTAAATTAGATTTATTTCAATGAGTAATATTCGCGCAAGCATAAGAAATCAAAAAGTTCTATTTTCAAATTACGCATATTATAGTCGGGTCATCCTGGCGCGACTCTAAAGGCATAGAACCTTCACACTGGAACAAAACTCAAGGTCACGAGAAGAAAACAAAGCAAAAAAACTTGTTATTCTAAGAAATGGGGTAGCATGACCTTTCTAAAGCGATTGTGATGGAGCATACGAAGTGGCGTATACATAATAATCCAAGGAGTGGAATGAACGGGGGAAGTAGGGGCAGGAGGGGAGACTCGGGCAATAAAGATAAGTTGACACGCCACGGCATATTCTTCACTCCCTCGGTACATTTATCTAAGATCTAAGAGTTTTATATGCCAGATAGAATAGGATATAATATGCAAAATTCTACTAAATAAATAGTAATCAAAAATTAATTAGCGCCTAAACCAATTGTAGGATATTTGACTATGTCTAATTTTGAACATTATTTTATATGTCCCCATAAAAGGAATACAAGGTGGCAGGTCCCTCGTTTGCGAGAGACCGTCTGGGTTGGTATCACCGCTTTGTCTATTTCTGCCGCCAAACAACAGTTTGTAAGCACAGTTGTGTTTCGGTTTGAAAGACATTGAAGCCAGTGAAATTACTGGGCATTATGAGACTTAACATCTTCTGACTCAGGATGACGAGAGCAGTTAAGTGGCATGCAGGGCTTTGTAATTCAAAGTTCTGTGTGATATTACTTCTGTTTATGGGCAGGCGTAGCGCGTACTATCAGGCGAGCGCCTTGCTCGTCTTGTCATTCAGTGGAATAAAAAATCATTTCAACACTATCTATACTATACCTACAACGATGACAATCGTTTGTTGGTATATTTGATACCTCGTCTGTCGACGTGATGAGTGTATTCGTCGTAGACTACATACTCATTATTATCTTCCTCCACTATTATTGATATTGTAGTAAGTTTGTACACCGACTAGTTTTACATCACAGAAACTACCACAGCTCCTGGACAATAAATGTCACATCCATCTAACCAAAATAACCTATCTAAACACTAAACAGCAATAACCGCGCATTCCAACCACGAAAAAAAAATGCACCTTAACCATCATAAAATACAGTTGAGAATGGAATAAATATTGTCCCGCTGCTGATCTAAAGGGTAAAGCGCATTAGAAAAGTTATATACATTCATAAATTCCCAAGTGGACCACGGTAAACTTGTTTGTGACATTTTTATTTCGTCTTTACGTTTTGTGAGAAATATTATTATTTTTATTCTGGCACATGAATTTTTTTTCCATCCTCACCTTTCCTTAACAGAACCACGCATGCTGGCTTGCAGAGCCACAGCTTCATGGTCTCCTCCATCTCGCCTCGAACTAAAAAGTTCGCAAAATCGTACTTCTGCCGGACCATTAAGCTGTGGAATAGTTTGCCGGCACACGTGTTCCCTCCTTCCTATAATATGGGGTCCTTTAAACGGAGTGTGAAGAAGCAGTTAGGCAGGCCGGCATGATATTGCCGACCAGCGATACACACACTGTTTATCGTTCCATCAGGTGTGGCGTAGTCATTTTGCCGAGCTAGTATAAAAAAAAAAAAAAAAATTACTACGACTATCCTGATGACACAGTTCAGTCCAACGTACCAGTCAGCTGATGAACGGATCTGTCTATCCGGAGGTCCAAATCGCCCTCCCCTTCCCAATTCCTTAAATATCTCTTGCTTTTAAGATCGGCAACGCGTCGTGTAAGCTCTGTAATGAACTCCCTGCCTCGGTGTTTCCCGAGCGCTATGACATGTACTTCTTCAAATGAGGCTTAAGAAGAGTATTCCTTCAGAGGTAGGCAGCGGCTTAGCCGTGCCCCTGGCATTGCCGATGTCAATGAACCGGCGGCGGTAACCGCTTACCATCAGGCAGGCCGTTTGCTCGTCTGCCTATCAAGGCAATAAAAAAAATCTATAATTCCCCTGTGAATGTATATGGGCCGTGGCCGTTTTTACCATCGTCGTTCGGTCGTATGTTCGATATATCTCCTGACCTAACTGAGCCACACAGGAATACTCTGTGAGCTATTTCAATAATTCTAATCCATTAATCTAACTAGTTGATTAGTTTTGGTAGCCACAATATCAACACTGAAGAACGCTTTGTATTAAGAACTACGGACAATAAGTTACGACTCCCGGTCACATAATCTCATTATATGTCCCACTTTGGCAATGACCTCAAATTCTATGATTTTGTTGTATTCAGTGTCTATAACCATTTATTATAATCCATATCATCCAATACATTTCAACAATTTTTCGAGTGGTAGAGCCACGCTGTAGACAGTTTTGTCTACAGCATGAATGGGCTGGCTCGACCCGGTTACCACTGTCTCACAGAAAACCGACGTAAAATAGCGGCTTGCTGCTGCGTTACGTACGGTGAGCTTCAAATCCCCTTCCTAATACCTAATTATACCTTTCCTTTAAGGTCGGCAAAGCGCCTATGATTCTTCTGGTATTGTGGGCGTACATGGGCGGTGGAAATCACTTACCATCAGGTGACCCATTGCTCCTTTGCCGACCTATACCAAGGTGGTAGGTCCCTCGTATGCGAGATCTGGGTTGGTACCACCGCTTTGTCTATTTCTATCGCTAAGCAACAGTATGTAAGCAATGATACAATAAGTAAACATGATACTGACGTCATGCTTAAAGCAATATGGCGGCCGATATAAGTTAAAAGTAATAAAAAGAACAACGTAAGTATAGTACTTGCTCGTTTGCCTCGTTTGCCGGGTTATGCCATTAAAAAAACCTAGATTGAAATATAAATAGATAACATCCACCGCGCATAAAGCCATTATGTTTGACTCTCTATAAATATGAATATGTTATTTTTCGCCACGTTGCTACAACGTATTTCGGTTATTAAATGAAATATGTTGGTGCTAGTAACTTCATACATATGATATATTCAGTTTCCAGGGAAATCATTTTTTAATAGATAATAGGCATAAAACAGAAAACAATCAATTATTAATACTTAAATACTAAAAACTGAATGCTCTAGATCAGTGTTTCCCAACCTTTTTAGGCCATTAACATTTTTTTTGTTAAATTTGTCACCGATATCTAGCATTGCATTTAAATAACCCAAAGCGAAAGGATTAAAGTCGTGTCGAGTCCATTTTTAAATTGCCCCCCTTAACTATCAAATTGCCCCTCTGTGGGCAACAATGCTCTAGATCGTTTTCCTAAGTATATGCCATAATAAAAGCACAATGCGGCAGTGTAACACTAAGAAAGAAAGAAAAATATAAATTTACACCCTACTTAGGTTTTTTCGACATTACGCAAAAAAGGCCCGATCTTGCTGTTCTAGTAACAATTTAGTAACGATGTTTTTGCTACAATCCCCACTCCTATCTTTATAGTTTTTGATAATAATAATTAAACCTTTGCAACCCAAGGTCCATATCATAAATATACTAAAAATAGAATAAATATTTAAATTAATACGCCCAACAGTCACACATATGGTAGTCACCACACTAGGTTACCTGTATCATGGTTATCGGGAACTACGAGGGACTTGCGGTCCCACAACACCCAAACCCGAAACAAATATTAACTAATGTATATTTATCGGAATTGAACCCATTCACAGCACCGTATGTGATGTAAGCAACTACATAAAATGCAAATACACAGATTGGGAGGTCCCTCGTATGCAAGAGTATGTACCACCGCTTTGTCTATTTCTGCCGCCAAGCAACTGTGTGTAAACACTGTTGTGTTTCCGTTTGAAGGACATTGACTGTGAAATTACTGGGCATTATGAGACTTAACATCCTATGTCTCAGAGTGACGAGCGCAGTTCAGGGCCATCCATAGCTTTGTAATTCCAAGTTATGTGTGGTGTTGCTTCTATTTAGGGGCAGGCGTGGCGCATACCATCAGGCGAGCGCCTTGCTCGTCTTTAATTATTATTAATTGTAAAAAAAAGCAATAATTAAAGCTGTGAAAACTCCAGTGTTATAATCTTTTAAATCCATTGAACATGACCGACAAGGGCCCTTCCGCAATTCCGGTTAATATTAACTGGAAAGTGATCGAAACAAAACCGTAAAATATTATTTGGTACAGTAAAAGCTTTGTGTTGTTTCCGCGGTCGGGGGATGCCTCCTCATATGGCTTCGCAGGCGATATGGTGACCAGGTTTTACAACACGACTTTTCGTTTATTACTTTAAATATCCATCCGTTTTAAGCCAGTATGTTAGTCTTTTTTAATTTTATATATTTTAATGACGAGACAAGCCATAAACACACATTGTCTGCCCATAAACAGAAGCAACACCACACACAACTTTGAATTACAAAGCACTGCATGGCACTGAACTACGCCCGTCACACCGAGACATAAGATGTTAAGTCTCATAATGCCCAGTATCATTCCAGACGGCCTTTTGCATACGAGGGACGTACCACTTTGGATGGGGGTTCATTATTTTTCAGTTCATTAGATTCGGCTTGTAGTTTTAACAACTGGCCTGACGTCAACCCCTCTGGGGAAAAAAACATCCAGACCCAAATCAAATATTTATGGATCACAGTATTTATCGAGGTACGGGAATCGAAGCCACGGCCTCTAGCTTCACAGCCGCTACGGTTTGCCTCACATAAAATAAATATATCCACGAATCTCCTCTGACATGGTAACTGCAGGCCGTGCGGCGGTCGCTCGCTTCCTTTTTCATTTTTTGCCCCGCACCGTCTGTTTGCATCCGTCTGTACGTGCACTTACAAACAATGAGACATTACATATATATTACTTATTCATTCGTTCAGGTTGTACATTGTGGTTGGCTTTTGTACGATGTTGAGAACTATCTTTATATATATAATTCTTCTGTGAGTGTGTATGTTCCTGAACTTCTCTTAAACGACTGGACCGATTTTGATGAAATTTTTTGTGTGTGTTCAAGGGGATCTGAGAATGGTTTAGATTCACAATTTTGTCCGCTGGACAATGTTTTTTTTATTAATTTTTAATTTATTAGTAGTTGTTGAGTTGTCGTTGCGAAGCTTGCCGTGATGACGGGTCGTATAGCGTCTAGACTGGACAGGGACAGGACAGGGACAGGACAGTGAGACAGGACAGTGAGACAGGAAAGTGAGACAGGACAGTGAGACAGGACAGTGAAACAGGACAGAGAGACATGACAGAGAGACAGGACAGTGAGACAGGACAGTGAGACAGGAAAGTGAGACAGGACAGTGAGACAGGACAGTGAGACAGGACAGTGAGACAGGACAGTGAGACAGGACAGTGAGACAGGACAGTGAGACAGGACAGTGAAACAGGACAGAGAGACATGACAGAGAGACAGGACAGTGAGACAGGACAGTGAGACAGGACAGTGAGACAGGACAGTGAGACAGGACAGTGAGACAGGAAAGTGAGACAGGACAGTGAGACAGGACAGTGAGACAGGATAGTGAGACAGGACAGTGAGACAGGACAGTGAGACAGGACAGTGAGACAGGACAGTGAGACAGGACAGTGAGACAGGACAGTGAGACAGGACAGTGAGAGGACAGTGAGACAGGACAGTGAGACCGGACAGTGAGACAGGACAGTGAGACAGGACAGTGAGACAGGACATTGAGACAGGACAGTGAGACAGGACAGTGAGACAGGCCAGTGAGACAGGATAGTGAGACAGGACAGTGAGACAGGACAGTGAGACAGGACAGTGAGACAGGACAGTGAGACAGGACAGAGAGACAGGACAGAGAGACATGACAGAGAGACAGGACAGTGAGACAGGACAGTGAGACAGGACAGTGAGACAGGACAGGACAGGGACAGGACAAGACGGGGACAGGACGGGGACGGGACGGGACGGGGAAAGGACGGGGACGGGACGCGGACAGGACGGGGACAGGACGGGGACGGGACGGGGACAGGACTGTCCAACCGGAGGGAGGTGGGAGACGACCTGACTTAGGTCGTCGAAGTCAATTAAATGTGCGACGGGCTACCTCACGTGCAATGGCGCAGTACCTCACTTAATTGCATTTAATGTAAATAAAACATTTGTATTAAGTTTTGACCACATTTTACACAAATATATTATGTAGGTGATACGAAGTTCACCGGGTCATCTAGTAAGTAATATAATCCTGACTCCAAGGATACGAGTCTTGTCTAGAAACTACGAGAGTTTTTCGGTCTTACAACACCCAGACACAGATTTTTTTATAGTGCTCACAAACATTTGTTTCAACGCGATGATCGAACCCGCGGTCTTTCGTTTCACAACCAGCTAGCTACTGACCCTATTATTAAATTTACCTATTTTAATGTTATGAAGGTTGATATTTGACTTGCATAGAGTTACATTGCCCTATCAAAAATTATTTAAATGATTATTTACGTAGATAATAGCTGTTGTATTTATCTATTTGTACATAATTCTGCGTGAAAAGAAATGATATTGATTTTTGAATTAATTTGATTTATTGCGTGATTTTCTTTAGTATACCAAGTCCGGAATCACCAGTACTACCACCTGCCTCAGCGTCACAAAATGTTCCCCTTAACTATATTATTCCACGGGTAAACCTTTTCTACTAATAAGAGGCTGGCACTTTATAAAAGAACTAGATTTTCCTCGCGGCTCCGCTCGCGCAATTTGCTTTTACTGGGATAAAAAGTACCCTATGTTCATCAGGGATAATGTATGATTCTAATGGTGAAAGAATTTTTCAAATCGGTCCAGTAGTTTTTAAGTTTATTCGTTACATACAAAATTACAAATCTTTGCTCTTTATAATATTAATCTGGATTAAACACAATATAAAATATATGTTTTACAGAAAAATATGGTCATATTTAAGGGGCATTACATACACTTGACAGTGAGTTTTTATGTACCGGGTCTTATCAAAATCTAGACATCTTAAAATTATTACCCGACCTGGGGATCGAATCCAAGACCTCAGCTCCGCAAACCTCAGATCTTAATGAATAAAAATTTTAGCTTCGTTTCGGATTTATAGAATAGAGGCTCTGGCTCGGAAAGATCTGTAAATGAATGGGCCCATGTTAAATGTTTGTACGAGAAACAAGAAAATAAGCAAAATAGC
Organism: Amorpha juglandis; assembly: GCA_949126905.1. Lineage (NCBI taxonomy): Eukaryota > Metazoa > Arthropoda > Insecta > Lepidoptera > Sphingidae > Amorpha > Amorpha juglandis. Next base: position 15,376,245 of record OX421376.1, read on the forward strand.
GCTCACAATGTCCTAAACAAACACTATTATTTTGTATAATTTTAACTTAACTAAGCGTTGTTTCATTTTCACATATTATTAAAACGACAGGCGTATGAAATCACATTATATTTATGGCCCTGTAATAAAAACCGTGTGTTACCAGTGATGACATACGGCACTGAGACGGGGCCTCTGAATATGGACCCTATAAGACGGCTCACAGTAACTCAGCGAGCTATGGAGAGAGCTATGCTCGGTGTTTTTCTACCTGATCAAATCAGAAATGAGGAGATAGAGAAGAACGAAAGACACCGGCATAGCCCAGCAGATTCGCAAGCTCAAGTGGCAGTGGGCAGGCTACATAGTACGCAGAACCGATAACCGATGGGGCAGAAAGGTTCTGGAACGGAGGCCACGTACTGGCAAGCGCAGCGTTGGACGTCCGCCTACAAGGTAGAAAGATAAAGGTCGCAGGAAGTCGCTGGATGCAGGCCGCTTCCAACAGATCAGTCTGGTAATCTTTGGGGGAAGCCCATTGTTAGCAGTGGACGTCTTGTGGCTGATGATGATGATGAATAAACACCGTCCCGCTGCTTGTCACAGGTTTCTACGAATGTGAGAAGCTAGGCATTAGTCCACCACGCTGGAATAATGTGGGTAGGTAGACTTAACGTTTGACTTCGATATTCCTATGGTGAATTCGCAGGTATGCAGATTTCCACGCGACATTCCTTCACCGCTAAATAAAGCGATAATTAACAATAATACACGTAACTTAGAAAAGTCAGAATTATGTAGTTGTTTCATCAACCTATTTCCATTATCAACCTATTATTAAAATGTATATCTATATATATTAAATTTACTATAAGTCAGCATATAATAATATAAGCAATAAGCATTCATATGTTTGAAATAGGGCAAGGGTCACTTTGATCTTTTCCCTCCCGAAAATTATCCTCGGGCCAGCACTGATACCAGGAAACATCATAACAAAGGGTCCATTTTTCAAGCCTTACCATCTCATAAAGCCCCTAAATATTCGCTAAAAATTCCCCTTAAAACAACGACAAAGTTATCATCATGAAAAATAAAATGAATTCTCTTTGAATGGAAAATGTGTCGTAATGAGTAATACTCCAGTCTTTTACAGCTTCCGTTGGCGTTTAATTAACACGGGTGTGCGAGGGAGATGGGGTTATGTAGAAGATACTGGTTGAAGAGGGATGGAAATCCTCTTTGAATTGTGTAGTAGAAAAAGTTATATTTATTTTCCTAGCTAAATTTCAAAACCTCTATTGGAAACACAAACAATATCCGATTTTTTTACAATCTAGGTCGGCAAACGAGCTAGTGCATTACCTGATAAGAGTAAGTGATCTGCACCGCCCATGAACTCCCACAATTCTAGAAGAATCATGGACGCGTTGCCGACCTTAGAGAAAAGGGATAATTAAGGAATTAGGAGGCTGATGGGATTTGGGCCTCTGGATATCTCACGCAGCAGCACCCAGAAACCACTTCGTCGCGTCGGTTTTTAGTGAGAAACTTGTAAAACCCGATCGAGCCGGCCTATTCATGCTGTATACAAAACTACAGCGTGGCTCTACCACTCAAAAATATTTTATGTAGTTACTATATTTTTGTAATATACTGTCATAATCTATAAACAAAGACAGCCTCTGTCGCGCAGTTTACGAGTAGCTGGCTGTGAAGAGACCGTAGATTTCATGCCGGTACCGAGACTGCAATATTTGTGTGATTCACAAATATTTGTTTCGGGTCTAAGTATTTCACTCCAGATGGTTTGACAGCAGGCAACCGGCCGATCATAAAAACTACAAGTCAAATCTTTATTTAACATTTGTTGAAAAGCATGTTGCGCCGACCCCATTGCGAATGGGATAAGGGCAATTGGAAGGAAGGAATCTTTAATTATACGTTGTACGTGATATTGGGTTTTTCTATCACAAAATGCTCAGTATTAACCCAGAGTCTTAAATTATGCCCAGTATGGCGATATGATCGCCCCCTATCACATCATAGGACGTAGATATGCTCGGCGAAGCGTAAGTACTACACCTCTGACTACCCCGTCGAGGATTAAATCCGTTAGTGCGTATTTATGTAATATACGTTATACGTTTTACTAAATCACTTTCTATAACATTTTAGTCAAATGAATTGTGATACCAACAAGCAATCTCCACATCTCGTATCTCGTACAATATCCATAAATGAATATGTAAGCATGTCTAGTATGTACGAGAACATATTTACTTGCCTTGTAAGGATGAAAGCTAATATAATTTAAATAATGTAAATACATTTACAATAAATAAGGTCGCAGGAAGTCGCTGGATGCAGGCCGCTTCCAACAGGTCGGTTTGGAAATCATTAGGGGAGGCCTATCTTCAGCCTATCTCCGTCCTGTGGCTGATGATGATGATGATGATGAAATACATTTACTTCTTGCAAAATTGTTTTGTTTCTGGTGATACGATAATCTTATCCGCCAGGGTAGTAACCACACATGGTGTTAAAACCAGAGTGATCAACACACCTTGTGTGAATCGCGTTCCAGAATCAGCCAATGTATATACGGTGCTCCCGTGGGGCTTGCGACATAATTTTATGGTTAGGGTGGGTATATGAGTTCATCGTTGTACGTCTATGCCTGCATCGGTCATCCGCCTGCCCTGTCGCAGGCTCGTCGATTTGCTTCTGCCCTCTTCGGAGTGTAAAGAAGCATTTATACAGGCCGGCATGATGCTGATGACTACAGTGTTTGCAGATTGTTGATGATTGCTGGTTTTTTTACCTGTACTATGCTTACCATCAGGTGTAGTGCAGTCACGTAGTAGTGCATTTTATTATTGTCGTTTTCTATTCTATTCTAGTATTCACTTGTCGGAGCACACATATTAAAAACTGTACTATAAATTACAATGTTTAATATTTAGTGCTGTTTCTGTGCCATAAATAATATATAAATAAATAATCAGTTTGACATTGAATAGGTGGTAGATCTACAGTATACGAGAAACCGTCTGGGTCGGTACCACCGTTTTGTCTATTTCTGACAAGCAGCAGTGTGTAAGCACGGCTGTGTTTCTGTTTGAAGAACATTTATTTATTTATTTATTTAAACTTCATTGTACACAAGGAGTACAGGACAGAACACTAAAATATAACTAATTGGCGGCCTTATCGCTCAGGGCAATGTCTTACAGGCAACCATGGGATGGAGATGAAAGAAGGACAAAGAAAGGGCAGTTAAGAGTGTACAATAAGCTAATTTTAAAAGTATACACAAATATAATTGATATACTAATTAAATATTATAAATAAATATATACATTAGGGTGTCCCTTATATTTCAAGTTCAATATATTTTTATGCATACCTTCTTAAAAGTTTCGTAATAACCCAATATGGTATAGAAAAAAATATTAACCCGTTTTATAAACGATAACCCGTGCCGACTTGCGATTTAAACTTGCCCATACAAGTTGCGCGGATACTGGCGCAGCGATCTGTAACTACCCCTTTAATTTGTCATTTTACACGTGATTTTTAAGATTATTAATGCGCGCGGTATTATATTTTACTACATAAATAATTATGTTGGTGGAATTACGAAGTGATAAACAAAATATTTTCCTAATCGGACTGCCTAAGCATCAAATAAATGATGCAAAATTACCATCTAATTGACAATTTATCGCCGTCTCATTTTACAATATTCGCGAAGTCAAGCTAACTGTTAGTGAAAGTGCAAAACTTGTGATTAGGGAAATCATTATATTTTGAGAAAAAGCCAGAATTCCCACAAATATATTAAGACCTGCTGTTGATTTATATCATGTTTGGAGAGAACTGCAAAAAAGTTGTAAGAAACAGGTCACATTCAAGAATCGATAATATAGTTTTAAAATAAACCTTGATAACTTATTTGCTATTACTGATGCCTTTGAGAGAATGAAAATAGAGAAAGACAAAGTGTTTTTAAAGAAACAGAGAGAGCCAGATCGACCGGGATGCTTAGGTGGTGTTAAAATTGTCGGAAAAAGAAGAAAGAGCTAGGCAAAGACGATTGGAAGAATAGGAAAGGCATATCAACTGAAGACTACTAAGACTAAAGCCATATCAGCTGCTCTCTTTGACTGGTTACTTCATAATAAAGTCCAAATAATGTGTTGCGACACAACAACTTCGAATACTGTTCGTTTCAATGGAACATGTACTGTTTTGGAGCAGACTTTAGAAAGAGAATTGTTGCTTTTTGCTTGTCGTCATCACGTTTATGAGTTGGTTCTAAAAACTGCCTTCGAAACTAAGATAAAACAAATTACTAGTAGCCCGGATATTCAGATTTTCAATGAGCTCAGAGACAATTAGAAAAACAATCTATTCCAGTAAAACTATCTCTTGATTTCATAATAGAGCGTATTGCTCGCGGACGCAACAATTTCTAAAGCTTCTATAAGCAAGTTTAGCCATTACTTGTGGTATTTATGTGAAGAGACAGTCATTCTGTCCCATTTTGATGATGAAGTTGATAACCAAAACTAAGATGAAAACTAACTTAAAAAAAGACAAAATCTCAGATTTACGCAAACGCTATGTCCCGTCCAAGGAAGAACTATCGTGAAAGTTATTTGGTAAGTGAAATAATTTTTTTGTGTATATTTACATATCTTGTTATTATTTATTTTGTTATTTAATCTGTTTTTCAAATAAAACGCGGGATGATTTCGTATCAGAAAAGAGCAAACAATTTCTATCGCGACTGCAGATCGACGACAGTTTTCTTCAGGAAGATGTATCGTATATTATTGGAATGATAATGCTGTTTTTCTGGAAGCTAAAAGAAGGATAAGTCGTTTGAAGGTTGTAAATGACACTGCCGAAAGAATTGTGAAATAATGCAAGATTTTAATGGACTTATCACGGCTGAAAAGGAACAAAAACAGTTCTTGTTGCGTTGTATTAGAAATTTGTATCCGGACTGTAAAAAAAAACGACTCTAAAAAGAAGTTACCCTGGCTGATTGTTATTATTTATGTGTAAATAAAGTTTAATGTTTATCTTATTTTATTTGAACTCTTATTCACTTCATTTGCATTGAATTTATATTAGTTTTATAGTAGACCGAAATATCAGAAAAAACATGATTTTTGATAAACTTGGTAGCTCGGTCGGCACGGGTTACAATTAAGCTAGAAAGATAAAATTTTATATTTGAGCATGTTTTAGCATTTATAAAAAATGTAGAGGGTATGCATAGCGAATTTCTAAAAAAAAATTTTTTTCGTCATATAAGGGACACCCTAATATACATACATATAATACACTAGCTTTTGCTCGCGGCTCCGCCCACGTGATCAAATAAACAAACAAACAATCAAACTCTATAGCTTTATAATATTAGTATAGATTTGATTTTGATTTGACAACGGAAGCCTTCAAATAATATTATTTTGGTAGCTTAGCAACGGAAGCCTTCAAATATGAATAATTTTCCCCGTTTTTGCAACATTTTTCACTGATGCTTCGCTTCTAATGGTCGCAGCGTAATGTTATATATCCTAAAGCCTTCCTCGATAAATGGACTATCCAACACAAAAAGAATTTTTCAATTCGAACCAGTAATTCCTGAGATTAGCGCGTTCAAACAAACAAACAAACAAACAAACAAACAAACAATCAAACAATCAAACTCTACAGCTTTATTATTAGTATAGATAAACTAACTATAAAATATATTCAACATTCAAGATAGTGAAAGTACTGGACATTGGGAGATTTAACAACTTGAGTCTTGGGGTGACGAACGCAGTCCAATGCCATGCAATGCTTTGTAATACAAAATTCTGTGTGGTCTTGATTCTGTTTATGGGCAGGATTACGCTCGTTGCTGCTTAAAAAAGTAAATGCAATGATTATAGAATTTAACGTTTTATAAGCGCTACACGCATCGACCACCTTCAGCATTCCGACATCTGTGGTTCCTACTATGTAGACAGGTATGCGAGGCGCGAGTTATAGGATTTCCACCAAATAGCCTTGTATAAGCACTGTTTTGATTCGATCTCAAAGATATTGATGCCAGTGAAATTACTGGGCATTATGAGACTTAACATCCTATATCACGGGCTGACGAGCGCAGCCCAGTGCCATTCATTGCTTCGTAATACAGAGTTATGTGTGGCGTTACTTCTGTTTATAGGCAGGCGTTGCATTTACCATCAGGCATATGACCTGCTAGTTTCGTTATTCAAATAATAAAAAAACATTAAATTAAAAAAGGAAATAAAAAATCTAACAATCTTTAAGTGCTCGAGTGTTCTACATTTAAAGTTGACATAAAATAAAATATTTAACTAAAACCCAAACAAAACCCGAGTAAATACAAGTCTCCCTACACCCTTACCTAGATTCACAGGGAGGGTAATTGCTCGTGAACAAACAATGTTACCAGGCGATACAATAGTTTGCGTTGCACGACATTGTAGTTTACTTAAAGGCCACGTTTGCACTAAAAGAAGGAAATCACACTATTATAGCTACTGTGTTGCGCTGATATTGATAATAATATAGCTATGGTTGTTATATCTATACTAATATTATAAAGCTGTAGAGTTTGATTGTTTGTTTGTTTGTTTGAACGCGCTAATCTCAGGAACTACTGGTTCGAATTGAAAAAATCTTTTTGTGTTGGATAGTCCATTTATCGAGGAAGGCTTTAGGCTATATAACATTACGCTGCGACCATTAGAAGCGAAGCATCAGTGAAAAATATTGCAAAAACGGGGAAAATTATTCATATTTGAAGGCTTCCGTTGCTAAGCTACCCAAATCTATACTAATATTATAAAGCTGTAGAGTTTGATTGTTTGTTTGTTTGTTTGATCACGCGGGCGGAGCCGCGAGCAAAAGCTAGTTACTGATATAACGGAGTGAGCTCCAAGTAGATGCGTCACGGAGGAGGGTTAAACACTCACTCTTCACTTCATGTAGTCAAGATGTACGGCGTATGATAAGTCTCAATAATAACGACACAGGGTTATCAATTTATCGTTTACTAGCATTTGCTCGCGGCTCCGCCCGCGTAGTAGCTATATGCATGCAAAGTCTCAGCCCGATCGGTTGACAAAGTTTCATACAAACTTGCAACCCCTATTATATCCCTTTGGGGGTAGAATTTATCAAAATCCTTTCTTAGCGGATGCCTATGTCATAACATCTACCTTCATGCCAAATTTCAGCCCGATCCCTCCAGTGGTTGGGCTGTGCGTTGATAGATCACTATGACAGTCAGTCAGTCAGTCACCTTTGAGTTTTATATATTTAGATTCACTCTTTTTAAGCCACTACCGGTTCAGAATTCCCGCATTTTCTTAACCGAGAAAGTACTTTTTCTAAAGGTTGGTACTGCGAGTTTGTCTTTGTTGGATTCATGTCTTTATAATAGCGGTTATACAAGATGTAGAGCAGTAGTCCAGGAACAAAAAAGAAAAATCTTGGCGCCAAATACCCACTAGACTCTTTGATGAGACTCTCACAGTTTCTACTTGTTATTTAGCTTTTCGTGGTCAAAGGCATACAGCAATGGTCCAAAACGAAATTTAGAGTTGAACCATAACTAAATTTCCGTTGAAACTAAATTAGTTAAGGAAGGGGCCCCGTCAGACAAATTTGCCACAGGCCTCATGGATCCCAGTTACGCCACTGGCCTACAAACAAACTCACACTCACTTATACATTACTAAGTATGTTGCACCGATTCCCAGTGGGATAAGGGCAGGTGGAAGAAGAAAGTAACTAATAAAACACAAAATCCGTAGTCGAAAATTAAGATTACCTCGAAAATATTTCGTAACAAGTAAATAACACAGTTGTTATCTTACAACGTTGCTCATAACTTATTTCAGATTCTTCTTTGTTACATAACAGGATATGAAACAGACGTTTCACATTAATATTTATAATGAAATTATAAAATATTTTCCCGGAATTTACCTTTATAAATCGTGTTTCTCCTGGCGTGTACGATTCGTTCATAATATTTTTTTTGGAAATTGTATTATTTACTTCCTACGCATCGCTGTCATAATTGAATCTTATACAGTAGTTCACTATACGGCCCACACAAGTTAAATTGATTTATATTTTGTTTCAGAATGTGCGATACGTGTCCGCGGCTTGCGGGCTGGACGTGTCCATTCAGGCCAGGTGCCGCGAGCCCACGGCTGTCGCCTCCTCCTCCCGCAGCCCCCGCTGCGCCACGCCCTTCTCATAGAGCTCCATAAACTCAACGTCCCCTGCTCAGCAGGCTTCATACGATTCGCCCCCAACACCCCGACCCTTTGCGGGAAGCTGGAACAAGTCCCATACCCCAACCGGAGATTCCTGTATCCATCATCAAATAAAAACCAAGCTTTGGAGCTCCACGGCCGACCGATGTTCGCCGCGACCTACCGTCTAGTGGACCACTGTCATGACGTCCACCTGACGCAGAGGAACGGCTCGTTCGAGGTCGGCCCAACAGTTAAACTCTTATGCTCTTATGTCATCCACCTTCCTTATGGAAATCGAGTTGCCCTGCGTCTCCAAATGGGCACAGGGTCCATGGAGTCGAGAAGCAATGATATATCCAGCATAATTCATGAAGATCTTCAGTCTTTGTGCAGAGGCATGGAGCTGAGTCTTCAAGACGGAGATTCGAAGTGGAAGCACTGTTCCCAACCAGGAGATCCATTGAGGAGCGTGCAAATTGTTTCCGAAAGTAATTCTGTGAGACTGAACATAAGTGTTGTAGCTAAGAAGAATTCTTCAGCGATGTGGTTGAAAGTATGGTGGATGGATAAGCCGATTGAGGAGGTAGTGGGGCATTGTGAGTACGGATGGGTGTTGTCAGGGGATTTTTGTATAGCGGCCATGAGGGAAACGAAGAGGGCGTGGAGACAGGCGGAGGCGGAGTGCGTGAGGCTTGGAGGACACCTGGCGAGCGTGGTCAACGAGAGGCAACAGCAAATAATGGACCAGATGCTTATACATGCGTGAGTGTATTTTATATTATTTATTTTTTCTTAGTCGCCTGAATGACGAGACGAGTAGTTCGTTCGCTTTGATGGAAAGCGCTACACCCATAAAAAGTAACACTGCAATCGTCACCCCAACTCGTTAGATATTAGTCTCATAATGCTCAGTGAGTTCCACTGGCTTTAATATCCTTCAAACCGGAACACAACACATCTGATTGGCCTGGGCACTGATACTGAGCATTTCGTGATAAAAAAAATTTGTTTTGAACTTTAGACCTGGAGGTGGCGTGGACGACGTGTACTGGATTGGAGCGACCGACGCCGTCCACGAGGGGGAGTTCCGCTGGTCGGATGGACTGCCCTTCTCTTACGCACGTGAGTACAAACTAAATACTAGTATATATGCTTGTTTATTTCCACACTGCTTCTTGGTGAAAAATGTATACAAAGCGGTGGCTTTTACCAGTTATATAATCATTTTCAGCGCATTTTCGGCGGAGCCGCAAGGAAAAGCTTTTTTTTTTTTAAATAATGATAATGTATCATTCATTGAGCTGCAGTAGTTTTTATTATGGATGATTCAAAATTCTATATATACGCCTACATTTACCCTACGATCATGATGTAGTGCTGAAAACCGACACAGAAGTCATCCCAAGGCCATTTTCCAGAAGACGCCTTTACGCGCTATCTACACTCGTGATGGTCCATCACAGTAGCTCATTGGGATGGGGCATCATGTCGAATAGCTTTAACATAGACGGAAATTAATTTATATTTAAAACGTGAGATGAAAAAGCCATTATAAAAATACACGCACCACTATGTAACTTTATAGTTTAATACTTTTTGTCGCTAACTGACGCTCCAAAAATACAATTTCAGTGATGTATGTATATAAATTTAACCTTAAAATTCGAGCAATAAAGTTGGCAACATTTCATTCAAAAATCGAGACGTAAGATAAAAATACGGCTGAGAAGTTGTTTTATATTCTGAATAATATTTATACAGCCATGGGTTTAGTGCTTTTGGTGTTAAAGTTTAATAAAAACATTATTTTAAAGTAACATAATGTTCGATCGTACGTTTTAGCTTACATATTTTTTTGTATGTTATAATCTAATAGAAAATATTGGACCGAAAAAGTAATGGAATATATGTTTTACTGGTTTTCAAAAGTTAATGATCAGGCTCCGTAGCGTGCTTTGGGAGAGGCAAAGTAAAAATACCGAAAAGAAACAGCTTGCTGTTTCGTTTCGTACGATGATAGTGATATCCGGAGACCCAATCCCCCTTCCCCTTTTTTTCGTTATCACGTTCCTTTAAGGTGGCAACACGTCCATAATTCTTTTGGTATTATGGGAGTTTATGGGCAGTGGAAATCACTTACCATCAGGAGATCCACTTGCTCGTTTATCATCATCTACTACAAAAAGCGCATAATTTTAATTCAAATTCAAAATATTTATCGAATCTATAAAAGGTTACAATACATATTTAGATTCCGTCAAAACTCTACCGTCAGTTCGGAAGGCTGTTTCGCTAGAGAAGAACGGGCAAGAAACTCTAACGTTGCTCTTTTCAAAACTAGTTTACAATTATTATTGAGATCATAAGGTTTAGGTACATACACGATTTTAATCGTAATACTATACATCCTATTAACAAGCTGATTGGTCACGTGACTAGTTACAGTCACGGCTAGACTCTCGACGCTCACGACACTCGAATGTCAAGTCTCAAGTACACTTGACACTACAGTCACGAATCTTCAAATCAACGGAGAGCTCTTAATCGACGAGAGTTTCGGTTAACATCCTCAGTTATTGTTCAGACAAACGAATAATAAATAATAACGAGTATAATCAGAGTTAAAACTTGATCTTTTGAAAGAAAAGAAACAATACGTATATTTTATTTGCACACTATATTTTTAACACCCGACATAAAAGAGGAGTACTATAAGTTGGTTGGGCCGACGAAAGAAATAGGAACAAAAACTATTTGTATACTATATTTTAACCCCTGATATAAAAGACGGGTGTTATAAGTTTGAGTTGATATCTGTAGGTGTGTGTGTAGCATTATAAGCACTAAAACGAGTGGGCCGATCGGAATGCAATGTTTTTTAAGTGAAACTTCTTTAGAATCGTTGTACTTTTAAACTCGATGAACAAACAAACATATTCATAAATAGGATTTAGCCTGCGAGAGAATGAGATAGATTACAAGTATGCCATCACGTGTCTTTGCGCCTGCGTACAACTAAGCCTTCGGAAAATGTGTCATAAATAACGTTTTATATTAATTATTCACGTGTTTTATTTTTTACTTTTGCGTATTAAAATTCGTTGTTTAAATAATTTATTTTAATAAATCTAAATGTTCACTTCTGCCGTGTGAATTGTACATACACACTTTTTTTTGTTTGTAAGTCGGTTTAATCGAAAGCATTAGCTATGATTCGAAAAGATTTGGTAAGCCGTTTCAAAGTTACATTTATTTTTCTATTCGACGATTAACATGACTACAATATTTTGCCTAAGACGCAATAAAAGCAAAAATACGAAACATCATGGAATCGAACTAGAGTTTCAAATACCTATAAGTGACTTCACGTAATGTGCGGTAAGTGGGCGTGACGTCACACTTGTGCAGTCAAGTGTCAAACCCTCACGTTCTGGAGAGCTCTCGTGCGCAATGGAATTCACAGTATAACTTTAAACTGTTTATTGGTTTTTAGTGGAATGCTTCTACTTGAGACAATACTTGTGTGTATTTATGTTTTTTTTTAAACTAGCACGGCAAAGTGACTGCACTACACCTGATGGTAAGCGTAGTGCAATCCAAAAAACCAGCGACCACCAACAAATAATGAGTTTATCGGTGGTCGCCAGAGTCAGGCCGGCTTATATTAATGCTTCTTCCCTCTTTGAAGAGGAAGGAAGCAAATCGAGGGGCCTGCGACAGGACAGACGGATGACCGATGCAGGCACAGTAATACAAGGATGTACACCTATGCCCGGCCCAATCAACCATCAAGTCATGTCGCAAGCCCCTCGCGAGAACTGGATATACACTAGCTGATCCTGGAACGTGATCCACACAAGGCGTGTGGATCACTATGTCAGGTTTAACACAATGTGTACGGTGGTCGCTATCCGGGCGGAATCTTAAATGTTCGCCATATACACTTTTATAACAATATAAAAAAGACTGTAAATATATTAATTACTTCGCCAGTTCCACGTTCATGGCAAATAACCACTCGGCATAATTGATACGGTGATCGTTGTTTACGCAATTATTTGTTATGCCGGCCTGATGTTTATTAAACTATCGTAACAATAAATAACTCTCGCCAGCCGCCGCCGCGTCTAGACCGGCCTGCGTAATATATCTTCATGTAAAAGATTTAGCATAATGTTATTCGTGAGACATTAGTTATTAGTTTCTAAAAGATATTTTTATGAGGTCAAACGAGGCGAGAGTAACATCAGGGTAAGAAGCATCAAGGTAGGTCCCTCGTATGCGAGAGGCGTCTGCGTTAGTACCACCGCTTTGTTTATTTCTGACGTCAAGCAACAATGTGTAAGCATTGTTGTGCTTCGGAGTGAAGGACATTGAATCCAGTGGAATTACTGGACATTATGAGACTTAATATCTAATGTTTCGGGATGACGAGCACAGTTCAGTGCCATTCAGTGCTTTATAATTCAATGTTCTGTGTGGTGTTGCTTTTGTTTATGGGCAGGCGTGGCGCTTACCATCAAGCGAGCGACTTGCTTGTCTCGTCATTCAATTAAATAAAAATAATAAAATGTCCCCACTACGCGTCCACCTTTGCTCATACCCATATTTAAAATCTTAATTGCGGGCTCATTATTGAACTGATTTTGATTGTGTTTTAACAAAAGGGTTTCTTTTCGTATTATTCTCTGTGGCATATAAAATAATGTATTGATGGTATTTAAAACTACCCTATTGTAAAATTTATGTTCAATCATAGACAGACAGACGTCAGTAAGTAATTAACATTCACATAATTGAGAGCAATAACATTAACATATCTGCAAACATTGAATGAATCTGTTCAATTAATAATTTACCGTTTCGATACAATTTAAAATTCCATTAGCATTTTCTTTGTACAAGTGCGCTTTGTCCGACGAGTCATTCATTCATGCGCGAATGGTCTGCACTCTGCATACATAATGAACGAATGAAATGAAGCTCACAAAAAAATAATGCTTCCAGGTTCGCGTTGAAAATAAATTAGTAAAATTATATAACTATATTTTTATCTTTTGGAACGTAGTTCCTTATCGCGCGTTGCGAAAGGGGGCTAGACGGAAAAAATTGGTACGAAAAGTTGGCACGAAATTTTTGTCACGACATAATTCTCCGACCAAGAATAAATATAATATTAATTTGATATCTAGCACACAAAGTTAAAGTCGAAATTCCGTTAATAAAAGTAAAACTTATGACATATGGAAATGTAGACGTGGTTTGAAATTTGAATTTTTGATTATCGAACACGGCGCGGCGGTCCACCGTTTAGGCTGCGTTTAGACGACGCGAAAAATTTCGTGCGGCCGTTTACACGATCGCGCAGTCGCCGCGTGGTTGGAGCGTTGCGAAGTATTAAACATTATGGCTTAGTCAATAGAGTTTACATTAACGCGGTGGGATTCCTTGTCATATAAATGCGCCCTTAGTAGCCAGTCACCAAATTACCTATCATAAAATATTTGAATGTTGGCTGCTTCCAGATTATACAGTGTCTAATATATAGTCTACGGGATGACTGTTTAATATTACGACTCACATCGAATGTTCTGGAACTCTCTAGAACGTTCGGTGTGACGTCACGTAGACTGTAAGACCGGCCGGTGCTCGCCGATTTACGGGCTGGGCGACGTAGCAGCCGGTGTGCTCCCTTCGGACCCTCCGTCCCCCCCGAGATCGAGATCATTTTAGTCAAGCCCGAGAGGTGGTCAAGCGCGAGCAGTCCATCGATCAACGGAAGGTTCGAGAGAAATCGAGAACCTTCCGGGTGACGTCACGCGCGCCGATTGACCAGCCAACGCTAGCCGACCTCCCTGGAGCTTCGAGAATTATGGAAGTACCAGGTGTTCAAACCCGTTCCCCCTACCCCCACCCAATTTGTCCTCACCCCCCCTCGGCCTAAATCGGTAATTTTTGAGGCTAGAGGGTCGTGCGACGGCTTGTCGCAATCGGCTTATTGAGCCCGACACTTTGGCCCCAATAAAAATAAATTTCGACCCCCCAGTAAGAAAGATCTGTAAAAATATCTCTAAAAATTCAAATATCTCAGAAACTACAATAGATAGACAAATAAAATTTTATTAAAATTCCTTCACTAATTAATCGAAAGGAACTTCGTTCCATCCGGGTGTCCCTTGACACCTCTCAAGTTTTTTTTTTATACGAGCATGGCAAACTGACTGCATAACACCTGATGGTAAGCGTAGTGCAGTCCAAAAAACCAGCGACCACCGACAAACAATGAGTTTATCTGTGGTCACCAGAGTCATGCCGGTCTGTATAAATGCTTATTCCCTCTTCGGAAAGGGAAGAAGCATATTGAGTGGCCTGCCACAGAACAGGCGGATGATCGATGCAGGCACAGCCAACCATCAAGTCATGTCGCAAGCTCCTCAGGAGAACCGATATACACTGGCTGATCCTGGAACGCGATCCACACAAGACATGTGGATGACTATGGCAGGTTTTAACACCATGTGTACGGTGGTCACTATCCGCTCATATGAATATCCTAAAACCAGCAAAATGTATTATTTTCAAAATATTACAGGACAGTTTGCAAAGAAATTGTTTCGCAAAGCATTCACAACTAAGTTTACTTTGAAATGTACTGAATTCACGGCAAGGGGAGGCAAAAGGGCCCCAAATTCTGCGGATTGTTCGGCGGCCCGGCGCCAAACTTGTTGAATGTCTCGGCCTTGTTCTACACTTTATGTATTTGCTTTATGATTTTAATACATATAACATATTATGTAGTACGTCCCACGTGTTTTATGAGTGGTAGAGCCACGCTGTAGACAGTTTTGTCTACAGCATGATTGGGCCGGCTCAACCGGGTCATTACCACTGTCTCACAGAAAACCGACGTAAAGTGGCGGCTTGCTGCTGCGTTTCGTACGGTGAGTGAGATATCCGGAGGCCCAAATCCCCTCCCCTTCCCAATCCCTAATTATCCCTTTCCTTTAAGGTCGGCAACGCTCCCATAATTCTTCTGATATTGTGGGCATACATGGGCGGTGGAGATCACTTACCAACAGGTGACCCACGTGCTCGTTTGCCGATCTACGCCATAAAAAAAAAACGTACGCGAGGCCGTGTGGGTTTGTACGCTTTGTCTAGTTCCGCCGCCAAGCAGTAACGTGTAAGTTTTGTGTATCGGTCGGAACGATATTGTAGCTTTTTTATAGCATAGGCCGGCAAACGAGCAAGTGGGTCGCCTGATGGTAAGTAATCTCCACTGTCCATTTACGCCCACAATAAAGAAGAAGAAACATAGGCGCGTTGCCGACCTTAAAGGGAAGGGATAATTAAGGGATTGGGAAGGGGAGGGGGATTTGGGCCTCCGGATATCTCGCTCACCGTACGACGAAAACGAAATATAATACAATTCAGACTACTATTTCGAAGTTTCAGTATTAATTGGCGAAGAGTGAGATTTAGTGGCTAAACGGGAATTCCCCATGCATTCTAAAGCACATAAAACTGACGGCTAATAATTTAAAGGAAACCTTGTTTATTTTATTATTGGGCCTCCAGAAATCTCGTTCACCGTAAGAAATACAATAACAATCTGCCACTTGATGTCAGTATTCTATGATATTGTGGTACTACTCCGGTAGCCGGTCCATACGTGCTGTAGACAAAAGTACCTACAGCGTAGCTCTACCACTTAGAAAATTGTAAAAACTCTTTAATGCTGGGTTTCACCAACTTACTTTAGCAATGGCAAACATGTTAAAGTACCGGTTAAGCAAAACATGAGTTGCACCATTTGACAAATGTTAGATGACGTCATAACTTTAACTGTTAACCGTAAACGCCCAAGATTCGCTAATTAAAGCTATTGTTTGAGTTAAATAGCTGTCAGATGGTTCAATTATAACCTCCAAACCGATATATCTCCTAAAGTGCATGTGCGCTAAAATAATATCATGTCCCTGCTTCTAGAATTAATTGAGGAATCTAGTAGTATCGGAATACGATGGTGCAACACATTCCGCAGTCAATGTTAAAGTCAGTGTTACTGTTGTCGTCAAATTTATGCATGATCATGGCATGATCTTGCCGACCTACGATGGACACATTTTTTATCGTTGGTCGACACTATTCTTGGATTGCGCCACACTTACCATCAAGTGTAGCGTAGTCACTTTGCCGAGCCAGGATAAAAAAAAAAAACAAAATACGTAAACCTTAACTATAACTGCTATTATGGTGCAATCCAGCCTGTTTAACAAAGCAACACCGTTCATTGTACAACAATATCGAATGTTTAGTACTCGGTACCTTATAAAATATATCATTAAACGCCATCGCCAAGGTTTTGTGCGCCTTCTGACAACCCTGTGAAACATTATCATTAAAATGGGACCGTGGGAAGTTGCTTTGATCTTACATTATTAATTTAATAGAAGAATTATCAACACAATGTCAATGTCCGCCTACAACAGAGAGACGACCTGATAAAGGTCGCAGGAAGTCGCTGGATGCAGGTCGCTTCCAACAGGTCGGTCTGGAAATCTTTGGGGAGGCCTTTGTTCAGCAGTGGACGTCCTGTGGCTGATGATGATGATTATGAACATATTTTGGTCAATGAATTAGAAAATTAAAATGTATGTTTTGTTTTAAGGATGCCATCAAACATTTCTTTAACCATTTGTGAAATAATGGATTAAATTTTGTCTTTACACCTACCCTTATCCCACTCGCAGTGGGGTCGGCGCAACATGCTTTTTAACGCATGTTATAGAAAAATTTGGCTTGTAGTTTTTACTACGACGCCAACCCCTCGGACGCCAACTTTTTATATATGCATTATTACGGGGTTTTTATTAATAAAAGATGTAGTGAATTCACAGATGGGTAAAAGCTCTGAAAAATAACATAGGGACGGATAATATCAGAGGAACGAGAGTGGGGCATAGAGCCCCACAATAAAAAAAAAAAACCCCTCGGAGATCGCATCCGCCCGGATAGTGCCGGATACCACCATACACGGTGTTAAGTCCCGCCATAGTGACCCACCTCGCGTGGGTTGCGTTCCGGGATCAGCCAGTGTATATCCTGTTCTCCCGAGGAAGCTTGCCCCCTCACGAGTATTTTCACTAGCTCCAATGTCCTTCAAACCGAAACACAATAGTGCTTACACACTGTTGCTTAGCGACAGAAATTGACAAAGCGGTGGTACCGACCCAAACGGCCTCTCTCATACGAGGGACGTACCACCTTGTATTAAAATAAAAACATGTTCCAACGTATTGCATTCTTAAAAAAACATTTCAACTACAATTCCACCAGCTTGCAAATTATTTATTAAACCCGTGTAATAAATCTTAAAACGAAATTAACTCTTTTATTATCCGTACACCTAGCGAACCTTTGGAACTAAAAATTACAACCTATGGTATTAATTTCATTTATCACATATTCCAACTGTCCACAGACTGGTTCCCTGGCTGGCGGAAGCATAGCAGCCAACCCAATGACGATGGCACCTCCGGACAGGACTGCGTGGAAGCGAGGAGGGAGTTCCCTCCCCGACCTCCCCCTTCAACACCCACCTTCATGTGGAACGACCGTGGCTGCAGGGAGCACAACTACTTCGTCTGCGAGAAGCCTGGCATTGAGGGTATGTTTTATCAGATTCGATAATTATACACTTTAATCAATATATTATATTGACATTTGACAGCCTCCGTGGCGCAGCGGGCGAGTAGCCGGCTGTGAAGCGAGAGGCCGCGGGTTCGATCCCCGCACCGAGACAAATGTTTGTGTGATCCACAAATATTTGTTGCGGGGTCTGGGTGTTGTGAGACCGAAAGTCTCTCGTAATTCCTGATACCCACGACATAAGATTTATATCTTACTGTGGGGTCAGGACTATGCATGTGACTGTTGGGTATATTTATTTATTTATTTATATCACTTTTCCGTTACTTAGTGACTGACTGACTGACAACGACAACGCACAGCCGAAAATACTGAGCGTAGAAAGATGAAATTTGGTATGAAGGTTTCTCAGGAAGTATAGGGTAGCACTAAGAGAGGATTTTTGGAAATTCCATTTCTAAGGGGATGATATAGGGGTCGCAAGTTGGTATGAAACTTCGTCAATTTTATGGATGGACACATGAAATAAGGGATAAAAGGTTGTATAAAAGTAAGCCTTTCAAGCGGGCGGAGCCGCGAGCAAATGCAAGTCACGGATAAAGTTACAATGATACAGTTTGGTTTACTTGAGATTTGTTACTGATGCATTGCATCACGTCGTATTTTTTTCGTGCATAAGCTGGCAAACGAGCAAGTGGGTCACCTGGTGGTAAGTGATCTCCATCGCACATGTACGCCCTCAATACCAGAAAAATCATGGGCGCGTTGCCAACCTTAAAGGAAAGGGATAATTAGGGATTGGGAAGGGGAGGGGGATTTAAGCTTCCGGATATCTTACTCACCATACGAAACGCAGCAGCAAGCCGCTACTTCGGTAGTCGTTTTTCAACGTCGGTTTTCTGTGAGACAGTGGTAACAACTCGGTCGATAGACCTGTTTATGCGTCACGGAGGCTGTCCAACTGGAGAAGTAGAATTAAACGGGTTTGGATGGTTAAATGCAAATAACCAAGCCATTAATGTTTATAGCGTAGCATATACTAGTAATGTAAAATGGGATGGAATTCAAAATCACATTTTTTATCAATCCCATAGAGCGAAATAAACATGCTCATTCATACTTCAATATTTAACGCATATTATACGAGAATATACTGTATGAAAATGGAAATGTTAAAATTCTTTTATTTCTGTAGCGTCGTAGTAAAATCGTAGTAATTGCGTAGCAGCGGTACAAAGCAAAATGTAAAAGAAAGGTTAATTGCCCGTGTCTAGTGGCCAGTGTAGAACCAGAATATTCAATTCGATTGTGTTATTTTACTCGTAACAAGTTGTGGTTCACGTTATTTTTTTAATCTGGCACGACAATGTGCCATATTGAATAGTTAGGCCAAGTCGAAGGCCTTCAGACAGCTTGATACCTTTAACACAAAGTTGACCACTACCCATTTGGTATAGAATAGAATAAGATGTGTTGATGCCAAGTTTTTTTATAACACAGGCTCGAAAACGAGCAAGTGGGTCAACTGATGGTAAGTGATCTCCACCGGCAATGTCGCCCACAATACCAGTAGAATCATGAGCGCGTTGCTAATCTTAAAGGAATGGGATAACTGAGGGATTGGGTAGGTGAGGGGGATTTGGGCTTCCGGATATCACACTCATCGTACTAACCGCAGCAGTAATCCGCTACTTTACGTCGATTTTATGCGAGACAGTGGTAACGACGGTCGAGTCGTAGACATACTGTAGACAAAACTGTCCACAGCTTGACTCTACGTCTCATAGGTCCCATTCAACCCATATTCTACATAAAGAACAAAAAATTCTAATTGACATATCCTTACTTTCTCACCTGTACATTGTATGGCATATTTAAACAAATTACGAATTCCAACTTGGGACTAAATACAGTATTACTGAGACAACTATAGACTGTCACTAAACGTATTCCTAGCATTCTGGAAACTTCCAGTCCTCGCTTATATAAACTAACCTTTAAACTTCTCAGAAATAGTGTCACGTACGATCTCGAGCTTAAAGCAGTTGCCGGCAATCGTGGCTGCAACAATAACGCCGTTACTGCCGTTAGAGGCGCGATAACCGTTAGCGGAGTCGTTATCCTCCGACACAATTGAACGTTATACTGTACATTACAGTAAAACGTTTATTCAGTGATTCAATAACGTTTTCTGTCTTGCGTTCTCTAAAATTATTAATAATGAAATCTTAGTACAGGGTTAGATGGTGCGTACAAAACATATAATTGTTCATTTTGACGGTATAGTAACTTTATTATTTTACTTAATTTTCTGTTGTATTTAAATCTGTTTATTCTACATAGTGCTTTTTATAACGACCTTGCGCCTTACTTAAATTATGTCTTAAATTATGTTCTTGATTATGTCTCTTAAAAGCAATTATTATTTAAATATTCTTTTGTCTTTTTCTGTCAAAGAAATTTATAAATTTATTACAAGTGCTTAAAAAAGTTTTTATGTAAGGCCCATAACGGATAAATGATACGATATAAATTATTGTATGCAATAATAGGTTTTTTTCTCACTGCTCCGCCCGAAAGATTTGAATTTACACTTTATATATTTTTAAATCATACAGTATTCATAGTTTATCTATTTTCATACAACTAAGTACTATCATGTGAAGTCTAAGCTTTAATACGAACGTAGTTGCCCTACCGCACCGGCTGCACTGTGGCCGATGTAGAGCAGACTCGGTGCTGCCCATAAACCGTTTGACGAGCGCCACGTCGATGTGATTAAAGTAAGCTCGTTATAGTACTTGGCGTAAGTAGTAAAGGTGTCATTTGTAGAGCCAAGCCTTAGCCAGTTTTGTTTACAGCTTCTATGGTCACGACTGGGGTAGTACCACTCTCTGAAAGAAAACCACTACAAATGTAGTATTGCTGTTATGTTTTAAGATCTGAACAACGCTTTATTTATTTGTCCTGATCATAAACTTAATAACTTGGTGAAAATTTTTGTAGAGATTTTTTTATGACCGGCAATCTAGCACCTGATATGGATCACCTGATAGTAAATGATTTCCACCGACCATGTACGCCTACAATACTGAAGAATCATAGGCGCGTTGCCAACCTTAAAGGGATGGGATAATTAACAGATTGAGAAAGGGAGAGGGATTTGGGCCTCCAGATATCTCACTCACCGAGTTTTAAAGGACATTGAATCCAGTAAAATTACTGGTCATTATGAGACTTAACATCTCATGTCTCGGGTTGAGCGCAGTTCATTGCCGTGCATTGCTTTATAATTTCTGTGTAAAGTTCTGTGTGGTGTTGCTTCTGTGTATGGGCACAGAGACAGCGAGTCGCCCCACATAATACCAGATCCATTGTTGAATATTGGTGGGAAGGCGGACTCTGGCATTAGACTGGGAGAACGCCAGGCAAAAGCTCCGCGCACAAACCGACCAAATTCCTTATAATTATTCACTGAAAAAATTCAACATCCGCAATAAAAAGTCATAATAAAATTGTTGATTCGTAATGAGTCAAAGACGATAAAATTATCGCAATCAAACTTTTTGTACGAGCTTTTGTACATTATTCGGTCGAAGCCTTTCATTACGAAACTTTTGTCTTTGACCCGTTTACATCCACGGTAGGCTGGTTTCACGCCCACTTTCGAACTTTCATTTAATATTAAGTGTATTTTAAGAAAGTCGCTTGGTTGAAAAGTATTAAAGCTGAACAGAACAATTATTGTTTTCAAAGTTTATGAACTTTGACTTTTAAGGTTGGAATTGATATTAAGGTTGTACCTCGCGTCAGTGACCTTGACAATTTTTTTATAGCATAGGCCGGCAAACGATCACGTGGGTCACCTGATGGTAAGTGATCTCCACCGCCCATGTATGCCTAATAATAGAAAAATCATGGGCGCATTGCCGACCTCAAAGGAAAGGGATAATTAGGGATTGGGAATGGGAGGGGAATTTGGGCGTCCGGATATCTCACTCACCGTAACTGCAGCAGCAAGCCGCTACTTTACTGTTTCTGTGAGACAGTGGTAGCCGGGTCGAGCCAGCCCATTCATGCTGTAGACAAAACTGTCTAAAGGGTTGACCACTCAAATAAATCGGTGTAAAACCTCTTTTTTTGGCACGGGTTAAACAGACAACGTTGTTATAATATCGTCTGATATGTAAAAGATATGATGTAATAGCGGTGGTTGTGTCGACGCCCCAGATTTATTCAGATTGCAATGTATGCGGGGTGGGGACGCAGGGGAGGGGGTATGTCAGCGGTATAAGGGCGTCTTGTTGGTGCATGTGTCATATGAAATTCTTATTGCGAGCTTTATAACCTGATGCATGATGGATGACATTTATTAGAATTTCACATGTGACGTCTTAAAGTATCCTACTAATATTATAAACGCGAAAGTTTGTAAGTATGGATGGATGTGTGTTTGTCACTCTTTCACATAAAAACTACTGAATGTGTTTTAATGAAACTTTACAATAATATAGCTTATACATCAGAATAAGACATAGACTTTTTATCCCGGAAAAAGCAGATCACGCGGGCGGAGCCGCGAGCAAAAGCTAGTAATATGATATTAAATTGACTGCCGCAGTGGCGCAGTTGTATTGGAACGCGTTACCACTGCTGTGCTAAGGTCTCTGGTTCGATCTCCGGGTCAGGTAAAAGTGATATTAGGTGTTTTAATCACGAAATACTCAGTAGCTGCCCGGAGTACGCAAACGTTCCCAATGTGGCGTTGCGCTTTTAGAAGAATTTATAAACAAGTTTTTAGGTACTTACTCAGGCCTGTAATCCCCAAAGGGGTGGGCAGAGGTGTAACTAGTACCCACATGTCACTGAGCTTATTTACAATGATATTCCAATATTCTCATGATCTGGTAGGGGGCATGTCGCTATGCCATACTTCCCAACTCCAGACCAATAAAGATTTACATTGTATTTCGTATTAGGAAAACCCAATATTACTTACTTGACCCGGTGATAGAACCCGCGTCCTCAGCACATCTGTCGCATGTACCCATTACTACTGCACCACAGAGGCAGTACAACAAAAGCAATGCATTCATTTTGGATGGTTTATTTACATTTGTGGTTCACTCTGACCCAACTATACTCGTATGTTAATCCGAATGATATTACCGAGTTTTCATAATAAAATGGCTAGTGATTTATACCGTGATAAAAAAGCGAGTACACATTTTTTTTACTAGCCCTGTATTATACATGTCCCTGTGCTGGGCACGGGCCTCCTCTACTGAATGAGAGGGGTTAGGCCTTAGTCCACCACGCTGGCCTAATGCGGGTTGGCAGACTTCACATACCTTCGAAAAATCTTATCGAGTTCTCAGGTACGCAGGTTTCCTCACGATGTTTCCTTCACCGTTAAAGCAAGCGATAATTAACAATTAATATACACGTAACTTAGAAAAGTCAGAAGTGTATGCTCTTGGGGCTGGTTTCGAACCTGCAACTTTCGTCTCGACAGTCCGTGACACTCCCCGCTGAGCTATCTCTGTTACACATAACCTAGAATAATGTAAAATTTATTTTCTTTCTTTGTAAATGAAATCGATAATAATTTAAAACAGAAACAAGGCGATCGAATGCATCTGCTCTCAAGCGTTTTAAGAATTTAAATAAAAAATTCAGCATCCACATTTTGTGAGCCATTTTCAGCATCTGAGTCGGACTTTACCTTTGTATTTTTTGTAAACAGTGGAATAATTTAACAACTGAAAGTCCAATATTGTACGATACGTATTGCAAATCCAAATATCGCAATGGACCGTACGTTTTAGGTTTCATGGATTGTGAAAAAACCCTTTTTAAAAAATCAAAAGCGTAGAGAAAAAAATAGTAATTTGTAGAGTGCCAGTATTTTTCTACTCTAAATGCCAGTGAGTACTAACCGCAACTATTTTCATGAAATTTCAATTGTGATTGTATTTTTCTACTTTGTTCGACAACAGCCCCAAGACCGTGCACCTCTGACTTTTCTAAGTGTGCAAATCGTTAATTAACGCTTGCTTTAAAGGCGAAGGAAACATTGTGAGGAAACCTGCATACCTGAGAATTTCTCCACATGAATTTCGACGGTATGTGAAGTCTACTAAGCTGCACTAGGCCAGCGTGGTGGTGTCTAAGGCCTCAGCCTTCTCATTAAGTAGAGGAAGCCCATGTTCAGCAGTGGGACATATATAATACAGGGCTAGTATTATTATATAACATTATTGGTTTAAATAAGTAAATATTACAAAAAAATATATTCCAATTTAATCCTCTATAATTAAAAACATATTTACTGTAATTTGAAAGCACAAAACCTTTTTGCACCATCGTTTACCTTCATTATTTTAAAATCGAAAACCGTTTTAACCTGTTCCAAATTTGAATTTAAAATGAGCGTATTAGTTCGATGACAGGGCTGACCTACATTCTAAACAAAACGCCCAAGTTGCGCGAACAGACCGACTCCTTGTAAGTGGGCTAACTTGTTACAAGTAAGTTGACTTCCAAGCAGAATTTTAAATAAGGAATAATGTGTGTAGTTTTGCGGAGCGAAGGAAAGTTGTAGGCTAGAAAAATAGGACTACTGTAACTTACTAAAACACAAGCGTGAGTTGCAATTTTATTCTTGTTTTGTTGAATAATTTGTTTTAACCTTGATCATAAAGTAACTATAGTGTACCTGATGATAAGAACATTGCAGTCCAAATATAATTACAATATCGACCATCAAGAAATATTTCTTCTATCGTCAGACGGTGGCCATATTTAGTGGCCGGCTTAATGTTACTGGGTATACGCTGGTTCACCCCGGAACATAAATTACTGGAGCGTGTCTCTAGGGCGGGATTTTTGACATGTGATCAGTGGTACCGATGCAGTCGGGCACAAATATGTAAAAGGCACTAGCATTTTATCGTAAAACAAATTTGGACTGAACAACAAAGGTGCTATATCTATCTACCTGATTAAAAATCCATTAACCTGACAACAGTAACATAGACGAAGTTTAGGATATTTGACAATGTCTAATTTTATACATTACTTTATATGCAAACAAAAAAATACGAAAAAGATTTTTTTGCTAAAACAAAATTAAAATTGGGTAAAAAATGAGTTCGCAGTTCATATTTTATTTATTAGTATGAGCAAAGATTGGTGCTTAGGGGTAAATCTCGCTATCTTCCTCGCACGCGTGGGCCGTAATGGCATCATGACCTGCCTTGTGACGTAAAATGCCATGTCGTGTTTCTCTTTCCGTCATTAGACAGCTACCCTTTCCAGCAGATTTAGATGGCTTAAAACTTATTTATTTTTGACTTGATTTAATATTTTTTCGCTAATAGATTTGAGGAACTTTATTTATTAATTAAACTAATAATAATCCAGCGCTGTGTTATCGCTTCTGTGGTAACACAGCACTAAGCTGAGCTGCCCACCTAATTTACCACACTAGAATTAATTGTGTCTTTGTTTTATTTAATTTTTTTATAATTTTGTTTATTTTATTGTTTGATGTGTTGGTAAATAAATTATTTCTTTCTTTCTATCTAATAATAATCTAGTCAAATACACTATTACAACCTTAACTGCTGTAAGACTCGTCAACTTGAAAACACTTACACTGGCAACACTGTCTGTGTAATGCCAGATGACGTCACACAGGACAGCACCACGGAACAAGTTAATTGCTCCTAACGTCTTGCTTTTAGATGCAGACATAAACACGAACGAACGGGCTTTTATCACTCGGCTTTAAACTACATAATGAAAATGCACTCCTGTCGTTTGATGTGTGACATACGTCATTGTGGTTTTAATGTCTTCAGGTTGGAAATGACTCGTATAGTTTTGTTGTTGGTGTTATAGTGCCTGTTAAAAGACGTATGTTTTTTTATAGCGTAGACCGGAAAACGAGCAAGTGGGTCACCTAATGGTAAGTGATCTCCACCGCCGATGTACGCCCACAATGCCAGAAGAATCATAGGCGCGGTGCCGTCTTAAAGGAAAGGGATAATTAGGGAAGAGGAAGAGGATTTGGGCCTCCGGATATCTCACTCACCGTACGAAACGCAGCAAGCCGCTACTTTACCCTTACTCTTAAAATATCGAATTTTCTTTATGTGTTGTGTTAAAAGATTTTTGATTAAGTATTACGTGAGTATGATACACATACATATGCGGTACTTTAGCAATGGTAGAGCCACGGTGTAGACGATATTTTCTACAATATGAATGGGCCGGCTCGACGGGGTCGTTACCACAGTCTCACAAAAAACCTACGTAAAGTAGCGGCTTGCTGCTGCATTTCGTATGGTGAGTGAGATATCCGGAGGCCCAAATCTTCCTTCCCTTCCCAATTCCTAATTATCCCTTTCCTTTAATGTCGCCAACCCGCCCATGAGTCTTCTGGTAGTGTAGGCGTACATGGGCGGTGGAGATCACTTACCATCAGGTGACCCACTAGCTAGTTTGCCGGTCTATGCAATAAAAATAAACTGTCACATTCATAATATTAAACAGACTCTTTCGATCAATCATAGAGATTACACGGTAAGTTGAAAGTATATTTAAAACCATCCCCTATTTGTTCAACCACCGAGCTATGACGGGATAGTGGGTTTAGTGATGTCTCTAATAATACGTGTCCCGGCGTGCCCCGGGATCAAGGACACCTCTGTGCTTATGACGCGACAAATCCCGTCTAATGGACTCTATCTTCGTTGTCCCGCGCTGTATTTTGTCCACCAAATGTCCTTATTTCTGTGGATGGGTTGTATCACAAATGTAATACGCCTTGTAATTATTATGGTTAAGTTTTTCCTTCAATTTGAGTGTTGAACTTAAAGGTGTGGATTCGGTTGTCATAATATTAGGTTTAATCTGCATATATGTATTTGAACTAACATATGTTTATATGATTTGTGTATTTTACAATTACTAAAACTAAACGAAACTAAAAAATGTATTATTTTTTTCTTTACAGTAATTATAACAATTAAAGAGCATCACCTCTGACTTTTCTAAGTAACGTGTATATAAATACTAATTGTTAATTGGACTTAGTTCCGCAAAAAGGAACCAACTAACAGCAAGTTCAAATAGAGATACTGATCAAAAAATCGATTTTAAACAAATCGTAGTAGCTCGTAGCAAAGTAGTATGCTCTACGCGTAGTAATGTAGCATACGTAGCTACGTAGCACTTTAACGTAGCGATGTAGCTACGCCGGGAGTCTTCCATTAATTATTTACTCGTAGGACAGGGTCCGTAGCCTCATTTGTTGTAGTTTCCGGGAGTATCCTACGGGAGTTACCCATTTTCCACGCGACCTGCACACGTTTACTCGTTACTCATATCATCACGTGACTTTACTTGCAAATTTCGTACGTGTTGTTTTCCTAAATGTTATTATTGTAGCATTTTCACAAGTGTATTTAAAATATCATATAAATTGACTTATTGGATCATTTTCAGTGACACTTATATTTTATTTAATCATATTTTTTTCCTAATATCTATTTTGAAATATTCTACGTTAAAGTTCACGTAGCGCTTTAGTAGTTATGCCTTTTCACAAGTCATTTAGATAAGTACCAAGTGCATACACTTGGGGCTGATTTTGAACCTGCGACTTTCGTCTCGATAGTCCGTACTACTGAGCTTTCGCTGCTATTTATATTTCCACGTATATTACTTAGAAAAAATATGTGTATACATTTGAGTCGTAGGATTAGAACCTACACTCAGTGTAATAAGCGCAAATAGCCCGTATCGCCACTCAACCTATAACTCCCCATACTTCCATACTATCCCTAGCAGTGGAACTTTGAAAAAGTTTTCTTTGTTTAACCCGATACTCGGCTATTCAGTTGTTTATTTTGAATGCAGCAACCCGGATCGATAGCTCGCTGTCTGCCCACCCAGTCGTGTTGTCTTATGATATGCGACGACGTATTGTTTTGTACAAACAATGCGATCGGAGTGAAATTCGAATGTTTTCTACAATTTCAAAATTTATGCGGTACCAAAAAATCTACATCTACATTATAAAATAATGTGTCGTATACCGCAATCGTATAGAAGGATTTCTATAATACAAACTCAGACCCTTAACCCCTAAGTCTATACGTATTTAACAAGAATTCCCATTGAAAAAAAAATAATTTAAACGGATTTTATACGCACTGTCCACGTCCACCCCGTGACCACGAAGGTTGAAGAGCTTTCAAAACGTCCGGACCAAAATTAAATAAACAAACCGCGATGAAATCCGTTTAAATTAGTTTTATTTCAATGTGTAACATTCGCGGAAACATAAGAAATCAACAGTTACCATTTAAAATTCAAAGTAATCATTTATTCCAGCAGAAAAAAAAGATTAAAAAGCGGCGATAGCTCATCGGGGAGTGGTACGGACTATTGAGACGAAGTCGCAGGTTCGAAACCAGCCCCAAAAGTATACACCACTGACTTTTCTAAGTTACGTGTATATTAATTGTTAATTACCGCTTGCTTTAACGGTGAAGGAAACATCATGAGCAAACCTGCATACTTGAGACCTCGATAAGATATTTCGAAGGTATGTGTAGTCTGCCAATTAGGTCGTTGCCATAAGGCCAGCGTGGTGGACTAAAGCCTATTCCCTCTCATTCAGTAGAGGAGGCCCGTGCCCAGCAGTGGGACGTATATAATACAAGGCTAGTATTATTATTATATTATTATTTGTTCCAGACCCGTACACAGCGTCAAAGATCCAATGCAACGAGACAATCCAGCTGTCGCACGCTCAGCCGCACGCCACGGTGTCGAGTCCAGGGTTCCCGCGGCCCTACCCCGACGACGTGGAGTGCACCAGCGACATCCGCGCACCGCCCGCTCATACCCTGCGACTCCACTTCGAAGAACTTCTCACGGAGCACGAGCCACAGTAAGTTATAACAGGTTACCTGACCCATGAATCATATATGATTCATTGGATATATTTTGTACCAAGAATTATACGTTCATGAATCATATATGATTCAAATTTAGAGTCAAATTCATGCCTTTATTTGAAATGGACGTAGCAGGTAAATTCACATTTTTAGAGAGGGAAAACAAAAAAAAACCGCAGTGATTTATAAAAAAAAATTGGAAATAAACAAATGAAAAAAATATGAAATCGTGTTTGCGTTTATTTTATCCATCAATACTAATAAATTGCAAGAATCATTGTATGATTCAATGAACGCTCAACGTAAGGTTATAACATGTCACGTTCATGAATCATATATGATATAATTGTTTTTGTTCATTTTTGAGCAAAATAAATTACGTGGGTACTTCCAAAACTTATATCCACCCTCCAAAAATACATTTGAACAATTTACTAAAAAAAAGAGTGGGACATATATGATGGAAAAAAGTGGTTTGTATGGGGACAGGGAACCTGATAATTATAATTCATCACAAAAATAGATCTATTTTTTATAAACAACTACCTTATGTACACCGTATTTTTGACTGGAGTGTTACCACTCTCTCACAGAAAACTGATATGCGATGGCAGCTCGTAGTTGCCTTTCGTATATTGAGTGAAATAAGCGCAGCTGCATAGAATTGTAAAGTCTAC
Source organism: Amorpha juglandis (assembly GCA_949126905.1). Lineage (NCBI taxonomy): Eukaryota > Metazoa > Arthropoda > Insecta > Lepidoptera > Sphingidae > Amorpha > Amorpha juglandis. Next base: position 15,405,831 of record OX421376.1, read on the forward strand.
AATCCACATTATCAACTCACATTAAACGAGCCAGGTGAACTAAGCCCTAATCGCTCTCATAACGCTTTGTACACCAAAACAGTCAAAAAAGGTTTCAAAAATGTCTACTTATTTGTGTAACAGAAGCGTGTCCTCATGAGAGCTGCGAATTTTAACGCGTCGTTAATGTTTATTGCGCGACCAATTCCCAAATGTTTGAGATATAAATTTATATGTAATTTATAGAGATCAAATAACCACCTTCTGGTCATAATCGTAAACAGTAGGTGGCGTATCGAAGGATTTCGGGTATTTTATAGCGGTGTTAAACGGAGCTGGAGATATAAGTTTATGAAAAACCAAATACTCTACGGGGAAAATTATTATTTTCGTAACGTGATTTTGAACGTAACAATTTTTTTTTATTCGATTGAATGACGAGGCGAGCAAGACGCTTTCCTGATGGTAAACACGCCTACCCATAAACAGAAACATCACCACACAGAACTTTGGATTACAAAACACTGCATGGCACTGAACTGCGCTCGTTACCCCGAGACATAAGGTAGCAAGTCTTATAATATCTAGTTATTTCACTGGCTTTAATGACACTCAAACCGAAACACAATACTGCTTACACACTGTTGCTTGGCAGCAGAAAAAGACAAAGCGGTGGTACCAACCCAAACGGCCTCTCTCATGCGAGGGACACCTTGGACTGTTGAGTATATTTATTTAAACAAAGTACCTGCACTACACAGTAATGAAGTTCAAACACGGGGCTATTTGCGACTCTGTGTACATTCATATAGAGTCTGCATTAACAGTTGTAGGTGTTCAGCAATCCTGCATTCAAAAAGCAATGCATATTCATAATGTTTGCGTAATGTGGTGTGTGATACAGGATTTCAGAGTGTTATTACTGTCAATTTTTTGGAATCACAATAAATATCTCATGGAGTAAAATCCGCTGCAGTGGCTTGGTCGCGTAAATTGCGTTCCAGGGCCAATGTTTATCCAATACCATAGGACATTGAAGCCAGTGAAATTGCAGGGCATTATGTGATTTAACATCTTATGTCTCGGGGTGACGAGCGCAGTTCAGTGCCATGCAGTGATTTGTAATTCAAAGTTCTGTGTGGTGTTGCTTCTGTTAAAGGGCAGGCGTTACCATCAGGCGAGCGCCTTGCTCGTCTTGTCATTCAATAAAATAATAAAAAACTTTTTATTAATCAATTTTCTCGCAGCTATTCTCACGTTAGTCTTATACCTTAACTTTTCCACCACCTTCATCCCAAATTCAATCAAAATTTTTGAAGCATTATTTAGAAGCAAAAATATAGCCACAAAACAATTGAAACATTAGTCGCGACCGCTTTAAACTTAAAGTTATGAATCCGAGAGATATAACTGAAGGCGCTAATTACCGCACCGCAAACTACGCCCGTTTACGTTAATAGTTAAAAGTTCTCCGGCTGAGTTTAACCGCCTCATGTTTGGCATCGTCCTGTATTATTCATGCACCAAGAAAGACTTCTTGAGCAACGTGTGTTAGAAGTTAAGTAAATCTTTAGTAGACACGATGAAATTAATTGGCTGTTTCCCTGAAATAGACATATGTACCCAGATCATGTAATAGTTTTTTCTTTATCTGAGCACGGCAAAGTGACTGCACTACACCTGATGGTAAGCGTAGTGCTGTAACCCTCGAAGCGGTGGGCAACACAAACAACGACAAATAATGAGTTTATCGGTGGTCGCTAGGTTTTTGGACTGCACTACGCTTACCATCAGGTGTAGTGCAGTAACTTTGCTAAAAACTTAGATAAAAAAAGTACAAAACTTTACCTCAAGCTGCCATTTCAAGCAGATTTTCAGTTATACGGTGGAAAATGGAAGATTTATTCAATAAATACCTAAATTCAGTAGTTCACATTGAGTGAGGTTTCGAAAATCCCTCGGTGTCTTGTCCCATTTGTCTCCGATATCTCAGAGCTGTATCCGTCAACCAGACAAATCGCTTTTTGATGTGACCCTTCTTGTACACTGATGGCCTACTAGGCCGGTGATTATCCGGTTGAAAATGGTAAAAATAGAAACAAATTTATAGTAGAATCAAACCCATTGTAAAAGGAAGAGAATACAACAAAATTGATAGGAAAAATAAATTAACGGCGATCTGAGATCGGGAAGTGGGAAGGGGGGGGCTTTTAAGGGTAAAAAACGGTTTATCTCGATTTCCGGAAAAACTACAAGTCCTATGGAAAAAAGTTAAATCGCAAAGTTGTAGGTAATAAAAAGATCTACAACTTTTGTATACACACTCTCTTCACATAACCCCAAAATATATGTGAAAAATTCAAATAACCAAGTTTTTTGTTTTTATTTTTATCTATTATAATAAATCATTTTTTTTCACGAAATTTGGTGAAAACTTACCATTTTGTATCCCAAATACACTGTAATTTTTTTGATTTAAAATATTTATTTTCGCACCTTATTTTGACTTAATATCGAAAAAGCAGCCTAATTTTCAAACGAAAATTCTCACGTCAAAATATGAGCTTTTTTAAAAAATTCTGTTGGTTTCTTGTTCATTGAATTCTCTACTTTCTGATGGTGTAAAAAAATATATACATTACTATGGTAAATGTGCTCAGAAAATGTAAAGTTATAAGTTAATATTTAATAAGACATATCGACAATATTTTGAGAAAGTTGTAGAATCTTCTTTAAATTATATGCGTAGATGCCTCTTTATTGTTATTTTAATATAACTTATATACCTGAGTGATCTACGGAAAATTTTAGCCCATCATAAAGAAGTGGGGAAGGGGCTAGGTGGGTCTGGGCCTTACTACCTGTTATTTAATAGTTCGTTTCTTTGCATTTTCTGAGCACATTTACCATAGTAATGTATATATTTTTTTACACCATCAGAAAGTAGGGAATTCAATGAACAAGAAACCAACAGACTTTTTTAAAAAAGCTCATATTTTGACGTGAGAATTTTCGTTTGAAAATTAGGCTGCTTTTTCGATATTAAGTCAAAATAAGGTGCAAAAATAAATATTTTAAATCAAAAAAATTACAGTGTATTTGGGATACAAAAAGGTAAGTTTTCACCAAATTTCGTGAAAAAAAATGATTTATTATAATAGATAAAAATAAAAACAAAAAACTTGGTTATTTGAATTTTTCACATATATTTTGGGGTTATGTGAAGAGAGTGTGTATACAAAAGTTGTAGATCTTTTTATTACCTACAACTTTGCGATTTAACTTTTTTCCATAGGACTTGTAGTTTTTCCGGAAATCGAGATAAACCGTTTTTTACCCTTAAAAGCCCCCCCCTTCCCACTTCCCGACCTCAAATCGCCGTTAATTTATTTTTCCTATCAATTTTGTTGTATTCTCTTCCTTTTACAATGGGTTTGATTCTACTATAATTTATTTATGTTTCAAATTGGAAAATCACCAGTCTATACTTACTACATTTAACTTTGAAATAAAGACAGCTTTAATGTTATTTGCAATTATAAACGGTAAATTAATATTGACGGGAAATATTAATCCGATGGAAATGTTAATTTTTTAAATAAATAAATATTTTATTTATTAATTTATTTAATTTTATTTATTGAACTTTGTACACATGGAATACAGGTGGACTTTAATGCCTTAGGCATCTTTCCTAGTCGACCTTAGGGTGGTGATCATAATTGAGGCAGGTGCATAATAAAATAAATAAAAATGTAAATATACTAAAGAAATAATTAAGTAAATATACATAAAAATTACAAATATAACATATAAATCAACAATATATACACATGTACCTATAGATTTTTCTATGATTCTATAAAAAATATTCAAGATTGACGCCGGATTAATCTTAATTGATGATTCCTTGAACTATATTTATAAAAAGAAACTTAAATGGACCTAGTTACGCAAACAGGAACCAACCCATAGCAAGTTCAAATGGAGATACTGATTCTATTTTACTAAATTCATTAATTCAAATTAATTTATTGATTACCTTTAATGGCAGGCTAGGAACTGTGAGGTCTGTGATTAATTCACAGATCGGGCGATTACAATTCATCTTATTCTATAAAGTGCGATCGTCAATCATAATGTTATGGCGATAGATTCGCCTCCTAACATGTGATGAAAATAAGTTCTGCAGAATGGGTGCATTTTGCACCTCTGCCTACCTCTGCAGGGGCGAAGGCGTAAACTTATGAATGGTAATATAAATAACGCTCGACACATGCAGTTGCTTGTAAACCATCCGATATTTACCCGAACTCTAAAAGCTCGTTTGTTGAGAAGAGAGCTTATTTTAACATGCACAAAGTGCAACGTGACAGCTTTGAACTAAAGAAACAAACGAAGCTTAGCTTTTCAAAATAGTCAGTTCAGAATTTGTAGCGAAATAGCTTAGCTTACGTGACTTAGCCAAGCGAAAATGAGACCGGATATTTGGGTAAAAGATTATTATTTATTAACCCAACACTCGAGACCAGCAGGAAACGTAAAAAAAGTTACACAAAAAGGGTAGTTTGGTACATAGAAGTTAGTAATAATGATCTATGTATCAATAAATACAGAATTTATTTGAAGATATACGATACAATACAATACAGAGCTCTAATATAACCAATAATCACTTAAAATAATTTAAGATAGGACTAAAATATTTCGGGAATATCGGACCATCGTCTTAATGTAAATAAGGATGGTGCAAGTCACCTTTGAGGGCGAAATATATCATAAAATATACATCACAAAATATGTCAAATATATAAACCCATTTCCATATGATTAGTTCCCTTCTTATCGGTACATTTTGATATTCGCACTGCATTTAACAGCACTGAGCGAATTAATTTAATATGTCAGTTGAAACATAACTCGTTGGTGCAGAATTTACATTGTTTCATACCAAAAGGGTTAAGTAACCTTTGAAATAAGATTAAACTGCAATCGCGTGCAGATTAAAGCTACATGGAATGTCAAATGTTAATTAACCGACTTTAATAAAAAAGGTGATCAATTTGACTTCAATTTGTGTATCATTTAATTTATGTTAGTTTTATCTAATACCAGAGTTCGAGGAAAAATGAGAAATTGTTCAAACAACAAATGCACCGCGATTGGAGTTGCAAACCTTTTTCATAAGTTTTAGTTATTTTTTTTAATGGAAGAGAAATATAAATGAACTTATAATGATGAAATATGCCTGTATAAATGATTCTTTATACACGGAAGAGGGTGAGCAAATTGAGGGGCCTGCGACAGAACAGGCGGATGACCGATGCAAACACATGGATGTACCCCTTTTTTGTCGCGGGGAAAAGAAAATATGCTATACTAGACATAAAGAAACATATAGCATAGCATAGGCCGGCAAACGAGCAAGTGGGTCACTTGATGGTAAGTGATCTCCACCGCCCATGTACGCCCACCACCAGAAGAATCATGGGCGCGTTGCCGACCATAAAGGAAAGGGATAATTAGGAAGGAAAAATGTCTACGCGTGGCTCTACCACTCAGCTACAAAAAAAAAGAAACATGTGATATAAAGGCTCATTTGTCCGTCTGTCCGTATATCTCGGGTCAGGGCGGTCCGGTCTTGTCCTTGAGACTATTCATTGTCAGAGGAATAAAGAATTGTCTCGGTCTGTTTGGAACAATTTATAAATGTCTAAAATGGTAATACTCAGTTCTGCTTGTGCTAAATTATGGTTGTTCCTTCCCTAACTTTGTTTATGTTTTTTTATATCACTGACCAGCAAACTTATAAGTGGATCACCTGATGGTAAATGATCTCCACCGCCTATGAACCTACAATACTAGAACAATCATAAGCGCTTTGCCGACCGTAAAGGGAAGGGATAATTAAGGGATTGGGAAAGAGGGGGGGGATTTGAGTCTCCAGATATCTCACCGTACGAAATATTGATGTATTTCGTACGGTGAGATATTCCGGCCCATTCATGCTGTAGACAAAACTGTCAACAGCGTGGCTCTACCACTCAAAAATGCCATTATAAACTGTAGAATATAAAATTAGTTAGATTTTTGCACCTGCCCTTATCCTATTCGCGGGGGGGGGTAGGCGCATCATGCTGTAGTTTTTACGACCGACCATTTGCCACAACCCTTCTGAGAAGAAAACTCTCAGACCCGAAACAAATATTTCTGTATCACACACAAGAATTTGTCTCAGTGCCGGAATCGATCCTAGGGCCTCTCGCTTCACAGCCGGCTGTTATTAACTTAGTTAAACTAAAATGTAATAAACTGACTTAAGAAATGCCTTTTAAAGTGACAAATAACATTGATTTTTTTACACCAAAACTATTTCCGGAGTCATTGCATGTCAACAGAAATTCTATCGACTCCAAAACTCATAAAAGTATAGAACACTTTTTTGGCATCGGTCCCACAAACAAATTATCACGACTGTATCCCTGAAGGTGATTGTCTGACCCGCGCTTTGAACCCAGAACCTTGCGTTTTCTCAGCCTACGTAGACTGCTGCTAAGCCAATAAACTAACAATATAGCGAACAATGTAAACTGCAAAATGCGACGATATTACTCAAATTGAATTGAAACTACTATCGTAACAAATCGATCTCCGGAAAGCTGTTCAAGCCGGTGGTTATCCGGATGAGTCCAATAAATCACCGGTAGTACCGCATCGAGTCTGAGATAGCGTCTATTGTAGACCCATTGTAAAGGTGTATCATTATAATTATTGTCTACCACAGCAGTGGCGAAGGATACATACATCACGATTTCTCCCGGCTTCGAGATAAGCTTAGCAAAAGTTAATGACTTTATTTATTTTTATTATTATTATTTACATGTCATTTTATACGAATTAGTTGTACAATTAGCTTGAGTATTGATTTATTGTAGTATTTATTATATTATTGTTGTAGTAGTATTTATTATATACGAGCCTATTGCCATACCGGGCACAATTCCAGACCTCGGGCTAATACTGAGCGTTTTGTGATAAAAATCCCAATATCACTTTTATCCGACCCGGGGATCGATCCCAAGACCTCAACATATCAGTCGTACCGCGTGTGCAACACAACCGCGTTACTAGTCATATCGGTAAATGACAGTTTTCTGCGATAATCTTGCTCGTGTCAGACAAGAAATCTCCATTAAAATCTGATATACTCGACAAACAGTACGGAATACCTGTAAAATGCACGTTGTATAAGATCGCAGACGATACGACGATCCATCGAGACTCCTTCGTTGGCAATTTGACAGGTAACTCCTTTGAGACTGCTTTGTGAATACGTATACACGTTGTTTTCAAACTATCGCATGAATAAAATGACACTTTGGTTTGATACTATAGAGAATTGGAGGTGTTAAGCTAATAATACGTTGCATTATTAGAAATACTGAAACTTAGACTTTTTAAAATTACTATAAATAAAATATAGTGAGCGGCGTTTTGTATTTTAAAGTGTAACTTCTTTAGCACCGTTGTGATTTGAAAATTCGATGAAACGAAAAAGCGACAGTAAAAAGAGACAAACATATTTATAAATTGGGTTTAGCCTGCGAGAGAATGAGATAGATTACAAGTATACAGTTTTTTCTGCAATCTTCGTCTCCTCTTTGTTTTTTTTTATCCTTTATTGGGAAGGAAAAGGACTGCATAATATACAGCCTCATCATCTTACTTTTGAAGTGAAACTTCTTTAGCACTGCTATGATTTGAAAATTTGATGAAACTAAAAAGCGACAGTAAAAAGAGACAAACATCTTCATTAATAGGATTTAGCCCGCGAGAGAATAAGATTGATTACAAGTATACAGTGTTTTCTGTAATTTTCGTCACGTCTTTGTTTGGGCTTTCGTAGTCGCCCCACTCTTATACTCTTATCTTTACTAGAGTGTGGAGGCGGTTTGGAGGACATTGAGCCAGTGAAATTACTGGGCATTATGAGACTTAAAATCTTATGTCTCAGGTTGACGAGCGCTGTTCAGTGCCATGCAGTGTTTTGTAATTCAACGTTCTGTGTGGTGTTGCTTCTGTTTATGGGCAGGCGTGGCGCTTACTGTCAGACGAGCGCCATGCGCGTCGCGTCTGTCGTGTCTCGCCTGAACGAGCCATTGTGGCGGGTTTTACACCATGTTTAGGGTGGATGCTATACAGTCGGGTACAAAATGATCAGCAAGTCTTCCACCTTCCTTTCGAGGGTATGTGAAGCCTACCAACCCGTATTAGGCCGATGTGGTGAATTAAATGATTTAACTCTTTCGCGATTTGTATACATACATACATAGACTCACACCTGTTTCCCATAGGAGTAGGCAGAGACTGGACTTCCACCTGCTACGATCCTTACACACCTCTTTGGCCTCTTTCACTCTCATTATATTCTTCATGCATGCACTTCGGTGTAAGATACTTCTGACCTGGCCTTTCTCGAGAATATCTCCGACTTGATCTAAAAAACAAATTAATAATTATTATTTATAATTGGTATACATACTATAATATTTATTTAAATGGTCTTAATAACGTATTTGAAGGTTGTCTGACTCGTGACCACGGCCGATGTAACTCGGTCGAAACGTCGATAAAAAAATTAATAATAAGTCTTTATACCTTCAAATACTATGCGATTAAAACCCGTTTAATAAATATTATAGTGGTGAACTAAAGCCTAAACTTTCAGAGTGGTAGAGCCTCGCTGTAGATAGTTTTGTCTACAGCATAAATCGGCCGGCTCGATCGGTTCGTTACCACTGTCTCACGTCAAACTGAGGGAAAGCAGCGGCTTGCTGCTGCGTTTCGTACGGTGAGTGAGATAGCCGGAAGCCCAAATCCCCTCCCCTTCCCAATCCCTAATTATCCCTTTCCTTTAAGGTCGGCAACGCGCCTATGATTCTTCTAGTATTGTGACGTACATGGGCGGTGGAGATCACTTACCATCAGGTGACCCATTTGATCGTCTGCCGGTCTAAGCTATAAAAAAACCTAAAACCTTATTGGTTAGTTTTTGCTGTCCATATGTAATTTTGTATTAGGTCCCACGGTAACGGACTATCTGAATACAATATATTCTAAGTTTTATGCTAGATCATATACTTAGTACCAGGGCGACCGAGCTCTGCTCGGGTGAAAAAAAAAAAAAAGTGCGTTCGGGACACTCGACAGAAGTGAAACCTTAAACTAATGTGGGTTAAAGTGAGAGCGGAAGGAGCCTGCCTACTGCTACCGTATGCGTGAGAGAAAGGGAAGCCAGACAGAGTGGCGCCTTAACGCGTTACGTTACGAAGTCGTGTCAAAGTCGAGTCAAACGCGTATCAAAGTCGTGTCAAATTCCTGTCAAAGTCGTGTTAAAGTGCGGTCCAAGCCGACTGGTCACTGTGTGACTCCACCTGGTACTTAGAAATTATCAATGTTCCAGGGAGGTCGGCTAACGCTGGCTGGTCAATGGACCGCTCGCGTTACGGAACGTTGCGGTTCACCCTCCCATAAGAAGTTATCACTTCAAAAAAAAAAAATGACATTTTCTAAAAATGATTCCTAGCTAGATCGATTTATCGCCCCCGAAACCCCCTAAATACTAAATTTCATGAAAATTGTTGGAGCCGATTCCGAGATTCCAATTATATATATACAAGAATTGCTCATTTAAAGATATTTAAAGATATAAGATGCATATCTTAGGAACACTCTACCTGAATACAATATATTGTAAGTTTTATGCTAGATCATATACTTATGTGCCAAATTTCATCCCAGTTCATTCAGCCGGTAAATTATGATAGACCAGAAGCGATAAAAGTATTTCGAAATCAAAAAGCTTTCATTCAAACTGTTATCCCCTATTTGGGTCCTTTAGGGGTTGACATTTAAAGAAAAAAATACCCTTTGTTTAACCCCGGGTCATCAACTATATTTGTGCCAAAATTCATTGAAATCGGTACAGCGGTTTAGATTTTTCATACAAACTTTCATCCCCTTTTTAAACCCTTCAGGGGTTGGGTTGAGTAGCCTGTAGCATGTCCTATTCTGATCTATTAGCTGTAAAGTTTTATTAACACGTTCACTGCGGCTGCGCTGGATTAAAACTTACTTCCAGTGCTGTACAAGTCACATACTTCCCGTATCAAGAATGCCTGATATGCGATACGACGTCTATTTTCCCGTACGTAGTCCTGGCTTCAACCCTCCACAGAGACATGGAAAGGCCATTTTTGCTTGTTCGAATACTTGAAAAAATCACCCCCGCACGGAGTGGAAAACTAGGATTCTAGCTGCCGCATAGAGCAGAACTCAATTACAACCAAATACTTCCCGTAACGCAGTGAACGTGTTAAAATCCATTCAGTAGTTATTACGTGAAAGAGTAACAAACATATATCCATCCATCCATCCATCCATACTTACAAACTTTCGCGTTTATAATATTAGTAGGATTTAAGGGAGCAAGTTCGCGAGTGCTGTAGTTATTTCAGATCGTTACGGGTTGATGGATGCTGACATGTTTAAAGCTTTGCACAGGTGGGACACAAAATGCATTTTATAGACTGGGCTTGCCGTGGCGTGAGCTCTGGAAATATTTTCTCCTCGAAATTAATACATTAATATCTCTTAAATGTACCATCAAGATATTTAAGATGTCTGGCGGCCCAAACCCGCCTCCCTTTTCCCATATTATGGATGTTCAGGGACGGTGGAGATCACTTACCATCAGGTTAACCACTTGCTGGTTTGTCGGTCTACAATAAAACAAATTAAATTTTCTAAAAGTAAAACAATAAAGTGGTAAAGCCTCACTGTAATCGGTTTTATTTAATAAATAAATGGAGTGGTACGTAATTTGTCTACAGTTTCATGCTGACCTTTTTAGTAGAGCGTTCAATTTCCTACAAAAAAGTATATAATGTTTTGCTGTACGGTCAATTAATGAGTGAGATATGATATTTTTTCTACTTCACTGAGGAATAAATCGAAAACTGTACATAATGCGGACGGAGGGCCTTCTTATTGAAATCAAGAGCTTATTTTTGGTGAGAATTTTCTAGAGGTGTCTAGCAACTAATTTTTCAGTGTCGCTTGTACAAAAAAAATTTTTTTGACCCAGCCTTGTAGTCAGTTTTATTTATGAAATAAATGAATCAACTTGTGCAGTTGATCACGGTATCCAAAAAAAAAACATGAACGGCAGCTTATCGGTGCTTTTCATACACCCACGAATCCTATGGTATTTGCGATGTTTATGAGACACATATCCGCATACTCGCTTGCCGGACTTCATTACATAGTATAACTGAAGCCGTTTCCGCTGTCTATTCGCTTAGATCATCTAAACTATTCAACGGATCTTAAATATAGTTTTCAGCAATAACTGAATAAAAAAAATTTAAAAAAATACATACAGTGATTCATGAGGAGGGTTCATATGTATATCACGCTATGACCCATGGGAGCAGGGCAGTAAAATGCAGATAAAACCGCGAAGGGCAGCTAGTATACTATAAAATTCCCGCTAAATCATAACACCAATTGATTTGGACTCTTGCAAACGCTACATGAGAATAAATACTTTACTTTAAACATTTTATACTCCACCAGTAGCTGAGAGCAGCAGAGCAGCAGCAGTAGCCATCTTGAGACAAAAGTTCTCAAACTATAATGCAACCAAGTTTATTGGCTTCTTAAGTGATCCATTTAAAATTGATAGCGCCCATTAAACACACTGTTCACTGGCTCATTCATGTCAACTCTATTTTACATAATTTTATTTCCAGTAAAATAGATGTTTATAGTTTCGAAATGTCTTAATGGCGTACCTTGAGTGAAAATATTTTAAAGAAACCTTTTCCGTTGTCAAAAATACGACTTAAATTCAATTCAAATTCAACCGCCGAGCCGCGCCGACTGTGAAGCGAGAGGCTGCGGGTTCAAGTCCCGCACCGAAACATATATCATATCACATAATCGCACATATTTGTTTTGGGCCTGGGTGTTTTCACCCCAGGTAAAAGTGATAACAAAGAAAAAGTAAACAACAAACAAAAATATTATAATTTTCAGTCTTTTACTTCTTGAGGAAACGTTGTCATAATGTCAATATTCTCCGTTATAAAGTATGAAATAATTCAGATAAAACAAACATTTCCAATGTTGATAACAGAATTTATATTCACCCGAATGTCTAAATGGTCGGTTTTTACGGCAGTAACTCGATGGAGGCGTGTCGGTTCGCCGCGCCGGCCGATTTATTGGGCCCATTCTGAGACGTATCTTCCGGTAAAATGAGCTAAGGTCAAAACGCTTTAGGGCTCTCTGTCAGAAATATTCTGGTTTTATAGGTTTTGTAGACTAGCATTTCGTTTTCATAGTTGATAGAAGTTACTAGCATTTGCTCATGGCTCCGCCTGCGTAAATTCTGCACCGTCATACTTCTATACAACCGTTCATCTCTTATTTTATACTGTTAGGGGAGAAATTTCCAAAAATCCTTCCTTACTTGATGTCTACAACATAAAAGGCATCAACTGCCAAAATTTAAGTTTGTAGAGCCAAAGTTCTGCGTTAATAAATCAGTCAGTAAACATATATGTAATAAGTATTACCCGCAACTCCATACTCCATGCATGCGGCATGCGGGAGCCGTTTTCATATTTAGATATAAGATTTGAAATATGTAGATTTAGTTAATATATATTCTGCTTCTATCACGTTTTTGTGAATTATTGAAGTTCCTAACTTCGATTCAAATGTCGAGCGAGATCCTTTTCTGTCTTTAATACGAAATAAGTACATGATTTGCTGGACCTTTGTTCAGTTACCAAGAATATTATCTCATTCCCTATTTTATAAGATAAATATAATTAATTCAATGCAGTTTACAAGGTGGTAGGTCCCTCGTATGCGAGAGGTCGTCTGGGTTGGTACCACCGCTTTGTCTATTTTTGCCGCCAAACAACACTGTGTAAGCACTCTTGTGTTTCGGTTGGAAGGACATTGAAGCCAGTGAAATTACTGGGTATTATCAGACTTAACATCTTATGTCTCGGGGTGGCGAGCGCAGTTCAGAGCCATGCAGTGCTTTCTAATTCAAAATTATGTGTGGTGTTGCTTCTGTTTATGGGCAAGCGTGACGCTTACCATCAGGCAAGCGCATTGTTCGTCTCGTCATTCAATAAAATAAAACATGGCCTCTCACATATGAGGATTCTACCATCAAATATGCAACCAAGTGTATCGCAGTTGACATACTGCACGTACAATTAAATTTCAATTATTCATAGTTGCCGAGGCGTCACTGAGATTAACTGTGTAACACAGTTGTTGATTAATAACGCACCTTAGTTTTAACATGTTTTATACGAGACATACGGCATGTAATCCTACGTCACTTGGATCTACTTACGCAAACAGGAACCAACCCACAGCAAGTTCAAATGGAGATACTTGATTTACTTTTACTTAATTTGATTCGTTCGATTTGTCATGTCACAAGCCCCGCACAAGAACCGGATATACACTGGCTAATCCTGGAACGCGATCCACAGAAGGTGTGTGGGTCATTAAAGCAGGTTTACTAGGTTGCCGGACGCTATCCGGACGGATATGAATATCCGACCACCAGCAAATAGTGGATATTTCAGTTTCTCTAATAGAGTTTTATAAGACTGTACCGTCATCCAAACATGAAAACATTACTGCCATTATAAAGTCTATTTTACAACCTATTTGATTCTATTTCGTTGACGTGCGCCATTTTCGCTCAGTTCATATTTCACCAAGGCTGCAGCTTTTAGCAATTTGGCGTTAACCGATACGGAGTCAATATTTCTAAAATAGAGCTGCCACTCGCAGCTACCCCGTGTTTGTGTACAGAAATCAGAATGGCTACTGAATATAGCTCAGCGGAGATTGGTACGGACTCGGATTGGTCGAGACGAAAGTCGCAGGTTCGAAACCAGCCCCAAGAGCATACACCTCTGACCTTTCTAAGTCACGTGTATATTAATTGTTAATTATCGCTTGCTTTAACGGTGAAGGAAACATCGTGAGGAAACCTGCATACCTGAGAACTCGATAAGATTTTTCGAAGGAATGTGAAGTCTACCAACCCGCATAAGGCCAACGTGGTGGACTAAGGCCGAACCCCTCTTATTCAGAAGAGGAGGCCCGTGCCCAGCAGTGGGACATGTATTATACAGGCCTAGTAAAAAAAAACTGAAGTTTAACTTGCATCAATCGTATCGTTGTTAGTATACCCATCCAAAACTATAGATTTTACTTTGTTCTATTCATCACATTCCTTCTAAGTTTGGATATTCCATCTGATACATTGAGGAACTTAGATAGCTCTGTTAGCAACACATAAGACATGAAAGTGTGATGATTCAACAGTCATGTAGTCATTTATGCCACTGAAATAAAATTTTGCACATAGATAATTATTATTCAATCAATTCAATCATAAATCATGAGAGCAATCAAATATATATCATTCACAAAGAAAATCACTATCATATACATATAGCATATTATTATTCAATACTGGTACTAGAGACAAGCGTTCAAACGCAGCGCTATTTGCTCTGCGCTCGGTACTGCTACCCCAAACTCATCTGTTGCAAGATACTATTCAATATCCATTAGTCTTATCGCAATTTCATCTATTTGTAAAGGATTTTGTAGATTATGATGATTAATCTTGTCTGGAATAGTGGAATTAGTGGTAAATTGTTTTTACTTTTGATTAATAATAATAAATATTAATTGTGATATCAGTCCTAAATCGTCCCACTGCTGAGTACGCGCCGCCTCTACTGAATGAGAAGGATTAGACCTTAGTCTACCATGATCAAATCTAATGCTTGTGACATACTTTCCAAAAATTTTATGGAGAACTTCAGGTTTCCTCGCGTTGTTTCCTTCGTCTTTCTTCACAGCTAAAACAGGGAGAAAATTAACAGTGAATGCCAACGTAACTTAGAAAATTCAGAAGTGTATTTTCTGAACCTGCAACTTCCGTCTCGGCAGTCTGTAACACTCTGTCAAGGTGGCGTCGAGGTGTTGCATTTGTTTATGGGCAGGCGTGGCGCTTACAATCAGGCGAGCGTCTTGCTCGTCTTGTCATTCAATAAAATAAAAATAAAAAGATTTGAAACAAATATTTGTGGAGTACACATAATTTTATCTCGCTGCAGGGATCGGAGCGACAGCCTCGTAAAATCAATAAAATCTTTATTCACCATGTAGGCTAAGAAAGCGCTTATGACAGGTCAAACACAGAACATATTTTGTCATTAATAAGATTAACTTAAAACTTCGGAATAACCGCCGCGCTATAGGCTGGCAGGAAAAGGCACACTAACACCAGGCATATTTGGTTTCTCGCCTGTGCTACACCACAGAGACTGCTGATAATTAATTAGACGTTTGTTTCCAGCTGCAGCTACGATTTTCTGGAGATCATCGAACTGAGCGTGGAGAACAACACCGAACACGTCGCGCAGGAGTGGCTCGCCGAACACCACGATATCTTCAGCTCGGATAATGAGGTATGCTGCATGATTATTAAAGGTGTTTTATTATAATGACGAGCAGATCGCACCCCTGATAGTAGGTGTCACGCCTGCCCATAAAGAGAAGCAACATAACCCAAAACTTTGAAATAAAACTAATTTAAACGGATTTTATCGCGGTTTTTTATTTTAATTATGATCCCGACGTTTCGAAGACTTTTCAGCCTTCGTGGTCACGGGGAGGACTGAGGTGTAGGTTGTCCAAAAATGTTAATGTTACAGTATCTACCTTCAATTTACAATTATAAAAATCTTTATGGTTTGGTCCGATCTACGCAGAAGGAGCTCACAGTGTCTTGAGGTCTGGCAATTGGTCTTTTGGGTTCCGATTTAATTAAATGTATAACCGGATCCCAGGCTTGTGCTAGCTTCCAACCATCTTCTCTATTGAAATTTGGATGTTTTTTAATTTCAATAGCCTCACGAATCATCCTAGGTAGGAATCGGTGTTCTTTAGCAAGGATTTGTGGTTTGTCGAATCTAAGATAATGATTGGAGCCTTCCTCAGAATGTTCAGCAACTGCAGACTTCGTAGAGCGTCGGTGTTTAACATCAGCTATGTGTTCTTTTACGCGGGTCCCTATGTTTCTTTTGGTTTGACCGATATAGGAGAGGCCACAGTCACAGTCGATTTTGTATACTCCCTGTTCCTGTAGAGGTATATGGCACTTGACAGGTGGTAAAAATTGACTAATCTTCTTGGGCGGCTTGAAGTAAGTTTTAATTGAAGCACGCTTCAGTATGTAGCCAATCTTGTCTGTGACTCCTCTTACAAAAGGTAACACAACAGGTACACGTTCAACTGTGGCTGGTTTCACTCGGTTTCTGTGACGACGGCGTGGAATTTGGAGCTTGTTGTCTCGCAGTACTTGCTTGACATGTTGCAGCTCGGCAGCCAGATGTTCCTCGTCACAGATTCCTTGTGCTCTCTGAAACAAAGATTTACCCACGGTAGCTAACTGTTTTGGATGGTGGTGAGATTCACCATTCAGGTATTTATCTGTATGGGTCATTTTCCTGTATACAGTATGGCCTAAAGACTGATCAGGATTACGAATAACTAAAACATCTAAGAAAGGAAGAGATTTATTTTGTTCTAACTCCACAGTGAATTGTATTTTATTGTTGATGGAGTTAAGATGATCTAAAAATGCAGATACTTTGTCAGATGGTAAAATTGTGAATGTATCATCTACGTACCGTTTGTAAAACCTGGGAGTAACGGGGGCTGTGCTTAGGGCTGTCTCCTCAAAGTCCTCCATGAAAATGTCGGCGACTACTGGAGACACAGGTGAGCCCATAGCTACTCCATCCACTTGTACATAAAATTGATTCATCCACAACATATAGCCAGATGTGAGGCAATGTTTGAGTAATTCTGCATATTCTATGGGCATGTTATTATCTGCTAACTTCTTAGATACAATTTCGATGCAGTCTTGTACGGGTAAGCTTGTGAATAGAGACTGGACATCAAAACTAACCATGGTTTCATTGTCAGCTAATTGTAAGTGTTTAATATCACTGACAAATTGGTATGAATCCTTCACAGATGCTCTAGTGTTTCCTCTTAGTGGTGAAAGCACTTTTGCTACGTGCTGAGCCAGTCTGTAGGTTGGTGTGTCGACCTGACTCACGATGGGACGTAGTGGAGCATTTGGCTTGTGTATTTTTGGTAACCCATACAGTTTAGGAGCTTTTGCACACGAAGGGACAAGTAAGTTTACGTCAAGATTTAATGTGTCGGAGTAACAGTTTATTAAAGAGCTAGTCGCCTTTAAAACTTTATTAGTTGGGTCTGTTTTAACCTTCTGGTATGTATTTCCATCCGACAGAAGTTGTTCTATTTTATTATTATAATCTGACGTATCCATTACTACTGTCGCATTACCTTTATCGGCACGGAGAATAATTATGTCCTTCATTGATCGCAAGTTCTTTAAAGCGATATATTGTTGTTTAGGAAGATTTGGTTTCGGCGCTGTCTTTTGACGTAATATAGACGAAATGTCTTGACGTATCGCCTCCGAATCCTCCTTTTTCAAATTATTTTTGAAGAGACTATTCTCAACGTTACAGATAATAAATCTAATCAAAGCAAGTGCTTAAACTTATAGGAGTATTTAATTCGCTTAAAATGTATAGTAAAAAAAACCAACAGTCACACTCATAGTCCTGACCCCACCCTAGGCTAACCTGCATCGTGGGTATCAATACTAACTAACTATGAAGTACTTGCGGTCCCACAATACCCAGACGCGAAACATATTGGTGAATCAAACAAACATTTGCCTTAGTGCGATAATCGATCCCACGACCTCTCGTCTTGTGCGCCACGGAGGCCGTCAAATATTTTAAATTTGAAATCCAAATCTTGTCAAAAACAATCAAAAATACGTACAATGCGCAAACCGTAAATATTGTTAATCAAGTAACGAAGAAAACTACAAGATTACCAACAATAATATTCATCATCAAGCTACCATCAATATAATCCTATTGGAGATGGCCATAGTAATATTTCTCTAAGCTACATTCAATACAAAGCAAAAGACGGATCGTGTTATTAATCATGACATTCGCTAAGAACGTTCACAAGATGAATGGTCTGCAATTTATTTTGCAAACCGTGCCCCACTGTTATTTTAGCTGACGAATATTTCATTGTTATTACTTGGTACATCTTGTGGGTATGACATTAGAGACCAAAATCATGTTTTAATGATTCTCTCAAATCTGTATTCTATATTATTCTACAAATTTTGACACCATATAGTGATATAACAGGTCCTAAAGTAAACATGAATTCAATCAGAAGATGACTCAGCGTCGCAATTTACATTATTATGCTGTCCCTACAATTCCTTATTTATCACTCTAACTCTGCCACAATCTAATCTCATTGAATGCTCTGCATTTATTAATAAAATATGTTATTTCTAAATAGCTGAAACAGATTTTGTTCGAACATAGCTTAGGATTATCTTTATTGAACTATATTTCAATAAAAAAAACCCGCTTTCAAATCGGCCTATTCGTTTAGGCGCTATTATACTACAGGCAGATACATAGACGGATAAGCAGACAGGTAGATATTGAGGCCAATATTAATACGACCTTCTCTTTTTACTGTGTCGAAAATTTATTTATTTATATATTAATGTCCACCAACGGTTGTCTACACTAATTTAACACAGAATATACAAAGAAAACTTATCTAGACATCTAAGTGCAACATCCATTTACTGGCAAACACCACATGCACAAAATAAATGGAACGGCTAACAGATATAATTACAGTAAAAAGAAAAAAACTTAATACTAACTTATAGCATGGATAAATGATATTACAAACCCGGCTGGTGGGAGGATATTTGTATCCGACCGGATAGCGACCACCGTACACTAAAACCTGCCATAGTGGCCCACCTTGTGTGGGTCGCGTTCCAGGGTCAGCCAGTGTATATCCGGTTCTCCCCAGGGGGCTTGCCCCCTGATCCTAACCCTTTACCCATCCCTTTGTCCTTCCCCTCCCCCTTGGCCCTTTGGCAGGCCGGCATGATTTTGCCGACCTACGATGGATACATTGTTTATCGTTGGTTGACACTATTCTTGGATTGCGCTACACTTACCATCAGGTGTAGCGTAGTCACTTTGCCAAGCCAGGATAAAAAAAAACCTTACAAAATCCGTCAGCATCCAAGCTCTGGCTTGGATACACCGAATCTTCCCATTATTTAGTCTCTAAATTAAACTTATGTATCAGGTATGGGAAGAAACAGAGAGCCTGCTCCCGGAATCAGACACCATCAGCGCAGGCTGGTCCAGGGAGACGCACGCCAGTCACGCGCGGCGTCTGTGCGGCGACTGGAGCGGCAAGCTGAAGCTGCTGCGCTACCAGTCCCGAGGGAATGCCATACGGCTGCGGTTCAGGGCGGACCACTCCAGGCACTTCGCCGGGTACCGGGCCAAGGTCACTGTAGCTGATGGTAAGTGAAGATTACAAGGTGAAGATACTGAGCTGTCAGTTCTGGGAACTTCTTTTGGCTTCACTTCATGACTGATCATCCCAGGCACTTCGCCGAGTACCCGGCCAAGGTCACTGTGGCTAATGGTAGGTGAATATATGCAGGTTAAATATATTAGTAGCATGGAAACATCATTTGGCTGCGGATCATAGCGGACCCCTTCAAACGCTTTACCAAAGTCACTGCAGCTGATGGTAAGTCAAAACATGATAACTGAATGTTCTGAGCTATAAATCTTGGGGATCGCCCTCTGGCTTCGGTTCGTGGCTGACCACTCCAGGATCTTAGCTGTATAGCCTAGATAACTGTAACTGACGATAAACGAGAATTGTCTTAACAACTTAAACAAAGTTTGAACTCTGCACCTCGCACAACTATGTCACGAACTTGTTCCACACTGAACGGTAAACAAACTGCCAATAACAAGCGTCGACAATAGACAGTGTTTTCTATTTCGCGTATCTTTCTGGTTGGTCGCGTTTGCTGGACACGGAAGAGGAATTCTCTCCTCGTTTACAAAGTTTGACAATATACGGAACATGTTGAGTGTATTTTTTTTTTATCCTGGATCGGCAAAGTGACTACGCTACATCTGATGGTAAATGTAGCGCAATCCAAGAATAGTGTCGACCAACGATAAACAATGTGTCCATCGTAGGTCGGCAAGATCATGCCGGCCTGCCAAAGGGCCAAGGGGGAGGGGATGGGAAAAGGGTTAGGAACAGGGGGCAAGCCCCCTGGGGAGAACCGGATATACACTGGCTGACCCTGGAACGCGACCCACACAAGGTGGGCCACTATGGCAGGTTTTAGCATCAGTGTATGGTGGTCGCTATCCGGTCGGATACAAGTATCCTCCCACCAGCAGTATTTCAACCAAACGGTAATTAAAACAGTTTAGAATCTTTTTTTTCTACCTTCCCTAGTCTTGCAGTGGGGTCGGCGCAATATGTTTTTAATATATGTTAAAATATTTGGCTTGTGGTTTTACGACCGGCCGCCTGCCTGACGTTAACCCCTCTGGGGAAAAAACACCCAGATCCGAAACAAATATTTGTGGATCACACATTTGTCACGGTGCGGGGATCGAACCCGCGGCTCTCGCTTCACAGTCGGTTACTCGCCCACTGCGCCACGTCCAAAAATTAACAATATTATATAACTGAAATGTAAAAAGGGCTTATTTTATTTTAACAGTCGCTCGGCTTTCGAAACGTATAGTTGCACATTCACAGAGAAATTACACACATTCACACAAAGAAACTTATATATAGAAATCAATATCAACTAATGTATACATAGCATACATAGCATTATCTAAATACACTCGGCAATTACACTAAAACTACTTATTTATCTATTACTAGCTTTTGCTCGCGGCTCCGCCCACGTGATCAAACAAACAAACAAACAATCAAACTCTACAGCTTTATAATAATAGTATAGATTTGGGTAGCTTAGCAACGGAAGCCTTCAAATAATATTATTTGGGTAGCTTAGCAACGGAAGCCTTCAAATATGAATAATTTTCCCCGTTTTTGCAACATTTTTCACTGATGCTTCACTTCTAATGGTCGCAGCGTAATGTTATATATCCTAAAGCGTTCCTCGATAAATGGACTATCCAACACAAAATTTTTCAATTCGAACCAGTAGTTCCTGAGATTAGCGCGTTCAAACAAACAAACAAACAAACAAACAAACAATCAAACTCTACAGCTTTATTATTAGTATAGATTATTCCATATTTTTACTATCGAAAAGTCCAGAATTGTTATATATTTGGGGGAATGGCTCGATATGGACCATGGGCATTTACCTTATTTTGTACATATAATTTAACAACACAGTGTTATGCTAATCCCGCCCAAGTCATTCCAAAAACATCCATAATAAATTAAATTTGAACGTTGCCTTTACCCGTTCCCAAATCCCACATGAATCTTTAACAACACAAATATTATAGTTG
Organism: Amorpha juglandis; assembly: GCA_949126905.1. NCBI lineage: Eukaryota > Metazoa > Arthropoda > Insecta > Lepidoptera > Sphingidae > Amorpha > Amorpha juglandis. Next base: position 15,427,418 of record OX421376.1, read on the forward strand.
CGTACATTTCACATAACGAGGATAATAAAGCATAGTGCTGAAACTAGTGCACGTATTGTTAGCAAAACACTACTAGACTTCATTAGAAGTTACTTTGCCGTAGTTTTAATTAGCACCCACAGCAAACTTTCGTGTTCCAGTTGTTTTTCGCGTCCACGGATAGTTTTTCTACAACCACGGACTTCTGACAACAATCTGGTTTTTATCGCCATTTTTGAAGTTATACTTCTTTAGGCGCGTTAAGAAAAAATGATGAGAGTGAAATTTTAAGATGCGCGCGCACCTGTGACACAAAAAATTAACAGTATGAAGTTAGGCGCGTTAAGAAAAAATGATGAGAGCAGTATGAAGTTAGGCGCGTTATGAAAAAATGATGAGAGTGAAATAAAAAAATAAATAAATAAATATAAATAAATAAATATAAATATATATATATATATATATATATATATATATATATATATATATATATATATATATATAATTATATATAGATGCGGTTTTTATTTTATAATTTGGAACATGGTGCCGTAAAAAAAGTACCAGGTTCGCATAAACGCGAAGAGAGTAGAATGTCCATTTTTCATGGCGAGTAGCCGTAATTAATAAACAAATGACGATTTGGACAAAGAAAAACTCTTTAGGTTTTTTCTTATTCGGAACATGTTGCCGTAAAAAGTACCAGGCTCGCATAAACGCGAAGAGAGTAGAATGTACTTCTATCATGTCGAGTGGATATGTTGATATAAATTAAAATACTTTTATTTAATATAATTAACACTAAATATTATTAAATTATTAATGTTAAATACTTATTATTGGTTATTTAATGATGCCAAAGAAGTATAACTTCTCACGCGCGTACATAAGTACACGCACCCATATTTTTACCATTCTAATGGCATTCAAAAGAAATAATGTAGACAGGTTATAAATGTAGCATTATATATTATTTTTTTGTTTAAGAAGAACAATAAGATAAATAAAAGAATAAACCAAATTTAAATGGGTGCTAACTGCTAAATTAGTTCATTGGTTCTTGGTATTGATAGCAGCGATTCAGAATTAGTGAATTTTGTTTTATTTATTTCAAGTAACAATAGACCCATATAAGAATCTCTTTTGAATTCTTTTTGGAGCAGTTTTTTTTTGTTTAAAAATATATATTTTACGAATTTCAGTGAAAAAGTCGTCAAAATTGATGCATGAATAATAATACAATAATAATATGAAAGTTTTTCATTTCGTCTGAGTTAATAATTCACTTACATACCTATTTAAAGTAATTTTATTGATGTTCTACATATTGCAAAGGACATTGTTCGTCGTCCATACATAGTTAGCCTAAGAACCAACAGGGAAGTAAATTTACTTTTTGGGTTTTAGATAATGTATATATTTGATTGAAACTAAATTAAAACTACGGACACTTGAGAATTCCGAAAAATAAATAAAATACTTTCGGATTTTGAGGTTATAATTAGGCCAATAAATACTATCAAATGTTGTTATCTGTTAATCATTTTGACGGAGTTTTGGCGGGAATTCTGAATGTGCGGTTCATGGCCGATTTTAATTATTTATTACAAAAACTAGTTAAATGTTGTGTTTGTTGTATAAAAGTGGTGTGGATTTGTGCAATAAACATTTACGGCGATGAACAGTGTATGGAAATATTGAAATAAGTGAATTAAGTATCGTACTGGAAAGAATGCACACCAAAACTCCAACAAGTCCTTGAAAACTTCCACACCGATATTTCATCGCTCTTGTGAAGACTTGAGAATAAATTACACTTGTCATTGGCGAAATGCATAACAATGCGAAGCCATAAATAAATTAAAAAAATCATTTGACAAGCCGTATTATGGTTCCGCGACATGATATCGGACTGTTTGTGACTAAAAACCATAATCATGGTTAATAAAATAATGGTTTTAAATTACACAGACAAGCGTCAGTATTCTCAACACTTGAGTTTTGAGAATACTGACGTTTGTCTGTGTCAAACTCTTATTAAGAGTGCTGTTACAAAGACTTGGCTGTATGAGCTACAATACCTTTGCCTATTAAAAACCCGAATTTAAACCAAAAATTATAATACCGAGGACTGTGACGGAAGTGAATACTTTTTAAATTGTTTTCGAAATTAAAAAGTGTCCGTTCTATTGAAATAATTATAATGTACATTATAAATAATAATAATAATTATAGTAAATGTTTCATGCATGTTGATTCATAGGCCATTTTCGACAATGTCCTTTATGAGTTCATAAGGTAAGAACAGCCATAACTTTCGACAGGTCGTAGTTTCTTTTTGTCCAATGAAAATTGTTTTGAACGTACGTACAACATGCAGATCCATCCTTTTTTAAAGAATAAATCATCAAAATGCATGGGTCACCTGATGGTAAGTGATCACCATCATGTCTACAGCGTGGCTTTTCCATTTACGAAAATTAAATTTAAAATAGTATAGAAAAGTGATAAACGTCTCACAGAGTTTCCAATTATGTAACAGAATAAGCAAAGCCTGAAAACTAATTATTTATTCAAAAGCGATGAAGCCACGCGCGATAATCAGTTTTCCACAGAAGCCGTGGCCCAAGTAAATCCGGTGTGACGGCAGATTATTTACACTGAACAATATTACGTCGCCCTACCATAATCCTTATTGGATTATTATTATTATTATTATTATTATATTATGTATTTCTTACCATATCTCGGGACTATAGAGCCCCGGATTTTTGGTAGGCGTGCGTGGAGCCAAAGCCAACACGTAGAGGCCCGTTAGACAAATTCAAATCTAATATTGTAATGAGACACAATAATAATATTATTATATTATTATTATTATTAATTATCCTTATACAGGATTTCGTACATAACATTTTTTTTTTTTACTAGACCTGTATTATATACGTCCCACACTGGGCACGGGCCTCCTCTACTGAATGAGAGGGGTTAGGCCTTAGTCCACCACGATGGCCTAATGCGGGTTGGCAGACTTCACATACCTTCAAACAATCTTATCGAATTCTCAGGTATGTAGGTTTTCTCACGATATTTCCCTCACCGTTAAAGCAAGCGATAATTAACAATTATTATACACGTAACTTAGAAAAGTCAGTGGTGTATGTTCTGCGACTTTCGTCTCGACAGTCCATACCACTCCCCGCTGAGCTATCTCTACTTTATTTTACTACATAACAATTAATTTTAGTTATATACATACGCACTCAATAAAGGCCGAAGGGGTAGGCACAGGTAGCCCTGTAATAACTGTACATAATTTTAAAACTGAAGGTAGTCAATGTAACATTCACTTCACAACCTACACCTCAGTCCACCCTGTGAGAACTAAGGCTGAAAGCTTTCGAAACGCCGGGATCAAAATTAAAATAAAAAACCGCGATAAAATCCGTTTAATTAAGTTTTATTTCAAAGGCCGAAATTATTGTAAGTTGACATACTTAGCTGTACTATAAAAACACCGCATCACATAAGAATTATTTGATTACCCTCTAATAATGTATATGACCTCTCAAAGCGAGTTATTTCGAGATCGCTCTCATGCTACCCTCGTAATAAGTATGTTAAGATCTATCACAGCCTCGCAAACATAAATGTGGTGACATATCGAGTGACTCTTAATATTATTGTCATCTCCTCATACATACTCTTTATTCGTTTTTATAAGAAATTATGGTTTTTATAAAAATAATTTTCTTCTTTTTATTTATGGTTTCGCATTATTATGCATTTCGCCAATGACAAGTATAATTTATTCTCAAGTCTTCACAAGAGCGATGAAATATCGCTGTGGAGTCAAGGTCTTGTTGGAGTTTTGGTGTGAATTCCTTCTAAAGGTGCTTAATTCACTTATTTCAATGTTTATTTTATATCAATTCATTCAATTTAAATTGTATCAATTTAAAAGTACGGAATTTAACCTACTTAAATGTAATGAATTTAGCAAAATAAAATCATGATCTCGATTTTTACTTGATGTGGGTTAAAATTTATTTGCATCCAATTCTGTCGAGGTAGCCATGTCATTTGAAAGTTACTAACTACACTGCACTGTACATTAAGTCTAGTGTAGTCACTATGCCGTGCCAGGATAAAAAAGGCAGTCTTTATTTTTAAAGTTTAAAGTATCACTGACACATACTTATTACAACGGTCACCGAGGGAAACACTGCTATTCGCTATTTTAAAAGTCTAATTACGTACTTGATAAAGTCACGGGACTTGCTGAAAGGCTGGCCGGAATTTTAAACACTAGACTGCCTGACCTTTTTCAACTACGCTTCGGCAATAGGCACATTATAGTAAAAAAACAACAACATTATTTTAAAAGCCTACAAATAGTTGATATAGGACAAAGTAGTGCTAATAATTGTCTTCATTCTTCTTTCTTTCTTTCTTGACAGCCTCCGTGGCGCAGCGGGTGAATAGCCGGCTGTGAAGCGAGAGGCCGCGGGTTCGATTCCCGCACCGAGACAAATGTTTGTGTTATCCACATTTATTTGTTTCGGGGTCTGGGTGTTGTGAGACCGAAAGTCTCTCGTAGTTCCTGATACCCACGACACAAGACTCGTATCTTACTGTGGGGTCAGGACTATGTATGTGACTGTTGGGTGTATTTATTTATTTATTCTTTCGTTTTGCAAATAAGCGTCGTAGAGTATTTTTCAATCAAACGTGTTTCATTTATAATTGAAATGAGTTATATTTTAACACAAATATTCACAAATATCAGCTCTGTATTAAGTCCCACCGCTGAGAAAGGCCTACCTGATGAATTAGAGGCCTTAGTTCTCCATACTGGAGTAATACGGGTTTGGCAGACTTCAGGTTTCCTCATGATTTTCTTCACCTTTAAAGCGTCATAATAAAAAAATAATACGCAAGTAACATAGAAACCTGAGGTGCATACTCTTGGGGTTTATTTCTAATCAAGCATTTTTTTTTTCTGCAGTCTGAAAGTCTCCTCGCTTCAAATCCCGTTATTGTAAACTAAAACATTAAGCCTCCGCAATCCATAGAAATAAATACATAGCCCCCGTGGCGCAGTCAGCGAGTAGTCGGCTGTGAAGCGGGAGATATTCATATCCGCCGGATAGCAACCACCGTACACATGGTGTTAACACCTGTCATAGTGATCACGTGATGATACCAGCAGAGATGCTGCTGGTACAGCATCTGCCCAGTCTTTTTTGTCCAATGATGTAAAGGGGACCTATCCATCATTCACAGCCTCTTCCATCCTACTGTTGGGCTTAGGTCTCTTTTCATACAAATACCATTCGCCTTAGTTCTATAGACATATCAAGCATACATTCTGATATCAGGCAAATCAACTTTTGAATCAAGAATCATTCAAATACACCAAAGACCCGCTGCATAAAAACCAGAGGTGAATATAATCCCACTAATTCGTTCATCGTTCATTCGTTCGGCTTCGGTCATTCCAGTAATGGTGCTGCCACACCGGTGTTAGAAAATGTTATATAACATCTTATAACACCGGTGTGGCAGCAACATTTAGTAAACATTTCTTAACAATTTGTAACATTTTGTAACATTTTTGAACATTTTTTAACAGCGGGCGGCGGTACTTTTGAGAGCGGCGTCGTCAAAGAAGCCGTTAAAGAAGAAGGGCCGATGTCATGTTTTCAAATGTTATAAAATGTTAGACAATGTTAGAAAATGTTAAGAAATGTTATAAAATGTTAGATTTAATGTTAGAAAATGTTTGTAAACATTTTATAACATCGGTGTGGCAGCACCATAACATCTCTATTGATACGTTTAGATTCAATGAGGTATCCGGCATAAAAACATAGTTCAATATGGCGGGAAGTCGAAATGGAATCCAGTTTCATTCGCGAACGAATGAATGGATGAATGAAATTAGTTAACGAGGACGTGTTCTGGATGTATTTGCGTCGAATTTTTCCTCGTCGACTGTAGATACTAGGTGAATTATTTAAATTAACGAATGACTTGCATGTGAACTAGGATTTACAAATGGTGACATCAAACGTGAACTCTGAAATGTACTGCACGTAAGGACGTGTGCACAAGGACGTACAATTTTAAGTTTCTTTTAAATGTACGATAAAACAATAGAATGAAATGGGCAAGGTAGGTTACTATTAGGAATTCCTGTAAACGCTTGAAATTTTATCGTAACTTCGTACTAATATACATTGTGAAAGTGAAAGAAAGGCATTTATATGAATTAGATGGATAGATAGATAAAATACTCTCTATGCACCAAATAAAGTAACTTAAACTAAGGCTGCGGACTCGAAGTCAGCGGGCGCGGGGCGGCTGCGGCGGCGTAGCGGCCGAGACCCGCTAGAGCGGCGTAGTGTTGTGCATAGAGAAATTAGTGACTGTTCGCGAACGAAATTGATGTGAATATGATGTTCCATATAAAAAATCATTGAAATAATTTGCTTTACCACGTCGGCGGGCATTTTTGAAAATACACACCACTACGTTAATGCAGACGCGCGGGTACCGCTCGACTGACGCGCGCCGCTCGTACGCCGCTCCTAGCGCCCGCGTCGCGCCGCTGCCTTCGAGGCCAGGTCCATTTAGGCTACGGACTCGAAGTCAGCGGCAAGCGGCGGCGGCGCGGGAAGGGCGCGTTTCAATGCATAGATTTAAATGGAGCTACCATGCCATGCCATGCCATGGATAATTAGGTATTGAGAAGGGGAGGGGTTTTGGGCTTCCGGATATCTCACTCACCATACGAAACGCAGCAGCAAGCCGCTACTTTACGTCGGTTTACTGTGAGACAGTGGTAACGACCCGGTCGAGCCAGCCCGTTCATGCTGTAGACAAATCTGTCTACAGCGTGACTCTACCTCTAATATTATTACCGTGAACTCCGGCAACTTTACCAATGGTTACTAGCTTTGCCATGAGCGGAGTACGTCTAGTAAATCTCTATTATCACAGCCTGTGTCTATTTTATTACGTTGAAACAATTTTTAGGGTAAAATATAATTATTTCTCGGTAATACTAGTCTGAATATGGCAATACCACGGTATCCATTGCTTGACATTTTAAATTTGAAAACCGAGTATGATGTAACGTCTAAATTAAGTGCTCCAGAACTTTTATAATATTAAAGTGATTACATCAATCTGAGGTACGTACATTTTTGTTATAATGTAATTATTACGATCGTTAATAAATTAATTAAGCTGTAAATATCGTAGTGTTTGAAATACGTCTCAAAATTTCGTTGGCAAAGCTACCATACCGTACCCGCGAATGAGAGGGAGTAACTTTGCCACGTTTTTTGACGACCAAGGGTTGTCACTTTTCAAACAAAGATATTTAACCGACTTCCAAAAAAGACAACGTAATGTCGGTATTTTTTGTTGTTGTATGAATGTGTGCACCGATTACCTTCTCCGAGATAACCTACTGGATCAGTTTTCGTTATCCTATTTTTTGTTTGAAAACATATTCCCGGGATGGTTCCATATACATTTTATGATGGTCTGTTGATACTTATCTTTCAGTTTTTAGTAATAATCTCAGAATTATTTTTTTAGGAAATGGGTCGTCATATTAGTCGGCGAAAATTAGGCTCAAGAAATTACAAAAATTATAGCCAGGAAATGCTGAACGTTGCTGTTGACCTTGTAAAGAAAAATATTATATCTTCAGTAGAAGCCGAAAAACGGTTTCATATCCCTCGACGTACGATAGAGAACAAAGTGAAGGGACTCCATATGAAACCTCCCGGTAGTCAGTTGCGTCTGAGCGAAGCTGAGGAGAAAGATATTGTTAATGTCTTGATTGCCGCTGCGGATTTTGGTTCTCCGTTATCTCGACTTGATTTACGAATACTCATATTTGAATATTTGAACAAAAATCATCGCTTGGAACTGTTTTCCGGTAAAATGCCAGGTAAATGGTGGGTTAGACATTTTCTAAGCCGAAACAAGAATGCACTGACTGAACGAGTAGTGCAGAATATAAAGAAGTCACGGGCAGAGAAAACTGTGGAAGAATTCCAGCATTATTTTAATAATCTGGAACGTACTCTAAAAGACATACCCAAAGAAAATATTTTGAACTACGATGAGACTAACTTATCTGACAACCCAGGCTCATCGAAATGCATTTTCAGACGTAAAGTCAAATATCCCGAAAGAATAATAAATCATTCAAAGGGAAACATATCAATTATGTTCTCCGCATGTGCAGATGGATATTTATTGCCAGTTTATACAGTGTACAAAGCGGAAAATTTATGGTCTGCTTGGTGCATAGGGGGACCATCAGAAGCAAGATTTAATAGAACCAAGTCAGGATGGTTTGATGGTGCGGTTTTTGAGGACTGGTTCAAGAATATAGTCATTCCTTGGGCTGCTAAGCTTGACGGACCTAAAGTCGTCATTGGCGACAATTTGTCGAGCCACTTGAATGTGGATATTATAGAATTATGCGAACAGCATAATATACGGTTTGCATTTTTACCAACTAACTCCACTCACATTACTCAACCCTTAGATGTAGCCTATTTTGGGCCCCTAAAAAAGGTTTGGCGAAAGATCCTAACAGATTACAAAGTAAAAAACCCTTCTGAGGCGCTGATAAATAAATGCCACTTCCCAATCTTACTAAAAAAGTTACTGGAAGGCATCGAAATTTCCAATAAAGAAAACATCAAAGCAGGATTTAAAGCAACGGGTATCGTTCCATTCAACCCGGATAAAGTTTTAAAGAAGTTACCTGACTACGAAGAAGAAATGAAATATAAAATAGACACCGTATTGCTGGATTTTTTGAAGAGCACCAAGTCACCGAATCCTCTGAAAAGAACTGTAGCAAACAGGAAATTAAAAGTGGAACCCGGAACCTCAATATCATCACAAGACGCAGAAAAACTAATGGCAAAGAAACAACAAACTAAAACGAACCAACAAAAGACTGAAGGAAACCGAGTAACTATTTTATCAGATGTTCAACTATCACCAGAAAACCAAGCATATATTGATGTAAGGCAATGCAGTTCACTCAATTTAAAAAAAATTGATGCAAAAACTAAGCTGCCTCTAAAGAAGAAAGAAACTAAAAATATTGATCCGTACGCAAATCCTATGCCTTCCACATCCGGGATCTATAGAGAAATCAAAAGGAAGACTCCAAATACAAAACAATTGCCAACGAAGAAAAGAAAAGTTGATTCTGACAGTGACGAGGCAAGTGATGACGATTATTCACTCAGAGATACAACAGATGAAGAGTCAATCAAGTCTGAAGATGAAGACATCGCTTTACAAACAATTTTAAAGAACAGTACAAAGTATGAGGCTGATTATTATATTAATGAAGCAATATTTAATATAGATTATATTGAAAACTGCGTTGAAATAGAAACTATCAATAATATTAAACTAAAAGAAAATAAATATACAAATGAACATGATACAAAAAGACTGATCTTAAATGTGACTGAAACAAAAAAAAGAACTGATACCAAAGACTTGAAGAAACAACAAATTAAAATACAAGGTAATAGTGACGAACTGAACAAAACAGAAATAATACCCTTGGACAACCACGAAATTGAAATACACGAAATGTCTGACAATGAAAATATGATCTCGAAAAAGGACAAAATTAATATGTATGAAAATATTGATGATCAGAACGTTAAGGAATGCATGTGTGAAACAGAAACAAATGAAACTGAAATGAAAAATGAAAACATTATAAAAGATACCACTGATAATACTGAAATAGACAAAGATGAAAATACTGATAGTAAACATGAGAAAAATGAACATGCAAACTCAGAAATATGTAATAACAGATTTGAACATATTTTTTTTGAAAAAGAAAGTGTATTAATTAGATACTACATTCGCAATAACTGGAAATATTATGTAGGTTTTATAGATAAGATAGATAAACACGAAACAGAAACTTATTATTCAATTATTTTTTTAAAAACTATCAGAAAGCCTCAATTAAAATTTGTTGTTTGCAAAAGGGATCGCGACGTTGTACCCTCTTCATCCATTGTTAAAAATATAAAATTACATCAGTTGAAGGAAAATCGTGAATACGTTATTGATGATTGTGATAAACATTATTTTTAAGATAGATAGGTATAAGATATTTTTATAGTTTTGTTAATTTGCGGTTGAAAAGTATATCAATTCTTAGTAGTTTTTTATTTAACGTGTAATCACGTTAAAATAAACTACAAAGAATGAGTATTTTTCTCGATCAACACAAGAATATTTTCTGTGATGTTTTTATAATAATTGCAAAGGATTTAGTTTTTTTTTAAGAGTTTATAATAATTTTATTACGGTTTTGTTTGGAGAAGTATTAAGTACTTACAATGTTTTACGCTTCATTTTTAAATTTTGATCTTAATAATTTTAATTAAGCGTTGCTTACGTTCGAAAGTGTATGTACATGTTCCTAATTCCTTTCTTATTATCTATGTTATAAATAATTATCATGATAATTGTGATAAAATTATTGTATATAGTTTTCAGCAAATTAGTCTTTAGCAATAATTATATAATTTTTTATTGGAAATTGCTGAAGATTGAGCAAATTTCGAAGTCTGCCTTTTATTTTTTAAGAGTTTATCATAAATTAATTTTTTAGAGTTTTGTGTTTTATTTGAAGAAATAGGTACTAAGAGAATGTTGTGAGTACCTATGTTTAATTTTTGAATTTTTGATCTCAATAATTTTAACTAAGTTTTGCCTACGTTTTGAATAAATGTATGTACCTACTCCTAGTAGTATCCTATTATTATCTATGTAATAAATAATTGTTTATTCTTTTTTGTTTCGATTGTGTCAACCCTAATGACATTTTCAGACTTTGTATGAAATTTTATAATATGGGTCATCAACTTTACCAAATCAACTGTAATTAATTCTACAATTACAATAATGAAGGATCAAACCCCTCAACTGTTGCGTTTTAGATTATTGAAGATTTGCTGCCAACATTGTAAATACAAACTTTATTGTTTTGACAGTAAAAATCTAATTGGCAAAGTTGCCACAAGTTATGGGTATCTTTGCCACTTTTGTTTTCTGGCGTTTGCCTTTTTATTCTTCGTTATTTCAAAAAATCATTGGTATGTACACATTCTTTGATAACTAGACTATCTATTAATCATATTACATTGGTTATAGATTTTTTTTCGTGGTAAAAAAAGGACTATAACTTTTCATCTCCCATAAAAAGTGGCAAAGTTGCCTGATTTGACGGTATTGTAAAGGCTAATTTATACCTACTAAACATTTTCTACGTTTCCAAACGACGTAATTTACTAATTTCTTTTTAGAGTACAATAATGCAAAGGTCCGATGGCGCAACCATAAACTTCATACTCGACTCATAATATAGTTTCATAGAGCAGCTAAAATATAAACAACATTTAAATTCATTATTCTACCTCTTTAACGTTCAGCTCAACTCCGGCCAGCGTTTGAACAAAGGAAAAAAACGGTAACAAACTCGAAAATAATGGTTTAAAAGCACGCGGCGTTTTATTAAATTGAGTCGTTGGGGCGACAACACAGACGGGCCTTTGCACCGCTCTCATTGTGAAGTGAGCCGTGTTCGTGGCGCCACTTCCCGGAAACCTACGGGAATATGCAACTTCTGTGTATAAGTTGTTGAGGTTACGGGTAAACGTAGAAACACAGCTCAACCAAGGTTTATTCTTTTTATTTTAATTGATTGAATGACGAGACAAGCCATGCGCTGATAGTAAGCGCCACGCCTGCCCATGAATAGAAGCAACACCACACAGAACTTTGAGTTATAAAACACTGCATGCACTGAACTGCGCTCGTCACCCCGAGACACAAGATGTCAAATCTCATAAAATGCCCATTAATTTCACTGGCTTCGATGTCCTTCACACCGAAACACAACATTGCTTACACACTGTTGCTTGGCGGCAGAAATAGACAAAGCGGTGGTTTACAAGAGTAATCCTGGGATCATATTTTTTTTTTTAATTTTACGTTTTTTATATAATTTTATATATAAGAATAATACTCGACCTTTACTATACCTCTTCTACTAAACGAGGGGGGTTAAGCCTTAGTCCACGACGCTGGCCTAATACGGGTTGGCAGACTTCACATACCTTCGAAATTCTTATGACTTCTCAGGAATGCAGGTTTCCTCACGATGTTTCCTTCGTTAAAGCAAGCGATAATTAACAATTAATTGTTTCAAATCGACGTCTTTCGTCTCGACAATCCGTACCACTCCCCGCTATCGCTGTAACGGAATACATATAGATAGAGACCCCAAATCCTTATTCAAATATATACGCGAAATGTTAATGGAATAGCATTAATCCGGACAGGATACGGTCGATGATGCGTGAACTGATGGCTCTCATTGTTCACCTTTACACTATGCCCGGCCATACGTTACCCTCGTCGAATACTGATTGCCGTGTGGACCTGATTTATGTGTTACAGAACCTTACTCAGGTGTAATATCGGTCAATCGTCATGCTTTATCGTTTTGAAAAGGTTTCGTTTGTTGAACAAATGCGTCATGACTGACCTTCATCAAGATCATTAATCTAAAAAAAACAACTTCTTCGAGTTACACAACACATTATTTGACTAAGAACAGAAAGTTCTTCATTAAAATACACATATTATTGTACCCAGATTATTAGTGTTCTTTATTAAAGACAATCTAATCTCTTTATTTTTAATACGTAAATTATTACACTAAAAATATAATAGTTTTGGCTAAAGATTATAGCAGTAATTGTAACAAGAAACTTAAAGTCTTAGATCTTAAATTGAACATAAAAATTATTCACAATAAAATACTGAATAGATTCTGATAAAGAAAATCGGATATCTTGAAATCTAAGGCATTCGTCACTCTTCCATAAAAACATTAATTATTTCTCCTATCCAGAATATTTAGTCTTTATTTGAGACAGAAAATTGTTGATTAAGCATTAAAACCGACGCAATAAAATGCTAAATCCTAGCATATATTGTTTTCCCCATATATTATTCTTAACAAATAATATTAATTTAATATTATCTTATCTTAATTTAAAACTTTTTTTCTCCGTGTAACACCTTGTAAATTTACATACATGTATAATTTGTGTGCAGCTCAGTCGTGTATGGATGTGAAACAAGTGCTATTCAACGGACACTGCTACCTCTTCTCTGGCTATCCGAAAGCATCGTGGACAACTGCTAAGCAGGTATGTACTTAACAATGCTACGTTTTCACTTCTTTTCCCTGTTACGACAAAGTGACTAAACTGCACCTGGTGTTAGGTACAGTGCCGTCCAAATACAATGCCGACCGTCGCGAGACATGGAATCCCTCAAATTTTTAAAAGAAAGTTCCCATAGTCTTAAGTTAGTATTGTTAATGACTTAAATGTTTTGTACTTGACCTGTCATAAGCGCTTTCTTAGCCTACGCGATGAATAAAGATTTTGATTTGATGGTCGGCAGAATTATGCGGGCTTGAAGTTATTAATTATACACTAGGTAACCTTGGATCACGTTTCACCTGAACGAGCCACTTTGGTGGGTTTTTCACTACGGGTTGTTATACAGTCGGGTATAATGTATAATCAGGCACCCTCCCGCCGCCCACCTTTACATTTAATATATGTAGATTAAATTATCACATGTACAGGATTATGCAAATGTACAAAATTTAATTTCAAAAAGCCGTTACCGAAGATTAATTCTCAGTTTGTTTTAAGGCGGCGTACACGCGCTGACTTTTGATTTTTATTTACCGATAAATTTTATAATTATAATAATTATTTAAAATAATATATTTTGAAAATTAAAAAACATATTATTAAAAAACAAATCTGTTATAACGTAAGATTATGAACTATGAGTGACTGACCTGAGCCGGATGGACAGGCATTCATTGTAAATCACACTAATATTATAAATGTGAAAGTTTGTTTGTTTGGATGTTTATCCGTCAATCACGCTGAAACTACTGAACGGATTTTGATGAAATTTGATATACAGATACGGTATGAGCTGACTTGGGTGATAGGATACTTTTTATCCCGATTTAATGCTCCCTTGGGATAAAACAGGAATCTTGATATTCATCAATCACACCGAAAATTCTGAACGGATTTTGTTGAAAATTGGTATAGAGACAGGAAAAGCAGATCACGCGGGCGGAGCCGCGAGGAAAAGCTAGTTCGTAATAATTCGTAAAAACGGAACATCTTCGAAACGGATAATAATTTATATCGCACTGAATGGCGATTACCAACCACATGCATTAATGTTTCTACTAGGTGTGTGAAGGTTTAAACATGCAGCTATCATCCGTGCACTCGGCTGAGGAGGAGCGGTTCATCATCACGGGCATCAGGGAAAGCAGCGACTACAGCGCTAGATCAGTGTACTGGCTCGGCTCCCATATAATCGACGGCGAGTTCAGCTGGACTGATGGAAGCGCTGTGTTGTACCAGGGCTGGCCTCCTTATAACGAAACCGAGGATCTGGATGATGCCTGTTTGGGTGTTCAGGTGAGAAAATAATTTTGCATTTCTGTGGCCTTGTGTAACTTTAATTCAAATCTAATTATTTTTATTTCCCGCCAACGCAAAATAAGTTTTTAATTTGTTTTCTGTGGCCTTAGTAAGTAACTTTAATCCAAATATAATTATTTTTATTTCCCGCCAACGCGAATAAAATATTATTTTTTATCTGTCTCATAAGGATTAGCGTACCGTGTCCAGTTGTGGGATATACTGGGCTGATATTAGGTGCTTAAATAGCTGCTTGTCCCTTTAGCTATCATTTAGGCGGGAAAAAATAATGTATGCTAACTTAAAACGTGGTCAAAGGTGTCGGCTAAAGGCCAGCTACTGGAATACCGCAAATGACTACCATCTGCGTGGGGATCGTCAAATTCAAGTCACCGGCCATCAAGCTCACTAGTTTAACCTCCACCTGCTTAAATTCGACCTTGAGATGAACAGCACCACCCTTAAACGGGGATTCGATTTACATAAGTATATAGAATATTCAAAAATAAATATCTGAAATATATTTCCCTGAACCTTCCGGGAATTTCGTTTCATAATTGCTAGCTGTGTGTTTTCCTTAATTAATTTTTGTTGAGGCGTTTTATAAAAGTCCTTAAATACGTATGCTGTCTGAATATTTATATTCCTAACTAGCAGTTCCTCGCGGTTATACCTTCTTGCAAAAGGACTTTCAGTTTTCACAAATTAAAAAATTATTCCGGAAAACGTTTCCAATATTTTATAGACCTTATTCGGATTACTATCAACAATTTAAGAAAAAAAATGCAAAACCGTTCCAGCGGTTTTCAAGTAAAGCTATTACCAACGAACATACTTAAGTATATAGATTATTTTCATTAATTTTAAGTCAAGAAATATAGTACTCTAATCGTGAAATTTTTATATCCGTATCTAACATAATACTCTTTATTTTAATGGTTAAATAATATAATATAATAATGAGATTTCGAGAAAATAACACAAATTGTCTGGAATGGCTCATAGAACGAAAATGAGCTCAGTGAAATATGGGTACTTTAGTTGCACTTCTGCATACCCTTTCGGGGACAAAAGCGCGAGCTTATGTCAATGATAATAATGATGCATTGTTTGATGTAGTGGAAATCATCTCCAATACCATCGCAATCAAGTGGCCTGTACTGGACGTTACATAAGTGTACAGTCACTGGAGGCTATGTATGTAAACGAAAGCTGACTCCGGAACACGTTGTCAGGAACAGGACTGTCGAAGGAACATCGGGTATGTTTTTTTTTAATTTATATATATAGTATAGGCCGAGTGGTAGAGCCAATGGGCCGACTCGACCGGGTCGTTACCACTGTCTCACAGAAAACCGACGGAAAGTAGCGACTTGCTGCTGCGTTTCATACGGCGAGTGAGATATTCGGAGGCCCAAATCTTCTCTCTATGCCCTCCCCTTTCCAGTCCCTAAATATCCTTTCCTTTGAGGTCGGCAACGCGCCCATGATTCTTCTGATATTGTGGACGTACATGGGCGGTGGAGACCACTTACTATCACGTGAACCACTTGCTCGTTTGCCGGCCCATGCTATAAATAAAAGGTCGGCAACCGAGCAAGTGGGTCACCTTATGGTAAGTGATCAGTGATCAGAAGAATCATGGGCGCGTAGCCGACCTTAAAGAAAATTGATAATTAAGGGATTGGAAAGTGTAGGGGGATATGGGCCTCCGGATCCACTCACCGTACAAACACAGCAGCAAGACACTACTTAACGTCAGTAACGACCCGGTTGAGCCGGCTCATTCACTGTCTACAGCATAAAAATTACGTTATTTATATTTATAATTTTTGTTACGACTGCTGAGCTGAGATCTCGGGTTCGATCCCCAGGTCGGTTACAGTGATATTGGATTTTTCTATCACGAAATGCTCAGTATCAGCCCGGAGTCTAAAACTGTTCCCTGTATGGCGATAGGCTCGCCCCCTATCACATCATGGGAGGGAAATACGCTCGGTGAAATGTCGGTGTACTGGTTACACAGTGAGAATGATATATATTTTGATGGGGTTAATTTTTTTTCACCAAGTGACGTATTCCAGGCGTGCTGTCAAGTCCTAACTACCCCAGCATGTACGACCCCGACTTAGACTACTGGGTGCATGTGGTGGGACCTTCCGAGACAAGGCTGGTGTTCGTCTTCCACTCCATTGACCTGGAGTACCAGAAGGACTGTCTTTATGATTTTGTTGAGGTAAGTTTCTATGGAACGAGTGAGGATTGAAGGAGCGTAGATAGAAGTTATTGATAGCCTCCGTGGCGCAGTGGGCGAGTAGCCGACTGTGAAATGTGAGGCCGTGGGTTCGATTCCCGCACCGAGCAAATATTTGTCTGATCCACAAATATTTGTTTCGGGTCTGGGTGTTGTGAGACCAAAAAGTCTCTCGTAGTTCCTGATACCCACGACACAAGACTTGTATCTTACTGTGGGGTCAGGATTATGTGTGTGACTGTTGGGTGTTATTTATTTATTTATTTATTTATAGCAGCGGATAGCTGAAGTGGTATCGACTGTCAAGACGAAAGTCCCAGGTTTGAACCCAGCCCTAAGAGCATGCACCTCTGACTTTTGGTGATCTCCACCGCCCATGTACGCCTACAATACCAACAGAATTATGGGCGCGTTGCCGAACTTAAGGAAAGGAATAATAAGGAATTGGGAAGGAGAGGAGGATTTGGGTCCCTGGATCTCACTCACCATACGAAACGCAGCAGCAAGCCGCCAATTTACGTCGGTTTTCTATGAGACAGTAGTAACGACCCGGTCGAGCCGACCCATTCATGTTGTAAACAAAACTCTACAGCGTGGCTCTACCACTCATAAATACTAAACTCATACTCTTTGACAATAATGATAGGTTAATAGTCTTTCAGCTGTGATGCCAAAATATTCATAGAAATATATAAGCACAGAGAAGTATTATAATATATTTGCTTTAGATCCACTGGAACTAAATAAAAATATAATAAGTAATATTACCGAAAAAATATAAACTGTGTGCACGAAAATAATGTTTTGTTCGTAAAAAGCGTTGTTTATCGAGTAACCCGGCGCTAAATTCCCCAGCATTTACAATTTTCCGCACAATAACGCCATTCCCGAAGCTATGCTGGGCGTGAGCCGTTTAGTGAAATGAATGTATTAAAACATCAATTGTTTCTATTGGCGTAAAAAATATCTCTCCGGACTTTTGGGTAGGATTTATCAAAATTGAATAGAGAGTGTGATAATCAAATGGCGTGGTCAAGACGATGGTAAGACACTCTTTTATTATCGTTATGAACTATATTTAGAAGATTAATTCATTATTTTGTCTCCCGCTTTGCTGTGGATGGAAGTGGATAATTAATATTAGCAACTCCTCTCTAACCTTCTATCTAAAGATAATCGATAATCGAATTCGAAATAAAGATGCGGGACAAAGACATTTAGGCATTCCCAGAGACTCGCCGAGCTTCACTGCTCGGTGTCAACAAAAGTGCATGCCACTGTTGATCCTGGAGCACAGGAGTCACAGAGGTGGGTGTGTGGACGGGGTAGACTCTACACTTAGACCGTTCTTTCCTACCTAGAAGCTACCTTCAGACTATAGGTAATGGCACGAGTCGCCTGATTGGCGAAATGAAGATGCGTTAGACTCGAACCCGATAACGCGATTGGTTCAAAAATCAATGGTCCTCATCTATTGGACGTTTAATTGAACTATGCTCACAACCCGTGCCGGTAGTTACAGCAGTCTTCTTCAATTCAGGACCAAAACTACATACAAAAGTTGATGCAACTCTCAATGATTGCTTCATCCAGTAATGAAACTCTAAAGAATCCAGAAATTATATGGTCTTTTTTATTATAAATAGCCTAAGCCTAGTCCTAACCCCACAGTTAGTTACGACTATCTTGAGTTGAAGATATTAAGAATTACAAGAGACGTTCATTCCCACCCAGACCCGAACCAAAAATTTGTCTCAGCGCGAGCATAGAACCCGCGGCATCTACCTTCATATTCAGCGACTCTCCTACCACACCACGGAGGCTGTCAAATGTCATTGTTTTAGCTGCGGGACCTTAACACGGCGAAATCATCCCGATACTGCGGCACCGTCGGAGAAATGAGATGGGTAGCGTCGAGTAATGCTGCTGTACTGCATTTCCATTCAGATTATAAGTGAGTGCTGTTAATGAATTATTGTCTATGATAACTCCATCAAGTTTCCATGTTTACTGGTGGTAGGATATTCATATCCACCCGGATAGTGACCACCGTGCACATGGTGTTAAAACCTGCCATAGTGATCCAAACGTCTTGTGTGGATCGCGTTCTAGAATCAGTCAGTGTATATCCGGTTCTCCCGAGGGGCTTATTTATTTATTTATTGATCTTGATTATTATTTTGCGACATGATTTGATGGTTGGTTGGGTCGGGTATAGGGGTACGTACTTGTATTACTGTGCCTACATTGGTCACCCGCCTGTCCTGTGGCAGGCCTCTCGATTTGTCCCCCCGAAGAAGGAAGAAGCATTTATACCGGCCGGCATGACTCTGGTGACCACCGATGAACTAATTTTTTGTTGGTGCTCGCTGGTTTTTTGGACTGCACTACGCTTACCATCAGGTATAGTGCAGTCACTTTGCCGTGCTCGTATAAAAAAAAATCTAACTTCGACAAAATATAGTGGTATTTTAAATTTTATCCCCTTATATGTCGATGGCTTCGTAATACCTAAACGAATGAACCGATTCGGGGTTTTTTATTGGAAAGATAATTTAATCGAGAGCGTTCTTAGGTGTTTGAACTTGATCTGATTCTACAATCATACCTTCCGCCACCTCCATTCCTCGCTGATTAATAGCAGATATATCGTGCTTGTTACTATTTGGACTCATTCTCTACTGTATATTCTCTGATGAAATCATTTTCTATGCAAAAAATACTATATCTCTCTTCTCAGCACTCAAGGATCGGGATACAGTCTTCGTTGGACTGCCGTGGAGTTGGTGGGGTGTCCCTCACAAACGTTTACATCCAAGGAAGGAGTACTGCGCAGTCCAAACTACCCTCAATTCTTGCTGCCGAACCTCGACTGCACCATCGACATCATCGCTCCGGCAGGTAAAGTTCCATCAAAACAGCTCTCAAAGTTCTAGATTCAAGCAAGTTCTAAACTGACAAAGATTATACCTGTATAGTACAGTTAACTGTACAGTTAACTAAGTATAAAGCATTTTCTGTACTCAATAACAGAGCTGAAATTATTATCAGGCTTTGAGTATAAAAATAGTGAAATTCTAAGAAATGACTAAGTGACAATTAAAATATATTAATGTAAAGTTTCAGAGTGCGGCAGAGTGCTAAATAAATATACTGTCGCTGCTGCCTTAGAATAAAAGAAAAGAAACATTTTTCATCCATGTTTTCAATCAAAATATCCATGCACCGTACAGAACTGTGTACACATATACCTTCAAATCCCCAGGAAAGCGCGTATTCCTCAACATCAGCCACTTCGACTTCGGCTACGGTGTATTCCGTAAAGGCGTTCCCATCAACTTCACCAACAATATTCCCGAGGACGCCTTCCTCGAAATCCAGGTCGACCTCGAGAACTCCCCGATCAGACCGTTTCTCAGTCCAGAGGTGCTGACTGGTGGACTTTATGTATCACAATCCGAAATATTAAGGCTGAGATTAAGGACTGGAGAAAATATCACTGGACAAGGGTATCTGGCGCATTTCAAAACTGGTGAGTAATATTGATGTGTGTTTGTAGTTTAATAATTTTAATGTCAGCACTGTATGCCGAGTATAGTATAGTTTACTGCTGAGTACGCCCGTCCTCTAAAAATCAGAGGGACTAGGCCTAGATCCACCACGCTGGCTTAATGCGGATTGTTAGACTTCACATACCTTCGAAAGTCTAATAGATGTATTAGTCACATTATTTATATTTTTAGTGTTCTACTGATATGTGGCTGGGACTACCGCTGGAACGAATTTCAATGGTTGGTTGTGTTCATGACTTTAATTAAAAGTCGACTCCATTATACCACTCACCAAACCTAACCAATCCACACCAAAATTATATATTTTTGAAGTTATACTTCTTTAGGCGCGTTATGAAAAAATGATGAGAGTGAAATTTTAAGATGCGCGCGCACCTGTGACACAAAATTAACAGTATGAAGCCGTCTGTAGGGGTGCTCGATATATATCGATATGTGATAAAATATCGATACATTTGTTCGATATATCGAATCAATGCGATATTATCGCATCATTGAAGTCGATATATAATATCGATATATTTTTTTTTTAGCTCTTCGATATTATTTTTGTTAATCATTTACTAAGAAAGTCTTTTCCTTCCTACAATTCGATATATCGAAAATATCGATATTTTTGACCGATATATCGCTATATATCGATACAATATTTCGATATATTATATTAGTTATACTTCTTTAGGCGCGTTATGAAAAAATGATGAGAGTGAAATTTTAAGATGCGCGCGCACCTGTGACACAAAATTAACAGTATGAAGCCGTCTGTAGGGGTGCTCGATATATATCGATATGTGATAAAATATCGATACATTTGTTCGATATATCGAATCAATGCGATATTATCGCATCATTGAAGTCGATATATAATATCGATATATTTTTTTTTTAGCTCTTCGATATTATTTTTGTTAATCATTTACTAAGAAAGTCTTTTCCTTCCTACAATTCGATATATCGAAAATATCGATATTTTTGACCGATATATCGCTATATATCGATACAATATTTCGATATATTATATCGGAAAAAATATCGATATTTTTTGTACACGATATATTATATCGGAAAAAATATCGAT
This sequence comes from Amorpha juglandis, assembly GCA_949126905.1. Lineage (NCBI taxonomy): Eukaryota > Metazoa > Arthropoda > Insecta > Lepidoptera > Sphingidae > Amorpha > Amorpha juglandis. Next base: position 15,448,919 of record OX421376.1, read on the forward strand.
GTTTTTTGTACATGAACATCACTAGCCGTCTGCTTAACCGCTCATAAAGTCTCGAAAAAAAAGCTACCAACAAAATAGGAATTGAACCTCGATATTAGTCGCGCATGTTGGTACGCTCGTCACCTCTGATCACTGTTTTCATATTTATAATATTTATCAACATGTCTCTAGTTTATATTTTAATGATGCCAAAGAAGTATAACTTCTCACGCGCGTACATAAGTACACGCACCCATTTTTTTTTTAATCCTAGCTCGGCATAGTGACTACACTACACCTGATGGTAAGTGTAGCGCAATCCAAGAATAGTGTCGACCAACGATAAACAATGTTCCATCGTAGGTCGGCAAGATCATGCCGGCCTGCCAAAGTTCCTGGGATGAACTACGGGGTCCCTGCTAAGGGTATACTGGCGACCCCGCAGTACCTCATCCCAGGGCCAAGGGGGAGGGGAAGGAAAAAGGGATGGGAAAAGGGTTAGGATCAGGGGGCAAGCCCCCTGGGGAGAACCGGATATACACTGGCTGACCCTGGAACGCGATCCACACAAGGTGGGCCACTATGGCAGGTTTTAGCACCAGTGTACGGTGGTCGCTATCCGGTCAGATACAAGTATCCTCCCACCAGCAAATATGTGGCTACTATCATTCATATATCTAAGGGCTGATTCCTCGATCGTCTAACAAAGGGACAAATTGGACGCTTCGACACAATTCCTATGGTATTTCCAAATATACCTACGAAGATTGACGAAGTGTATTATATTATTATAATCCTAATACTGTATATAGGTACGTGAATACATTAAACCATCTTATCCTTACATAACAAAGAACATTTCGCTGAGTATTATAAATGTAAATCGAGTTTTTTCACGAAAGCAGGAGTCCTGTCCAAGACACCTGTCGCAAACAGCCTATTTATCATCCACAATGTTTTGGTGACGTAGATAAATGTTAGAGTATATTTACAAAATGGATCTTAACGTTGGAATAAATAAATACTACTGTCATAAAATATAAAGTGTAAAATGCATTATATTAAGCAAGGGATATATATGGCTAGAATAAAGAACGCATTAGTAGTGCATTAACAAATCAAATCAAATTCTTTATTTGTATGCATAGATAGTATACATAGTTTACAGGTGTTATTGAAATACATAATGTATTGTTCACTATGCTTTGCGTCAGCGTACTAATATATTAGTGTTATGTTGACTATTACATCACATAAAGTTATTTGTTTTTTTCATTACTTGGCAACTTAACTATATAAAATTGTTAATAATGAGAATAAAACAAACACTGTCTCTTAGAAAACCGACGTAATGTGGCAGCTTTACTGTTGGTATTCATTCATAGTCCCGCTAAACACTTCCCAGATATCTTTATCTGCCATTGCGGGTAACTGGGAGGTATTTTTTTTTTCTAAATCTTCATATTTAAAGGGGGGCGGAGTCTGCAAATTGTCGCCGTCTTTTTTTTTAATTCGCTTGAGGGTTGCCCCCAGTAAATGCCCTTTCCCGCTCACAACCTCCTGTAGTTTCCTAATCATAAATACTGTCCAATACTACCGTTTCCAGTAAGCTTTCTGAACGTATCGCACGTGCTGGAGCTGGGCCGCGTCCGCTCGGGTCGGGTGGCGGCGCCCAACTGGCCACAACGAGCGCCCGCACGATCCACGCTGCGCTCGCGGCTGCTGGCACCTCATCATCACACCCTGACGCTGACGTTCGCGAGCACTGTACTCGTCACGTCGGGGGAAGCATGGCCTTGTGGTGATGGGAATGGATGGATTGAGGTGAGTCTCTTCTATGTTTGAAACGAATATGCTTGAGTGTAAGAGGTATATGAAAACGTACGAAAAGTTCAAATACTGAAGCCATTTCAAGCCAGAATAATACTGTCTTGCCCTGTATTATATACGTCCCACTCCTGGGACGGGCTTCTTCTACTGAATGAGAGGGATTAGGCCTTAGTCCACCACGCTGGCCTAATGCGGGTTGGCAGACTTCACATACCTTCGAAAATCTTATCGAGTTCTCAGGTATGCAGGTTTCCTCACGATGTTGCCTTCACCGTTGAAGTAAGTGATAATTAACAATTAATATAGACGTTGTAGAAAAGTCAGTGGTCTATGCTCTTGGGGCTGGTTTCAAACCTGCGACTTTCGTCTCGACAGTCCATACCACTGTTTTTTTCTATTCTATCTATTAAAATTATGAGTACCAACATTTTAACGGTTACAAAAAAACTGGTTCTGTAGTTATTCCCCTATCAAACGCAGGTTAAAGACAGCTACACAGACTATAACGGTACAGAATGGACGCTATGTGAGGTGGATCGACCGAAGAGGAAGTTGGAGACAATGGCCCCGCTGATCATCAATTCGTACCTGCACTCTTTGATCGTGACCCAGCACTCAGGGGAGCAGGGGCTCAATATGGACGTCTCGCTGATGGTCAACCAAGGTAGCGTTATGATGTGAATTGCATTGTAAGGATATTAGTGTTATTAATCCGAAGAGAATCCAATAGGGTAAAATGGAAAAAGAAGCTACGATCGATGTGAAACCAAGAAATTGAAATAAGCTTTATTTGAAATTAAATGGAAAATTGATCTTAGTCCTTTATCTACTATCATAATATAATGTAATTTCACAGTAACTATGATTTAGGTGATAAATAATCTTTATATATAAAAAATTTTCGTCACGTTGTTTGTCCGCGATGAACTTCTAAACTACTGAACCGATTTTAATCAAATTTTGCAAACTGTGTGCAGTTTGATCCAATGTGAGAGATAGGATAGTTTTTATGTCACAATAGTCGCAATATTTTTTTATTGCAAATTTTATCAATGAGTTCCATAAGATTATAACAGATGGCGGTGTAAGGTAATTTATCGGCTGGATTGAGTTAATATCCAATAGATTGCGCATACTGTATTGAATAGTTTACTACAATATAATTTAACATAATATACCTTAGCCACAGCAACGCTTGGCCAGGTCTACTAGTATAAATATAAAACACTAGCTATTACAAGTGTAATCCTATTGCCTTTAAAACATTTTACAAAACCAACTTCAATTCCTTTTTTATACCATATCTTCGAATCATTAAACTCCATAGTGCTTGAGATTCTACCCTCTAATTTAAGAATTCACCAACATACAAGAAAGTAAAACATTGTAGTTATATTTTAAGATCCGGAGTACCACAGTAAAGTGTTGCTGCTGTCTGACGAGACGAGCATCGAGTCGTGTTACCCGAACCCTTGTCTGCACGAGGGTCTCTGTGCTGCAGACGACACCAAGAACTTCTGCCAATGCACCGGCTACTATACAGGTGGGTGTGGGTCATGAGCATCATAGCCATTGCTATTAGTGCAATGTTAGATATTTTTTTTTCCAGGAATTAATATATTTTTCAAATTGAAATAAAACTAATTTAAACGGATTTTATCGCGGCTTTTTATTAATTTTGATCCCGACGTTTCGAAGACTTTTCGCGATAAAATCCGTTTAAATTAGTTTTATTTCAATGAGTAACATTCGCGTAAACGTAAGAAATAATTATATTTTTCAAACTCTATAAATGTTTTGTTTCTCCCTATTTCTTTGTTTTCTTATTATTTTTCATGGCATGATTCTAGTGATCACCGATAAACTCATTGTTTTGGACTGCACTTCACTCACCATCAGATTTATTGCAGTCACTTTGCCGTGCTCGGATAAAAAAAAAGCATTTCACGTCTTCCCATAGACGAATAAAGAATTGCCTGATATATTGAATGGAGTTGTAACTGATATATGTCTATATACAGAGTTACTTTTAAAACACCAACAACCTGGCAGGACTAAATAGCTAACCCCATAAGGAACAACTTTTGTTCTACGACTTTTGATAATTTGTTAGATTTTATTTTCATAAAAATATAAGTATTAATTTAATTTCCGGCTTGATTGCTTATAACTTTACGCGTATCGCAAAGATTATGTAAACAAACCCCTGGGAAGCGTGAGGAAGGGGGTGTAGCTAGCGCCTTTGAACTTGACCCATTTATCTAGCCGCCAGTCGTCTGTCATTCAGACATTTTTTTTCATGTATCCGAACTCGTAGAACAAAAGTTGTTCCTTATGGGGTTAGCTATCTAGTCCTGCGAGGTTGTTGGTGTTTTAAAAGTAACCCTGTATATAGATATATATCAGTTATAACTCCATTTAATATATCAGGCAAATCTACTCAGCCTATGAGAAGACGTGAAATGTTTTTTTTATCCGAGCAAAAGTTACGTTATGGTACTGCTACACCGATGTTATAAAATATTTACAAAACATTATTAAACATTTGTTAACAAAAATTTGATACATTTTATCACAATGTTAGATAATGTTAGTAATGGTGCTGTCACACCGATGTTATAAAATGTTTACAAAAACATTTTCTAACATTTTTTTGTATACACCATTATATATGTATATGATACTGTCCGGTAGGCATATTCTGCCTGGTGACGGCGTGCGAGCGGTCCCCGTGCGTGTTCGGCAACTGTTCGCTATCCCCGGACGGGGTGGGTGGTGAGGAGGGTGGTGTGGGTGGTGTGGGTGGTGGGTGGCGCTGCTCGTGCGCGCGCGGGTGGCGCGGGCGGCGCTGCGCGGAGCGGGTGCGGCCGTGCGCCGCGCGCCCCTGCAACACGCGCGGCGCCTGCACCGAGCGGGACGGCACCTTCCTGTGCCAGTGTAATCCTTCGTGGAAGGGGAAAAGGTGAGCTCTTAATGTCTAGTTGTTTATGTCCCAATGTTAATCTATACTTATAAAATAACATGTCCTGACTGACTGACTGATTCATCATCGCCGAGCGCAAACTATCAAAGCTACAAGCATGAAATTCGGACTGTATATTCATTGTGTTATGTAGGCACCCACTAAGAAAGGATTTTAGAAAATTCCACCCCAAAGGGGTCAAAATAGGGGATGATAATATATATGTAAGTCCGTCATTTTGAAAGTTACATAAACAAAATGTTGTATTTTGGTTATTGACATAAAACAAATAAATACGTGTTTCAGGAATTTTAAAAATTTTAGTTAATAAGAGATGAAAAGAGGGGTGAAAGTTAATGCGAAAGTGAGTTTGTTTGTTACGCTTTCACGCCTAAATCACTGAACCGATTTTGATGAATTTATCTACAGGGATAGATGGCACCCTGGAGACGGTTACAGGCTACTTTTATCCCGGAAAATGCTGTTCACGCGGGCAGAGCCGCGAGCAAAAGCTAGTAGAATAATAAATACACCCAACAGTCGCATACGTAGTCCTGGCCCCACAGTAAGATACGGGTGTTGTGTCGCAGATATCAGGAACTACAAGAGACTTTCGGTCTCACAACACCCAGATTCCGAAATACATATTTGTATCGGTGCGGGCATCAAACCCGAGGTCTCTCGCTTCACAGCCGGCTACTCGTACTTGCTGCGCCCCAGAAGCTGTCAAAATAATCAATTAGAATAATCAAGAAGATTACTTGCTGAAAATAAATGACCGATGCGGCCTTTAAAAGACCTACAATACCCTACCAAAGGGTGTATAATACCATTATATTTGCTGGAAGTACCTGCTCATTTCTGTTTTCGAATGGTCAGCACCACCGTACACATGGTGAAAAATCTGCCATAGTGGTTAGTTCAGGCAAGTCGCGTTCCCGTGTCACCCAGTTTCGTTCATTCAGTAACTTCAGGCCATTCTGCCAACCATCGAGGGGCGCAATGTCTCTTGACAGTTTGGACACTAGTGTGGGATCAGGACTATATGTGTGACTGTTATGTGGATTTATTTATTGAAGTGAAAATCATTCAAGCCGGAAATTAAATTAATACTTATTTTTATATGAAAATAAAATCTAACAAATTATCAAAAGCCGAAGAACAAAAGTTGTTCCTTATGGGGTTAGCTATCTAGTCCCGCGAGGTTGTGTTTTAAAAGTAACCCTGTACAGACCGTGTGCTGTTTACAGGTGCGAAATCCCAAACCCGACGCCGAAGATAATCAGTCTCGGCCAACGCATGCTCCAGGAGCCGTTCTGGCTCGGCCTCATCGCCGTGTTCGTGGTGCTCGGCATCATCGGGCTGGTGTGGTGCGCCAAGAGACACTTCCCCGAGAAGATCGAGAAACTCCTCGCCGAGGAGGCGGACCGGTGCGCCCGACGTAAGTCCACCAGCTTGTAGAACGGAGGGCAAATCTTTAGGCTCAACAAAATTAACGAACAAATTCTTTGTATTGAGCACAGTTAAACATTCGCTTATCACTAATCACAGTACACGTGGTGGGGTTTAAAATTGTTTTGTTTTAAGGAGAATTATGGACTTCAGTGTACTTATCATTTCTGAATATGATTGCACGACTATGCCTAGTTTACTAATTAAAAATGGACTCAAAAAATATTTTTTGAGTGGTAGAGCCAGACTGTAGACAGTTTTGACTATAGCAGAATGGGCTGGCTCGACCCGGTCTTTACCACTGTATCACAGAAAACCGACGTAAAGTAGCAGCTTTCTGATGCGTTTGGTACGGTGAGTGAGATATCCGGAGGCCCTAATCCCCTTCTCAATCCCTTAATTATTTCTTCCCTCTGAGCTCGGCAAAGCGCCTATGAGTCTTCTAGTGTTGTGAGCGTGCATGGGCGGTGGAGATCACTTACCACCAGGTGACCCACTTGCTCGTTTACTGTTCTATACTAGAAACAAAGAATAATAATATTCTACTTATAGGAACATTCAGATTAAAAGTTAAAGATAAAAAAAAATCTTAAGAAAAAGTTATTTAAAAAAAAATACTTTTTAAACCCCACACACATCCAATAAAGTACAGTTGAGGAGATATAATACCGATTACCGCCACATTGCGTGTCACAGTACACGCTACGCTTTATAAAGATATTCTGTCGTATCTTCCTATAACTCAATTACGTATTTTGTCAAACGCACTAACTAACGGATGGTAAGGACACGTATTGAGTAATTTGTTTTTCTGTCTGATTATCTTTTTGTGTGTCTGTTACGGGTCCAGAAACGATGATTGATTTAGATATTCGCTCATATATCAGCGCTTAAAGAACACTGTGTAAGTCTAGATTTGCGATATTCGACTTAAAAACTGCTTAAGACTTAAGACTATTAGGTTTGTTTGCACCATAATAGCAGGTTTAATTAAGGTTTATGTCAAATTTGACGATAACAGTAACGCTGGCTTTAACACTGACTGCGGAATGTGTTGCACCATCGTATTCCAATACTACTAGTTTCTTCGAATAATTCTAGAAACAGGGACATGATATTATTATGGAGCACAGACGCTTTAGGAGATATATCGGTTTGGAGGTTATAATTGAACCATCTGACAGCTATCTAACTTAAACAATAGCTTTAACTAGCGAATTATCGGCGGTTACGGTTAACAGCTAAAGTCATAATGTCCTTCCCCCCTGTATCAAATCTGATTATGTTGCTAGGACATACATAAAGCATTTTCTTTTATATCGAATAGGTAATATATTCACATATTCTACTTAAATTTTGGACAACAACAAATGCAAAGCTTTTGTCTTAGTCTAGCATTGTTATTCTCGCTCACGCATTTCACTTAATTAAATGTGATCTTATCGATGATTATACGAGTTGTGAAAATTAGCGTGAAATTTTAGGATGAAAAGTAGAGTGAAGTTTTGATAAGATCCGGTACACAAATACTCACTGTCAAATGTTTGTAAATACCCTAAAACATTTAGGATTTCTATCATACCAATGAAAGGAAACCATACCATTGTAACATCTTGTATATATATTATTCATTAATTAAATGTTAATGCTCACTATGTATGTGTTTCTTTAATGATTGACTATGAATTGGATTGAATACAATTTATTGATAAGAAGGATTTTTTTAATGTATCGCACTAGAACAGATAGAAAAAATTGGCGCAAAACTAAACCGGGCGCTTATGCGATTTGTGTGGAAGCCACAAAGAACAAAACAGAACAAAGTTTTAGTTCTGGCATAAAAAGTTTAAAGCTTAGCTGTTTATTATATGATAAGTTATAAGAAAATAGTTTTCTATAATAAAATTGTAATAACTGCAGTTATTTTGGATGAATTCTTAGTACATAAAAACTCTCAGTTTTATAACTTTTACAATAAAATGGACTTACACTGCGTTACCACTTAGGCGAAGATATGCATGTAGTTATATCAAACTTTGCTTGGATAATTCTTAGTTTCTGGAGACCGTAGACGCGCAGAATTCTTTTGATTTGGTTATTAATTAAGGCTTTTGCACCCCGACAACTAATTTATTGAGGTTCGAGAAATGTCGCACCAAATAAAAAGGATTTTGACGACTTGCAAGAGGATTGCCAGATACCATTGTGTCCGAATCGTAACACAGTATTTAGAAGTAATAAACATCCTTTAAACGATGAATTTGATGCGAATATTTTTAACGATATCGTGATTTTTCAAACTCGATTTTGTAAAGGCATATTTCCATACACAAATATTAGCAACGTTTAGTTTAAATGCGCCAAAAATATAACAAAATCGTTATACTCGTTTTTTGAGATGATTTAATCAAATTGTATCTAACTATAAAAATGGGTAATGATTTGTGACACGACATATCTGGCAATGCTGTGTGTGTGGGGGCTAGCGACGCGTTCAGGGCGTTCGGGCCGTTCGGGGCGGTCGGTACGGTCGGCGCGGTCGGATCGGTCGGTCCGGTCGGCGCGGTCGCGGTCGGTGCGGTACGGCGCGGTGCCGCAGGCGGAGCGCTAGTCGGCGCTGACGCGGCTGACGCGGCTGACGCGGCGTTTGTCCACAGCGGCGTCACAGTGTCCGCCGCACGAGCCGGCGCACCGCACGCTGCTCACGCGGCTGGGTATCCGCAAGCCGTCGGTGTCGGGGCTCGCGCATCACCCGCGAGCCGCGCGCACCTTTAGCTTGGACGATCTGTTAAAGCCGCCGCTCGGACGTAAGGACTGGAGCGATGCGCCCTCGGCGACGTCGCCGCGCGCTCCGCATCCGTAACCGCGGCACGCATATCCACCACCTGCCACCTCATGCGTAGGCACTCACTGTACCAGTAGAATAGGCGGTAGGACAACCGTGTTCTTGGACTGTGCTAGATTCATATTGATCGATGTTCCGTTATATAATAGCTCCTGACTGTTAGCTGTTTTGCTCTCGATAGATGGTTTAGCATTTTCTCGTACATGCTAGCTCGATTGCTAAGAATGATATAGATTTTTATAATAAATCAACCTCGATACCATCAAGTCATGAAATGCTAAATGTTAAGCTTGAAGCTTTATGTCCAGGTCGACTATCATGTTGAGCGTAAAATGCGAGAAACGCCGGTCGAGTTTAACGCTAATGGACACATGGCTTTACGAAGTGGACACGGTATTCGTACCTTTATATGATTTGCCGAATCATGCCAAATCGCCAACATTTGATCAAATATGCTTGCGGAGCGCGCGGCGTACCGGAGCTCAGATTGTATTGGATGTTTCCCCGCTGTGAATGAACCTCGATGTGGAATGCAAAGACCAGCATAACTTGGTCCCGCTAACCCTGTTACTTCAGACTTGATGTGTGCACCCTTGACTACGCACAAACACTAACGCATTTCTTCGATGTAGACGCTCCTTCCTTCGTTACACCTTTTTAGATCGTCCAACTAAACGAGCCTCTGTTTTGTCAATGATCCTTTTAAATTTAATGACTTATTTTACTTATCGCCAATAAAAACCATATTGGTGTTTTTTTTCATCTGTTGAAAACATTTCAGTCTTGCTGTAGTCACATTACAGTGTCAATATTGATTGAATAGACTGCGTGTCATTAGAATGCCAGTTTTATTGACAATACAAAGGCTCCGCAAATGAATGTTGAATGTTTTTGGCATGCTCTTGGACATTGTTCTGCACTGTAAATACCATTGATTCTAGAATAATATTGGTCTAACTTGAACAGTAGCATGAACGAAAGTGGGAAAACATGCATAACACTGTCCATTCTGTATAATTATTGAAATGGGTGCTTGTTGTCCAATAGATTTGACAACTGCTCGTGTGTGAACTTCTTTACTTCTTCTGTGTTGCTTTGATTCCTCAGTGTTTTTGATGTTCCGTTAAGTTCTAATGCTGTTAAGTATTCATAATTAAATATTTTTATCAATTATTGCAAAAAAAAATAAAACAAATGTTACGGATCTTCTTATTTATGAAAAAATACTTTTTACTTGAAGTCAAACACAAAAATGATTATCTTCTAATTAGTATCATGTATTAATTTTTAAAATTAAATTTCTTATCGTTGAAAAACAAAAGGCATAAGAACTTAATCAAAGGCATGGTCTGACTAGCCGTGTGTGTACTAACATTGTTTCAATAACTATACAACATCATTATTATCAAACTCATACATCATACCATCAACACATGAAAGTAAAGTTTACCAATTGGCACTAAAAACGTTTTGATGATTTTTGGCACATTACCCTAAAGAATTGGCTTCCTTTAGACGCACTACCGAGATCCGCGCATGTACGTGATCTCAGATTACCTTTCTGATACTCCAGATTTGTTGTTGTGAACTCCGTGTTTTTTATATTACAGAATTACGTAGCTTGTTTACCCATCAACCATCATTTGATGTTGTGTCGCTTCATGCACAATTAGACTGCATCAAATAATTTGGTATAAAAAAGATTTCTGACACAGGAACACCATCGCCGCGTAAAAAAAGGAACAATTCGACGCCGACTAAGAAGAATGCTGCGGAGAAAAAGCAAATTTTACAACAGTTGATAAGCCCAGCGACTGCTAACGATCATTCTAAAAAGATAACAATGGGGGAATTAATACAGATGTCGGAGAAAAGGACTTTGAGTACGGTAGAGAGCGCTCCAGCGTTTGTAGACTATGGTATTGAGAATAAGGAGACGTGTTTCGCAAGCGAGGCCTCCACACCATCAACCTCGCCTTCAATGAGGCACATATCAGATCCTAAGTTAGAAAAGAAAGTCACATTTGCAAGACTCTTGAACAAGGTTTCTGCGGAAATGAGTTCAAGTTCCGATGTAGATATGGTGAATACGATAGCAATACCCATGGCTGTTATAGCTGATAGAGGCATGAGGGCTAAAGCGTCCAGTACTCCTCCTTCACCTGGAGTTGAAGTCAGGTCTCCGCATAGTACATCAAGCAATCAAGGAAGTGATTCTATGTCTAGTCTAGATTTGACGCTGGCGAATGCTGCTTTGAGAAAATATTCCAGGTAAAGCATGATCATATAGTGGTACGTTTTTAGTCTTCCTAATTATCTTCTTTTCTCTCTTCTTATTATTTACGAATTATCATGAAAAACTTAGCCAAGGTAGTAACAAGAAATAATCGATTAAAATTATGGAAGTTGTCACTAAAATGTCGCCAAAAAGTACTCTTACATCTGTAAATCATATTTCACCACCATTGACACCACATTTTTCAAAAGCACGTGCACAAACCCATTTCAACCGCTCATATATAACATAATGCCCATGCCACATTTCTTAGAACCCCAAAAATATCGAGTGCCGACTCGATCCTGGCGATGTTCCGGACATTCTCAACGTCATCAGCTGCCATGGTGTCCAGGGCGTCTTCGGGAGGAGTGTCGGCATCCAGTACTCCGTCTGCGTCATCACCACAAGATGATACGGTGGATGCTGACGATATATCTCTAGCGTCGTCTCACATCCCGTCGTTAGCTCCAGATTCACCGGTCACGAGGCCTCATAATACTATTGAAATTCAGGTAAATTAAATCAGACAATACCTTCACAAACGAAAATATTTATCAAGTGGTCGTTACTGATAAACCCCGATTAATTGTATCTTAAAATAGCTCTTTCTTTAACCGCAATACGTCTGCTTCTAGTTAAAGATCTATCTCTCCTAAGGACCACCCGTAAATCAAGTGTGATTTTAATGATGAACAATTATGCATTTGTAACGTAATTTATCAAATTTCTAGGTCTTGGATCCCTTGAGCGCACACAAATCCTCATCATCAGGCAGTAACCTACTCCATCCACCGTCCATCCTACTTGAAGTACCAAGCAGTATCAATAAATGTTTGTCCCCAATACGTGAACTGCCAACGCCTTTACCCACTCCTTTACCCACGCCCCTTCCCACTCCCCTACCTTCCCCTCGCATGCCTCGAGCTAATATGGAGTTGGATAATAAGAGCGAATCAACGGCCACCTGTGTGTCTCCCAGCGAGGATGAATTGGACGAGATAAAATACTGCGATAAGCCGGAGAGATCCACTGCTGGACTGCGGTTGAAGGTACAAACTTCGGTTACGCGTTTCATGGAAACCTAAAAATAAATTATTAATAATCGCCATAATCCAATAGTATTGTTGGTACCACGCAAATGTGCTAACCTAAAGAATTCATCCAAATTCACTAATTTAACATGATCAATTTGTCTTTATTACACTAGTTTATGGCTTGTGCTTCTCAATTTTTACAATTTTCTTTTTCGATTTTCAATCTATTTAATTTTTTTGCAGCTCCGCCAGCCAGCTATCTGCAACGACACCCCCACTCCGTCCACTCACGTCACCGACTCACCGAGCCCTAGTTTCACCCACAGCCAGGATTCGGAGCGAGAAATGTCATCGCCATCACCCGCTCCACCATCTCTGAGAGTTCCTGTATTGACAATCGAACGACCTTCCCCTGGATCACCTCCTCCACGTCGCACTCCACCTCACCTTGAATTCCAACCCCCTCCATTAATAACAGTCACATATAACGCGAGTGAGGAGTCCGATGAGCCGATGTCCCCAAGACCTCCGCCACCAAGTGGCAATATGTGCTACTTGAGCCCATTTTCAATGTCAGCGCGTGGAGAAAGAGCTCCTTCCGAATCCAACCTATCGTCTTCTGGGTACAGCTCTATGGCGAGTCCTGGGCCGTCAAGATGCGGTTCGAGCAATCCATTATGTCCTTCGGAAATGGAAGACCCGGGCTCTGGAGGAGGACCTTCTTGTTTTCAAAGAAGGCGACCGTTAATGAAGACTAATTCTAGTCCAGCCGCATCCAACGACGATTCTAAAGAAAGGAGAAGAGGGAGATCAGATTCTGAAACATTATCTGACGATCCTTTATTAGAGTCTAACGATGAAGGCATCGGTACGGACGAGAGAGTCGATGACGTGCCTACAAGTGCAAAAGAAATGGAACTAGTTGCCTTGAAAGAAACGTTAGAAGTGCCACAAACGACTCTGTGCTCCCCAATAGGTGTGACAAAGTGTTCAATAGTGAAGTGTAATAGTGTAGAAAGGGGGTTGGACGAAAAAGTGTGTTTGCGACCTCCGGCCTTATTGTCCGAGGGCAGTAGACCTCTCAGTCCAGTGAGTTCGCGGAGTGAGAGTCCGTTGAGTGACAAAACTGGGTTAGGTCGGTTCTCTCCGCAGTTTTACGGACGGCAGTTGCCATTTACGGACTCTGACGGGTTGTACGACTTTCCTAGTTCAGAATGTGTTAAGGGCAGTAGTTGTAAGGCGGGAAGCGGGGCGCAGAAGAAGAGCGGGCGGCGGAGAGACCGACGCACGCCGCGGACCGCCTCGCACGAGGTCACCGGCACGGCCAAGTCCACACTACCTCATATGCCGCACTCCATGCATAATTTGCTAGAAGTAAGTAGGTATAGTTCACTAGAAAGTTATATGGCCATAGTTAAGTTTGAAACAGTGAGATGAGTTCATTGTTAAAAAAGTATTTTAGAACAAAATCACGGTAAATAAGCAAGCGAGTCACCTGACGATGATATGGTAACCACTCGCAATCGATATAGTTAAAGGTTTACGTCAAATTTTACGATAATTGATACTAACGCTGACTTTAACATTGAATGTGTTGCACCATCGTATTCCGATACTACTAGATTCCTCGATTAATTCTAAAAGCAAGGACATATTATTTTGGAGCACAGACCCTGTAGGAGATATATCGGGATTGAGGTTATAATTGAACTATCTGGCAGATATTTAACTTAGACAATAGCTTTAACCAGCGAATATTGGCGGTTACGGTTAACAGCTAAAATTATTACGTCATATAACATTTGTTTTTTTTTTGTAGCATAGGCCGGCAAACGAGCAAGTGGGTTACCTGATGGTAAGTGATCTCCACCGCCCATGTACGCCCACCACCAGAAGAGTCATGGGCGCGTTGCCGACCTTAAAGGAAAGGGATAATTAGGGATTGGGAAGGGGAGGGGATTTGGGCTTCCGGTTATGTCACTCACCGTACGAAACGCAGAAGCAAACCGCTACTTTACGTCGGTTTTCTGTGAGACAGTGGTAATGATCCGGTCGAGCCAGCCCATTCATGCTGTAGACAAAACTGTCTACAGCGTGGCTCTACCACTCAAAATTGTGAAATGGTGCAACTCATTTTTTGCTTAACCGGTACTTTGACATGTTTGTCATTGCTAAAGTAAGATGGTGCAAACCACTCTCAATAATTGCAGGTGCCAGGTAGTCGTGACGCGTCAGGGCGGTGCAGGAAGGGCGGGCGGCGCCGGTCCCGGTCGCAGGCCCCCGCGCCCCCCTCCTCCTCCTCCTCCGAGGACTCCGTCTCCAACGCCTCCGTGGCCTCGGTGGCCTCAGCCAGGGAACTCAGGCTTCCAGACTTAGAGTTACAGGTATGGTAAATCATGTAATTATAACCCATAAGACTCCCGCTAAAGAGTCTCTTTTCCTGTTACACGGTATGTTATAAACGCACTCACGTCTGTAATCCCCGAAGGGGTAGGCAGAGGTGTAACCAATACACCTACATTTCGCCGAACGTATCTCCGTCCCATGATGTGATAGGAGGTGAGCCTATCGCCATACCGGGCAGAAAAACAGACTCCGGGCTGATATTGAGCATTTCGTGATAGAAAAACCCAATATCACTTTACCCGACCCGGGAATCGAACCTGAGACCTCAGGTTAGCAGTCGTGCCGCATACGCAATACAACTGCGCCACCGAGGCAGTCATGTCACAGCATCATGTTACAGTAGAACGATAAAATATTGTTTTTATTTAAAATTACCAATTGGAAAATATATTTTAAGTTCTAAATTAACATTTATAAAAATAATAAAATGAACTGCACGATTTTAAATAATTTAAATTTGAAATAAATTAATATAGTTTTTTAAATATTGTTTGACTAAAATGTAATGCACTTTAAAATTTCACTAATCCTGTTCGGCACATCCACAGATTTTAATGCGAATTAATGTTGTTTTGATGTATAATCTCACCTGTTATGATTAGTTATGATTGTCACATGTCACGGTTAGGTTGTAGCTTGTTGGATTATTTTCAGCATTGTGAGCCGACGCGGTTGAGAAAACCGCTCAGGAGACAAAAATGCCGTAGTTCTGAGGTGATAGTACGTGTCCGCAATTGCCTAAATTGTACGAAAATATGTACAGGATTACCTTTACTTCTTAAACGGATATTATGAATTCCTTTTATGTGTAAAAAGGTAGATTAAGACTTCTTGGTAAATTAAATGACAATGACGGAAGTGCTTATATTGTAAGCTACTATTGAGATTAATTTGTAGTTCAAAATTATTAATAATTTTATAATTTAAATCTACCTAAGTATTAAGCCTTCCACGCACAGCTGCGGTCTAAAATCGCGAAAACTGCGATCCTGGTATCTGAGATATCCGCGATCTATTCGTGTAATCGATCTAGCATCCACCAATGAGGGGTCGTCATCCCAACATCAGCTAGATTATTTCGGCTGTTACTGTTGCTTACGTATGCAATAATATATAATATTTCACGATAAAAAAACATAGCATCGAAAACAAACCAAATTATTATATAGTTATACATTCTGGCAACACAATCCGGGAGATCCCATACTAAATAAATAAATACCCAACAGTCACGTACATAGTCCTAACCCCACAGTAAGATACGAGTCTTGTGTCGTGGGTATCAGGAACTACGAGAGACTTTCGACCTCACAACACCTAGACCCGAAACAAATATTTGTGGATCACACAAACAATTATCTTGGCCTTCTCGCTTCACAGCCAGGCTACTCGCCCGCTGGGCCATGGCGGCTGTTATCATTGAAAATGTACTAGAAACGTTTATCGCGGCTAAAGATAGCGATCGCAGATCCCAGTGCGTAGAAGGCTTTACTCCTACAACTAGTGTAAAAGCTAACTTAGCATCAATTTTTTTGGTATAGATAAAAATTTAAAATACTGAAAATTTGACTACCTTTATTTAACAAAACAATTACAAACAAGTTAATATTATTTGACATAAAATAATCTAGAGCCGATAATGTTGAGACCGTTTGCTATATTATTAATTTCTAAATTATACAAAAGGTAACCCTGGACCACGTGTAATATTGGTTTAATTATATGCAATTATGTAGGAAAGTCTATATCATCATTGATCTGTGTTTATATTCGGTATTTATTTAGATCTGCACCGTCCATTATATTTAGTGGATGTAAAGCCCAACTCATCAGCACAAAAATACTGTTTCAATCAGTAATCTCTGACACTGTTCGCCTTGGTAATGATCACTGTATAAATCTTGTATAGTTATAACTTGCTTTTCCTTTCACTTTAAGAGAAATTATGCAAAAAGGAATCAGGTCAAATTTGCTGTCTTTTTTATAGCCGGGGCCAACAAAACGATCAAGTGCATAACCTGATCATAACATCCATCACGCATGAACATCCACATTAAATTCATGGACGGGTTACCGACCATTTGAATCCAGACCTTACCGGTTACGCAACCTAAGACCACTACCACCAGAAGACGATTTAAGAATTAGTACGGCAGTAGTTAAGTCGAGATAAAGTTAGGCAGTGCGAAAGAACTGTAGAATGATTGGGAAAGAGAGTGGAGAGTTGGGCCTCTGGATATCGCACACACCGTTCGAAATGTAGATAGTATAACAACCTAGTAGATTCGGCCCATTCATAAAGAAACTGACTATAGCGTGGTGGTATCCACTATCAAAACAGAATAACTATGTGAGAGCTATACAGAGTTTATTAATAAGGTCCTACAGTATGTTTGAATGTATATAAATAATGTATCATGTTTTGTGTCTGTTATGAGTTGGGTAAGGCCTGTCACATTGTGCACTGGGCTTTAAGGAATGCTTAGAATATTCTTACTCCACGTTATTGAAGTCCATTTTTTCTCATTATCATTGTTTTTATTATTTAGAAGCATGGTATTTTTTTATTCCTATGAGAGTGAGAAGGAAATACTTTTTGATTAAATCCATGTATTTGATTTCCAGGACACCTCATCGAAAATATCATCGAGCTTAGATCTGACAGAAGACTCTAGGAAACCGGCTAAAGTCAACAAATTGAGAACGATTAGCAATCAAATAAGGTATTTACTTATGTTCAACTACTAGCACAACTAACTCTAGCAGATGTTATATTCGGAAAAATTGAAATTAATGTTTATATTTTGTAAAAATTCTAAATCAAATAATTTATTGAATCATTAAAATGTCAAACATCATTTAGATTCAGTCAAATTTTATCTCTACCGCCAGTTCGGAATACTGTTTGCTGTTTCGTAAAAGAAGAACAGGCAAGAAACTCTAACGTTGCTCTTTTCTAAACAGATTTACAATACATATTTGCACTACATGAAATAAAAGCCATTGCTTTCCTTCGATTCTGACTGATGTTCAATCATAATATAAATCTTTACTCCCAGGTTCCTACGGCGTCTAGAACGCAGTTTGAAAATGAAAGAAAGCTATCCAGCGCTGTCAGACGACGAGGGAGACGAGTCTTCGAGCGTCACCTCACCTCTCCTGCAGGGCAGGAAAGACCTTAATCGACTGCCTAGCCATGCTATATCAGCCCCTTTGCTCAGTGCTGTACGGCCCAAAATAACAAGGCAGAGACGCTACGATAGGTCGTTAATAAGTGAGGATACGAGGACATTAAACACTGCCGCAGGACAGGACAATTCGGATTGACATTAATTAGCGAATAACTGTGCCGTCATTTCAAAACGTCAATGTTCACTGTCCTAAAATCTGATGAGTATAATGGATCAAAATGTAATCCAAAAAGAAGCACTGTTTCTGAAGCAGCTGCTTTCCAATATTATTCATTCTTCAAAATGTCTGGATGTTGACAGCTGTCAAATTGACACACGTATACAAGATTCTAATATAATGTGATATAATAAACTAAGTAACACGAAACAGTAGAGACGTTATAGTTTTGAATTAATGTTAATATGTTGATTAGGTATATTTGTAATTTAACGAATTGTTATTATTTCCCTCATTTCAATTTTGATGTCTCAGGTTAATAATGGACGCTTGTTGTAAATAATTTCCTCGATAGCAATAACCTACTTATTTGTAGACATTTTGTAGAATTATATATTTGAATATAAGTAATGTTAAGCATTAAAGTAGACATTCGCCGACAATGTTAGTACATTGTACGTATTAATTCAGTTTTTAGTGTTTAGACTTCCCACTTTTTGTTTAGTTTCGCTTCTTGTTTATTGTTGTTGCGTTATATGTTGATACTATTTATCAAAATAATGCTTTTTGTAAATATATTAATGGTATTGCTCAAATGCATATTTTGTGAAATCGTTTTTTGCGCACTTTTTGCTATTTTGTAAATATATAATAAATTATTTAATAACATAATGGGAAACGAGAGAAATTTTGTTTCATCGTATTTAGCTACATATGACACTTGTAAATTTTATATAAGGTAAGCATTCGATAACAAAATATTAAAGGCCCAAAGAAGTCGGTATACCAAATGCACAATTATATTATACAACTTATATTTGTGAATATAAGCACTTATATATTATATTAAGATATTTACGTGACTAACATAAACTTATTTACTATATTACTTGTAACTGACGCACCAATAGATTAGATTATTGCAATATTGTCTTAATAAAACGTATGTAAAAATATGAAAACCTGAAACACTTTTGAACTTTCCTTTCTAATTTGTTTCAAAAGTGGTTAAAAAAAACAACTTTAACATTTATATTATATAGATTTTATAACCTACCTATAGTACATTCTATATTCCCTTAATTTCTAACCCGTTCAGACCAAATTGCAAAGTTGAACAGACCATTTTCATTCAACGGAAAATTACATTAAAGCGTTTCAATATGAACTTCAAGTCACTAAATTTTATCCTCTTTTCCTTTAATATTACCTACTGTTCTTTAGGATGTTTTTTGTTCTGATTATTAGCACATATTATTTTATATCTACAAATAAGTTGTAATATCTCATAGTCTAGAATTAGAAGCTTAATGTTGTTAGATACAGTTCCAGCAATAATTTTATGTGATTCGACTGTTCAAAGACTGATGTTTAATTCTGTGTGCACTAAAGCTATTTTTTTCATTTCGGTCGATGTTAACTTCTTTTGCTATATGTTATAATGCTTATTATATCAATGTATAGCAGTGTTGTAGTATTTCTTTTTAATTGATGTATGATAATATAAGATTCCCAATATTTTAGATGCTTTGTGAAATATCCAAGTTCATGAAATGACTACAACTTTTGTTTTATTTTCATTTTGTATTTATTCCCAATGGCCGTTCTCTAAATTCTATATACAAATAGATTTGCTTACTATCAATAGTGTTTTGACAGATCTTCCATATAAAATGTGTCAAAAATGTACTGCCAGTAAGCAAATGTGTCAGTAAATTGAATATTGGGAACAGTTATATGACATTCGATAGCTGATAAACCAATGTATTAGCAAACATTAAGTTAATTATTGTAAACCTCAAAGCCGTAGGTAACCCCTGTTAACATGTTCATATTCTCTATTATTCTAGCTTATGTCGCGTCTTTATAATAGTGTAACTTTAAAATTACGAAAAATAATGGCCTGTTCGTTGAGACTGATTTTCTAAAACTTAACTCTTAATGTTTATTCGTTTCTTGCTCGATCGATGTATGACTACTGTCTTTATTTTCACTACCGATAACTTAATCTGTCTTTTTAGGTTGATCTTTTATAACTGACACCATCAAGTTGTGTAGCTATACCTACCTACCTATACCTACTTCTAGAAATGTATAAAATTACGCGTAGCAGAAACAAAAAATACACAGTCCATTTATTTTTTCTTAATGCCGAAAGACTGTAAATTCAAAGGTTTCGGCATCTCACACTTTAGAAGCACCAACTTATATTTTTAGTTCTATTTCTTATGAACTAAATGTTTCTGTGCCTTCATTCTTCAAACTTGTACATTGGCAATTTACGTTTAAATTTTTCAGTTTTGTTTCTATTTATCCTGGCTCGGCAAAGCGACTACGCCACGCCTGATGGTAAGTGTAGCGCTATCTAGGAATATTGTCGACCAACGACAAACAATGTGTCTATCGTAGGTCGGCAAGATCATGCCGGCCTGCCTAAAGGTCTCCATATTATAGGAAGGAGGGAACACGTGTGCCGGCAAACTATTCCACAGTTTAATGGTCCGGTAACATTTCGTGAACTTTTTAGTTCGAGCCGAGATGGAAGTGACCACGAAGCTGTGGCTCCGCAAGCCAGCACGCGTGGTTACTATTGCTACTGCATTATATTGCTACTATTCAAATACAAAATAGAGTAATCATGTACTACATTGAAAATGATGTTACGTATAAATCAAGTAACACTACAAATATCTTGTATAGAATAGAATCTTTGGTAGAAGGCGCCGCTGTGAACTAGAGATAGGCACCTATTTTAAATGCAATATTTTTCTGCGATTTTGTCAAAAATATCACATTAAAACCATTTAAACGAGGCCAATACATTGAGACAATCAATTAAGCCGATACATTATTGTGTGAATAGACAGTCCTGGATTGCAAATGTATGTAGGTATAATTGATCTGGGGGTTATTGGATTGTCGCAAAAAATGGCCCCGGATAAATAGTCCGTTATATCTGTATAATAATAATTATCACTGTACAATTTTGTCGTCAACTTTACATCTAAATATGTTGGTACTTTTACATTATAATTTCCATAACGACGTAAGAAGCCATTATTACAGTAATAACAAGTTATTTGTGTAATTAGCCGATTTTATTGTATCATAATAATTAGTCTTATAAAAATAAATTCAAAACCGTATTGGGAAATCAATTTATACACAAAATGCAAGTTTGACTTTCCCAGTATTTATTTGCAGTTACATATTTTACGATGGCAATATTGAAAATTAATATAGGTAGTTTTTGTTGATTTTTATCTGTGTGATTAAATGTGTTAGAAGCATCGTGAGAGCACTCAATAATTTTAAGCAATATGTTATAATGTGAAAACCGAATATGCTGTGATCGTAAGTGTGTGGCTCAAACATCCCCTGCTTGACAGTTCGGTGTTGTAAGCGACAGAAAGTTAATTTTACACTTTTAACAAAGTTTTTGTACAAAAGTGTGTTTAGTGCGTGTTACGTCATATGTAGCCCCGCATGGCTCTACTACCGCACTAACCTCGTTTAAGCGCTTTCTCTATCCGACTGGAAAATTTAAGCAACTTATAATGACCGACATAAAAACCAATTTTGATGTCACACAGACTTTTTAGTATTATTTTCTGTTGCTTATATTATTGTGCGAATGCAAGCAGAGACAACTACCTTATTATGCAAAAAGTATTGACAAAAATCGGCACCAAAGCTTTTACATTGCTTTCATTAGATCGAGCCTGATTCTTGCTGCCGTTTTTTTTTTATTTCGTTGTAAATGTGAGCAATCGGACGTGAGTGATTACCATAAGTGATGTAAATATGTTTTACACTATACGGCAGTATGTTAAGAAGTATATTCATTAACGTCTTATTCACAATGTAAAAATATGGTAAATAAATTTTGCTTGTTAAAATTATGCTGTATTATTTCCCTATGATTGTTAAAAGGCTTCTATCTATTTGCATGCAAACGATGGAAATGTTCTCCTCGGCGCGGAGCCGGAGTTCCACGTAGCTCTCATACATTGACAGCCTCCGTGACGCAGCGGGCGAGTAGCCGGCTGTGAAACAAGAGGCCGCGGGTTCGATCCCCGCACCGAGACAAATGTTTGTGTGATCCACAAATATTTGTTTCGGGGTCTGGGTGTTGTGAGACCGAAAGTCTCTCGTAGTTCCTGATACCCACGACACAAGACTCGTATCTTACTGTGGGGTCAGGACTATGTATGTGACTGTTGGGTGTATTTATTATTTATTTATTGACCCGTGGAGTCCAGCCTCCAGGTCCCACAGAGAGGACCCCGCTAACGCTCATTCTGATATTCCTGCCAGTAAGGCTCACGGCACAACTCCTTACACATTGTTGTTCATTTGCGCTACTCCCACCTGATCTTGTCCCGATTGCCATATCCTACACTCGAGTCCGTGAATACCTACATCTAAGGATCCCCTCCCTTTTCCCATGCTTATTAGAGTACTTTCCCTACTAGCCTATAGCGTGGCGGTTATTCAAAGTTCCATAATCTTAAGGTAGTCTTATTAATGACAAATGTTATGTACGATTTCATTTAAGCAGTGCCTTAAAGGTTTATAAGGCCCATAATAAGTAGCGTAACTAGGTGAAGGCGCGGGGGGGCCTCCCCGAGTGTCACCGGTTTTGAGGTGACACCTGACCTAAAATAACCCCACAAACTAAAAAAATTAAAGAAAGAAAGAGATGGAAAATTTTCTTTTTTGAAATCGGTAAAAATACATTAAAAACATAATTTTAAAGTTTTGATTATTGGGGTGACACCCAAATCAATTCCGCCCCGGGAGTCACCCGTTCTAGCTAAGCTACAGCCCACGATACTTCCAAAAATAAAACAAAATGTTCAATCGCTTCCAATAATTTCATTTATGTTCATAATTTACAGCAAACAATATACAAATTGGTCATATATTAAATCACAGTGCAAAATGTACATACAAATTATGCGGAAATATAAAACTATCACGCATTGTTCACTATTAAAATACGCGCGCTCTTAGTTGACTGCCTTGAAGTTAGTCACGTGTGGCGTAGCAGTCATTGTTTGAGAAAATAATGGGAAGGAGTTTTGGCGGGAATTCTGACAGAACGGTTCATCGCTTATTTTATTTCAAAAACTAGATTAAAGTTGTGTTTGTTGTATAAAAGTGGTGTGGATTGTGTGCAATAAATATTGACGGTGATGAATAGTGTATGGAAACATTGAAATAAGTGAATTTAGCATCGTCCTGGAAGGAATTCACACCAAAACTCGCAACAAGACCTTGAAAACGTCCACATGGATATTTCATCGTTCTTGTGAAGGCTTGAAAATAAATTGTACTTTTCATTGGCGAAATGCATAATAATGCGAAACCATAAATAAAAAGTAATCGGAAGAAGCAGGGAGAGCTGGCGAAATGCCTAACTTCAGACAAGTCTGTAAAGAACGCACGTTTTGTATGGTTTACGGTATAGTGTCGTTTCAACCTTTAATGATTGATTTTTAAAGACAGAGGAGGCGTAAGTCGTGGGCGAAGTTTGCCACCGCCTACGACCTAGCGCCTCAGAAGTTTATAATTACTTAAAAGCGGTGAACGTGGCAAAAAGAATGATGTTATAAAACTATGAATATTATAATTGACATATCAAACTTAAATTTTAATTTTATTTTATTTTTATAGCTGCCAAAAGTTAGCCTGCCAAACTCTTTTGAGAAGATGGCCTCGCTAAAAGTACCTTGCCCACGTCAAATTAAGGTTTTTCTTCGCCAATGATTTATATCAACAATTGATTACCCAAAAATATTTCTACACACGTGACACGTGATCACGTAATAACTTCTTCTATAGCACAGCAGGCGAGTAACCGGCTGTGAAATGAGAGGCCTCGAGTTAGATTTCCGCACAGCGACAAATGTTTGTGTGGTCCACAAATATTTGTTTAAAGTCCGGGTGTTATGGTACCTTAAGTCCCTTGCAATTCCACACTAGCTTAGCCTGTGTCGTGAGTATCAGGTACAGTATTACGTACACAGGCTTAGCACGAATCAGGAGAAAAAGAAATCTTCAAAATGGTGATAACAACTTAACTAATGTTCAAACTATTAAATGATCATAACAAAATGGTTTCAAAATTTGCGAAAATCGATATTTTGTTTATTGTTGGTCCTGTTTCATTAATTTGGGTCTATCAACCAGATTTGGATATAAAATAATCTTAAATTTCGACATATCACATGAACCTTATAAATTAATTGTACTGTTCTTTTTTATTTAAAAAGGTGCATAAATATGGAACAGTAACACCAAATTGAACACAAAAATTTAAGAACTACTATATAATCACTACAATAAATTATTATTATTACTTGAACCTAAATAAGCAGTGTTATGTCTAAAACTAATTGCTTAAATCATGGCATGTTTTAATTCTAAATCACATTCAAATCAATCAATTTCTTGTTCGAAAAGTCAAAAACACCTAAAACATACCATTTTAGCATCACGCCACGTGAAATTGCGTCGACTCGTTTTGTCTTGAGAAACTGCTTATCTCCCATATGTCTATCGATGCTAACATGGTGGTACATAAATAGTCGACTCGTTACGTCAAAAATAGAGATAAAAATGGAAAAAAATAGCATTTTCTTCTCTATTTGGTCTACGGAACCTATATGACGACATAACTTTATCGAATGTTGACACTTATCTAAGATATTTGTTATCAATATTTTTTTCGCGCGCACGCACAATATCTCATGAAGTCATGTTAGACCCGTTGATCTTATTTAAGAATGGGCTTAACCAAGGGGACATTTATCGCTCGTAATACAATTTTTACATTCGATACCACACTATTCATGTAAAAAAAAGTTAAATTGACACAAACTAAGCACCTAGCTTAGTTTCATCAAAACTTATAAAAATACGTGTATTGATAAATTTAGTCCATAAAATACGCGCAGTATTGAGAATCTCCTTTTTTTAATTTGGTTAAAAATACCGTTGTTTATAGTATTTACTGACGTTTTTACAGCGTTGTCGAATGATAACGAATCAATCCCTTCGAAGCTATTGCCACTTAGATAGGCCTAAATAGCCCTAAAAAGTGTATATAGGTATATACAAGTACCTTCACTGTTGTTTCGACACTTTTCACTGCGATTACAATCGATGTCCTCATTATGTTTTTATTAATCACAAATAACAATTTATAATTCCAAACAAAATTCATAGCACGCTCGTAATTTCGAAAATTAATGATTGCTAATGTTTACGCGAATATTACTCATTGAAATAAAACTAATTTAAACGGATTTTATAGCGATTATTTTTATTAATTTTGATCCCGGCGTTTCGAAGACTTTTCAGCCTTCGTGGTCACGGGGTGGAAATTATTTATTTTTAATACCGTGGCCACGGTATTACCTGCATGGAGGCCGTATGGCTACATTACATTTAATTGAAAAACTAACGTTTAATTGAATTTCATTTGCATACACGTTCACAAAATACATTTGTTTTGTTGTTCCGGAATACAATATTTCATAGTTTTAAGTCGTATTGTACATCTTTATTTTACCAAAATATATTTTTATCGGTTATTGATCACATTATTTAATTTTCTTACTAATTAAATCTACTACATGTTCCTTATTAATGTGTGCTACAAATATGCAGAAACACTTCATTTGTTTCGTTTGAAATGACATTTAATTTTGTTTAATACAAATAATCTAGACTAGACTAGATTTGAACATTGGAAAAAAATATGCCATTACATAAAATAACATTTACAAAAATTACTACATACAAAAAGCACTATAAACCAAGCATAAGAGGTTTATTTTCACGTAAACAAAATTTAAACAGCCCGAGTCACTAAAAATAAATACGTAAAAAAATATCGGGGACGTCTTATCACGTCAATCTAATACCACGACGTCCAGTCACGTCAATCAAGATTCATATCAGAAAATCACTTCTCTCGTGCTAAAACACTAAAACATACCATCGTGTATCCCTATAGGTACTAAAACAGCTAAAAATATAGCAAAATTCCGTAAAACAAGCCTCCAATCGTCCGGGACAGCGTAGGGCAGTATTATTAAAGTAAGTTTGTGCAACTCGTGCGCTGTACACACGAAGATATACGACGTGAGTATGAGATTAAGTATGGGAGCACTGGGGATTAGTACCAAAACGCCGTGTGTATCCGCCGCTAGCCAAATATGCGACTGACTCACAAACAACTCGAGGGTTATAGTACCGAACCAAGCGAACATACTAGAATGACGCATTCTCAGTACACCGGAGACATTTCTCAGTATTATATAACTGACTATGGGCAGGAACGCGACGTAACTGTGTATTTCGTTGCAATCGAATATGTTTGTGCAGAAAAATGTGAACGTTACGTAGCTACCGATGCCTATGAAGGCTAGTAGAGTAGCGGATAGGGATAGGCCCGGAGTGAATAGGTTGCTGTGATTGTTGTCGTCTAATAGATTGTACCGTTGCGCCAATAAATAAGCCAGCGCGAATATTATACCGTAGGCGATTGAGTACCTGAAAAAATTGATTTTTATTTTATTGAATGACGAACGAGCAATACGCTCGCCTAATGGCAATGCCTGCCCATAAATATAATCAACACCACACAGAACTTTGAGTTATAAAGTTCTGCATGGCATTGAACTGCGCTCGTCACCCTGAGACATAAGCGGGTTGATATACTTCATATACATTCGAAAAATCTTGTCGAGTTCTCTCAGGTATGCAGGTTTCCTCACGATGTTTCCTTCACCGTTAAAGCAAGCGATAATTAATATACACGTAACTTAGAAAAGTCAGAAGTGTATGCTCTTGGGGCTGGTTTCGAACCTGCGACTTTCATCTCGACAGTCCGTACCACTCCCCGCTGAGCTATCATTGCTTTTAGTTCAGTGTTTCCCAACCTTTTTTAGGCCATGCCCCACCTTAACATTATTTTGTTAAATTTGTCACCGATATCTAGCACTGCATTTAAATAGCCCAAAGCGATAGGGTTAAAGTCGTGTCGAGCCCATTTTTAAATTGCCCCCCTGTGGGGCGTGGGCCCCACGTTGGGAAACACTGTTTTAGTTAGAAACATACGTCGTGATATTATCTCTCACCTGTCCTGTTTCCACTGCAACCACCACTGGCGTATATCATCGTCCGAGTTGACGAACAACGCCTTCCAGGGTCTCGTGACGAATATCTTCTGGAAGAACACCTCGCTCATGTACAGCACCGTGACGATGGACAGCAGGCCGATGATCTTCACCGCTATGTACAGGTATTGGTACGGTTTGGACTCCACGGTGTGCGATGATGATGGGCTTACGTGGGGGGGTAGAGCAAATATTGCGAACATCTGAAGGAGATATGTTTTTTTTTAATTAATAAATATACCCAATAGCCCTGACCCCAAAGTAAGATACGAGTCTTGTGTCGTGGGTATCAGGAACTACGAGAGACTTTCGATCTCACAACACCCAGACCCCGAAACAAATATTTGATGATCACACAAACATTTGTCTCGGTGCGGGGATCGAACCCGCGGCCTCTCGCTTCACAGCCGGCTACTCGCCCGAAAAGCCACGGAGGCAAGGCGGAGGAGGATAGCATACTTGTAATCTATCTCATTCTCTCGCAGGCTAAATCCTATTTATGAATATGTTTGTCTTTGTCGTGACGCATTTGCGTTTCATCGAGTTTCAAATCACGATTCTAAAGATGTTTCACTTCAAAATAAAATAGAACATAAAGTTTCAATATTCCCATGGTACGGCTATTCGGCTATTATTAAGTGTCTAGATACATAATAACTACTATACTTAAGTCGAGAACTCTATAACTTTCATTAAAAAAAAATTGTGGTAGAGCCACGCTGTAGTTTTTTTTATTTTTTTAAATAATAAATAAATAACATCCAACAGTCACATACATAGTCACGACCTCACAGTAAGATACGAGTCTTGTGTCGTGGGTATCAGGAACTATGAGAGACTTTTTGGTCTCACAACACCCAGACCCCGAAACAAATATTTGTGGATCAGACAAATATTTGCTCGGTGCGGGAATCAAACCCACGGCCGCACGTTTCGCAGTCGGCTACTCGCCCACAACGCCACGGAGGCTGTCAACAGCATGAATGGGCTGGCTCGACCGGGTCGTTACCACTGTCTCACAGAAAACCGACGTAAAGTAGCGGCTTGCTGCTGCGTTTAGTACGGTGAGTGAGATATCCGGAAGCCCAAATTCCACCCCCTTCCCAATCCCTAATTATCCCTTTCCTTTAAGGTCGGCAACGCACCCATGATTCTTGTGGTGGTGGGCGTACATGGGCGGTGGAGATCACTTACCATCAGGTGACCCATCTGCTCGTTTGCCGGCCTATGCTATAAAAAAAACTCACAGATTTCAAACAGAAAAAATATTATAGTCAAAAAAAATACTCACCAAGGTATACCAGAACGACACCAAGGGTATAAAGCTGTAAAACTGATACGGCCTATTCATGGTCAGGCATAGAACGACAGTCAGGAAATTCAGCCTAAATATCACTCTGAAATATCTGACCAGGCCTGTATATCCATTCTTCCAGGTGTAGTAGAAGTGCCCGTAGCCGGTTAGGAACAGATAGGCGGAGACGAGTGCTCGCACTAGCATGTAGATTGGTAAAACCTTGCTGGCGCCTGTTACTTGGTATACTAAAATCACTAGCTGCATCCATCCCTTCCACTCGTTTGTTTGGTCTCGATGGAGGACTCTGGAATAAAATGGTATTTTCATATGAACCTTCAAAGGCAGACCTAGTATGGTGAAGGCATTTAATAGACGCTTGTGTCTAAAACATTAACCGGGTTATTACCACTGTCTGTCTCACAGAAAATCGACGTGAAATAGCAGCTAAATCCCCCTCCTCCTAATGAATCCTTTAACATTATAAAGTACGTCAATATAAATTTTGCGCTTCGGCAGTGTTCGGTTTTTACGAATTAGCCCGAATATACAATAAATGGGATTTTTGGCGGGAATTCTGACAGTGCAGTTCATCGCTTATTTTAATTTATTTCATAAACTAGTTTAAGAGTTGTATATGTTATATAAAAGTGGTGTGGATTTGTTCAATAAACATTGACGGTGATGAACAGTGTATGGAAACATTGAAATAAGTGAATTAAGCATCGTACTAAAAGGAGTTAACACCAAAACTCCGGCAAGACCTTGAAATCGACCGCACCCGTGTTTCATCGTTCTTGTAAAAATAACTTGAGAATAAATTATACTTGACACTGGCAAAATGCATAATAATGCGAAAGCCATTGTAAAAAAGAAGTATACAATAAATGCCCGGCCACCCGGGTCCGATCAATCACTCAATAAATAAATCACATAATAAGTACATCCGATTCAATATTTTGAGTGGTAGAGCCACGCTGTAGACAGTTTTATCTACAGCATGAATGGGCTGGCTCGACCGGATCGTTACCACTGTCTCACAGAAAACCGACGTAAAGTAGCGGCTTGCTGCTGCGTTTCGTACGGTGAGTGAGATAACCGGAAGCCCAAATCCCGTCCCCTTCCCAATCCCTAATTACCCCTTTCCTTTAAGGTCGGCAACGCGTCCATGACTCTTCTGGTGGTGGGCGTACATGGGCGGTTGAGATCACTTACCATCAGGTGACCCACTTGCTCGTTTGCCGGCCTATACTATAAAAAAAAAAAAAAGACGTTACGGCTACCTGTAATGGTGCTGCCACACCGGTGTTATAAAATGTTAACAAACATTTTATAACATTAAACATTTAACATTGTGATAAAATGTATGAAATTTTTGTTAACAAATGTTAAATAATGTTTAGTAAACATTTTATAACATCGGTGTGGCAGCACCATAACTACCGATTGGTGCAAATAAACTAATTTTCTAATAAATTTCTATTAAATCACAATGGCATGTCCGTATTATCGAAATATGTAAAGATATAGTGTATATCTGGTTCTTCCAAGGGGCTTGTGGCATGACTTGATGGTTGATTGGGGCAGGTATAGAGGTACATACTTGTATCCCTGTGCCTGCATCGGTCATCCGCTTGTCCTGTTGCAGACCCCTCGACTTGCTTCTCCCCTCTCCGAAGAGGGAAGAAGCATTTATACAACCCGGCGTGACCCTGGTGACCACCGATAAACTCATTGGTTGTCAGTGGTCGGTGGTTTTTTGGACTGCACTACGCTTACCATCAGGTATAGATAGAGTTTTATTGTAGTTCTACTTGTTACAAATAATTTATGCTACTGGATGGATCAAAAATACATATATCTCACCTGTTAGATCTAGAATCATCCGTAAAGAACAAGCCCAAAGCGAACACATATCCGACGGGCAACCAGAAACTCCACTCCGAGTAATACTTGTTCTCCTTCATGAAGAAGTTGGTCCTATCGCACAGATAGAAGTAGGCCATCAGCATGCCAAGCTTGGCCAGTGCGATAAGTGGTGATGGTCCCGTGTGGGCAGGTTGGGCGACCAGCGTGTACCCTTCACGACGCTGCGACAATGTCTGCCACCACCGCCATACACCGCGAGCCAGAGACACGACTGCGCTAGAGCCAGGGAAATGTTCTCATTACATTACTGTGCGTGTTTTTTTTTTTTATTATTGAAATGAAATGAAATTAAATCATGTAGATTGTAGGCAATTGAAATAGCGCTTATGACAAGTCAGTACAAAAGTGCTCCTCTCTTTCATTAAGTATTTTTTAATCTGACGTGGGAAAAATGTTACTGCATCTGATGGTAAGTACAGTACAGTTCAGTTTCTACAAGGTGGTAGGTCCCTCGTATGCGAGATGTCGTCGTATGTAAGCACTGTTGTGTTTCGGTTCGAAGGACATTGAAGCCAATGAAATTACTGGGCATTATGACAGTTAACATCTTATGTCTCGGGGTGACGAGCGCAGTTCAGTGCCATGGAGTGCTTTGTAATTCAAAGTTCTGTGCGGTGTTGCTTCTGTTTATGGGCAGGCGTGGCGATTACCATCAGGCGAGCGCCTTGCTTGTCTCATTCAATCAAATAAAAAAAAAGTGTGCGTCCCGACGCTCAACAGAAGTGATAACTTAAACTAATGTGGGTTAAAGTGAGAGCGGAGGAGCCTGCCACAGTCGTGTCAAAATCGTGTCAAAATCGTGTCAAAGTCGTGTCAAAATCGTGTCAAAATCGTGTCAAAATCGTGTCAAAATCGTGTCAAAGTCGTGTCAAAGTCTTGTCAAAGTCGTGGCAAAGTCATGTCAAAGTCGTGTCAAAGTCCGGTCAAAATTTGGTCAAAGTCCAGTCAAAGTCCAGTCAAAGTCCGGTTCAAGTCCGGTCCAAGTCCGGTCAAAGTCCAGTCAAAGTTCAGTCAAAGTCCGGTCCAAGTCCGGTCGAAATCCGGTTAAAGTCCTGTCAAAGTCGTGGCAAAGTCATGTCAAAGTCGTGTCAAAGTCCGGTCAAAGTCGTGTCAAAGTCTGGTCAAAGTCCAGTCAAAGTCCGGTTCAAGTCCGGTTCAAGTGCGGTCAAAGTCTTGTGAAAGTCCGGTCAAAGTCCGGTCCAAGCCGACTGGTCACTGTGTGACGCAACCTGGGACTTCGAAATTATCGATGTTTCAGGGAGGTGGGCTAACGCTGGCTGGTCGATGGACCGCTCGCGTTACGGAACGTTTCGGTTCACCCTCCCATAAGAAGTTATCACTTCAAAAACATAATGTGGGCTCGAAGTCTCAGTTTTATGCCGACCTGAATTTACTGGATATATTACACTGGCTGATCCCATGCAAGTTATAAATAGTCAGTTCTCACCAGAGCATGAAGAGTGCGATGGTGAGGATCTGTAGAGGAGCGTGCGGCTCGGGCTGTGCACAGCACGAGCCATCGTTGAAGTTCATGTGGTCGTTGCAGAACATGTTCAGCACGATTTGGGCACAGTGGCGGCGCCACAGTGACCCACCACCCCCGCCACCAGAGCCCGCCCACACGAGACGAGACGACTGCCACAGACGGGCGGCGCTGTGGCTCAGGATCTAAAAATAGCATTCATTCGTTTTGAGTGGTAAAGCCACGCTGTGGTCAGTTTTGACTAGAGCAGTGTTTCCCAACGTGGGGCCCACGCACCACAGGGGGGCAATTTGAAAATAGACTCGACACGACTTTAATCCTTTCGCTTTGGGTTATTTAAATGCAATGCATCTCTCATCGGTGACAAATTTAACAAAAAAAATTTAAGGTGGGGCATGGCCTAAAAAGGTTGGGAAACACTGGTCTACAGTGTGAATGGGCCAGCTCGATCGGGTCGTTACCACTGCCTCACAGAAAACCGACGTTAACGGCTTGCTGCTGCGTTTCGTACGATGAGATAGATATCCGGAGGTTCAAATCCCCCTCCCCTTCCCAATCCCTTCCCTTTAAGGTCGGCAACGCGCCCATGATTCTTTTGTGTGCGTACATGGGCGGTGGAGATTACTTAACATCAGGTGACCCACTTGCTCGTTTGGGGAAAAGGAGTAATTAGGGATTGGGAAGAGGCAGGGGGATTTGGGCCTCCGGATATTTCACTCACCGTACGAAACGCAGCAGCAAGCTGCTACTTTACGTCAGTTTTCTGCGAGACAGTAGTGACGACCCGGTCGAGCCAGCCCATTCACTGTATTCGCTGTACACAAAACTGTCTACAGCATGGCTCTACCACTCGAAGATGACGATAACTCTTAGATGATGTTAATAAGCGTCATAAACTATTTTACGCAAATCCCCTCCCCTTCTCAATACCTAATTATCCCTTACCTTTAAGGTCGGCGACGCACCCATCATTCTTCTGGTACTGTGGGTGTACACGGTGATGATCACTTACCATCTTACGCACTTGCTCGTTTATGCCTATGCTATAAAAAAAAATTATACTGACCTCAACAGCAGCTCTGTTGTAAGCATCTATGTCAACATTGCTGACCCTCTTGTGGTTTTCATCAGCATTATCCACCGGCTCCATCAGTTTCCACAGCACGTGCGTATGTCTCGCGTGCAGGGAGTCTATGGGCTGCACAAGACGAGTCAGGTTGCGTTTGTACTCGTCTAACACTAGGTCTGTGGTGTTCCGAGTACGTAACAATTGTAAACCGGTTGACGCGACGATTAATGACGGCGGTTGGTCTGAACGCTGCCTGCAAATATTATAAATTAATAAATACACCCAACAGTCACATACATAGTCCTGACCCCACAGTAAGATACGAGTCTTGTGTCGTGGGTATCAAGAACTACGAGAGATTTTTTGATCTCACAACACCCAGACCCCGAAACAAATATTTGTGGATCACACAAACATTCAGTGAATACAGACATTTTGAGATCCACCAGAAACCATAGACGTATTTGGGGAAGGTTATGTAACTTGTCCTTTAAAGATATTGATTAATGGGAATTATCGTAGCTTGATTCTCTTTTTTATTAGATGTCTATGAACAATTCAGATATTCTGCCGGACCATAATGTTGTGGAATAGTTTTCCGGCACACATGCTCCATCCTTCCTGTGGGGTGAGGACTATGTGTGTGATTATTGGGTGTATTTATTTATTTATTTTAATTCTTGACAATTTTAGATACCTTACCATGTTCTGAACTGGTCCACCATTGTCTTGGAGACATCTTCGCTCCATATGAAAGTCACAGACAGTCTCAGTTTATCGTCCACATATGTGTAGTTGGGCATATGATGGTCTATGGTTGAATAGGAAGTGTCCATATCTAACCTTGTCTTTAATACACCTGTAATTGCAAATTAATTTAAACTAAATAATTAATTTAAACTGAAAAGTCCTTTTTCGATATCTTACAGGATTATGTGTGTGACTGTTGGGTGTATTTAATTTTTTATTTAATAATATTTAGAGGTTTTAAACTCACCTATAAAATATTCATACAACTGCTCTAATCGTGAATCACCTATGAAGGCGAAACTGTTGTATTTTCCCCAAAACGCCAAATATCGAAGACATCGTCTCGCGTCCCTGTAAAAAGGAAAATATTTATCGAGATGTGGTTGTTGCAGGTTAGGCAGGGGGCCAACTGTCCAATTAAGGCAAATTATTAAATAATAATACTTTTTATTTTTCATGTGTATAAAAATAAATATTAATAAGCTTAATTCTATTCAACCAATCATCAAATAGTTGATTCGATTTTATTACATTAATCAATAAGTTACGTTAGCCAAAACCTATTGCAGAAAGAATTTCACAAAGTTACTTTAGCCAAAACCTATAGCAGAATCTGTCCACAAAAAAAAAATTAAGTCATTCAAATCTGATGGAGGGGCAGTGGCGGATTTACCAGCAGGCTGAGTAGGCTGGAGCCTAGGGCGGCAAATTTAAAGGGGCGGCAAATTTAGTTCATAATTTTTTTATTTCGGTTTACAAATTTAAAAAAAAAATATTATACACACACATCATACGAATTTCGAAAATTGGAGAGAAATTAAAATATTTAACAAAAATCGAAATATTCTCATATACAGTGCTAATTAATAAATATTTCAACATCTCTGCATGAACAAGGATCTAACACGGTACCATAGTTCTCAATAATAATAACTATATGGGAAAAGGTGATGTAACGAGGATGATGGAGCACAAATTATAAAGTTGGACTTTTATTGATAGAAAATTGATATGATTGTGTACTAAGCTATCAAAATTTAGAGGCGGCAAAAATTGAATAGCCTACGGGCGGCAAATCTATAAATCCGCCACTGTGGAGGGGGCACATTGGCGACCCAGTAATATATACAAGATAAACAAAAGTTTTAAATATATAAGCTCATTAATTCTCCAAGTGCCTTAACAAATACGTAATTGGATTAATTAGCTCCAGAGTGCTGTCGACATTTTGATAACGACTAATAAATTGGTTAAATAACAAGGTCACTGGCGTCGCAGCCGTATTAGGCAGAAACCATATTACGTTTAATGTCATTTACATTGTTAATAGGTGAAATATTATTTGATATTAAATATCTAACTACATACTATTATATTCTTAACATAATTGATTTACATACACAAATATACTTCCTTTCTTCCTAACTACTTTAGCTTTTGCTGGTGGTAGGATATTCATATCCGCCAGGATAGCGAACACCGTACACATGGTGTTAAAACCTGCCATAGTGACCCACACTGCACACACCTTGTGTGGATCGCGTTCCAGGATCAACAAGTGTAAATTTGGTTCTCCTAGGAGCTTGCAATAT
Source organism: Amorpha juglandis (assembly GCA_949126905.1). Classification (NCBI taxonomy): domain Eukaryota; kingdom Metazoa; phylum Arthropoda; class Insecta; order Lepidoptera; family Sphingidae; genus Amorpha; species Amorpha juglandis. Next base: position 15,484,361 of record OX421376.1, read on the forward strand.
GACTTGATAGTTGTTTGGAGCGGTTATAGGGGTACATCCTTGTATCCCTGTGCCTGCATCGGTCACCCGCCTGTCATGTCGCAGGCCCCTCGATTTGCTTCTTACCTCTTCAGAGTGTGAAGAAGTAATTATATAGGTCGGCATGATTGTGGTGACCACTGATAAACTCATTGTTTGTCAGTGGTCACTGGTTTTTTGGACTGCACTGCGCTTGTCATCAGGTCTAGTGCAGTCACTTTGCCAAATAAGAAAAATACAATTTTGTCAGATGAGAGCATCTTAACATATTTAGCACAATCTTAAATGCTCGAGTTGCATTTCAGTATTGTAGTTAGTGTGAAAATTATAAGATCGTTGTATGGATAGTTTTAAGGCTAATTGAAAATGGATTAACTCAGATAATCAGCATTAACAGAGCCACTCATCTCGCCAGCATATACTTATATAAGATATAGTATTAATACAATTTCTCACGTTTTAGAGTATCTATGTAGCATGCAACCATAGGGTTGCCACTCATGGTCTCCTTTGTATCTGCCAGATGACAACAACCATGTGCATGAATCCGGCCCTGAAAAAGATTTAAGAATCCTTGAATTATTACAGAAATTATTGCAAAACAAATATCAATTATGTACTTTTACTTTTACTGTACTTCAAAACAAACCCACCCCAGAGGCCTAATTGCCCCTTGCTCCCCTTCTCATTCCCTCAATAACCCTTTTTCTATAAAATTCACAACACCTACATAGTTGCAAGTCTTTGTTCCTTGATAAATATAATCTGGGTGTCTTCAAGTCACGAGTGAACCAGTTTTTGCTAGGCAGGCATGCTTCATCTTAGGCCTCATCATTCACTATCAGGCAAAATAGTGGCCAAACGCAAGCCTGTTATTAATAAAAAAAATTGGGTGTCTATGGGTAGTGGTGATCACTTACCATAAGGTGATTGACTTGCTCTCTTGACAGTGTATACTACAAAAGGCAGTAATTCCTAAATTGCAAAATTTAATAGGGTTCATGAACATTTAACATTTCTCATTGAATTCTAGCAAATGTCTGATAGGATTTACAAAATCTCTGACTTCATTTAAGATGAACTCATACACAGATTCAATTCTTCTGATATATTTCCATGTGATGAAACTATAGATATTGCCGACCATATTATTTGTATTTGTAAGGCACTTTCAGTTCATCTATTGAAGAAGATTTGAAACATAAAGTACAGTGTCTTCATTTGTTATTATTTAATATAGGTACCATGAATATAAAGCATTTGTTGAGTATTTTTAAGCTTTAAAAATTTGGGAAACACGAGATATAGGTGATCAAGCAATACCACACACCAGATCCATGCAGACATTGCTGTCAAGTGATGGAAGAGTAAAGAAAAATGCATTACTAAATTACGTTGATTATTTCGAAACATGTATGGTATCTAGCTCAGAAAACAAAGCTCTATACCTGATAGAGACTTTTATTTTCCCAAAATCAAAATCCTTGTAACTAAATCACATCCTGTATCAATCAATGTTATTGAACCACACTTTATTCAAACCTATATCAAAAATAGTCTTGCATTCTAGAATAATTGGATTCACCCTCTATGAATCCTATTAGATGATTCAAATGCACAGAACCTATTTTATCTTCGCTTTAATACCTTTCAAACCAACCAAATCAAGTTTAAACATCAATTATATTATAAGAATGTTAGAAACTTAATATAATATTGCATACAATTTATAATACGAACAAGTTCTAACCTTTCGATGTTATTGCAACACAAACTGGTTAGAATAAAACTAAAGTTTGTTTACTTACCGTAACGTAAGTGCAGTATTCCATGATATCCAATAAAACCCAACACTAAAACAAACGCTAGTAATTTTGCGTTTTCCACGTTTAGCTGCTCAATAAACCACTCGGCTGAAGATTTTTTACCGTATGAAACCATTGCAAAAGCTTTTTATTACGATAAATCGAAAAATAATAACATTGGAATATGTTACACGGCACAAAACATCTTTCAGTGGTTCTAAAACTGTTTTATGAATAAATACTTCTTAATTATTATGTACATCACATACACATGTACGTACAGCTTCAAAATAAAACATTCGTTTTATTTTATTATTCTGTTAAAACCATACTTATTTTTCAGAAATTACAATTTGCCTAGAATTCGCATTCAACATGAAAGCAGCGCAAGAAGCGTTGTCAAAAAGTGACAAGTGTCAATTGTGTCAAGTCAATAACTAGAGCTGAGTAAAGATAATTGTATTGTATTGTATTGATCACGCTTAAGGGCCTTCCGTGAGCAAACGACCTTGACTGACTCGCGCCATACTAAATCGTGTACTTGGTGTGTGAGTTTTCGTGCAGAATATGCACGTATTTAGCGAATAATTGATTTAAAAAATCAGGTTTTGGTCTTTTCGAAAATTTAAAACGGGCAAAATATTCGTTATTAAATAGCCTATCTAGTGATGTTAATCTCATTTGAAAACATTCTGTACTTTAAAAGGAGACGCACGGAATCCTTGCATTTTTCTCATTTTTATGGTTCATTTATAACGACAATTTAAAAATATATATCAGCATTAACATGAATTTGAATCGAACAAAGTAAAGCTGACAGATTGTAAAAATATATTGTATATTTTTTTAATCAATATTTATTTTAAGTAATGACTAGATAGCCTCTAAAAACCTCGATCACGCGGTGTTTTGCTCACGGAAGGCCCTTAATAATTTGTTGTTATTTTTTTCACAACAATTCAATATTGTCAGAATTTGATATATTCAATACGAATATTGATCGTTACGTTATGGTATAATTATGAACGGACTATACAATTTATCGTTATTACCCTTTATAGTATCAACGATACAAAACAGCAAATTACACAACAACGGAATAACGGACAACAGTTTACAATAATAGTCGTTGAGGAATAACAGGATAGTGTAATTCATTATTGAAAACAGCCGTTATTGCCATCTTTAGTGCTGAGTGCAGGCCTCGGGGTCTCCAGAATCGAGATATTGAGTTTTCGAATATCACCCTCATACATTTACGTAAAGATTAATTAATCATTGCACCCATATCACTCAAAAAGTTCCCCAAAATACATTATTAGGTTACTTTATCTATTACCGTTATGCACGGAAAAAGGTTTTTCTGAGGTGAAACTTCTTTAGCACCGTTGTGCTTTGAAAAATCGATGAAAGCTATCTATCCTACCTAACCTATAATATCTTATCAAATTTAAAATTTTAGCGGTAAGGGAACCGTGAATCCACTAGTCCTACTCGCACTATATTTGTAAATTTAGTATTGTAAATGGACAAGTCCATATGACGATTTTTATTGTAAATGATGCTAAAAAAAAAAACATATTTAAATGAAAAAAGGAAAAGTATGCAATATATAATTGATGGCGAAAAAAATAAGCCCGGAGTTTCTTTCTGCCTTTCTTCTTCGGGTCGTCATCAGTAGGCAGCTAGAGAAAGGTTGGTAGGTTAGCTAGGCTAGGGATATTCCTGCCAGTTAGGTCCACGACACATCTCCTTACCTTTTAAACCCTTACAATTTTTTTGTAAACTTACCCTACTCCGTCTTGCCCTATCCCGATTTCCATATCCTAGTCCGTGAATCCCTTCACTTAAGGATGCCCTCCCTTTTCCCATGCTTGTTGGTGTGCCCTTTCCTGCCAGCCTTTAGCGCGGCGGTTAGTCCTAAGTTCCCTTAATTCTAAGTTAGTCTTTTTAATGACAAATTTTCTGTACTTGACCTGTCATAAGCGCTATCTTAGCCTACATGATTAATAAAGATTTTGATTTTGATTTTGACTAGATCGATGTATTTTTGCATTATTATCATTAGTCCTAGATTGTCCGTTATGAAATGAGCACCAAATATTGCCAAAATCGCAGAATTGAGCTATTGCAGAGACGCGACATGATTTCAATGTTTCAAGAGTAAAAAACTTTATTTAATATCAAATCGATACAAATATCGATTTATATCAATTTTGAAGTAATCGAGATAAGTAAGTGTAATGTTGCTAATAGGAAATGTCACAGGTGTCTGTATACAAGAAAACGGAATCACTATAAATCTTTCGGCGTTATGCGTTTTCCTTTCTGCGGTTTCCATATGGCATTCAATTTTCTAAATATTAAATAAAACAGATTTTTTAAATATAGCAACATTAAACGTCTAATTGGATTACAATGGCGGCTGTGTCCCCGTCTGAGGTATGTTTAAAATAATTAAATTATTACGTTTTATTTTGATTCACATACATTAACATCTTAGAATTAAAGTGCACATTTGATATATTTATTGGACAAAATAACTTTTTTTGTTTATACCGTCAAGTTTATCTAATGCGACAGTGACAGATTTGCATGACGATTTTTGTCATAATATTGAATTTATTTACTCCAATTTCGTGTTTATTTGTGATTTGACAAAGATACTGTTGCTTGGCGTATGGAATTGTTTAAAATGTATAAGCGGGACAATTTTTTCCAGCGGAGATTACAGAAAGAACTCATGTCTCTGATGAAAGAGCCACCTCCAGGAGTTACCGTGGACGGAGATCAGGCCAGCCAAAACCTTACATTGTAAGTACTATTATATGTATATTCTTGTATTTCGTTTATTTATGAAAATCCTGTAAATATAGAAAAATGATTTTGTGAGTGTACATAATGGATCTTCAAAACTTAATGTATTATGCAGAAGTTTACAGAGTTAAATCTTTACAATGGAGTGTGATATATTCGGGCATATAACATTTTAATTAAACACTTACTGCGACTCATATTAATAATGATTGGACCAATAGAACAATATTTTTTAACCTTTATTATCTTTCTGATAAAGAATAAATTCCAGAAAAAAATTGTGTAACTACCTACATGTACACATAAGTATAGATGTGGAAATATTTGACACATTGATGACATGCAGTGTTTGCAACAAGATGCTAAACAGTGCACACAAGGTCACAAAATATTTAATTTGAATTCAATATTTTACATTATCAGCCTCTGTGTTATTATTAACAAATTTAAAAAAGTGGTTCTGTATTAAACCCATATGTCCACTGTCTACCTAAAAACTAATTAATTAATTTTGAAGAATGCTTCATTAACATGATTTATATGGTATAAGGTGTTAATATATAACAGGGTTCGAGGATATATATCAATGGATATATATCAAGATATATATCCGATATATATCTGATATATATCAAGCTGGGTTCGACGATATATATCAATATTTTATTTTTTAAAATATTTCAATACTAAAATGGTTTAAAAAATTAATGTTATTAAGTAATTTTTAGAATTTGTTACTGTATTTCTACTTCCCAAATATAGATGGCGTGGGAGTAGTGTTAAAACTGCGCTAAAAGAAGAGTTTATGGTTTTTAGTTGAAAATCAACAGCCTTATCCAAAAACGAGTATTTTTATATTACTTTAGTATATGTATGTAACACACATGCAAACAGTATTCATAAATAATACAATAAAATAATATGGCTTTCATACAAAACTGATATATATCAAACTTGATATATATCGGATATATATCATAAATATCTGATATTTTGATATTTATAATAAATATCGGATATTTTCGAACCCTGATATATAATAACATCAGTATGTATATATTGGACATTTAATATTTGACATGTTTTTAGTTTGGTTGCTGTAGTGTACTTAAAGAATGGATTATTCTATTTTTAGTGGAATTTATGTAAATAAGAATTAGCATATATTAGCATAAATGATGACTCAAATAAACTGGATCAATAATATATGATCATGTATAAATATTAATAACATTACTACATTTGTTTTTATACTTTCAATTTGGTTAGGCAATAGCATCTTATTTCTTATAACTGACAGCCTTTATGGCGCAGTGGATGGGAAGGCCACTGTGAGATTCAATTCCCACACTGAGACAAATGTTCGTGTGATTCTCAAATATTTATTCTGGGTCTGCGTGTGTCCATAACTCCCTTATAGTTCCTGATACCCACTATACAGGTACACCCAGTGTGAGGTCAGGACTATGTGCATGACTGTTGGATGCATTTATTTTTATTTATTTATTTTTAATTAATACATATTTGTCAGCCAGCAAGGTTTAAACAGTAATAAAATGTACAATGTGTAAATAACAAACATATGCCTACATAGTGCAGGTAAACATACACCTTATGACATAACTGTGGCCTTCTACATATAATTAATGTATGCTTAGCTAAGTGTGCCCTGTAACAAGGTCAGTTCTGACTTATTATAGTGTAATACTTTTTACTGGATATGTAAAAGAAAGTTCATAACAATTATAATGAAAAAAAAATAACGCTTATTCTCATTTCCTTACAAAACATGCAAAATAACTTGGCCAGGCTGGTGACAGTCATTGACCCTCTATATCCCCCCCCCCCCCATCATCAAAGCATGATAACTATGATGATGACTAAAGAGTCTACAGACAATAGCCATTATGCTACTCATTGTTTTTATGATGAGACAATCAGGCTGCTCCCCTGATGGTAAGCGTCACGTCTGTTCATAAACAAAAGCTAATATGATCATAAGTCTTACAATGCCCAGTAAATTATCTGGCTTTAATGCCCTTCAAACCGAAGTACAACAATACTTACATACTGCTTGCTGCTTGGTGGCAGAAATAGAAGTGGTGGTACCAACACAGACAGCTAGTAAAACTAACTAGCTTATGACTAACTTTGGTCTGATTAAGTGTTTTTGCGCATACTGTAGTTTAAGTGGCTATCAATTTAAATTTCTACGTGTAGGTATTATCGATCGAGACGGCGCGGCCGGTCATAGAACTGACGCGCGCGCCCGCGTGTATTACGTAATCTGCGCGTAGGTAAAATTCAAGACGGAAATTAAATTCATAATTATTTTTGTATGAGAATAAAATCTAACAAATTATGAAAAGTCGTAGAACAAAAGTAGTAGCAAATGACCTTAGGAATCTAGTCCTGCGAGGTTGTCAGTGTTTTAAAAATAACCCTGTATAAATTAAATAGCATTTTTGAGTTGTAGAGCCACACTGTAGATAGTTTTGTCTGCAGCACGAATGGGCCGGTTTGATCGGGTCGTTACCACTGTCTCACAGAAAACTGACGCAAAGAAGCGGCATGCTGGTGCGTTTCGTATGGTGAGTGAGATATCCGGAGGCCCAAATCCAGCTCCCCTTCCCAATCCATTGGTTATCTCTTTCCTTTAGGGTCGGCAACGCGCCGTACATGGGCAGTGCAGATCACTTATCATCAGGTGACCCACTTGTTCGTTTACCGTTATATGCTAAAAAGATTTAGTCTTAATGATAATAAAGAAAAAATGTGTATGATAATGTGAGTCTGATTTATTTTAATGCAGTCACAGTCATAGTACTCGAAACAGGAGAATAACTGCTCCATAGATATTAATAAATGTATGGGGAAAACCAAGATTGTTCGCTAGTAAGTACTTAATAGGCAAATATAATATAGCAAGGAGGTATAAGAATAATGTTCATAATGATTTCAATACAATACAATACAAAACTCTTTATTGTATAACCAATAATCACTTAAAATAATTTCTTATGTTTACACAAATATTACACATTGAAATAAAACTAATTTAAACGGATTTTATCGGGGTATTTTTATCAAAGTCCACCCCGTGGCCACGAAGGCTGAAAAAATTTCGAAACGTCGATATCGAAATAATAATTTTCAATTAAAAAAACCGCGAGAAAATCAGTTTTATTTCAATAAATGTTCATATTATTCATACAATAACAATTGTTTGGAGCATTCCACGTGGAGCGCACAGCGAAAAAATGTGAAATTCGTTCATATTTAGCCTGATTGTACTTCTAGACGGCATGAATGTGAGCGAGTAATATTTTATTTCTATTACGTATAGTTATAAAATTATTGGCTTTAAAAAAACTTATTTACGAAACAAAATAATTTGCAATAAAATAATAATCTTGGTGGGTTGTATATAAAATTAACGTCTTTATTAATTTTCATAACTAATTCCGTTTTTTTCTTTGCTTATACAAAACCGCCGCCAACTTATTTCTGCCGCCAAGCAACAGTGTGTAAGCACTGTAGTGTTTCAGTTTGAAGGATATTGAAGCCAGTGAAATTACTGGGCATTATGCGACTTACCATCTTATGTCTCAGGGTGACGAGCGCAGTTCAGTGCCATGCAATGCTTTATAATTCAAAGTCCTGTGTGGTGTTGCTTCTGTTTATGGGCAGGCGTGGCGCTTGCTCGTCTCGTCATTATATTAAATTAAAATCGAATCGCTCGGCGAAATGTGGGTGTACGTATTACACCTCAGCTTACCCTTTCGGGGATTGCAGGCGTGAGTACGTATGTATACGAGTATAAGAAACTAAGAATCAAATATACAGTCCGTTGAAATAGTAATTACTTAGAAATTACGGCTTTACAATAATCAATACATGAATCCGATATAAGAACATAGTATACAGCTACGCAAACATTATTGCATAGTTTATTATTTGTGATGCACTCCAATGACAAATGTATTAATATTTAATGTTAATTGCGGTCGATTGGGGCGTGTCCCGTATATGTGCGGTGTCGCGACGATTTTTATTTATACACGTTCATTCTTCAGGTGACTATGCATACCACTGATATGCAGCGCTGGACTGTATTGAATTTCATGTAATTTGCATTTTTTTTACTAGCCCTGTATTATACGTGTCCCACTGCTGGGCAGAAGGCCTCGTAGGCCTACGCGAGAGGCCGTCTGGGTTGCTACCACCGCTTTGTCTATTTCTGCCGCCAAGCAACAGTCTCTAAGCCAGTGTTTCCTAACGCCCCACTGGGGAGGCAATTTGATAGTTAAGGGGGGCAATTTAAAAATGGACTCGATACGACTTTAATCCTTTCGCTTTGGGTTATTTAAATGCAATGCTAGATATCGGTGACAAATTTAACAAAAAAAATTTAAGGTGTGGCATGGCCTAAAAAAGGTTGGGAAACACTGGTCTAAGCACTGTTGTGTTTCGGTTTGAAGGATATTGAAGCTAGTGAAATTACTAGGCATTGTGAGACTTAACATCTTATGTCTCGGGGTGACGAGCACAGTTCAGTGCCATGCAATGCTTTGTAATTCAAAGTTCTGTGTGGTGTTGCTTCTGTTTATGGGCAGGCGTGCCGCTTACCATCCGACGAACGCCTTGCTCGTCACGTCATTCAATCAAATAAAAAAAAATATCAAGTCAACTACCGTATTACTACAGCACGGCGCTTATAACGGCGCTTACACGCATCCATGTTATACTTTTATGTTTGTCGACAGATGGACAGTACACATGGAAGGTGTGCCCGGCACGCTGTACGAAGGTGAAAAATTTGTATTGCAGTTCAAATTCACAAGCAAGTACCCGTTCGACTCTCCTGAGGTGAGTGGAAAACGCTGATCTCTTACGTTTACGCGAATGTTGTTCATTGAAATAAAACTAACTTAAACAGATTTTATCGCGGTTTTTTATATTAATTTTGGTGGGAGTCCAACCCGTGACCACAAAGACTGAAAAACTTTCGAAACGTAGGGACCAAAGTTAAAATTAAAAACCGCGATAAAATCCGTTTAAATTAGTTTTATTTCAATGAAAAACAATGTTTACACGTACCGGTTGCTGGTATATTTATCCGGTGCCGGATACTCAAATACCTAATATGTTTTTTTTAACCCTTTGAGATATAATGCAGGGGTCCCTGATAATCGGATATTGGCGACCCCTGCAGTTCTCATCCCAGGGTTAAGGTATTTGTGAAGGGAGCTATTTTGGGAAGGTAAAGGAAAAAGTGCAAGCCCCTCGGGAGAACCTTAATTTGTTGTATTATTATACAGGGTTATTTTTAAAACACCAGCAACCTCGCAGGGGTAGATTCCTAAGGTTATAAGCTACTACTTTTGTTCTACGACTTTTGATAATTTGTTAGATTTTATTTTCATACAAAAATAAGTATTCATTTAATTTCCGTCTTGATTGTTACAACGCGCATCGCACTTTACGTAAACAAATACGCGAAGCGTGGGGAACCGGCAAGCTCCTTTGAAGGTCAACGCGCCGCTCAGCTGAGCGGCGCCTTTGAGTCGCGCGCGCACGCCGCATACTACGAAGAAAAATACGACACAACAAAAACTTGTAAAATCATTTTTTTTTAAATATATTGAGTTATATCCAAACTCGTAGAACAAAAGTTGTTCCGTATGGGGACAGCTATCTACCCCTGCGAGGTTGCTGGTGTTTTAAAAATAACCCTGTATATGTGTAAGTATGTATATGTATATATATTATGTTTATATATTTATGTATATGTTTATACTTTCACTTGTTTGTATGTTATATTTGTATGTATTCCGTATTTTTTTTAATAGTAATTCTAGTTTATACTTGATGCACCTACTTTGTCTATCTCTGCACCATCCTAAGGTTGACTGGTAGAGAATGCCTCTGGCATTAAGTCCGCCTATATACAGATTGTATATGAAGTGCAAATAAATAAATAAGAACCGGATATACACTGGCTGATCCTGGAACGCGATCCACACAAGATGTGTAGGTCACTATGGCAGGCTTTAACACCATGTGTACAGTGGTCGCTATCCGGGCGGATATGAATATCCTACCACCAGCAACGAATATGATATGGATCGGATCAGTCATATTTGGTTGACTTCCTTTTCGCCATTGTGTTTTTTTTTTGGCAAATTATCTAACAATATTATTCGGGAGAAGACTGGTTCCCAGATACAGTTCACACTAGTTCAGAAGCCATGATATTCAAAACAAATTGTGTTTAAAGTAGGGTTCGAGGATATACAGTGTTATTTTGACACCCTGTTACTAAATGAAACCACATATTCGTCATCGCCTCTGCTTACCTTGTACCAAACATGAGGCTTGAGCTTGTAGTAGTTTTGGCAAAAAACGTGATTTAAGTTTTGAGCCTTTTAAATCACGCTGTACGGTTTTTGCACTAAAATCTATTGAATAAAATGTCACAGCTGACGATGTAATTATAAAACACAAACGCTTAAGAAGGGCAACTCCATACATATGAAAATACGTTTCAGGCTCACAAAGACGCTCTTGACACATTACCTGAAAAAGTTGCGACAGTATTACTTTGTTAATTGATAAAACGTAAAAAAATTGTGTTTGCGAGGAGTACGTAACGTTATTCAACAATAAATAGGTATCACAAATTTGACTAAATACAAATAATCATTGCAAAAGTTACAAGATTCTATTTTACTTAGGATTTTATTACATTTCATAGGGTAATCTAATATTTATTTCTATTCCTAAATTACTATTTTGAGCCGTCATTTCCAAAATAGTTTTTAACTTATCTAATGCGCCGTTTGCCTTCTGTACGCTTGGCGTTTTTATAAATCGGGTACAATGACCTTGATGGTATAATAAATGCACACAAATAAACTATTATCGGGACTCTTTTCGCATTAGAGTAAATACAATAGCTGTCACTTTCTCCCAATAACACGTGTAACATTAGTGCTGGATTCATTGCTATTCATGCGTTGCAATCTTCTGTTAATCGATCCTTCAAATCGAACTTAATCTTAACCTTACGATTATTTAATGTCGCTAGATATAGTCGCTAGGTTTCAATTAATATTGATACATTATAGGTTTAATAAGTTTCTTGAAATGTTTTTAGTGAAGAATATTTATGACGATTATTATAGCGTAAAGGCAAAATATTTCGTGTGATGGCCTATCATTTACGTGGGCTCATGTCGCGATATCAATTAAGCTTGGAAATGCATGCCAAACCACCCGTACAAGTTACCTAAGCAGCACCATAATTATACACATAATTCACGTATCGTTAAGTAAAATACAAATTCATAATAAAATACATGTTTTCGAACCGTAGTACTTACATACATTTTAGAACCAATACCTCATCGGTCTCAGCCTGCAATGTACTACTACATTGCTGCTACATCAATGAGATTATCGATATGTTTATCGCAATTCCAAGAATCGGTATTTTTTATTCGATCATAGATTCGCGGATCGAATCATACATAATCACATTAGGACAACACTAAAATGTATCATTTAGGCATTCCTTATTCCTTGGTATGCGTGCATTCAATACGGACTTATACCTACACTCACAAGTTTAAAACAAACTAGGTATTCTTAGTTCGCTTCGGGTCGTTTCGTTTGATGTGCACGTATTTTTTTCAAACCGCCATTTTGCTCAGTATTTAGTTTTTATTAGTAATTAATGATGATTAATTTGAAATATGTACCATATTTCGTAATTTTTATTAGTGCGGCGATCTTGGTGAAATTGATACTGTTTTCACAAACGTTTGTGTAATGTTTTAAGTGTGTAATAATTATTCGTATTGAAGTGAAATTGACACTACCGGTTTATCAAGTTTAGAATAATGCCTAAGTGTTTGTGTTAAGTACATACTACATGTATACTGAAGTATAAACATGGTATCATGGTATTATGTATAATTGTACATGTCCAAGACTTGCACACGAGGGGGTTCCCGCATGCCGTATTTGTCGATTTAGTAAGTATTCTACATCATTTAAGCCGTTAACCTACATTGCAGCATTATATAGGCCGCGCTAGTATTTAATAAAAGTTGTTCGGAAATTGAGAAATTAACTGCGCGCTACAGATTTTAATGTAGGTGACTTCTTTAGAAATCTGAGGGAGACAATAACATTTTATAGAGTTTTATTAAAAATTAAGTTTACTTCCGGCTCAGCGATACTGCACTACTACACTGTCGTTTATTTGCTGCTTTTGATAAATTATAAGCTATTACTTTACATCCGGGGCGCAATCTTACGGGCAGGATCTGAATTAATATTATTCGCCGTAGTTGCTTATGCATGTATCTAATGGTAATGTATGTGTGTGTGTCTCATTCATTCGATGACGGGTGTGTAGTGTGTACTGTGTACGATGTGTTGAGTTGTATATGTGTGTGCGCGCGTATACAGACTGTTTAAAATTAATCTAATGTTAATGGCATTTAATTTGTTAGGAAATATTATTTTTTTATTTTGCCTTTAATAAGAAAGTGTCTTAGCTCAAAGTACTTATATTAACGAACACTACACATGGTTTCATTTAAGTATAGGGTGTCAAAATGACACTGTATATCAATGGATATATATCAAGATATATATCCGATATATATCAAGCTGGGTTTGACGATATATATCAACATTTTTTTATAATATATTGCAATACAAAAATGGTTTAAAAAATTAATGTTATTAAGTAATTTTTAGAGTTTGTTACTGTATTTCTACTTCCCAAATATAGATGGCGTGGGAGTAGTGTTAAAACATACTCCCTAATGGTAAGTTCTAATCCATAAATGGCAACACTTCTACCCTAAAAGAAGAGGTTATGGTTTTTAGTTGATTTTGCCTTATCCAAAAACAAGTTTTTTATTTTATAATTTTAGTATGTGTATGTAACACATATGCAAACAGTATTCATAAATAATACAATAAAATAATAATATGGCTTTCATACAAAATGGATATATATCAAACTTGATATACAGTAATACCCCGACTTACGCGAATTCGGAGATACGCGGTTTTTCTTTTTGATGGCCGCCCGCATCAGCTCTCCCATTCCGCTATGTAAGTGGTACGTTTACGACAGGTTCGAATGTGTTCCGCGTGGAATTGTTTTACGTACGTTGCGTTTTATTGATAACCTCAAATTATGTCACCCAAAAGAACAAAAAATGTGTTATTTGAACCAACAAGAAAAGAAAAACACTGTCTTTGGAGCGTAAACTGAATATTATCAAAGACTTTGTAGCAAAAAAAAAGTGATATTGCCAAAAAAAAATGACCTACCGGAATCGACAGTCCGAACGGTTATAAAATGTAAAGAATAAAATATGAAAGCTGTGAAAGACTCTCAATTGTTGAATTCAAGCATCATTCGTTCGTCTAAATTATTGTTTTCTTTAGACTCTGGTCCCGATTAAACATACTTTACATGTAAAGTTGTACCCCGACTTACGCGAATTCGACTTACACGGTTATCGCTCGGTCCCACCTATCGCGTAAGTGTGGGGTATGACTGTATATCGGATAAATATCATAAATATCCGATATTTTGATATTTATAATAAATATCGGATATTTTCGAACCCTGGCTTTAAAGGCAATAAAGCTTTATTGACAGGCTGTCGCGCAGTGGGCGAATAGCCGGCTACAATGTGAGAGGCCGTGGGTTCGATTCCCGCACCGAGACAAAGGCTTGTGTGATCCATAAATATTTGTTTCGGTGTGGGACCGAAAGTACCTCGGAACGTCTGATACTCACGATACAGGTTAACCTGGTGTGGGGTCAGGACTATGTGTGTCACTGTTGGGTGTATTTATTTATTTAGTTGTAGCCCTAACGTATGAGGAAAACGCAGGAGTATGTCGGTTGCAAATGTATGTGCTAGGACGTGGACAGCTTTACAATATCAAGCACACAGCAAGGCTTGTGGAAACGAGTTGAACTGTCTCTGTTTTTATAAAATTATCAATATTAAACGTTTACTTACCATGATTCTTTCTAGTATTGGGAAAATCTATCAGGTGGCTAGGCAGAATCTTTACATCTACCTATTTGAGAGGTCTTCAGTCTCCTACATGTTGTATATTATCAATTTTTTATAGCTTTTTTACAGCCTTCGTGCCGCAGCGGGCGAGTAGTAGTAGTAGCGAGCTGTGAAGCGAGAGGCCTCGGGTTCGATCCCCACACCGAGACAAATATTAGTGGATCACCCAAATTTGACTCGGTGCGGGAATCGAACCCGCGGCCTCTCGTTTCACAGCCCGCTACTCGCCCGCTGCGCCACGGTGGCTGTCGAGTTATGGCCGGCGCTCATTGACGGCATGGCACGGCATGGCACGGCAGGTCATGCTGCGGCATCCCGCGGCGTCCCGTGGCATGCCGTGGCATCCTGCTGAATGCCCAGCCACTCTCTCTCTCTCGCGCACCGCGGCAATCCGTGGAATGAAACGGCATGACACGTCTGGCCGGAGCATCCCGCGGCGCGTCGCGGCATGCCACAGCATCCCGCGGCACGTCGCGGCACTGTGGTATTGAAATAAAGTAACGTGAATTCTAAACTCGTGGCAATAAGATTCAAAATAACTTGATTAGTAATAAAATCCTTTGCCATGCCATGCCGTGCCATGCCGTCTATGAGCGCCGGCCCTAATCATCTACTTAGCTTGGGTCGACGTCCAACTAATCAAATTGTCCGGAGACTTGAACCAAAATAATTCCGTGATAAGATATCTCGGTGACTCAGACTTCAAAGTCAAGTGGTGACGAAGTGGTGGGTTCCGGGTAGTCGATTAACGAACGAGGTAAACGGCCGGTTGTCGGATTTGTTTTGTGTATTTTAATTTTCTATGGCAATAAAGATAAACATTTACAAACATCGCTGGTGGTAGGATATCCATAACCGCCTGGAAAACGACCACCGTACACATGGTCCAATACCTGACATATTCAACCACACACATTGTATGGATCGCGTTCCAGTATCAGCCCATGTATATCCGATTCTCCCGAGGGGCTTGCGACTACACCTGATGATTGGTTGGGGCGGGTATAGGGGTGCATCCTTGTATCACTGTGACTCCCCTAAAATGATAATCGCAGATGTCTCTGCCCTCCCCCAGTGACCGCCCTGAGCCGAGGTTCGTACCCCACAGGGGGTGCCCTCAGCGAGGTCGCTTAAATGTAAGGGTTGAGAGCGCCTAAAGCGTTCGCCCGAAAGTCCGGTGAAGCTGTAGAAAGCCGACTCGCGTCAGGCTAACAGTACAACGCCAAACCGCAAAACAAAACAAATCACTGTGACTGCAGCGGTCAACTCCCTGTCATGTCGCTGGCCCTTCGATTTGCTCCTTCCCTTCCTCCATTTGCTGGTAAGCACCGATAAACTCATCGTTTGGCGGTGGTCGCTGGTGTTTTTGGACTGCACTGCGCTTACCATCATGTATAGTGCAGTCATTTTACCTTGCTCGGATACTATGTATTAGGTTATATTTGACTGAATCTAAATGATGTTTGACATTTTAAAGATTTAACAAATATTTGATTATAATTTTACAAGTCATTCTAAATGTATTATTCACTCAATAAATATTTGGTTTTACAAAAATGTAGCTCTAAATTTATTATTCACATTAAGTAAGCCACCATATAATATTATAGTTTGAATATTAAAATTAATTTCGGTCATACGTTGTACGAAGTCGATGTACGATAGCGCGGTACAGTTTGTATGCAAAACGTTCCATTGGAATATTGTGCTTCAGAATAGATAAGAGAAGATTAAATCGGTGGATTTGGGTTAACGCCGTACTGGCGGCCGTGTGGTATAGTAGATCCAGTCACTTGCGCGTGTCCGTTAGCACTGCACCACACCGTCTCATTTAGACGACGCGATGTTTTTAACACGCTTTTATTGGCTTTAGATGTATGTATGTTTGTCTGTAACGGAATTTTTGAACGTGATTTTGCCCTCCTTCAAGACGTCTGATTGATTCGAAATTTGGCATACTTATCAAAGACCGATGACAATGCAATATTATATTAAAAAAAATTAAAAATTATTGTAAATTGTGATTAATTATAAATAATTGTGTGAAAAGTTTATCTTAGTTTAGTTATGCGTCAATAGATGGCGGTCTACGGTATGTAAAGGAATCTTTGAACATGATTTTGACCTCCTTCAAAACGTCGGATTATTATACATACATACGCATTCTCGCCTGTAATCCCCAGAGGGGTAGGCAGAGTACCAGGTACACCCACATTTCGCTGATCATATTTCTGCCTCTGATAGGTGGCGAGCGTATCGCCATATCGAACACAATTCCAGACTCCGGGTTGATACTGAACATTTCGTGAAAGAAAACCCCAATTTTAGCCCACCTGGATCGAACCCGAGACCTCAACACAGCAATCGTACCTTGTGTGTAACACAACTGCGCCACCGAGGCGGTTTACAGCGTACATTTTTTGAGTAGAGGCCGTCAAATGTGCTGGTGGTTGATTACTACCGGCCATAGACACCCACTATACCAGAAACGTCGTGGACTCAGTGCCGATTTTTAAGAATGTGATTTTCTTCTTTATTTAATTGTGGGTTTTATCCAAAAGGATTTGTCAACCTCATCGCACCAGTTACAACTTAAACAAAACTTAATATAAATGCACTCTTAGTAAATAAAAAAATAACATAAATTTGTTAAAAATGTGTGGATATGTGAGATGCCTCTGTTATTGGTAATTACAATGAGGTCCCGACACTTTTGCATTGAAGTACTTACTGGGAAATTTCAAATCTTCGTAACTGATTGAACTTGATTTCTCAGATTTTTGGAAGTTTGTAGCTCAATAACCCGTATAAGGGGACAATTAATCAGGTGTAAATAAGTTATGATGCGTTTGTTTTCTTCGTCTTTATATGAAAAATGGTACATTTCGACCTCTCATGATGGGACCCTCTATAAAAAACCTGCCTTTTTCGCTCTCCTCCTCTCCTCCTTTCATAGATCCCTTCAGTTCCCACTTATCCAGGTTTCACTTTACTTAGGTTTTACTCGCCTCAGAGCATCACGAGTATTTCCAATTAGTTTTGGATGGAGACATTCTTCTCAACTTATAAATTTTAACCTCGATGCTCGTGGATTAAGCATCTATTAGTCATGTTTATTTTTAACCCTTCGACAAAAGAGGAGTGTTGTAAGTTTGATCCCGTGTCTGTGTGTTTATCTGTCTGTAGCTGCGTCATGTCTATACAAATGGACCGATTTGAATACGCGTTTTGAATGAGTCTTCTTTAATAAATCCAGTTCCTAGATATGTTTGAAGAAACTCTGTTCAACAGATTAAAAGTTAAGTACAGCTGTTTCTTTTTTGTTTTACAAGGTGTCGGTGGATTTAATTATACATAAACATGATGTTTTTTATTTGACATTGTGTCGGGGTTTTTAATTATACATATGATTAACATTACTTACGTAACCAGTCCATTATCATAACTAATGTAACATTGAAAATAACAACGGTTCTAACTTAAAACTAGGTGTCTAACAACTAGTAACTGTGGTAACCCATACATACTAGCAAATATAAACCTTGTTTAAAGTTAGAATACGTTTTGTTATAGGACCACAAGTGTTTATGAATTGTTTTTTGAATCAAGATTACATAGTGTTGCAATTACATTAGACGTTAATTTTCCCGGTAAAACCTTCAACAATGTTATCGACGGAGGTAAAAAAAATAGTAAATACGCGAAGGTTTCACTTCCACGTGCTTCGACATTGAATGCTCTCTAAAATATGTTCGACCTTAATGCTAAAACTGAACTGTTTTGTACACAACATGCATAAATAATATTTAGTGTAGGAAATCAATCTTTATCAACTGATTTTTGTCGTGATTCTTTGTCACCCAATAATCTCTCCAAGCCAAGACGTGTTTTGGTGCTATGGGTCTAGAACATCCTACCGGTTAAAACCCCACAGTTCCACCTCCTCCAGTATGTCTGAGGCCGCAAGGGAATGAAAATGCATGCAGCCGCAGCCCCTGAAAGAGTCGATTGCTCTACAGAAACCTTCGCTGTCATTGGATTAACTTCTGATGTTATACAATAAAATGCGTGAAAAATGTCTTCTTTTAAAGCCTTTATTGTGCTCGTCGACGGCTTGCCCTAAGACCCGTCGCCTGCAGGCTGATTTACGAAGATCGCAGATTATATCTTTGTCATCAGTTTTGAAAGCCCTGTGAAAGGTCGGGGATGTTTCTCTCCCTTTCCACCTTCTCTTTCGCACACATCGCCTGTTCGCAAAACGGGGCAACGGAGTTCCACCCAACTTTGACCTTGACCATGGCTGGCGCAGTCGTGAGTGAGAAATGTTTGCCAACAACCGTGCTAATTCACGGCGTGGTTACTCCCATGGCTGGATAGGCGTCGAATGTGGGTTATTGGAACTTTTTTTTAACAGAGCACGGCAAATGTGTTTAAATGTGGATACGATTGAGTATACAGGAAAGTGCATTTGATTATTGTTTATCGGGTTTCCCCTGGTTCAAGTGGTCCTGGGTTTACCCACCCAGCCCGCAACGCCTTTCAAATCATGATAAATCCGGGGAATCATTAAGTATGTTCTGAATTATTACATAACAAATTAAATTATTTAAAATTCGCGTTACATATTATATAAAACATATTCGCGTTAAGCAGTAGTAAGATTCAATATGGTTGAATACACCTTTAATGATAGTACACATTGTCCGTTGCATTGTAATGTTCTGTTTATATTGTATCATGTGTGTAATGTATAGGTTTAAATAATTATTAAGCTGAGGGTATTTTGTTACCGTTTTGAACGGACCGTACGGTTGCGCCAGTCTACGAATATACGTCTGATGGTGAAGTTGTCGTTTCATTGCTCGTACATATTCCAATTATTTCCTAACACTTCAATGTGTAGCTATCGATGGTGTGTCATTAAATAAATAAATAGAGAAAATACGACATTAAAGCGATCCAAAAAGTTTATATCACAACCTTATCGCATTTCTAACTTAAAACACTTTCTCGCTCTAAAACGTAATTACGGTTCAGTTACCAAGAAGTAGTTTAGCCAGTAGTTTACTAGTCTACTAGTTTTCTATCTTGTTAAAAATTTATAGTAGTCTGCACGTTGTTTAACAAATAAGGGTGTATGTTTTGGAATACAATCTAGTTTTAACGATTATATTTTATGCAGTTGTAGAAATGTAATTTATTTGTATTCTGTTATAAGTCTTAACTAAAATAAATAAATAAATACTGAACCGCTTATAAAATGTTTATACATAAATGGCATATGTATCACCATCGCCTGCCAATAAATGCTTCTTTCTTTCTTTAATAATTAATGTCCAATAATTTTTTAAACAAATGTCTCTCTCATACTTCGAAGTAAATTCCACTTGTATCGGTATCTATATGTACAGATGTGAAGTCTTATCTGAATATGTTCATTTTACAATGTTCCTCGTATGCGAGAGGCCGTCTTGGTTGGTACTACCGCTTCGTCTATTTCTGCCGCCAAGCAACAGTGTGTAAGCACTGTTGTGTTTCGGTTTGAAGGACATTGAAGCCAGTGAAATTACTGGGCATTGTGAGTCATCTTGTGTCTCGAGGTGACGAGCGCAGTTCAGTGCCATGCAGTGCTTTAAACTCAAAGTTCTGTGTGGTGTTGCTTCTGTTTATGAGCAGGCGTGGCGCTTATCATCAGGCGAGCTGCTTTCTCGTTGTTGTTGAATTAATTAAAAAAAATGTATCAGTGTCAATTTTTAACTCATACCGACTTTCGTAGTCGGTATTCCTATTAATTATTCTATTTAGTAAAACAAAGTCAGTATCTTAATTTGAGACATGGCTGTGGTCTGGTTCCTGTTTGCGTAAGTTGGTCCATTTGTGATTACAAAGTATGTTACCAAAAGTACGCGTGAACATGTCAAATGCATTGTCAATATGCGCGGATACTTAACATACAGAAATTGATACGATAGACACACTGTCGTTGGTCAACACTATTCCTAGACAGCCTCCGTGGCGCAGCGGGCGAGTAGCCGGCTGTGAAGCGAGAGGCCGCGGGTTCGCTCCCCGCACCGAGGCAAATGTTTGTGTGATCCACAAATATTTGTTTCAGGGTCTGGGTGTTGTGAGACCGAAAGTTTCTTGTAGTTCCTGGTACCCACGACACAAGACTCGTATCTTACTGTGTCGTCAGGACTATCTATGTGCCTGTTGGATGCATTTATTTATTTATTCCTTGCGCTACACTTACCATCAGCTGTGGCGTAGTCACTTTGCCGAGCCAGGATAAAAAAAAATCTTACGTATCAACTCCAAATATACGGTCTTAAAGTTAATGTTTCGTTATTTATGCACGGTCACACATCACATTTCCATAATTACGCATAAATGTTTGCAAATACACATTATTTTCAACTTTTTATTGCATGATGTATGAATGTTATTGTTAACTTACAACTTTTCGGTTTTGTGTTGCAAAGGTCGATATTTTTAAACACAAGGACTTTGAAAATGGAACGGTCTAGCTATTTCACTTATCTCAATATTCAAATTTTATTTGTTCGCTTGGTCACATAGAGTATATTATATTATATTTTTTTACAACACCGCAGTGCTTCTAATTACATTTACAAAGTATTTATAGTCTGTTCTGCACTAGAATGCTCTCGTTACCCCGGACATATGTCTCGTCTCGTCTCTTGCATACGAGGAACCTACCATCTTGTATTTTCTATATCTGTCATTATTCATTTGTTTTGTGTTTAATCTTAGAATAACATTCTATCGGTCTTACTTATAAAGTTTCTTAGCACTGCTCATTTAAAACACTATTTTCGTCTCTCACTAGCTACTTTATAAATCGCGTTTACAGAGAAAGACAAAAAGGTGAGGTAAAGAAGCAATGCTTCAGTAACGTTTATAATTAAAGTCCTATGTGTTTAAGAGGGGAAGTCCATGTAAACGCTTCAAAATCAGTCATATTTTAAAAATTATTTAGAAAGTTAAAAATAATTCTATGGTTTTAAATATTTAACATAACTTTATTGAACCTTTCTAAAGTATACATTTGTTTTTTTTTCCTGCCAAAATGGTTTTTTTTACCAATTAATCTGCAATCCCAGTTGTATACCTACCATCAGCAAAGTATATAAGTATTAATACTTTATTATTGTTTCCTACTTGTTAAAGTGCATGTGACCTTGAAGAAAATTGTGCCTTTGACACCGCTGCTTATCAGTCAAGGCCCGCGCACAATTTTATTGCAATTCAACGTGTGGTTGTTTTTTTGTTGTTACGAGCTCTTTCAACTTGTAGACACGACAGAATGCGCGTATCTTATATCTTACTAGTATTTATAGACGGGTGATTATCCGGTTGAAAATGGTAAAAATAGAAACAAATTTATAGTAGAATCAAACCCATTGTAAAAGGAAGAGAATACAACAAAATTGATAGGAAAAATAAATTAACGGCGATCTGAGGTCGGGAAGTGGGAAGGGGGGGGGCTTTAAGGGTAAAAAACGGTTTATCTCGATTTCCGGAAAAACTACAAGTCCTATGGAAAAAAGTTAAATCGCAAAGTTGTAGGTAATAAAAAGATCTACAACTATTGTATACACACTCTCTTCACATAACCTCAAAATATATGTGAAAAATTCAAATAACCAAGTTTTTTGTTTTTATTTTTATCTATTATAATAAATCATTTTTTTTCACGAAATTTCGTGAAAACTTACCTTTTTATATCCCAAATACACTGTAATTTTTTTGATCTAAAATATTCATTGTTTCACCTTATTTTGACTTAATATCGAAAAAGCAGCCTAATTTTCAAACGAAAAATCTCACGTCAAAATATCAGCTTTTTTAAAAAAGTCTGGTTTCTTGTTCATTGAATTCTCTACTTTCTGATGGTGTAAAAAAATATATACATTACTATGGTAAATGTGCTCAGAAAATGTAAAGTTATAAGTTAACTAGCTGTCCCGCGCGGCTCCGCCCGCGTGATCTGTATTTTCCGGGATAAAAGTAGCCTAACAGTGGCGCCATCTGTCAGCAATGTGTCACGCACCGACGCCATCTACTTAAAATATTGGTTTGTAGTACATGCTATGTATCAGAGATGGCGCTGTATTTAAAAAATGATTTTCCCTATTTTCCCGCTTTTCTATTGAAATTTTTCCTAGATTTTCGTTGCTATAAACCTCACGGAGCCCGAGACCTTTCCAACGAATGCAAAACCGTGGAAATCGGTTCGTGCGTTCTGGAGTTATATCGTCAGGAAGGAAAACCCGACTTATTTTTATATAATAGATATTTAATAAGACATATCTACAATATTTTGAGAAAGTTGTAGAATCTTTTTTAAATTATATGCGTAGATGCCTCTTTATTGTTATTTTAATATAACTTATATACCTGAGTGATCTACGGAAAATTTTAGCCCATCATAAAGAAGTGGGGAAGGGGCTAGGTGGGTCTGGGCCTTACTACTTGTTATTTAGTAGTTCGTTTCTTTGCATTTTCTGAGCACATTTACCATAGTAATGTATATATTTTTTTACACCATCAGAAAGTAGAGAATTCAATGAACAAGAAACCAACAGACTTTTTTAAAAAAGCTGATATTTTGACGTGAGATTTTTCGTTTGAAAATTAGGCTGCTTTTTCGATATTAAGTCAAAATAAGGTGAAACAATGAATATTTTAGATCAAAAAAATTACAGTGTATTTGGGATATAAAAAGGTAAGTTTTCGCGAAATTTCGTGAAAAAAAATTATGTTTTAAAAGATAAAAATAAAAAACTAAAAACTTGGTTTTTTGAATTTTTAACATAAATTTTGAGGTTATGTGAAAAAAGTATGTATACAAAAGTTGTAGATCTTTTTATTACCTACAACTTTGCGATTTAACTTTTTTCCATAAGACTTGTAGTTTTTCCGGAAATCGAGATAAACCGTTTTTTACCCTTAAAAGCCCCCCCCTTCCCACTTCCCGACCTCAGATCGCCGTTAATTTATTTTTCCTATCAATTTTATTGTATTCTCTTCCTTTTACAATGGGTTTAATTCTACTATAATTTATTTATGTTTCAAAATGGATAATCACCGGTCTATTATTCTTGGCTGAGTAGAAATGTTCAATGAAAGTTATATTTCTTTTGACAGTCTCCGCTGTGAAGTGAAGGTTGTGGGTTCGTATCCCGCACTGCAACAAATGTTTGTGTAATCCATAAATATTTGCTTCGGGTACGGGTGGGTTTTCTTCCCGGAGGGATGGACGTCAGGCAGGCTGGTTTTTTGGAATGCACTACGCTTACCATCAGGTGTAGTGCAGTCACTTTGCCGTGCTCGAATAAAAAAACCATTTATTGTAACCGATCCGCCTACTTGCTGGTTGATTCGTCATTCTTGCGGATTTTTTAAAATAATAAACGAATACCAACAAACTATGAGTTTATCGGTGGTCACCAGAATCATTATGTATAAATGCTTCTTCCCGGAGAGGGAGAAACAAATCGAGGGGCCTGCGAAAGGACAGGCGGATGACTGATGCAAGCATAGGGATACAAAAATGTACCCCTATACCCGCCCCAACTAACCATCAAGTCATGTCGCAAGCCCCTCGGGACAACCGGATACACACTGCCTGATGGCAGGTTTTAACACCATGTGTACGGTGGTCGCTTTCCGGGCGGATATGAATATCCTACCACCAGCAAACATACATTCGGATTTCGGTCATATAGTTCCGGGGAACACACAGGGACCGACTCAGACATTCACGCAATTTGGATTACCACCACAGGACCACGGCCCACTATACTTAATGACATCGTTGTCGCCAGGTGACGTTCGTCGGCAACAATATCCCGGTGCATCCACACGTGTACTCTAACGGACACATATGCCTGTCAATCCTGACTGATGACTGGTCGCCCGCGCTCTCCGTGCAGTCAGTCTGTCTCTCCATCGTGTCAATGCTCAGTAGCTGTAAGGAGAAGGTGCGTAACAATTAAATAATAGCTCAAAAGCATAAGGAAATCGCTCAGCGTCAACCAACCAGTGGTACGAGTGGTAGAGACACGCTGTTGACGGTTTTGTCTACATCATCAATGGGCCGGCTCGACCGGGTCGTTACCACTGTCTCGCAGATAATCGACGGCTTGCTGCTGCGTTTCGTACGGTGAGTGAGATATCCGGAGGCCCAAATACCCCTCCCCTTCCGAATCCCTAATTGTCCCTTTCCTTTAAGGTCGGCAACGCGCCCATGATGATTCTTCTGGTAGTGTGGTCGTACATGGGCGATGGAAATCATTTACCATCAGGTGACCCACTTGCTCATTTGCCAGCCTATGCTAAAGAAAAAAAAAATTAAATGTAATGGCAAATTCATATATGTAGTTATAAATTTGGTACCGTACCTCAAAACAAAGCATCATATAAAATGAACTGAATTTATGTAGCATATAGTATATTTCTTTACATTCAATCCCAATTGCAGACTTAATAATAAATGTAACGCCACACCATACAGAGAGTGCATTCACTCCGAGACATTAGATGTTGAGTTTCACAATGCCTAGTAATTTCACTGACTTCAATATCATGCCGAAACACAACAATGCTTACACAGTGGCGCTTGGCGAAAAAAATATACAAAGCGCT
The DNA here is from genome assembly GCA_949126905.1 of Amorpha juglandis. Taxonomy (NCBI): domain Eukaryota; kingdom Metazoa; phylum Arthropoda; class Insecta; order Lepidoptera; family Sphingidae; genus Amorpha; species Amorpha juglandis. Next base: position 15,509,787 of record OX421376.1, read on the forward strand.
GGTACCAACCCAGACGGCCTCTCGCATACGAGGGACCTACCGCCTGGTAAAAGTCTGTCGTTAATTCTAATACCCACGGAACAGAGTATCCTAGAGGGTCAGGATTGTGTATGAGTGACTGTAATGTGTCAATATGTAAATGTGTTTGTTAATTACTTTTTTATGATCTTGAATTTGTTTTATTTAAATTAATTAATTAGGGTTCATTGTTTGTACCTATTAGTGTTAAATTTAATACAACTATTGTTTGTTTTTTTTTTACTTCAAAGCTATGTAATTTGAATGTTGTGTACAGTGTATAAGGTGGTAGGTCTCTCGTATGCGAAAGGCGGTCTGGGTTGATACCACCGCTTTGCCTATTTCTGCCGTCAAGCAGCAGTGTGTAAACACTACTGTTTTTCGTTTGAAGGACATTGAAGCCAGTGAAATTACTGAAAATTATGAGACTTAATATCTCAAGTCACAGGGTGACGAGCGCAGTTCAGTGCCGTGCAGTGCTTTGTAATTCAAAGTTCTGTGTGGTGTTGCTTCTGTTTATGGTCGCTTACTAGCGAGCGCCTTGCTCGTCTCTTCATTCAATTAAATAAAAAAAATCAGTATAAATGGACGCCAGATTTACATCATGTCTCTTATGAATGTAACTCTATGGAAAATGTAATCTGTTTCCTGTGTCTGTACCAATAAATAAATTAATAAATTTTATCAATGTACCAATTTGCAGAAGCGGCCGCCTGACAATTCCTTTTACGTGAAAACATGCAACAAAAATCCTAAAAAAACAAAATGGTGGTATCACGGTGAGTACCATGTGTTCTTGTAGAAATAAGGCCGGGTAACTAGGTCACCTTATGGTAAAGGCCTTGCTAGGTTTTAAGGCCGCTGTTTAAGCTACGAGCGGTATAGCAGTGATAGACAGAGAGAGAGAAAGAAAGAAAGAGACTTTGTTTTTTTTTCTTTTTTTTATGCGAGCACGGCAAAGTGACTGCCCTACACCCGATGGTAAGCGTAGTGCAGTCCAAGAAACTAGCGACCATCGACACAATGAGTTATCAGTGGTCACCAAAATCACACTGGCCAGTGTAAATGCTTCTTCACACATTGAAGAGGGGGAAGAAGTAAATAGAGGATGCGACAGGACAACCGGATGACCGATGAGGGCACAAATGTACTAGGGGTACATTTGTGCCCTTGCCCCAACCAACCATCTAGTCATGTCGCAAGCCCGAGTGGTAGAGCCAAGCTGTAGACAGTTTTGTCTACAGCATGAATGGGCTGGCTCGACCGGATCGTTACCACTGTCTCACAGAAAACCGACGTAAAGTAGCGGCTTGCTGCTGCGTTTCGTACGGTGAGTGAGATATCCGGAAGCCCAAATCCCCTCCCCTTCCCAATCCCTAATTATCCCTTTCCTTTAAGGTCGGCAACGCACCCATGATTCTTCTGGTGATGGGCGTACATGGGCAATGGAGATCACTTACCATCAGGTGACCCACTTGCTCGTTTGCCGGCCTATGCTATAAAAAAAAAAAAGCCCCTCGGGATAACCGGATTATAAACTGGCTGGTAGTGGAATTTGATCCACAGAAGGTGTGTGCACTATGGCTGGTTTTAACACCATGTGTACCGTAGTCGCTATCCGGGCGGATATGAATATCCTACCACCAGATATTTATTTTAGTTTTTGTCTGATATAAAAGTAAAACCCCTCGCCATGCTTTCGGTACACAAGGCATAGAACTCGACCGTACTGCGTAGCTAGTATTATTACATTTATATCATTAATAAGTATTCATTTAATTCGATTATACTAAGCCAAATGCGTCGGATAAAGTAGGTACGTACGATAGTAGTTGATACACACAGCGAGAGAGAAGCTGGCTGCGAAGTCGGATTCGATTCCCGCACTGAGACAAACGTTTGCGTGATCCACAACTATTTGTTTCGGGTCAGGGTGTTGTGGAAACGCAAGTTCCTTGTAGTTCCTGATACACACGATACAGGTTAACCTAGTGTGGGGTCAGGACTATGTGTGTGACTGTTGGGTGTATTTATTTATGTATATTGAACGATGCAAAATTATAGCGCGTTTATTCATTAATTGTGACTCAGTTTGACAAACAAATTTGACAAACTTATTTGTTCGTTTCCAAGGCCCTTAACACGATGTATGTAGATGATTTACTTTGAACAAAAATCGTGGTACTTAACAACTATCTAAAAATTAATAGTTTTGATACAACTCTATCAACATTAATCACCATATTATTTTGAGATGTGAAACAATGTAATGCATGTGCTGATATCATATCTTATCTATGATCGATAATGGATGCACCAGACGACCTTCTTACCTTTACTACTTGTTCTTCTTACTCAAAAAACTTAAAAACAATATAACGATAACTAATTTTTAATCGGTGCTATAGCAATTAAAGGAAGAAAGCGCCAACTCAAATGGTTTCTTTTTATTTTTATTATTTTAGGTATTTTTGTCGGTTTTTCTTTTGTTGAAAACATTATTTTACAATGTGTAGTGAAAAAATTATATATCAATCGATGTATAAATGACGATTTTTTTTGTAACCCGATTTCAACTTATAGGGTAAATTTCTTCTGAATTATTTCTTCATGGGACCTAACTCTATCGAAAAAGAAACATCCAAGAAACGTGCCTCCTCATGTCGTTTTACGGTGATACAATGGTACTGACCCGGTCGAACCAGCCCACTCAAAACTGTAACACACAAAATGCAGTGTAGTAAAGATTAATGAACCACTTCATTCCAAATTAAACATACTCAATTGATACACAATTTGGGTGTGTCATGCTCGCTTAAATGTCTGTGCTTGCATTGGCGTCGTATGCCAGGTCTGTCACTTCCCTGTAACATGATTGAGGAGGCCGATGACTGGTACATGCGTCATACTCGTGAACGCTTGTGTGTCTACTCAAGTAGCTTATTGAAGTGTAAAAGTGCCCTTGGCGACCTAATTACATAATAAAGAATTTGAATTTTTGATGTGTCATTTACTAATGTATTTATTTCCAGATGACTCAGTGTAACGGCGCACCGCGCGGCTGTATCGGAATGGACGATAAAATCTGAGTATGTGATAAGTGTTAAATAAAAGTACGTTACAACTTGTTGTGTACATACATAGTGCCGCGCCATTATCGACATCGTCACCGCCACCGCGTCGCTGTCGACACAAGTGAGAATAGGATTTTAGTTGCACCTCCCCCCTTACGCATCGCTGTTGACTGAATTAGTGAGGGTAAAAGGAATGTTGGTGCAACTGCGCAGCATATAGCATCGCTGTTGACAGAAGCTACAACAGTCGAGTGTCGATGGATTTTAGTTGCAATTCCGCCACATCACTGTTGACAGAATGTTGAGGGTAGAAGGATTTTAGTTGCAACTCCGCAACATCACTGTTGACAGAATGTTGGGGATAGAAGGATTTTAGTTGCAACTCCGCCACATCGCTTTGACAGAAGCTGAACACTAAATGAGGGTAGAAAGATTTTAGTTACAACTACGCAACATCGTGGTTGACAGAAGCTATGGCATTTACGTGTAAACGGATTTTAGTTGCAATTCCGCAACATCGCTGTTAACAGAAGTACTAGCACTTAATTGAGGGCAAAAGGATTTACTTGCAACTCTGCCACATCAGTGTTGACAAAAGCTACAGCATTAGATGGAATTGATTTTGTTGCAGAAGTTATGATTGATATCGCATTTGTATTCTTGCATAAATGATTAACGAACATAGAAGGTTCTAAGTCGAGGATGTAAAAACAAGGAGCTGCGAGCTTTTCAAGTATATTTTAGATATAATTTCAAATTGAATGTGATGTTATGTTAGGACACTTCCAGTCAAAGATTATTTTCGCTTTCATGTCTATTCTATGTGAAACAATATTTCAGGAATAATATGAATTGATTATTTTGGCTTTTCATCTACAAATAATAAACAATAGTTCTTTTTAAACACGCTTCTTACATTAATTTGTGAATTTCCAGTTTTAGAAACTTCGGCGATTTAATATAGGCGAGTTATCACAAGGCTGGGATCCACATAATAATTAAATTCTATCTCACTTTGCGTCTTCGCAAGTCATTAATGATATTAGTGTTAGTTTGTACATTTGACGAAGATGCGCGAACTTAATGCTAGCCCTTACATTAGAATATGTGTGATTCTACACACATGTTCTAATCATGTGAAAGACATACATATTAGTACTTAGTATAGGGTATCTGACTATCTCTAATTTAAACATTATTTTATATGCAACGGAGTAATACAAAAAAAGAAACTATTGCAAAAACATATTAAAATTAAGCCGCAATCGATATTTTAAATATTGGTATGAGGTGGACGTGTAGTGGGGACATCTCACTATCTCCCTCGCACGCGTGCACTGTAATGGCGTGAACTGGCTTATGACGTAACATGCTTTGTCGTGCCTTATTTTTCCGTTATTTGACAACTGTCCCTTCCAGCAGATTCAAATACCTTTTTTACAACTTATTTAATTTTATAATTTTTTCGATGATATATTTTGGATAATTTATTGATTAAAATAATAAAAATAATTCGAGTCATATACCCTATTGTAGTCAATAGTATTAGGAACACGCGGAGTGGAGTTCGGAATTCAGAGTGCGTGCATCTTCGTGAAATGCACGAACTACGTGTGCGGACCTTGAATGTTAATTGTATATATTTTCTATCGTTTTATCCAATGTACCGCGTTTTCTGCGCGATTGTAAAAACTTCACGCTAGTTAAAGTTACCGTGATACCGGTTAGCTTTATCTCCGGCCTGCTGTGCTGAGGCGATCGGGGATTTTTCTCTTTGTACGATTTCATAGATTTTTTTTCGCTTTTACTATTCGACATATGAATGACAAGGCTCTGTATCTTGTAAAGATTGTCGCTGTTATTTGATTTAAATTGGTAAAAAGATCGCTTTTGGAATTATACTTTTATATTATCGACAGTTAACAGTAAATACGCAATTAATAATATACAAAGATATAATCATAAAATCGTATTTTTTCTCTATTTCAATCACTAAATGACAGCGAAAATCTTTCTTAATAAAGTCGTTGTTTTGATTGTATAACTATGTCACATTATAGCGATGAAATAACCTCGTTTGGAACTGATAAAAATAAACAGGCCACATTCAACGATGGTTTTTGATCGCAATAACGCATGTTATAAATTTAAAAATATCTTGAAATAAAATTAATTTAAACGGAATTTATCGAAACCGCGATAAAATCCGTTTAAATTAGTTTTATTTCAATGAGTAACATTCGCGTAAACGTAAGAAATTATTATTTAAAAATACCTAATCTTTTGAAGCACCCATGTCTGAAAAAATGTCTGCCTAATCACTGCTTACACTCTGGCGTCAAACTATAAATGCAAGCAAAGTGTGATCGGTTATATGAAGTGGCTTTATAGACGTAAAATAAATATATTTTTATTTTTGTCTCTAATATAATGAATATTATGATTTATCGATTGTGTATAGAGTTTTGAAATATCGATTTTGAACCTTATTGCCGGTGCGGAAATGTTGAGTTGATAGTATTTATTTTTCACAGGGTGCTACTACTGTAAAGATACAAAAATACCCGAAAGCTAGATTGTCCGTGTTCTCTGGTATGTTCACGTTAGACTAGCGACACATTCCTGTATTATTATCATTATTATAAGTTAAATTGTTGGTGACTATTAGATTGCAATTTACAGAAATGCATTATGATTGTGTATTATTGAAACAATTTGCTTAATTTATTGAAATAAAAATATATAGTTAAACTTACACTTTTTGTCTTATTTATTATATTTATCAAAATGCAGAACATAAATTGGATTCATTTATTTTGGGTTTAATGTGCTGATGACACAAGTTTTGTTGTTTTTTATCCGAGCACGACAAAGTGATTGCACTGCGCTTACTATTAGGTGTGTAATGCAATCACTATGTCGTGCTCGGATAAAAAACAACAAAACTTGTGTCATCAGCACATTAAACCCAAAATAAATGAATCCAATTGCTGATGACACAAGTTTTGTTGTTTTTTATCCGAGCACGACAAAGTGATTGCACTACACACCTAATAGTAAGCGCAGTGCAGTCATAAAGTCATAAGTCATAGAGACCACCGACAAACAATGAATTTATCGGTGGTCACCAGAATCACGCCGGCCTGTATAAATGCTTCTTCACACTCCGAAGAGGGAAGAAGCAAATAGAGGAGCCTGCGACAGGACAGGCGGATAACCGATGCAGGCGCAAAGATGTACTATACTCGCCCCAACCAACCATCAAGTCATGTCGTAAGGCCCTCGGGGGCAATCGGATATACACTGACTGATCCTGGCACGCGGTCCATACAAAGTTTGTGGATCACTATGGCAAGTTTTAACACCATGTGTACGGGCGGATATAAATATCCTACCGCCAGTGGTTCCACACAATAGCAGTAAGAGGGCTTGATAAAAAGGAAAACAAATATTGAACAAAAACAAGTCAAAATTAGATTTTATTTTACTGATACATTTAGGTTGGCAGGCGTGAACTACAATAATACGGGGTTTACCCGTTACCCGTTTACGATAATTCCTTTCTTGCCTGGCATGATCCCGGCTTAATGCCAAGGTCCGCCTTCGCATCACGATTTGATGGTGGATTTTGTTTATTATGCAGCAACGCAAAACCCCTAAATTTTGCCATTGCCTATCGTCCGTTAATCAGCAATTGAGAAATATTATACGTGATTCAGTATTCAGACCACAATCTCTTATGAGATCATTTGCAGATAACGCATATCAATGTACATAATATTTATCACTCATATCTTTAGATTAGATCTCAGTACTGTTGAATGTGATATTTTGACGTCACTGTCTGGAGGTTTTGTTTGTGCCTTTGTTTAGCAACACACACAGACTCCATCGTTACTGGATGTGATAATCACACAATAAGGTATCTCCGTTCGTTATTGGATGTTATACACACAACACACAGCGATTCCATCGATATTGGATGTGATGATCACACAACACAAAGACTCAGTCGTTACTGGATGTAATGTTCACACTATACACAGCCACTCTACTGGATGTAATGTTTACACAACATAAAGCGACTCCATCGGGCTCCATATTGATTGTAACGTTCACAGAACACACAACGACTGACGTTACTGGGTGTAATTTTCACACAACAACCCCGTCTTCTGCGTAGTTACTGGATGTGATAATCATACAAACGCAGCGAATTCATCGTTACTGGATGTGATACTTATACACAGCGGAGTCGCTGTCTTACAGAAAACCAAGGTAAAGTAGGAGCTTGCTGTTGCGTTTCGTACGGTGAGTACACAAGGAGGCCCTAACCCCCTCCCCTCCCCAGTACCTTAATTATCCTTTTCTTTTAAGGTGGTAATACGTCAATGACTCTTCTGGTATTAAAGGTGTTCATGGGCGGTGGAATTCACTAACCATCAGTTGACTTATTTGCTCTTTGCCGGTTGCTGTTAATAAACAAAATCGATTAACAATTAAAATAGTTCATGCCTGCCCATCACTAGTACATGTCAAATATTCCTTTCAGCCTTTATGACTAATTATTTACAATTTTGATATACTGTACTAATATACAATTTTAATATTAATATACTAGCTATTAGTGTAACACTAATAGATATTAAAGATTCGCATTTATTTATTAAGGGCGCATCCACATCACAGGTTTCCCCATATTCGCTTGAAAATATATAACATACATACACCTGAAAGTTTCTGTACCGGACCTTACCAAAATATAGGCATCTTAAAATTCCACGCTAATTGTAATCACTCGTTTATTACGAATGATAAGATCACATCACTATAAATTAAATTAAAAGCGTGAATGCTTGAGTGAGATAAAAACTCGTTTGTTTATCATTTAGTGTTGTACAAAGTTGCCATATCGAGATATAGATTATATTCATTCGATAAAAACTCATTCGATAAAAAAGAAAAAAAAGTATGTCCTAGCAATGATCATATTTGCTACTAGGGGATGAACTACATGTGTCGTATACCATACGTAGCTTAAATATGGACCACACCTTTCCGTGTTGTATAACTGGTATTAAGTTCAACGAATTCTATGAATAATAATTATTTTAATTAACTTTCGCAGTGCCGCTAAGCAAGTCGCAGGTAAGCAAACTCAATACCTATTGAAATTTTCACAAGAAACTACAATTTGCTTAAAGTGTATGCTTTGTGATAAACATTTAACAAATTAAATGTCAATGTATAACATAACTTAATACAAAAATATATGATACTTTTACTGTATTTTTACAATACCACTGTGGTGTGGACATGCTCTAAACTTTCTTCTAATTACAGTTATCGTAACTAACTGCAGCACTCAGAGACGTCAACTAATATTATTTCTGTACGTAGTAATTGTATTTTCTGTATTCAGTAACTATTAGTGGAAATAATCCAATTCTAAACAAATTAATTAACGACAATTAAAGTTAATTGACGCCATTGAATGTGGCAGTTAATGATCAATTTTCTTTAAAAAGTAGTGACAATACAGGAGTACTATTTAATAACGCGATGATCTGCTATTTTTACAATCCCATTTGAAGGCAGAGTCAAAACCACCTTTTATCTTACTTCTTAATATACAAATGTAATTTACAATGAACAAATAATTTTAATTTAATGTTATCACACTAAATTATTATATTATTTATTTAATTATACTTGTGACATCACGTTTTGGTTGATTAATAGCAACTCTATGTTTAAAATATGTTAGGTATACAAATAAAAAAAAAAAAAAATTAATCATTATGTACTTTGATACACAATTAATCAAAATAATATTTGATTTACAATTATTAGTAAGATCTAAAAAGTTTAAAATTTCTCAATCTTATACAAAGACGCGAGGATTTCTTTCAAAAAATTGTAATACATACTCTAGTGCAGTATGCATTTTACATTGTCTCTAACGGTAATTTCAATAAACTATCTTGGCTTAATTATCCAGACAGACAGTCAGGTTGTTATATCATAAACAGTGACTATTTTAACAATCAATACAAAGATTAAATTGTAGATTTATTAATTCACTTTTTAAGGTGAAGCGTATGCTGCGGAGTAAACGACGACTGACGAATCACAACACAGCAAGGTCAAATATAATTTTCAATCACATCTCACAGTATACACAACTGTATACATTGTACTTAATTGTCGCTGTACTTTATCACCATACAGCCAGATTAAATGTTCCATATTTTCTTCAAACAATAATTATGCTCCACAAAAAAGCATGTCTTCGACAAACAATATTTCCCACCAAAACTCTGCCATAAAACATCCCATTCAAACTTGTGATTTTTCCTTAACCCAAGGCAAACTTTTGGCATGTCTAAGTAAGAGCTGCCATAATTTTAGGCATCTTACTTAAATAATAATCATGGTCATACCTAGTGACTATAATGCCATCTGTCACTTTCACCTCACTATCAAACGAATAGTTTATAAGTTGCCCCTTTGTAGTAGTCATGTTACCATTAACTGTCTTGATTATCGCATCTCCGGCACAGAGATCCCATTTTTTTATCGCAGTCGCGTGAAGATATACGTCGTAAGTCCCATTCACTACTTCCATGACCTTAAACCCGGCGCCTGCTGCCGGTGTCACAATGGTTTTCGGACCAAATGCTGTTTTCGCAATCTCCGCCACTTTGCCAGGGTGAGACCGCGATACTACCACTCTGGGATGTTCCTTGTTTTCTTCTTTCTGTAAATAAAGATATTTTATTGATCGCTGTCCTATTACTGTGTAATAATATAACTCTGAATAATTATAGATAACTTTTAGGAATGCATAGGTAATCTCTAGAGACTGTAACATTATCGATTAATGACTCCTGTATTTTACGACCACCCGGGTTAGGGCCTCCATGCTATAAATCGAAACTGAGTTTGGAAATGTAGATTGTAGACCTAGAATAGAATATCTGTCACAATAAAGAGTTTACATAATCTAACAATGTAATAAAGATCTGTTTATGTCTGAGGTTATGACTTCATATAGATGTATCAGCATTTTCCAAATATGCATTGATTACCAAAGCTCATAATTTAACAATTGTACCTACTTTACAGAACATAAAATGATAGTAATTGTATATTATTAATATATTGCTGGTGGGAGGATACTTGTATCCGACCGGATAGCGACCACCGTACACTGGTGCTAAAACCTGCCATAGTGGCCCACCTTGTGTGGGTCGCGTTCCAGGGTCAGCCAGTGTATATCCGGTTCTCCCCAGGGGGCTTGCCCCCTGATCCTAACCCTTTCCCCATCCCTTTTTCCTTCCCCTCTCTCTTGACCCTTTGGCAGGCCGGCATGATCTTACCGACCAACGATGGACACATTGTTTATCGTTGGTCGACAATATTCTTGGATTACGCTACACTTACCATCAGGTGTAGCGTAGTCACTTTGCCGAGCCAGGATAAAAAAAAAAAAAAAAAAAAAATTCTAGTTTTACTCACATGAGCTACAGCATGTATGTTAGCTGATGTCTCCTTAGTGTGCCAGCCCCAAAAAGTACGAGCTGGGAATGGATAATGTATTACACCAACAACTGGCACCCCCCTTATGGCAACACACACCATAGTTGTGACATATTGGTACAGAGCCTCTGAAAATAACATTATTACCTTCAAAGTGATTGTTATATAATTAAAATGAAGTGTGGTAGTGGCATTCTTAAGGTCTATTACAAAATATTGGGTTACAGTTAGCTATAAATTAATATTAATACAGGTTTTAAAAGTCTAATGGACTTTCTTCTGCTATAGTATAAATATCAGAGTGTGAATTTATATTTGAACATTTTTTTATTTTTTATTAGCCATATATATTATATTCGTCCCACTGCTGGGCATGGGCCTCCTCCACTGAATGAGACATACATACATATTTGAACATGTTATATTTAATTTGGTAAGTGTTTTTACTTGTGGTGAATCAGGTGGTTAGAAACTGAATGCAAGACTGATAGGGGTCATGCAGTATCAATAAATACATTTTTATTATTGTTTTATATACCTACTACATCATAGGCTGATTCACCCTGTTTAAGGCTTTGTTAATTAAATAAACATCCAACAATAGCAAGGGATAAAGAGAAGCCAACCTTATTTTCTCCATACTGAATTATCTTTAGTGTTTTAATACTAAATTTGAAATGTATAAATGGAATATTTATTAATATCATGATTTAAGTACATATATTTATTTTTTTGGGAAAACAGTATGAATAAGGCAGCTAATGAAAAATATGCAAATAATTACACAGGTTAAACCATGAATAACATAAGTTAAGAATAAAATGAGGACAGAAATATGAACCTTAACACGTTCACTGTGCATGACCCATCGATGGGGCATTTTGAGATCCTCATCGTACGTGAATGCACCATCGGTGGGTCATGAGCCCCTCGCAAGTTAAAGGTTTGTAACTCTATGCTCATGTGAGTTTAAACACGAACTAAAAAAGAGATTGACGTGAAAACCGGATAACGTTTTTAATAAGGGTTCCCAGTATTCACTATCAAAAATGCGTGTATTTTGGGTAATAATAAAACAATAAACAATACAGTATACAATTCCCAATTTGTGTTTGCACTTATGAGAGTTGTCTCATAACTATAGCTACACAGTTAACGTGTTAATATTAAAGTCGGTAATAATTTGAAGATCTCAGTACCTGTATACTCCTTTGTAGCGTCCAAGGGATCGATCCATACAGTAACATCTTTAGCCAAAACATGCTCATCCATCATATAGTCTATATTCGTATGACCGTGAATGGGAGACTCGAAGTCCAGAACCGGCTGATCCTCGCACCCTGCTTCTCCTTTCGAATGTTCTTCCGAAACTATATTCACTTTCGGAAAAGTGTTTTTTAAACTGTAATACATCGCACAATGTGACGCATAGTCCGCATCAGTTACAGGATCATTAACACCTTCGAGAGTCTTCCCCTTACTTTTAATATGCAGTTTGTGGTCCTTGCCTTCCGCCACCTTGATTCCGCCCCGTTCCGCCGCACGGATAGCGGCTTTGAGCAAATTTTTTATATTGACCAAGTCGCTTTTGTCCGCCGGGTATACTGACCCTCCCGAACGCCAGTATATTGTTAAGAATAGTATGAACACTAAAGTAAAACATGCGAATTTGTTTATGCGTAAAGTTCCACCGAAATTCATTTTGACTTAACACAGTGCTAATCTGCAAGTTTTTAGCAGATTGTTGACGACGGCCGAAAAACCAGAAAAACATTGACGACTGACGTTGACACTTGACATTATTTGACGGTTGACAGCTGTTAATTTTTTTTGGTTTATTTGTTCCTTACTGGAACCGGCTAAGGTCGTAGACCATGCTTCTAAGTCTTCAGTCATTTAATTTCATAAGTACAGTCAACCTGGGTAACTTTAGCTTTCAATGTAACATTGACTCACTAACTTGTATTTGAATGTTTAATTTTTTCTCTGCTTACTGAATCACTGTATAATAATAAGTTCTTTAATCTATGAAGGTAAAAAGTGTTTTTGAACGAAACCTGCAGTGACATTTGACATTTGTCAAATAGATATTTATTTCTCATCATTCAAAATTTTGGCGGTAAATAGAGTTAAAAATAAACTTGATAAAAAGTTGTGTATAGCAGTTACTACAGAAGAACTACAGAAGGCGAGTTCAGTTTCATGTTGAAGAATCATATGTTTTTTATGTAATAACACTGAAATATCCCGCGATATTGATAGATTTTTTAAAAAATCTTTAATTTATCTTCGATCCGTTTCATTTTCAGACCATTTGGGGTAACATTAGCTCGGGGCGAGGACAGACAATGCGTGAAAATTTCATTTATGCAAAAAAGTTTTGAAGGGTGGAAGTGGCCATCAAAGCTTGACATATTTAATTGTCACCCCCGAAATATAGTTAGTCGATTTGGAGGATCTAAAATCACAAAAGGAGGCGATACTTATGCGATTGATGATCAATTTCTATACATGGTATGGGGGAACTGAGAGCCGATATTATGTTTCTTTTTTATGTGTAATTGAGTTTGTTTTATTATTTTTTATTATTTTAGGCATTGCTCAATGATTATAAGTACATCAAAACCTGATTAATACAATAATAACTTGATTTAAGAGGTCCATTAAATAGAAGTTGATTTCGATAAACCAGGCAGTTTAATATTGTATTAATATGGCAACCCTACGTTGCCACTAAAAAGGAGATAGTGATATAAACGAAATGTATTTTTTTTATCAATATGACAAGCTAATCTTACCGAGGAGTCAAAAAACTACATAAATTAGGGATTTTCTTCATCAACTCCTCATACTTATTAATGTTACCCATATGTCAGTGTAACTTTGGCTCACCAAATTTTTGGTAATTTAAGGGTCTTTTATTTATCGTTTTGATAAATAACACAGAAATTTAGATTATAAAGGCCAATATCCCACTAGAAACACTAATTTATGACAAATAACAATAAAAGTAAATCCGTACTACAATAAATTACCTCTAAAGTGAGCCAAAATTACCCAGGTTGACTGTAACTTATATCTAATGTAAGAACGATGAAACACGGGTGCGGTCGATTTCAAGGTCTTGTCGGAGTTTGTTTCATCGTTCTTGTAAAAATAACTTGAGAATAAATTATACTTGACACTGACAAAATGCATAATAATGAGAAAGCCATAAATAAAAAAAATTAGGTAATGTCATTGTCAGTGTCATCAGGGTTGGATTTTGTACTATAATTATAGTATTTATACTATAATTTCACCCTTTGTACTATATACTATCCACATCTAAGGATAGTACGCTAAAATACTATAATTTAAAGTTTTGTCCCGAATGCTTAGTTTTACGTCATATGAATATTTCGACCGTGCGTGTATCCGACCGAATTCTGATCTTGCGATGTTTTCTGTGTCGATGGCCGTGGATTCCCCGATTATCGTCCGCAGTACACTTCTATCTTTCCACTAATCTCGTTCCTTCCATTCCATTCCAATCCAATCAAAGGTACAACAATCGCTTGTGAATTTTTGTGTAAGATAATACAAATGATAGGCCGTTTAAAGAAATATCAAAATTTGTCCTAGATTGTTTAGTACTTCCACATGCAAATACCGACTGCGAACGAATATTCAGTAAAGTGAACCTTACCAAGACTAAAATAAGAAACAAACTGGCAACACAATCCATAGACGCCATATTATTGTCTTGTGAAGCTAAGCGGTAGCAAAAGTGGGAATTGTACTGATTTTATTCCTACTGAGGATATGTTGATGAGATTAAATGCCAAGGATGAAGATCTTCCTAATAGTTATATTCAAGAACTGATAAACTTAGAAGAGGAGTAAATTTTGCCATACCTTGCTGGTGGGAGGATACTTGTATCCGACCGGATAGCGACCACCGTACACTGGTGCTAAAACCTGCCACAGTGGCCCACCTTGTGTGGGTCGCGTTCCAGGGTCAGCCAGTGTATATCCGGTTCTCCCCAGGGGGCTTGCCCCCTGATCCTCACCCTTTTCCCATCCCTTTTCCTTCCCCTCCCCCTTGGCCCTTTGGCAGGCCGGCATGATCTTGCCGACTTACGATGGACACATTGTTTATCGTTGGTCGACATTATTCCTGGATTGCGCTACACTTACCATCAGGTGTGGCGTAGTCATTTTGCCAAGCCAGGATAAAAAAAAAAAAAAAAAAAAAAAAACCTGGTGTTGATTTTAATGACTACATAATAAGTTAAATTAAAAATAATGAAAGTGTACTATAATTTTTTTATAAATACTATCCTTTTCATTTTTTTGTACTATCTTTTTCAACGTACCTAAAATCTAAATCCAACCCTGAGTGTCATTGACATTCATTAATTTTATGGGATTGGTTTCATAAACTTATTATTTTTGTTCAGATGCGTTTTTCCCATTGATATCTATAACTGAACCGTATTACATTGTTATCTGTTTTCCTCGTTATTCATTTAACACATTTGCCCACTTAAAAATGATTTTCGTGGATATGTACGATATGGTAAGTGTTAAACAAAGTACAAAACTCATTTCAGTGGGTGTGTTGCTAAGCCATACCAATTTTAAAATGTTCATAGGTAGGTTGGTGGACCCTGATAATTGCCTTGCAAGCGGTATTCATCTCAACATATTATTTGTGGTCGAAAAGAAAAGTTAAAGAATACGCCTCGATGTGCAATGAAAAGCCAGTAGAATGGCATCCAAAACCATTAGTAGAAGACGATGTATTCGTAGAGGAGCCTCCTGTGATGGGTAAAATTGATGATAATGCATTAAATGTGGGTGCTACGAGTTTTCTGTGTATGGATAAAGAGCCGTCTATAATTGAGAGTGCATTAAAGTCTATGGCGAAGTATGGAGTGGGATCGTGCGGTCCCCGAGGGTTTTATGGTACGATTGACGTGCATCTAGAGCTTGAGGAGCGCCTCGCCAACTTCCTAGAGGTGGAGGAGACTTGTGTGTACTCATATGGGTTCTCAACAATAGCCAGTGCCATACCATCTTATGCTAAAAGAGGAGATATTGTGTTTGCGTGAGTTACTTTTAATATTGTTGATGAGTTTATTAGTGTGTGTAGACTTCAAGCAGTATTGCTGATGATTGAAACTAAGTATAAAACTAAAAAGTTAAACAAAACAATATTTCAATCAACATTTATAACACATGATGTAATATCCCAATTATTTTTGGGTAGATATTTGTTTGCAATAGTTCTAGTAACAGGCTGACAATTTCGTTTTAATATGTATCACCTGCTTCACAGTACATTTTTATCCTTATCTATTCAAACTACATTTTTATTTTTAATATCTAATTAATGTCATTAAATATTGCAAGGGAATGTTTTTTAACTTCAAGTGTGATGACATAATATGTTATGCATTTCTGTAATGTTTGATTTTTAAGACTTGGTACAATTTTTTAATGAATAACTGGCCATCTAGTTCCAAAGCAAAAAAAAAACAATTAAAAATTTTATTTTAATTATTGTTTTATTATTACAAAGAGAAAAATAAGATCTGGACAAGACTAAAATTTTTTCTTCTAACAAAGCGAAGATTGCCATTGCATATATGTATATTTTTTATTAAACACAAAAAAGGTAGCAATTGTGTATGCATTCACATTATGAGATAACATATTTGATGGACAATAATTATAACCCAAACCATGATTTTGATAGTATTGTGTGAGACTCATAGCTTTTTCCCATATGAGTAGGCAAAGACAACAAATTTCCACTTGCTATGATCGTTGTACACCTCTTTGGCCTCATTTACTCTTACATTTTACATGTATGTTTTAACATTTTTCGTGATATCTAAATTACCTGCTATCTTTATAACTACCATAGGTGTCTGAAGGTTATTGTAAATAACTTGATACATTGAAGGTTTAATTGTTTTTGGTCCAGTGAATTTACAATGTCAGTGAAAAAAATTTACCTAGAAAATTATTTATCAAAATAATATAACTTTGAATATTGTTTTGGTATACAATAGCAAAATATTTCATTTCGTCTTATGATTATTATCTGATTCAATTTATTATTAATTTTCCAGCTGAAATACATGATGTATATTGTACCTTCTTATAAATTATTCAATTGTTTTTTTTTAATTGGAACGAAGTTCCTTACGGCAGGCTTGGAGGGGATAGGGATTTCGCTGCGTGACCGAACTGAAAAAAATGTGATAGTAAAACCGTAAGAAAAATGCGTGGAAAAAATGCGTGGAATAAAAGCGTTAAATGAGAAGTGCGCAGGCGCGACAGTCGCATAACCAGCCAGCGTTAGTTCCTTTTTTAAAATGAAATTCATTCAGCCAGTTATAATTGAAGTATATAAAAATACTCCTTCTATTTTTAAAAGATTACGCTAGCTCGTTATTATTTATAATTACATAAGTTGATAAAAAATGCTATACAATAGCTTTACCGCGGCAGTCTCCGAGCGCCACACGTCTTTTTTTTATTTCTATTTTTCTATTCTATTTCTATGTCATTTTATGTTGTCAAACAAAAATAAAGAGACATATTTTGTTATTTTAGTTGATAATTTGAATTTTTTGCAATTTGTGTCGATTCTACATTAGCCGAAGGAACTTCGTTCCTACCTGGTGTCCCACGACACACACCAATTTTTTTTTTATTTTATATCACCATGAAATTTATATTAAAAAAACAAAATTGTTAACAATTTGTTCTGTATTTGTGGAACTAAAGGACATTAGCTCAACACTTTTGGATAATAAGTCAATGAGATTATATATTTTTCCAGAGATGAAAACGTTTGGTTCGCAATCCAAAAAGGTTTAGACGCATCTCGCAGCAAAGTGTACTATTTCAAACATAATGACATGGATCATCTTGAAGAGCTGATAACTGAGGCCGCGAGAAAAAAAGAGATCAATCCACGAAAACGTTCATTCCTGATAGTTGAGGCTATATATCTCAATACAGGAGAGATGTGTCCATTGAAGAGAGTCGTGGAATTAGCAAAGAAGTTTAAGATCCGGATTATTCTCGATGAAAGCTTGAGTATCGGGGTGAGTTAGCTTTATACACAAAACACAGATTATGGAGTAGGTATGACAAAATTGGATGTGAATATGCAATAACATTTAAATTCACATCAAGTTAAAATTGAGATTATGATTTTATTTTGCGAAATTTATTAGATGTATATTAGGATAAAATTTCTGATTTTTTAAAATCATAAATGACATATTCCCCATGTACGATTATGCAAAATAGAAGTTTAAATTATCAATTTAAATTAATGAATGCAAAAAAAAATGTTTTATATCAATTTTTACTTGTTCTGGGTCAAAATAGTTTTTACGTATTATTTACATCCAATTATTAAACCATTTATTTTTTCACATTACAAACACCTTGTATTTGGTAGGTCCCTCGAATGTGAGGGGCATCTGGGTAGGTAGCACCACTTTGTCTACATCTCCTATTATCCGTCAAGCAGCAGTGGGCAAATTCTTTTGTATTACTTTTTGAAGTATGTTGAAGCTAGTGAAATTACTGGACATTATTAGACTTAACATCTTATGTCTTGGGGTGACGAGAGCAGTCCAGTGCCATGCAGTGCTTTGTAACTGAAAGTTATCTGTCGTATTGCTTCTGTTTATGGACAGGTCTTTACATCAGGCGAGCGGCCTGCACGATTCGTCATGCCGGCAATTAAGAAAAAAGTCCTTGATTGATTGCAGTAGGTAGATGTGTGGAATGTAATTAATGTATGTAAATTAATTCTCACATAGTTATATCGTGACCTCTTTTCTTCACCAATTTGTAACATTTAACACCAACATAATAAAATTAGAACTTTGTTAAAATTGGTGCTTCATTATTAATCAAAGTATGTCAGTGTAATATGGGCCTATAATAATCAGTATTATTTTTTATAAACATCCTAATAATATCGTAATGACTATATTTATGATAATGTATGAGGTACATACTATTACAAAAGTATAGAATATATATTACAATTGGATTTATGTACCCGGAAGCGGCGTAAAGCTTGGGCGACGTGAGATACCGCCTACGGCCTCGCGCCTCAGATGTGTATGCATTACTTAAAAGCCATGAATGGAACGAAAAAATTTTACTCGTCATAAAACGATGAATATTATTATCGTCGGGTCGTCGATATGGACCATAGGCATTATCGAAGCGGCACGTATTTTAAAACTACCACCGGATCTAAAATGACCCATCTTGAGAAGACCCGGCGAAACAAACTCAAGTGGGCTTCCTTCACCGCTGGATTCAACACGGCGCGACCCAATCCTGAGAAGATCCAGCTAGACAAACTCAGTGGGCTTGTTTTTGGTCCGGTCTTTCAATCCAAATTATTTGGGGAAATACAAAGCCTTTTATATACATAATTAGTTATAAGGCAGATTGGTACTTGATACCAGATAGTCGTCGAACTGTAAAAAGTCCATGATATTAAGCATTAACGCATCAATCTATTATAATAATCAAATCAAAGGGATAAAAAAGAATCTTATCTATTATAAAAGTTCAAAGGAAATATTCGGAACAAGGCTGTTGTGGACATGTTATTCAGCAAATAGAATTTTTATTAAAAACTTCAATATCAAAGTACATATTTATGCAGCTCTTTTTGTACAAATTTAAAGGAAAAAGAAAACCGAAATAATAAGTATTTTGCTTATTATTATGAAATTTTATTATTTTAGGCAGCGGCTTGGCTGTGCCCCTGGCATTGCCGATGTCCATGAGCGGCGGTGACCGCTTACCATCAGGCGGGCCGTTTGCTCGTCTGCCTTTCAAAGCAATAAAAAAAAAAAAAAATCCTGTATTACTTGGTCAAACTACTATCTGTATCATCTAGTGAATTTTGCAGCAACAAATTGTAGAGGATAAAATGACATCATATATAACTGTAGGTCCCAGGAAATTTCAATTGTACATTGTTGTACCTTAGGTTCTAGGCAAGCATGGTCGCGGAATCACAGAGCATCTGAACATTCCACGAGACGACATCGATCTGATCGTGGGCTCGTTGGAACACTCGTTCGCGAGTGTGGGCGGGTTCTGTGCCGGCACGCATTTTATCGTCGAACACCAACGGTTGTCTGGACTGGGTAAGTGCTAACTTTAGATAATATATAAATATAATTTTGTAATTTATGTAAATGGGGACAGGATTTGATGCTATGGTTATTGTCATTGATAAATACTTAGCTTTAAAATTAGCAATAGAGTAGTCAGAGCTTGGAACAAACTTCCAGAGAATGTAGGTACTCGTAGTCACAGGTCAAAGTGTAAACCAGTTCAAGAATCGACTTGACAATAACCTTAAATCTAAGGATTAAAATAATCGCAAGTAATATTGTTAAATGTAGGATACAGGCATAATATCAGTTGCAAGACAACTGCCTGCCTGATTAATAAATAAATAATTATTATGTTAGTGATCATGATAAATTCAGAAAAAAACATTCATATAATGCAATTGACGGAATGAGGCTGATGTTCCATTCAATTTGCTTAATATTGAGACTTTGTAGGTTTTACTCTTCTTTTGGTTTACAAATTTTGTGAAATTGTAGCCAAATACGTAACAGATTATGTGGGTGGTTTGTCCTGTAGGTATATTTATCTTTAATCAAATTGATTTCAATAAAATAAGGATTGGTTGATATAGATTTGCTTGATAATTATCAAGATATATTTATCTTGGAAAGCTGGAAATAAGCGATTTAAAATGAGTACAGGTAACCGCATCAGTCTGGGATATAATATTGTCATTCGTCCGCAGGTTACTGTTTCAGTGCTTCGTTGCCACCCATGTTGACTCAGGCCGCGATATCAGCGCTGGACATTATCGAAGACAGGCCCTGCATCATTGAGGAACTGAATGAGGTCTCTAAGAAGTTGACCAAGTGAGCATTCATCCCTGATTTTTTTAATAATAAATAAATACACCCAACAGTCACATACATAGTCCTGACCCCACAGTAAGATACGAGTCTTGTGTTGTGGGTATCAAGAACTACGAGAGACTTTCGGTCTCACAACACCCAAACCCTGAAACAAACATTTGTGGATCACACAAACATTTGTCTCGGTGCGGGGATCGAACCCGCGGCCTCTCGTTTCACAGCCGGCTACTCGCCCGCTGCGCCACGGAGGCTTTCAATTTAACAGCACCAACTGTACTATGTACTATCGCTTTCATATTTGTACTAGATTATAGATCATGAACAATAATTACATTTAATAAGAAACTGCAATTATAACCAGGACACTGTGGAAATCAGCTTAGAGGATAACTTGGGTTGTTTATGAGACCTCCTTGGAATGGCACAAATCTGTTAGTATTCTCAGACAACAGTTATTCCATGGAATAAATCTTGACCAATTAATATCTACTAGAGTTTCTTCTGGGTTTCTATTTCCAGGTAGTTGTAAGATATATACCAGAAAGTTTTGTATTGTAGAATTTGATATGGATTCATAAGTAAACTAAGTCTCATGGACACGAATCAGATCTAGCTGTAAAAATAAAATCCCTAATATTTACTAAAGTTAAATAATTTCATTCCTTCCAGAGCCATCTCACAACTGAAAAACTTCACTGTCCGTGGTGACGAGTTATCCCCAATCAAGCATGTATACCTTAAAAAGGATCTCACAGACCGTCTGAAGCATTCCTACCTTCGTAATATCACAAACTATTGTCTAGAAAAAGGAGTGGCTATGACCGTAGCAGCATACCTTAGAGATCTGGAACAAAACTGTCCAGAACCTTCTATACGGCTCGTTGCAAGTAGGAAGTTAAATGATGAGAATATATACCTGGTGTGCTCTCTCCTTGAGGAAGCGTATGAGAAAGTGGGACCTAAACCTGACCTGCAGGTGTTGTGATTTTGTTTTAACGCCCAGGGCTGCCATCCATAGTTTCTTTGGATTTGAACATTTTGGAAAGCTGCAAGGTCATTTTAAATAAAATCTGGTTAGAAGTTGGTTATGGGAGGGTGATCGTATATTTGTACGCGATTACGTATATGTAGTGAATAACCTTTCGAGTTCTGTGGTCACCCTTTGTATATCCAGTTACTACAAGCCGACATTATACTAGTGTAGGGACTCGACCCAGCGGTCGCCCGGATGTTTTTCATCTCTCCCAGGTGACTTAACGCTGGGTCATAAGGCCGGCACAGCCCAACATAACCGTCCCGCCTCCCCCGGGGCGGGGTAGTAGAGCCAAAACGCTTTTCCCCGCGACAAAAAAAAGGCCGACATTATACTGGCAACGAGTCGGAAGATGCAACGTGTATCAACGGTGTACATCAGTGTTTCCCAACCTTTTTTAAGCCATGCCCCACCTTAACATTTTTTTGTTAAATTTGTCACCGATATCTAACATTGCATTTAAATAACCCAAAGCGAAAGGGTTAAAATCTTATCGAATCCATTTTTAAATTGCCCCCCTTAACTATCAAATTGCCCCCCTGTGGGACGTGGGCCCCACGTTGGGAAACACTGGTGTACATTATATTTCTACTGTATTGTACTTACCATTGGGTGTAGAGCACTAAAAAAGTAGGTATTGTATCAAATCAATTGTTCATTTGCGGAAAACATTATCATCCAAATGTTCGAGGTTTTTTATGCATGAATAAACTTCGTGATGGCAGCCCTGCTTATGAAGTACATTTTTTTCCTGTTGTTAATGTTCATGGTCAGTGGATATAACAGTGGTTTTGCGGTAAGAACTTATGATTTAAGGTATATATTTATTTTTATTTATTTATTTATAGTACATTCCATAAGGCATTAAATGGCACCATGGGGTTGCCCAAAAAATTCAAATCGTCAATAAGTAATACATGTTTAGCATAGTTTGTCACAAAGACGTGCCTACTTTTTCGCATTCGTAATTACTATGTACTTCAATACTACTAATTAAGTACTATGCATAACAATAAGAACAACATTCGCATAATGTCACACACGAGCAGGTTT
Organism: Amorpha juglandis; assembly: GCA_949126905.1. Classification (NCBI taxonomy): domain Eukaryota; kingdom Metazoa; phylum Arthropoda; class Insecta; order Lepidoptera; family Sphingidae; genus Amorpha; species Amorpha juglandis. The sequence goes on from OX421376.1 coordinate 15,532,499, forward strand.
ACCAGATTACATAATTGGATAAAAACACAGTATTTTGCGTTGTCTATAGTATCCTTTTTATATCCCAGAGTGTCATATGTGTTGTCATATTATAAATTTCGAAAAAAAAAACATAATAAATGCAATGCATCCACTTTGTATGGTAGAATCTGAACATTATTGGCAAGTAAGCAAGTCTGTCGGTAAACAGAATATTAGGAACGCCCATTAATTGATAGATAAAATCAAAACATCTGGTTGACCATATAACTGAAATAAAATCTCAAAAATTGACACGTCACCTTGCATGTATTTAGGTGTAAAATGCATTTTGAACGTCAGTCAATTTTTGGGATTTATCTGAATAATTTCAAAAAATCTACCGACAGTACTGGACATGAATGTACATGGTGCGGTAAGAAGTGCTAATGTTTTAGGCTGATTGCATCAAACGATCCCAATTCGAATCACCATTACGATCCCGGAAATCAACCTATGTGTTTTATAAGCGTGCCTTTCAAACGTATTCTTATTGGCTCATTGATGGGATCGATCTCGGAAACAAAAAGTCGGTCGTTAGTGAAATGCATAAATTCTTAATCGCAAATATTTTGGACAATTAAATTCTATGACATTGTTAACAACTTTAAGTACATTTTACTTAAGAATAGGTAAATTAAATATAAATTGTTTTTTTTCTTATTATTTATTTATTTAAGAATATTGCACAAAAATCAATGTATTTTCAACAGTCACAAAATTAAGTTAAATAAATCGCTTGGGTTAAACAAAGCTTTATCCCAAATACACGTTAGTATAACGCTGTAGCGTTAACTTTAAGTATATGATAGATAGATAAGATACACTAATATATAGATAATATAGATATAATAATACTCAGACTACTACGAATAAAGTTATGCGCTTCAGCAATATTTGATATGATGACAAAATATACCTGTTATAGTTATCGGAAAACTTTATGACCGCTCTGAAGCTAGTCACATCACCCGCCCTCTACACCTTCCGTCACCCTTCACTCTCTTGAAAGCAATAACTGCTACGCCGTTTATGACTAACTTCAGAGCGGTCATAAACATTGACGAGAACTATACAATAGATGTCCTTTTTCTCTTAAGTGACTGACCGGAACAATATGGCCTGGCATTCATTGTATATTCGATTCGATTGAACATTACCGAAGCGTATAACATAAACAATGTTGTCGTACTGTATCATAGTGTACAGTCAAGTTCAAGTTCATGAGTAATAGGCAAGGTACTTACATCATATTATGTTTTAAAACTTAGATGCCTTAAAAATAAGCAATAAATAGTAAATTATTTTAATTGAACTAAAAATACATTGAAAACAGAATTTTAATTTAACATTTGTCAACTATCAAGTACTACATAAGTACACTGTGCCAAATGTCTTAGTTATTTTTTTGCTTTATTTCGTTGTCTTGACTTAATAGTTGGTATTTTATTATATACTAGCTTCCCTCGCGGATTTACCGCAGGCATGTTATTGCTCTGCTAGGATAGTTAAGGCCATACTCTCACGGACCATAGTCCTTAGTCCTAGACTTAGTCTTAGACCATAGTCATAGAGAAGAAGAAGCCTTAACCTTACGAACTAAATTAAGAGATCACTATTCTTAAAACGGCAATTAAAACCGTTGCATAGTTGAGGAGAAATACCTAAGCGGACAATCAGACAGACGCACCTAGACCGCCTGTCATATACTTTTCTTAAACATGTTCCTAAAGGGCCGTATTTAGGATTATTTGTGTGGAAATTATTTTTAAGATAAGATGGCCTGTCCTATTATTCGGCCCAGTATCCTGTGTGGATCCCTTTATTTCTACTTAGTACATACATTTTTTTATCGTATAAGAATTGTGTTAAATAATTTTAATTAAGTATAAACATTACTGTTCAACTTTATCGCATTTAAGTGCACTGTGCTTGTTACATTATTTTTATAATAAAATATTATTGCACTCAGAATAATTTTATTTCAATTATATTAAAATGATCTTTGTGAGAATGAATAATGCAGGTCACACGTGCTTCGAAAAATCCCTAGGATTGAACTAAACTGCTCAAATCCTGAATAAAATGTTATAAAATGTATTAGTGCTAAGTGTAATGGCTAAGTTCGATGTGCCGGCCGACATCCGACGATTAAAAGTAAAAGAAAAACAACGACTTTACGAGTTCTAATAAAGTTAGTCTTACAGCTGGACGTAAATATGCCCCCCCCCCTAAATTCGCTACTGCTTAATTTTCTTTCATAAACAAAAAGGGCATAAGCATGTCTACAGTAGAACAATAGTTGTCTGGGCTATAAACGAACCACAAAAGACTACAATCTGCTCACCGTCTCATGTTAATGATTACATTAGTAATGGTGCTGCCACACCGGTGTTATAAAATGTTATATAACATTTTATAACATTAAACATTTATTAATATTATCTAACATTGTGATAAAATGTTAGAAAATGTTTGTTAACAAATGTTGTATAACATTTTATAACAGCGGTGTGGGAGCACCATTTAGTAAACATTTCTTAACAATTTGTAACATTTTGTAACATTTTTGAACATTCTTTAACAGCGGGCAGCGGTACTTTTGAGAGCGGCGCCATCAAAGAAGCCGCCAAAGAAGGGCCGATGTTATGTTTTCAAATGTTATAAAATGTTAGAAAATGTTAAAAAATGTTAGAAAATGTTTGCAAACATTTTTCGTCGGTGTGGGAGCACTTAAAACATCTAACAATTCTTAACAAAATGTAACAATTTTAATGTTAGAAAATGTTTGTTAACATTTTATAACATCGGTGTGGCAGCACCATAAGTAAACTCTATCTGTTAAATTTGATATTGATTACCAGTTTTGTGAACATAAATTTGAAAACAAGCATTAGACATACAAAACAGCTTAGTGATACAAAGTTTTTCTGCCGTATCACACTCGTATTGTAATACACAAAATAACATAATATGGTCTCTTGTCTATTAGTGCGTGTTTAAAGCTTGCTGTTAATTTCATATAAAACATTTCATTTAATAGTGCATTCACTCATAGAAAACTGTCTCAAAGTGATCATTTGGTTCTACTCGGGGCACAACTCATCTGCCATATGACAATATCCTACATTTCTCTTGAAGTCAGTTTCGTTAGCAGGGTGAAGCGGTTTGCGTATCTCTATCAACCTTCTGTCAGTCTCCAGAGCTTGGTTCTTGTACTGCAGGTCCTTGGTTACTCTTTGATGATGGTTGTAAATCCCGTGATATGTGGTTCTAGAACAATAGAGTACATGTCTATGTTGGTCGGTCCCTCATAATAGAGCGTCTGGTTATGTGACGCTGCTTAGCTTATTTTTTTATAATGATTGTTTTAACTTTGTGTTGCAGGATTTTATTAGGTATATAAAATGAGACTTACAATGCATCCTGTAATTTCTTCTCCAGCATGTTGTAACTCATGTTTACTCGCTCGTACTCTTCTATCAAACCGCGCATCGGTTGATCCTGAAATAAGTATTCTTTGCGTGTAAACTGGTTTATATGTTCGTGTGAAAAACCGTATTATATAAACAAAGTACCGAGGCAGAGGGTTCGATACAAACTTTCAAACAAGATTTACTTTTTGAAGTTAGATTCGTGAATTGTGTGCCTATTTATGATTTGCTTTAATAATGAAGAAAGCTCTTATAACTTATAATTTTCCAAAAAACATTTAAATGTATACGTGATCTCTACCAATCCGTACCTATTAGGACAGACTGGTGATCTAAGGCTTAACCCCTCTCATAGTTGGACTGAGCAAAAGGGCATATTATACTATAGTGTTGTCACAAATTACAAGCATCGTTTTCTATAGTGAAATTCTTACTTGCACTCGCTCCAATACTGGTCTCCGCGTGCGCACTTCCAACCGAGTTTCGACGAGTTTCTTCGGGTTGATCTTATCTGCTACAGCTGCGCGTAGTGATTCAATTTCTCTGTCGACCCTCTCCATGTTGGTTTCTAACTGTAATGAAAACGATATCTAAATGTTTCTGCATCTTAAGCAGACGAGAAGACGCGTACTTCTAGGATAATTTATGTTTTATTTATATACTTTGAGAACTTATGTAAAATCGTATCCTGTAATTGCTTTTTCTATAATCACTTTACCTTATACTTCTGCCACTCCATCTCATTCCGTGCGCGTTGTATATCGTAGACCCTCCTTCTCATGACCATCTCCACGGCCTGACACTGCGCGTACATCTGGTTACGCGCCTGCTCTCTACTCCTGAACATCGTCTCCCGTAATCCTTTCGATTCAGCCATCAACTGCTCTGCTATCTTGACCGTGTTCTCTATGCAATGCACGTAACTTTGTTCTGTCATTGTCCTGCGCAGTTATAATTATTTAACCATAAGCTATTGACTTTATGCCATACGGTGCATCCGCATCGGAGATCTATTCGCGTGGGTTTAAAAATCCTGCTGAATATATAATTTAGTATCTCCCCGACACGCATTATGAAGAGAATTAGCTATTTACGAGAATGTTACGTCTATATTAGCCTGCATACCATGATGCAACGAGAATGCGTCACAGACATACCGTGATGTTTGAAACTAAAGGGCGTTAAAGTAAAAACATCGAATACTTGCTTCGAGATCTATGACACCAGCACCACTTATTCCTGAAAAATTTTAAAACTATACAGGGTTATTTTTAAAACACCAGCAACCTCGCAGGGGTACATACCTAAGGTTATAAGCTACTACTTTTGTTCTACGACTTTTGATAATTTGTTAGATTTTATTTTCATACAAAAATAAGTATTCATTTAATTTCCGTCTTGAATGTTACCTACACGCATCGCAGATTACGTAAGCAAACACGCGAAGCGTGGGGAACCGGGCTAGCGTTGAAGGTCATCGCCCGAGCCAGCTGAGCGGCGCCTTTGAGTCGCGCGCGCACGCAGAACGCTACGAAGAAAAATACGACACAACAAAAACTTGTAAAATCATTTTTTTTTAAATATATTGAGTTATATACAAACTCGTAGAACAAAAGTTGTTCCGTATGGGGTCAGCTATCTGGTCCTGCGAGGTTGCTGGTGTTTTAAAATTAACCCTGTATACTACTAATCATGCGTAACTCACTGCGGTGGAACCCTGGTTGGGTCAATTTTATACGATATATCTGAACAATCCCTGTTTAGATCTTTGACATTGTACTCCAAGTCAAGTGCATCATCTTTATTTTGCAGCTCGCGCTCAAGCCGGCAGAATACATTAGTCAGCTCCTTTAGCTTCTCCCAGCCCATATGACACACATCAGTTAGGACGCGCTTGCTGTTTTCTATTATATGCAGCTCCTATAAATTAAAATAAGGAAGTATCTTTGGATGCTAGAACTGAATTCATAATACGCTTTATTCATAGCAAACAAGGTGGAATTTTGAGACGATTTTTTTTATGGAGGAGGATGGTTTTATCAAATAAAACTAAATTAATATATTTTGTTATAAACTACTGATGCTGTATGTGGTTATATAATTATTACTAGCAGGTCAGTCATGCTTGTCAATATGATCCCCAAACTACACTCTAAATACGGCTCTGGACTATTCTGGTGTATTTCACCTCTAGGCATTTTCTTAATCTGTAGCAAGAGTATGTATGTCTGTACTTGATTGAAAATACCTTCTTAAGTTCTTCTCCGAGCTGGTCCCTTGTCAGTTCTGGTGGCACCCTTTGGTCTCGATTGGAGAGACACTGCGAGACGACCATCAGAGGCACCTGCAACGACTCCAAGTGAAGTTCGGTCGCATTCTTCTCCTCCTTGAGTGCCCTGATTTCATCTCTAACGCATTCTCTCGTGAACCTTTGCTTCTCTCGCCATGATTGGACTTCAAATATCCTAATGTATGAATAAATAATTACATATTTAAATATTATCATGCAATACTTGCAACTTAACAATCAGTGCTTGCTAGGACGGCATTTCTCACCTATCCCTCAATAATTCATTATTAACGTAGTTATCCCATCTTGTCGTGACAGAAGTTTCATTCCTCAACTGGTTAGCTCTCTGTCGTAGCTCGTAAGACTCAAATCGACGAGTCCTAGCCTCGTTTTGCAATCTCTGGATATTTCTCGTCCAGTCTAATACACTTAAACGAGGATGGGGTTTCTCGAAAACAGGCACAGAAGCGTCCATTCTGACGAAACCTTTGATATAAAATGTTACCTATTCTTACCCCAGAAAGTTTGGAGTAGGTATTATTAAATCGATAATATGTATACCTACCATTGGAGGGACTGATTACAATATTAATAGGTACACAAACATGTTCTGCATTGAATGCATTATCGGAGCCAATTGCTAGGTATTTATTAAAATAGACGAGTCTATTGAAAACTTTTTTGGGGATATTTTTCAGACCCTTTGTTATAAAATTAGAGATTTTACGAATAAAATCCCTAAGATATACATTAAATCAATTAACTTATAGATGGGCTTAAGGAAATATTGCAGAAATATGTACTGCATACCTCATTATTCTTATACTACATACTTTGCCTTAGGTAGGTTTTTGCAATTATTAGTTTTTTATATAAATATGCATACCGGCTGTATGGTTATTGTTACCTTTGCAAACTCTTTCACTGGAGTAAAAAATGTCTGAGTTGCCACAAAAGAGAGCTTCCTTTAAGTTAGAGGCTTTTTAGAGTGAGTTGGACTATACAGATGAAAATGTCATGTCGGTGTGAAAATGTATCTAATATATATATTTTTAATAATTAAGTGCAATTCTTGTGCCACTAATTAGATTTTGTAGCGTGCGACCATATAAGGCCTCCTCCTCCGTGGGCCTACGTGCGTAACCATAAAAGGTACCTCCGCGGTCCAATCGCGGCAAAGCCCCTGAATGACTCCTGCTGTGAATGATCTTTCAGGGAAAAGGCCTGGCATACAGGTGCGTGGCACGCACGCCGATGGCCAGTCGACTCACAGACGATCTCAAAAAGATCTCAATTCTAGTTAATACACCCAAATTTAACGAAACGTTCTGCGACGTTTTATAATTTTATGCCTGTGACGGTCGGCGCATTACTGAAAGTAGAACAGTGCTTATTTACATAGTGCTTAACACTGTTTTGGTCTACAGTTACTCCTAAGATTTCATGTATATTTGTATACTACAATATTTTGTATTTTAATAATCATTATTTCTTTTGGCGGGTTTTACGATATGTAAATAGTTTTTATGCCTTTGATGTTTTGATATCTGATTTGGCAACCCTGAAAACGCTAATTCAATATGGCGCCCGAATAGCCAAAAGCGAAAAATCACATCCGATTTTTTGCTTGTGCTTCTCATTTTTATTTTGTTATTATTAAAATATTGCATTCAACACAACCAAAGTACACAAATACTTTAGTCAAATTAGTTAGAAAAATTGTTTTCTATTCAGTTTTTACTCTAAAGCATCATGTAAGTTGGCATCTTTCTATTGTCCTATTTTTACATTCTAGAAATGTTAGTAAGTTTGAAGTATAATTCAGGTACGAAGAACGGCGAGGCGGACGTGGCGGTGGACGCGGTGGTCGAGGTGGAGGCCGCGGAGGTCGATCGAACGATAGATCGCAAGATCGGGGCACGAGCCGATTCGGCGGTGGGCGCGGTAGGGACGGGCCGCGGGGGCGCGACGGAGGTCGAGGCGGCCGTGGGTTTAGCAGTCGCGGTGGCCGAGACGACTTTCGCGGCAGCTTCAAGAACGATCAGCCCGGCGGCAACCTCCGCAAAATACGTTGGGACAATGTTGTTCTCACGCCGTTCGAGAAGAATTTCTATGTCCCGCACCCGAACGTCCAACGGAGGAGTCAGGCGGAGATTGAAGCGTACCGCAGCCAGCATCAGATCACGGTGAAGGGCCGTGACGTTCCCGCCCCGAGCATGTTCTTTGAGGAAGGCGGCTTCCCCGACTACGCCATGAAAGAGATCTTGAAGCAAGGGTTTCCGAACCCAACGCCAATTCAGGCTCAAGGTTGGCCGATCGCCTTATCTGGGCGAGACATGGTGGGGATAGCACAGACTGGGTCAGGAAAGACACTGGCGTACATACTGCCAGCTATTGTGCATATCATTAATCAGCCACGACTGCTCCGTGACGAGGGCCCCATCGTGCTGGTCCTGGCGCCGACGAGGGAGCTGGCCCAACAAATCCAACAGGTTAGTTTCAAATTGTTTACCTGTTTGTTTACACCTAGCATATATTAACAATGCCATGTTTGGTGTTCCTAAATAATCTCATGTCAATTCCATAAAGCCTCGACTCATATGTCCCATAAAATGTCATCTGATACCAATAATTTAAATATTTACTTGAATATAATACTCCAATGAATTTTAAAACCAGAAACGAATGATGCCTGCCATAAAAATAAATTTATCTACAAAAATAAATTTATCTACAATTTGTGTGTTTATTAAAATCTAGTAAATTTGTTTCCATTGTGCACCAGGCGTTGATCGCCATGAACGGGATCGCTGCGGAGATGGCCGACGATCCCCGTGACTTGGACATTGTAAATCAATTCAATTATCACATGTAGATGTTAGCTTATCCAGGCAGGCTATGTTCGAAAACCTAATTGCAAATATTTGGAACATTTGATATGATAAAAATTTCTTTAGATCAAAATTTATTGTTGCTAGGTGAGGTTTCTGAACGTAACCTTGATTTTTAGTGTTACAGCACATTTTTATTTGTTGTCTCCACTGTCTTAGTTTGCTTACTTTCACTTATAAGCTTTCGTGTGTTACCACTATTATTTTAGTTATGTAGTCAATGGGGGCAATAGAAAATGGTTTTTTTCTTTCCAAGCCAATAGTTGTATTCAAATTTGTTCTAACCTGTAAACATTTTTGTTAAGAAGACATAGATACATTAGTAGTTAATAAAATGATATAATAATGTTTATAGGTTATGGCAGTGGTCAGCAAACTCATTAGTCAAATTAGCCAAGTAGCAGTTCAATGGTTGAAATCTTTTATGAGCAAAACTAAAGATTTAGGACCTTATAAACATTACATAAGCAGTGCTTAGTTAAAACACTATTTTGTCTTTCTCTCAATACGTTTTATAAATTGGGTAGAAAGAGATGAAAATAGTGTTTTAACTAAGCTGTGCTAAGAAAGTTTATAAGTAAGGCTTAGGGCTTACTACCTAATATGCCTTTCATTACTCATAGTTCTGAATTTGGTTATACAAGCAAACTTGAAACATTGACTCTCAGAATGATATGAGCCATATGTTGATTGCGAGCCATGGTTTGCTGACCCAGGGGTCATATAATTAATATAATACTCTAACCCAGTGGTTAGGGGATCATATTAATAAGGATTATTTTAGATTAGTAGATTATATATTTTCCTTTTTTAGGCTGTATCTTTACTCCCAACTATGTATATACATTTTTTTAATAACATTTTTGTTCAAAGTAAATGTAGAAACAATTTCTCTTTGGTTTCAAAAGTATTTAGCTATAAAATAAATATTATGTTATTATGCTGAACTGGTTTGGACAAATCATGTAAATAAAACAAGTTTTGTAGCGAATTGATGAACTCCATTACAATTTTAAAATCTTAATTTAGTTAAACAATGGTTATTGCCATTTTAATAGTAGATAATGTAGTTATATCATCATGGTAATTTCAATGAGTAAACATTGAATACAAATTCAGTGTAAAGAAGCATTATATTTGGACTGTACTGAATCTATCACCAGGTGTAGTACAGCCACTTTGTCATGCCAGGAAACAAAGCTTAGAACCATACCTACCATTTTTTTTTTTATAGTTACCATTTTATAGTTACAATTACCATATAGTTTGAATATAAATTGCTTATAGCTGCAGTACATCTATTTTAATTTAAAATAACGTGTCAAGTCTTCTGGCACTCGTTTTTTTGTGCATTCGGAATTGAATGATGAATTGTGTTGTTTTAGATCAGACAAACTTTTGATGAAGTGTAAAAAATCCAATAGTGTCCTTAATTTAAACAGCCTCATTGGTTCAGCATAAACAATCAACACTTTGAAGTCTGTTTTCGACCAAGAGCTAAGTTGATCTAGTTTTCACCGAAGTAACAACATTTAGCATGGTTGTATGTAAACTTGCTAGTTATGATATTTGTAATATACAATCAGTTTGTTTCAGCCAAAATTTGCATCTTTATTTAGTCGGTCTGAAATTGGCTACTTCAGCTGCCCTCTGCATCACACTTATGTCTATTAAACAAATAACCATGACTGACCTACGTAATCTTCTAACTTCTGGTTGACCAAGCAATATTATGTCTATTTTAAGCTTACTTACAAAATTAATTGGCCAGGCTGAAGTTAGTCATTAATTGTTTTCTGAGCCAATGTCAGTCTGGCAAATATAATAGGTGTATTGGGTCTGGGTGTTGTGAGACCGAAAGTCTCTTGTAGTTCCTGATACCCAAGACTCATCTTATTGTAGGGTCAGGACTATGTATGTAACAGTTGGGTGTATTTATTTTGTATTGTATTTTGTATTATTTATTTAATATACCTGAGTATGGGTCGAGAATAGACTTTGTATTACCTACAGTAGCTACATACATCATTACAACATAGCCTATCAACACTATAATATCTGCAGGTGGCGACGGACTTCGGCCAAAGCGTGCAGGTTCGCAACACTTGTGTATTCGGTGGAGCGCCCAAGGGTCCGCAGGGGAGATGTCTCGAGCGAGGAGTGGAGATCGTCATCGCAACGCCTGGCAGGCTCATCGACTTCCTTGAGAAGGGTAAGTAGGCCAGCGGTTGTAGTGAATGTTATAAATACTTGTATCGAGAACAACATAATAGTGTACACGTTTATGTCTAATTTTTTAAATTATTTTATATGCAGCCGACAATACAATTATTTTGCGACGGCAAAACTAAAATAGGATAAATAACTAGCTTGCAGTTCACGCTTAAAATATTGGAATAAGCAAAGGTGGGCGCGTAGTGGGAAACCTCATTATCTCCCTCTCTCTCTCACGCGTGCATCGTAACAGTCGTGACATGCCTTGTGACGTAACATGCCATGTCGTGCATCCTTTTTCCGTCATTTGACAACTACCCTTTCCAGCAGATTTAAATAGCTTCTAAGTATTTTGTTTTGACTTGATTTATATAATTCTTTCGATAATAGACTTTGTGGAATGTAGCTTTTAGATTGAAATAATAAAAAATACGTGTCAAATACCTTATAATCAAAGGTTTAGGAATCTGGTTTGGTGGTATTTTCATTCTCCAATGTATATATTTTTTTCTTACTGTGAAGATACAACAAACTTGCGCCGTTGCACTTACCTGGTGTTGGATGAAGCCGACAGGATGCTGGACATGGGCTTTGAACCTCAGATCCGCAAGATCATCGAGCAGATTAGGCCCGACAGACAGGTAAATACTTTTGCTTATTATTATTATATTGTTAGTGACAGATGCAAAAATAATTTTGAGATGAGGATCTTGGAGGTTTTTGTACAACTATCCTATTGTGTAGGTACGTTTTAAGCCATGAGACCAAGGTAGGACATCTCGACGCGCAACTGTTTCCGTACAATGCGAACGTGTCGCAGTCTCCTATCTCCGTCGCGTACCTCAAAACAAACCTTCAACTTTGATCCTAAAGAGTCTGCTATAATCCTGTCCTCTTTATTTTTGTTATCTGCCATAGGTTATTACTATAAAGCAGACAGTATTCATAATTCATAAACCTATAGTCCTAGCATAGTTGGATCGTAAGTTGACAGCCCTATTCTCTTTCCTAGGTGCTCATGTGGTCGGCAACCTGGCCCAAAGAAGTCCAGAATCTCGCCGAAGAGTTCCTCCACGACTACATACAGATCAACATTGGCTCGCTGGGTCTGGCTGCCAACCACAATATCTTGCAGATTGTGGATGTCTGCGAAGAGTGGGAGAAGAATGACAAACTCGTCACATTGTTAACTGAGATCTCTTCTGAGGAGGAAACTAAGACTATTATATTTGCTGAGACTAAACGCAGGGTGAGTATGCCTGCTACGGATGTCTGTAGTAATAAATACCGTACACCCAACCGTCACATACATAGTCTCCTGACCCCACAGTAATATATGAGTCTTGTGTCGTAGGTATCAGGAACTACGAGAGACTTTCGGTCTCACAACACCCAGACCCCGAAATAAATATTTGTGGATCACACAAACATTTGTCTCGGTGCAGGGATCGAACCCGCGGCCTCTCGATCTACAGCCGGCTACTCGCCCGCTGAGCTACTTAGACTGTCAATGGCTGCTAGTTGACTGGTTGGTTGGCCAGGATGGTCATGGCTGCCTGATTGGACAAACTGGTTATAAATGTCCAGTTGGGTGGTGATTGTTGCCTACCTATGGCTGGCTCACTGTTTTGTTATAGTCGAGTAATTGGCCATACCAAATAACCATAACTGACCTATTTAATCTCCTAACTTGAGGTTGACCAAGCAATATTATATTTATTTTAACTGTTTTCTGAGCCAACGTCAGTCTGTCCAATATATTTGATAATAGGCCATTGCTTTACTGACCTGACAATGGTAATGTGAAATGAATGCACCCAGGTGGACGAGATAGCTCGCGCGATCGGTCGCGAGGGATGGCGCGCGCTCGCCATACACGGCGACAAGAACCAGCACGATCGCGATCACGTGTTGCAGCACTTCAGGAATGCACGCGGGGCGATACTCGTCGCCACTGACGTCGCCGCACGAGGACTCGGTCAGTCACACACACACACAGGCACACACACACACGCGCGCACACACACACGCGCACACACACACACATACAACACATACACACACACACACACACATACAACAATCATACATGTCTATTATGGTGCTGCCACACCGGTGACAATATCTAACATTGTGAAAAAATGTATAAAATTTTTGTTAACAAATGTTTTGTAAACATTTTATAACAGCGGTGTGGCAGCACCATTACAACCTTTTTAGGTTTCTCTCATATGAATTGTGAAACTGAATACTAGATACATAATATTGCCATTTCAAGTGCCATTGATTATGTTTATAAAACTGTACAGTGAGTGGGGTTGAAATAGGTTGGGAAAGAATATTTAATAGATTAGGATTAGTATAAAATTGAGTAAAAAATATGGCAAATAATTGTTGCTGTTCAAATTAGCACTCTGCTTCAAATAGCTTGAAGTGATAAGAAAATACTTATCATACATACCATGTAAAAAATATTCAAAATATGTGTGCAAAATGGGTGCATATAAATAATTAAATACACCCAACAATCACGCGCATAGACCTGACCCCACACTTGGTTAACCTGTATCATGGGTATCAGGAACTGCGAGGGACTTGCGGTCCCACAATACCCTGAATACTATAACAAAATCGAAAATAGTAATACAATTTGAACAACCGCATTCAACATGCAATATATTATATTGGGTTATGTATATCAATGAAGCCAGATAATGGTGGATTTACATGTCACTGTAAGTTGCCCAGAAGTTGTCATCTTATGTTTGAGCCACCAGACCAGTGTCTATTGCCCGCTTTCATCGACATTTGCTCAACTTTAGCTGACCCCTAATGAATGACAGACATTAAATCGGTGTGACATCGGCCTATTTTTGCCAGCCACTGCTGGGCACGCCTCTTCTAAGAGGGGTTAAGCCCATCACCCTGATCTAATGCGGTTTGGCAGACTACAGATCTTCCAGATTCTTGTAGAGAACTTTTGGTATACAGGTCTCCTCACGATGTTTCCTTCGCCACTATATACCGAGTGGCGATTTGGTTATCACATTAAATGATACAGCGGTTAACACTAGTTGAATGATACAGCGGTTAACACTAGTTGATATAAGTCTGTTCAAAGAGTAAAATAAGGATTTATACCATAAATAAAAAAAATCAACTTTCAAACAAAACAAATAGCCTAAAAATTGCCACGAAATAAAACATCCCTGTTAAATATTAGTTCGCTGACATGTAAATGCGGCAACATCGCAGCGATACGTACTTTGTCTCACGCATGTCTGCGGCGCGACACATCGCTTCTAGTCGTCAGAATATGCGCAGCGCGAGGCGACCGACCCACAATTTATTACAACACTAGCTTTTGCTCGCGGCTCCGCTCACGTGATCAAACAAACAATCAAACTCTACAGCTTTATAATATTAGTATAGATTTAGGTAGCTTAGCAACGGAAGCCTTCAAATAATATTATTTAGGTAGCTTAGCAACGGAAGCCTTCAAATATGAATAATTTTCCCCGTTTTTGCAACATTTTTCACTGATGCTTCGCTTCTAATGGTTGCAGCGTAATGTTATATAGCCTAAAGCCTTCCTCGATAAATGGACTATCCAACACAAAAAGAATTTTCAATTCGAACCAGTAGTTCCTGAGATTAGCGCGTTCAAACAAACAAACAATCAAACTCTACAGCTTTATTATATTAGTATAGATTAATACTATTGTTATCGTTCCCATAAGGTATCGTAAGTTTGCCGTCAATTGTAAAGCCCTGTGAAGCTAAAAACAGAGTGGCAACGTTTGTACTTACTCTTGCGCCGCTCGTAGGTCATTGACATATTATTTGTCAGGTGATATCCTTACGCATTTACATGATGTTCTAAAATATGAAATTAGAAAAAATGTCCCTTGATTAAGATATCGTAGGTATTGCATTTATTTTTGGTGCATAGTTACATAATGACTACATCTATATGTGGTATCATTTAATGTGATAGCCGAATCGCCACAGTGTATAAGCAGTGTGTAGTATAAGCCAAAATTAATGAAATATACATGTATATTAGAAACGTCAGAGGTTCATGCTCTTGCATGTGGTTTCGAACCTGCGACTTCCACTCCCCGCTGGGATATCGTTGCGACTCGTATTGTCGCGCCATATATAAATACTACACTAACTTAAAAGCTCGCGAAATCTTACTTCTGCCGGACCATTAATCTGTGGAATAGTTTGCCGACACACATGTGCCCTAATAATATGGGGTCACTTAAACGGAGTGTAAAGAAGCAGTCCTTTATACCACGAACAGACAGTTTTCGTGTTCCGGCAGTCATATTATTGTGGTAGGTTGCATACTAAATAAGAGTACACCTACCAAAGATGTTCACACTTCGACTCGGTACGCGCTGTACCTATTGAAATACCTATTCAAATCCATATGTATGCGTCGCATCGTTTTAATGCGTGTCGGCCGTTAGTGGTTTACTAAAGTTAAACACAAGTCGGTGGAAACAGTGATACGTCACACTAAACACTTTAAACGGTGGTGATCACTCCCGCCATTCACACGGCATCAAACAAAAGATTGTTATAAAAACAGACGCGAGGTAGTTTATAGGGTGAAGCTAAAATCATCTCGCTCTGTTGCACCGGGGTGTTAGGTCTAAGAGATGTCAGGGGCGTAAGGGAGGTGTTTGACGCCATTGCGATGCTGCGGATTCGAATCCGTTCACCAACGTTCCAGTATTCACGTACACGGATCACTGAGTGCGGAGTGAAGTAGGTACAGATTGCAGGTATACCGGTGGATATTGGAACACGTTAGCAATGGTTTTGTTATACCTATTAGAATTTTCGGGCCAAGAGAAATAATCTAGTAGTAGAATATATTTTATGTTACTAGGTTATATTTGACGCGCAACATATTGAGTACACGGACAGTATGTTTAGCAACATTGTCAGTATATATATATATATATGAATATGACGCGCGCCATTTTTCGCGTCTGGCAACCCTGCCAGTGGCCATAGCGTGTTTAGTATAATGGGTTGCGCGTCAAACATTTGCTTGATGAATATATCGCATAACTGTGTCATGCGATAAAATGTCTGCTGGACTGGAATCTTGGCCCGACAATACAATAAATTTCCATGACTGACTCGGCATTATTCTCGTATGTTTTGATTTCAGAGGCGCATGCGTGCAGAGATAAAGGCTAGAATATCGGTGTGTTGCTGACCAAGTTAACGCTAGACTGTGGACACGAATGCTTCGTGACAGCATTGTGTATACTGTATACCGTCAGCGCACACTGTTTGTACCATGCTGCCTCTATTGTACAACTTTCAAGGGGGGTCAATAGTTACATACTTATAATAATATACTGGGGATAAAGAAACCGCTCTATATATGAGTAATTGATAATAGTTTGAGCAATACATGCTTGGTTAACTGTCATGAGAGATTTAAAGAGAGCTAAAAGGCCCTGCCCTACGCAACCTGACGTTTGATATTAATGAGAAGGCTCGTACTTAACGTCAGCACACCGACTCTTGGCCTACAACACTCCGGAACTGAAGGGCATAATACAGTTCATTCCAGCTGACCCGACCGTCGACTGTCTGCATAAGGTAAATACCACAACAGCTTCATGTTTGAGGAGAATGTTCTGTGCAATTTTTATATCTATGTTGATTTGGTTACGTATGAACGTATTTAATCAATATTTGAATGTTATCGTTGGTATGTATTTGTACCCAACTGCATAGAATGAAATACTTGCTGTAGTGACTTGTTCCGGCAGGTCAAGTTTTGCGGACATCCCATGTATATCTAGTTACTTCAAGCCAGTATGATTCTTACATTTATAATCAGATTTGGACTGAAATTTACTTATCATTAGGTCTATCATAATCATGTTCCACTGTAGTCGGAATATTGTTTATTAAATAAATAACTTAATTATTGATTAAAAATGTTTATACGTAATGCCTTGGGATATTAAAATTAATGATAACTTTTTTTAATAGAAATTTCAGACAGTGTAAATAGATGGTATTCTGCAATTTTGGTAAATTAAGCTGTGTCAGGACAAGGTGAATTGGAATAAATTACTATCCTATGAACGTTCCTTTACTGAGGTAACAAATACTGAGGTTTATTTGCACTATCTCAAATTTCTATAACACATCATAACAGATCCTTGTGTACAGGACTTTTGAACATTTTTCTCAAACTAACGTATCTTATGTAACCATAGTATTGTGTTGATTTGGTATTAGTGTTAATTGTTTTTAAATAGTTGTATGTTTGAGCGTGTGTTTCCCGACAGATGTGGAGGACGTGAAGTTCGTTATAAACTATGACTATCCCAATAACTCTGAGGACTATGTGCACCGCATCGGTCGTACCGGACGATCGCAGAACACTGGCACAGCTTACACACTCTTCACACCCAACAATTCTGCCAAGGTACGACCATCTCATATATCATTCGTCTATTAAAATTGTCGCATATTTGCCTTGCGTCAAGTTCAAATTCAAAGTGTTTATTGAATCTATAAACTGTTACAATACATTATTTAGATGCCATCAAAATGCGAGTCAAATTTGTTTTCATTCGAATACGAGTTTAACAAATTCACTCGAGTCACTCGAGTAAAAAACGGCTCGATTCGCATCACTATTCGTTGTTATTGTAGGCAAAAATATGTTTCAATTTATATATACTTTTTGTGTAGAGTAATTTGAATTAACCAATGAATTAGAACTGTTATGTGAAAACAATTGATGAAAAATGTTTGTACGGACGGTTTTTAGGCGAGAGACTTGATGTCAGTGCTGCAGGAGGCCAACCAGGTTGTGAACCCGAAACTGTTGGAGTTGGCGCAGTGCGGGATGGGATTCAAGGGGAAATATGGTAAGAACCTTCATTACCTTTTTAAACTACATTCCCACAACCCATTCTATCACGCGGCAAAATTGCTGGAATGTTCGAGAGTTTCTCCCCCCCTGTCCACTGAATTCATGTAATATACAACTCTAGATGTTATTTTATTTTTTTATTTTTTTGTATCCTGGCTCGGCAATGTGACTACGCTACACCTGATGGTAAGTGTAGCACAATCCAAGAATAGTGTCGACCAAAGATAAACAATGTCTCCATCGTAGGTCGGCAAGATTATGCCGGCCTGCCAAAGGGCCAAGGGGGAGGGGAAGGAAACAGGGATGGGAAAAGGGTTCTGAACCGGATATACACTGGCTGACCCTGGAACGCGACCCACGCAAGGTGGGCCACTATGGCAGGTTTTAGCACCAGTGTACGGTGGTCGCTATCCGGTCGGATACAAGTATCCTCCCACCAGCAAGCATGCAGTTATTTGCATTGATTGCTTCAAGTTTGTGTTATTGTTAGCATGTTACATTTGTGTGTAGGTCGTGGTCGGTACCGCGACAGAGACGAGAGCAACTCCCGACCTGAACGTGGATCGCGGGGACGAGGGCGAGGAGGACGATTCGGAGACAGGGGAGGTAAGTGGAGTACACCACGGACCATCTAAAATTATGCCTACAGTAAAATCGACACCATTTCAAAATTTCAAGTTTCTATCATAATAGTTCGAACTGTGTAATGAATTTGTTATATACAGATAATATCTGTTATCAAAGAGGCTGTCTGTTAATGCCCGTAAATTGTAAATGATTTCATGTAAAATAATAAAAAAAAAAACAGTTTTAACTATAAATAGTACAGCTGGGGCCTTTTTCTGGTGAGAAAAACTTGTGCCAAATCCAAATGACCCCACTCTTTGTTAATCTTAAACTGTAGTAAGTCAGTACAACAATTTGAAAAAAGATGAAATATACAGGCTTAATTTTAAAACACCAGCAACCTCGCAGGACCAGATAGCTGACCCCATAAGGAACAACTTTTGTTCTACGAGTTCGGACATAACTCAATACATTTAAAAAAAAATATTTTACAAGTTTTTGTTGTGTAGTGTTTTTGTTCGTAGTTCTAGTTAGTATAATAATAATAGATCGATTGGCGGGACTGCGGCGCGCCATACGCGCACGACATCAAAGGCGGCGGTCAGCTGCTCGCCGGTCAAGGTCAAAGGCGCTAGCCCGGTTCCCCACGCTTCGCGTGTTTACTTACGTAATCTGCGATGCGCGTTGTAACATTCAAGACGGAAATTAAATAAATAATTATTTTTGTATGAAAATAAAATCTAACAAATTATCAAAAGTCGTAGAACAGAAGTAGTAGCTTATAACCTTAGGAATCTAGTCCTGCGAGGTTGTTGGTGTTTTAAAAATAACCCTGTATACATTTTAGATATATTAACCATATATTTCAGGTTCAAGATGGGACAACTCAAATGACAACAATTACGACAATCAGAACTCGTACGACCGTTCCAACTTCGGAAACAATCGGGACAACTCGGGATTCAGGAACGACAACGGGTACCGCGGCCGCGGGGGACGAGGCACGGGGGTAGGCAGGGGGGCAACCAACAACTACAACGCGCAGCACGACTACCAGGGGAACAACCAGGGGTACCAACAGACGCAGAACTTCAACACTCCACCCACCAACTACTATAACATGTACTCGCAGCCTCCCCCACCGCCTGCCAATAAATTCGGCGCCAAGTAGTTCAATGACTTGTCTATAGCTAAATAATGTATGAACAGTGGTGACGCGTGATTTTCATCTGGTTGAGTGCATACTGCATCGTGCAAACTGTATCGGTAGATGTTCGACATCTCGCTATTGAGCTAATTCTACCAAGGATATAACTATTAAGTTTTCTTGTGATATTTATGCAAATTGACTTAGCACCGAACTGTTATCACAAGTGCTTGCTTTGATTTAAGTAAATTTAAAAATTCATTATGCACATAAGTAATTAGGACGACTTTAAGGTTTTTCGTTTTTTTTTCTCGCAAAGTAGATAGTAATTTTATCCTTTTCTATATAGACGAAAAACTTATTTACTTGAAAAAGAATTTATTTTTTTATTGCATTGGACTAAAGTACCGATCGTGGTATGGTGAAATTTATATAAAAACCAAATTTGATTGGCGTATAATACGCTACGGGTGTAGGAAATGGCAAACAAGTATTAGTGCTACTAAATAATAGGAAATTGCTGGCACGAGCAGTTATAGTGATGATGTGGGTACTAGAGAATTGCCTTGATTAAGTTAGGGGCCTGTGTCCATGTAGACGTGTAATTTTCCATGTGTGTGTCCAAAAAAGGCTCAACGTTAGTTATTAAGGTAACTGCCGAAATTCAATGTCATCTGTAGGTTGGATCATCTCAAATATCTTGAAACTTTTGCAGACAATTTTTTTTTACTGTAATTGGATCAAATTATGCAATTATAATTATTAAAAATTTACCAACAAATTATAAAAAAGAAGCTTACAGATCATTTTTGATCAGAATATACTACTAGGCACCAAAAGCAAGCCAAGATTATTTATATCAGACAAAAAGTATGTACATGTAAACACATACAACATGTCCTAAAATAATTCAGCTGTAATAATGCACAACAGTTTGGATTATTACATCAATTCATGAATAAATACAGACACAACTTAAAATCGTGTCATACCTCTCAAACGAGGAGCAGAAATTGGCATTAACTAGAATCACGTCATTAATTGAACTGTGAAATTACAAGTCAAACATTTTACCATCATTTTATCGAAATTGTTATGTGACTTGGTTCATTCTGGCAGAACTTGTCCAATTATATTCGGTTTTCGAAATAGTGTAGGCATCACACAACTTTTACAGTTTAATGCAATCGGGATAATTAATCTAGTGGTTTTTTTTCTGTATTAGCCTCGACATACTAAAAGTAGTGTAAGCCTAACTCGCAATAGTTTAAACTTTAATGCATAACATTCCTCTCAAATGCAGATGTTCTATTGTTAAATATGTGCAATTAATTCCCTATCAAATAAAATTTTCCTAAAGCTATACTGGTTTTTATTTATAAATATCCAAAGTTGTGTATGTGTCATCGGTGAAGTGAAGCTTCAGAATAATTAAAATTAATTATCCAACGAATGTTAATACGCAAATGAAAAAAAAAAAAAAAAAGTATGCGTCTCGGGACGCTCGACAGAAGTGATAAACTAATGTGGGTTATAGTGGGAGAGGAGGAGCCTGCCAACTGCTGCCGTATGCGTGAGAGAAAGGGAAGCCAAACAGAGTGGCACCGTAACTCGTTACGTTACGAAGCGGTTTAACTCCCATAAGAAGTTATCACTTCATTGGATTGTTCTGCACCGCACTGCACTGCACTCCAATCCGGTCCAAGCCGACTGGTCACTGTGTGACGCCACCTGGGACTTCGAAATTATCAATGTTCCAGGGAGGTCGGCTAACGCTGGCTGGTCGATGGACCGCTCGCGTTACGGAACGTTTCGGTTCACCCTCCCATAATAAGTTATCACTTCAAAAATAAAACATGAATAACACACCTCGTTGTTTATTACACATTTTCCGAAGGCTTCGTTGTACGCAGGTGCAAAGACATGGCGCGCAGAATCTATCTCATTCTCTCGCAGGTTAAATCCTATTTATGAATATGTTTGCTTTGTCGTGACGCATTCTATTTTCAAGTTTTAAAAAAAAATCGATTCTAAAGGTTGACTTCAAAAAAGTGTGTATGCAGACTATAGCTGGAATAGCTGTTCATATCTCCATTGGTTCTAGATCAGCGGTCGGAAATCCGCGACCTGGATTGTAGGACTGGTGATAACGTGAAACAGTATGGATCTGCATTTTCGGAACAGGGGAGTGGTTTGATTCAGTGTTTCAAACTCGAGATGCCACCCATTTTGTCTCCATTGTCCCTAATAAATAAGTTTGCTGGCGAATATTTTATCTATTTATTACAAAATTATCATGTATTATTTTTGGCTGTGCCTTATTTTGATATTTAAATGAGTCACGGGTTGAGAATATAAGACCAGAATAGAATCCAAAATTACTTGGCCGTTATCTTCGGCTAACTTTAATGTTTCATTTTTAAGCTATTGCATAGATTTTATCGCGGGCCTTGAGCGTGGAGACCGAATACAGAAATTCCGTAACGAAAAAACCTAACACACCGACCAGCCAGCGTTAGCTAACCTCCCTGGAACATCGATAATTTCGAAGTCCCAGGTGGCGTCACACAGTGACCAGTCAGCTTGGACCGGACTTTCACAAGACTGACCCGATTTTGACCCGACTTTGACACGACTTTGGCACGACTTTGACACGACTTTGACATGACTTCGACACGACTTAGACACAACTTTGACCCGACGTTGACACGACATAATAAATAAAATAAAATACTGCATAAATAAATAAATAATTATAATTACATAAGTTGATAAAAAATGCTATGCAATAGCTTTACCGCGGCAGTCTCCGAGTGCCACACGTTTTTTGTTTACCTCAGACACAACACCAAGGATCTTTGTGATTAAGTTAGTTTCCCCAAACTAACCTTACAATAAGAAAGCCTGGTACATCATAACAACTAGTAATGATCATATATCTGCCAGTAGATTAGGATAAATTTTTCCCATACATCCAGCAGAATTGCCTTGCTCAGCATTTCAATATTATTAAATTGTCAATGTTCTACACCAATAGAATAAAATACCAACATATAGTTGTACATTTCTTTATTCCTACATAAATAACGGAAACATTTCAGCACTTGGCTCGAAGATTGAACTATCGTGACATATAGCTTGTTTCACAGAATTCCTTAATGCCACATCACATTAGCAGACAACCTAGACAGTTACAGACAGGGCATATTCACTGCACATAAAAGTTTGTTTTCACATTCATATGCATACTCATTCGGCATTATAGTTGGATGGTTAATAGCTTTGATTGTAGCACTCATCTGCTCATGACCTTTAGGGACTTATATGTGCTGAAAATATGCTGTGCCTGTACACTTAGTGTGCTGGCTGGGCAGGCTTGTCTGGGTCGACATAGCCAATCTGTTCATCAGGAGTGTGTGGCCAGAAGGTAGGCTTGTTGATCGGGTCGAGCGCCTGATCCGGATGCGCGTCGCGGAAGTCCTCCATCGTCATCTGGCTGTATGGCAGAAGGGCCTTGGTCTCCTCAATTTGCTTCTCATATCTGGAATAATAAATTGCCATGTAAGAAAAATGTGCAGATGTATAAAGTGAAACAGATACAAAAGCCTTTAAAAGCATTTCACATTTGTATTGACAGATTCACCTTATGGATGGTAATGGTATAAATGAAGCTAATAAAAGCGTGTTAAAATAAGAACATAAGGATGTCAAACAAGTTACTCATGCCCATATTCACAAACAGCACTTAAGTTAGCTATTGCCAAGTGTCACATTCTGTGTACATGATTAGTCTGTTTTTATTTAGAGCCAAAAACTGAATCGTTACCATGCATTCACCCTCACTATATAGCTTATAGTAACATTTATGAATACAGGGGTAAGGTCCTCTGATTTACACAGATTAGAAGTGACCATACAAAACTACTAGAAATCAACATTATTTGTTGTAATAAAGATTAATTTACTGTGCTGTTAATAGAAAACAGTTTGATGATGGAATATTATAATATATTTCTCTATTCACATGTGGTCAGACTCTTCGAAAATATTATCTTAACCTTGGCATACTAATGTCACTAGACAATGAAATATTTAATGTGGCTTGTAAATCTAGCACCAGTGAGTCTGAGGCGTGGAACCTCTTTTTGATGAGGTACCATATTTGTGACACTGATAAATTGTGCACTGCAATAAGTCCCCACCAGTTTAATGATTATAAATATTTAATCATCATCTATCAAATCATTATAGTCCATGCTACACATGATTTTTATATCGGGTTAGGTACAGTTTAACTTATATAATAGTTTTCAATATATCTAACAAGACAAGAAATCATAAATGATTTGCACCACAAATATATTGCAGGATACTCACGAAGCAATGTTAGCATTGGACTCCTTGACGAATGCTTCGATTGCCTTTTTGATGTCGGTCCACTGCGCTTCGATCTGCGAGGTCAGGGTGTCGGCTGGGTAGGGAACCTTCAATGCTTCGTATTGTTTCTGGAAGTTTTCCACCATGCCAGCCACGGGCACTGTCTGCTTGTATAAAGCCCAGTTGATCTTCGGTGGCTCGGGCGGGTTGGCAAGGACCCTACAATTTTATCAGTCGTAAGTAGAAAACATTGACAGAAATTATGTAACTCAACTCATCAAAACTAACCTTCGTAGATAGTTGTCCGACTTAATTTTGAAAGCAGCTAGGTTCACCTTTTGTTCAGGGGGCACCCTCTCGGCGAGGGCAGCCCAGTTTACCGAGCTCTGTGAAATCCTTTTCGCCATTTTCGGCGATTTTTTCTCGTGGAAATATGTGGGCTCACCGAATAAACGTCAAAGTCAGAGACAAAAGCTTTTACCTCATCGAACGGAAATGACAATTGTATGTTGGAGCCTGGAGGTTAGTCCTTTGGTGCTATTGTCTATGATTAAACAATGCTCCATCTGGCGGTTTTAATCAGGTATAATTATGAGTAAATAAGACTGTTTATTAGGGCTGATTACAGAACAAAATTGTTTTATACCGTTTAGTGCCTGAAAATTTGACTTTAAATAATATAATATACAAAATCGTTTTTATTACCTATGCACACAGAATTATTTTAATTTTCGATTACAAATGGAGTTTTGAATAAAACTATCACACTAACGTTTCCATTTATTTATGAGATGGTTTCCATGTTTATTTTTGAAGTCAATGGAGCCCGCTGGATACATCATAATGTACCTTACATAATTTAGGTAGATATTAATTATGACGTAGTTAAACTTTAATAGTTAATATGTAAAGTACATAACAGTTCTGTTATTAAATAGTTATTATTTTATGGGCATTGTTAAATCGTTATGTCTTTCTTTATCCCGGCCGACTTGACCGGGTGGTAATCGGGTACAACTGCCTCACAGAAAAATTGCTGACTTGACTGCTGACTTTTATACCTAAAAATAAATAAAAAGGTCGTATTACTTACCACAAAGGTCAGCAACGCATTCGTGGTTCCACTAGTATCGAAATATATCCTGCCCCCCTTTGGGTTAACCATCATATTATTAAATTCTTACAGATCGCAAATTCAAAAGTTTTAAGGTCTTCGTGGTTTTACCACTGAGCAATAATGAATTTCTTCTTCTTACCTATACATATTTGTAAAATATAGTATTTTTTTCAAATTACTGGCCATTAAGAAACTTTCTTATCGTGCTGAAGAACGCAATAGACAGTGCACTTCTATGCAGTATGTAGTTGTAATTTAAAGTTCGAGTGAGTACGGTTTATAGTCAGGTAAGACGAGGCGAATCAGACAGAACAGGGGAGCGACCAGTTTTTTTATAGTTATTTGACATTGTTTCTTCTTTATTTTTTCCTACATGGGGTGCCTGCAGCGTTTCTTGTGCACTGCTTCAAGTTTTATTGAAACCACTACGCAGGATATGGATGTACACCACACTAGGTATAGCATGAGGATATAAATAAATACGAAATACAAATATAATGATTTATTCTTGAAATGGTTGTTTCCTTTCCGTTATGATCATTGGTCTGACACTAAACCTTAATACTAACATAAATATCACTAAAGGAATGCAACTCTTGTAAATAATTGTATATAATATAACAAATGCTAAATATCGATAACTATACACTGAAGGTAATGATTTAACTTTGGTTATGTTATTGGTGTGAACTTATAAATAATTATATCTATTACTATAATTAGATTACAGTTTAATTAAATTATATTTACAATGAATTTACAGAAGTTTGATTTTTAATTTCTGTATAAGTAGCTGGAAGTTTGGATCATTTCCTGTGCTTGATAAATCTAAATGCTATAAAAAGTTGACAAGATAATTAGGTAAACTCAAGTACATTATGTACTTTCGAGCCGTGATTTGAGGCTTTAATTGAGTATCAAGTTAAGTTAGTGTCATTTATTCGTACTGGCTAGTTAGAGGCCTTTGTTAAAGGCCGTGACATTACGATGGAATAGACAACAATAGTTATAGACCGTCGTTCACATAATTTCATATAAATAGCTCATTACATTAACACCTGACTAACGAACCGTCGCGTCATACATACAAAAATTAGAGAAGATCATGGCGTATAATAATAATCAATTCGTATTTTTAATAACATCGTAAACGTTAATGTTAATCACTCGTTTATTACAATCGATAAGATCGATCACATCCCTATAAATTAAGTGAAGTGCGTGAGCGAGATTAACAATGCTGGAGTGAGACAAAAGCTCAGCTGTTCATCGTTTAGTGTTAACCAAAGTTTCTAGTCGAATATCGATATGTTACTTATTCGATAAAAAAGTAAATTATTTATTTATGTCCTAGCAATGCAATTCGATTTGTTACTATATCGTACATTGTTATTACGTTGCATTGCTTGAATTATACCACATCTTTCTCTAACCCGATGTAAAATCCGACCAATATAAACCTAGTTTTAAGTTATTCTATGTTCTTTTAAGGCCGAAAAGAGAACTGAGATTCATAAATTAGCGGGTTTATCTTTGGGATTTCTTTTATCCCCATAATTGGGGGAATTCGACGAATGTCCGACAGTCCGACTGCCCCACGTGGTCCTTCGGGCTACGGTGGTGTTTTTACAAAATTTTAGCAGATTTCCATAAGCCGCTCTGTATTGACGGTTGGTTGCTGCGTATATTAGAGGATTGACGACGCTGGAGGCCCAGGCCAGGATGGAGGCGATGATGTGGAGCCAGGGGTACGTGATGCCGTCATCCGCCACGTTCATGATCATCAGGGGGAGGAAGCAGGCCAGGAAGCACAAGAAGATCGTCAGCATCAACGTTGTCAGTCGAGAATCTTCTTCCTTTTCTTTTGCCGTTTGCCCACTTAGTTTGCTGTAACAAAATTTTGAAATTAAGAAGTGCTTAATTAAGTGAAATTGGAATTTTCTAAATTGGTCGTCGAAGTAAATTGTATTTGGATATTAAAAAATCGGTTCTCTATCACATTTAAATAAATCTGTTAATTTCAAATTAGTTTTGTTTATAATTTTATTGTTATACATTTAAATTAGTATAGTGCATGTTAGGTATGTGAAGTCTGCCAACTCTCATTAGGCCAGCGTGGTGGACTAAGGCCTGATCCCTCTCATTCAGTAGAGGAGGCCTGTGCCCAGCAGTGGGACGAATATAATATATAGGGCTAATAAAAAAAAAATAGTGCATGTTACAATCATATAACAGATTACTGGATAAGTGGGCGAACACATAACCTATTTATGTACATCACCTATAGTTTTAAGATTAAAGTTATGCGCTTCGGCAATCTTCATCTATTTCGGGAATACGAATGCGCGTTGATCATTTAATACAGAACCGTTACTTTATTATTTAACTACACTTTCACGCCTGTATCCCCCGAAGGGGTAGGCAGGAATGTAGCCAGTACACCCACATTTGTTCAAACTTATTTCCGTCCCGTGATGTGACAGGGGGCGAGCCTATCGCCATTTTTACTTATGTACTTATTTTTCTTTTGAATGACAACAAGATTGGATGACCAGGTATTAGTTGCAAATTCGTAGATTGCCGAAACGTATAATATTAATAACTACTAGTTCTATAAAGCCCTTATTCTATAAATCCGAAACGTAGAAACGTAAATTGGAACATACATAGAGTAAAGCAGGTATAGAATAGCCTTTACAATAAAAATATTTTTGATATAGAATAATAAAAAATAGATGTTTATTTTTGTTTCCAAAAACATTTATGTATCACACTAATATTATAAATGTGAAAGTTTGTTTGTTTGGATGTTTGGATGTTTGTCCTTCAATCACGCTAAAACTACTGAACGGATTTTGATGAAATTTGGTATAGAAATATTATTATTGTGATGGATGTTTTATTTTATATTGGGTCTACACTCTACGTTTTCGTTTCGAAATGACAAAATTCGTTTTTCGTGCCGTTTTTTGCATTCATCATTGCCAGCCCTAAATTTAAATTGACTTACTGGGTCAACAGGAAAGCTGATGCTATCTAGGACATGATAAGCAGGTGCCTATACTAAACCAGTATAGTATTCCTGGGAAATCACTATCTTGTCCATCAATAACACTGACAGACGAAAGTAGTTTTTGGGTTTCAGCTGTTTAGATAAGAGTATCGTCATGATTCAGATTTCCCGGAATTCCGATTGCGCATCATTGCCCCACTTAAAATATGAGATTAGACGAGTCAAATCTCTTTCAAAAAGAGAGGTTGAATCAACGAAGAAGAATTAAGTTGTATTTAACGTATTTTTGGTCGATTCGATTCAAAGACTGTTCATACGGTTCAAATCGCATGCGGTTTAGCAGTTGAACAATTAATGGAACCGCATGAACCCGGTGTTAGTGACATTAAACATCACTGAAGCGATATCTCACCCACATACACACCTGCGCCCTTCCAGTTTCCTTTTACTCTCCCTCACTCGCCAGTAAATACACGAGTAGGACACGATGATGACCACACAGGGGAGCGCGAAGCCGAAAACGAAGAGGTACTTCTTCGGCGACTTGCCGTCCTTCGGCAAGATTGTACACGAAAATGTGTTCTTCTCTAGTCCAAGTTGACCCCACACTCCGAGGAGAGGCGGCACCTAGAATGTAGAATTAGTAAATGATGTTAAGCATTGAAATAATCTTTTTCCACCTGCCCTTATACCAATCCTAGTGGGCTCGGCACAACATGTTATTTAACATATATTAAAGAAAGATTTGGCTTGTAATTTTTACGACCGGCCCCCTGAAGTCAACCCCTCGTGGAGAATACACTACCAGACCCGAAACAAATATTTTAGATCACACAAACATTTGTCTCGGTTCTGGAATTGCAGCCGCACGCTTCACAGCCGGTTATGTCCACTGCGCCACGGAGACTGTCTAAGTATTGGTATAATAATTGGAATAACAGCAATTTGATGATTAATAGCATGAATGGGGCAGCTCCACTGGGTTGTTATTATTTTTTTTTCTATCCGAGCACGGCAAAGTGACTGCACTACATCTGATGGTAAGAGTAGCGCAGAACAAAAAACCAGCGACCACTGACAATCAATGAGTTTATCGGTGGCTACGTCATAACGGCCTGTATAAATGCTTTTTTTCCTCTTTGGAGAGGCGAAGCAAATCGAGGGGCCTGCGACAGGACAGGCGGATGTCCAATGCAGGCATAGTGATACAAGGATGTACCACTGTGCCTGCTACAAAAAAGACACCTATTCTAAATCGTAAATCCGCGAGCAATAAACCATGTTAAGTAGGTATTTATCTGCGATTGATATTGAAATCAGTGTTGCTTATCAGTCAAACCTTCAGGCAATATTTATAATGCATACCGACTGTTGATAGTACTGTCAAATGCGAGGATTGGTATTGTTATTTACAGAGTACGTTTACCTTTTATATAGCATAGGCCGGCATACGAGCAAGTGGGTCACGTGATGATAACTGACCCCCATTGCCCATGTACGCCTACAATACCAAAAGAATCATGGGCGGATTGGATGCGGAATGGATTATTAGGGATTGGGAAGAGGAGGGGGGTTTTAGGCCTCCGGATATCTCATTCACCGTACGAAACGCAGCAGTAAGCCGCTACTATACGTCGGTTTTTTTGAGACAATGGTAACGACCCGGTCGAGCCAGCCCAATCATGTTGTAAAACTGTCTACAGCATGGCTTTACCACTCAGAGACCTAATGGGGGTTTCGGCTATTCTAGCAAGTACATACAACTAGACTACAGGGGCGCGGAGTCGTGTGCCGGGTCGGTCATATCTCAGAAACATGGTTGAGGAGGCCGATTACTGGCACATGCGTCATACTCGTGAACGGGTGCTGCTTCCAGAAAATCTTTTATCGAATATTTTTATTCGTGATATAATTATTATGAGTTTATATAATACAAAAATTGTTTTAAAATGCTCTTTTTAAATTTTTGCCTTTCCACTGACGATGTGATAATTTATTACTATGGTTCAGTGAAAAAAAAACGGTCTCAACCCATATTAAAATTACCATCACAGTCGAACTAATTCATAAAGGACTTTAAAAAGCATTAAAATGTTCCTCACAATAGGTGTTGAATAATTTATACGACACCACGACATGGCGATTGTAACACATGTTTAGGGTTACCATCAAATCATAGCTTATTCCGGACAAAGCCGTCCAATGAGTTACGTTTATTTGGACATTGTGAAATAGAGGCTAAAAGCAGTAATCTTACTACTATTATAAATCTGAAAGTTTGGATGTCAATCACGCCTTAACGGCTGAACGATTTTGGATGAAATTGGCACACAGATAGAATATGAATGTCCAGGGGTTAGGACATAGGCTACTTTTAACCCATTCATAGGCTAAGGTTCGGAAAAGGCCACTAACGCGGGCGGAGCCGTGGGAAAAAGCTAGTAAATAACAATAATTATTATATTTTAACATAATTTGAAATGAGAGCATACGCATACAATATGTTTTTTCGCGCGCAGTATTTTGATACCATTTTTAATTTAGTAAAGTAATATTTAGCTTATTTAATCCAAGCATTGACCCAGGTATTTTACAAGTGGTAGAGCCATGCTGTAGAAGTGCCTAAAGCAATAATGGGTCGGCTCGACCGTTACCACTGTCTCACAGAGAACCGACATACAGTAGCGGCTTGCTGTTGCGTTTCGTATGCTGGTCTTTAAGGTTAGCGACGCGCCAACAATTTTTCTGA
Organism: Amorpha juglandis; assembly: GCA_949126905.1. Lineage (NCBI taxonomy): Eukaryota > Metazoa > Arthropoda > Insecta > Lepidoptera > Sphingidae > Amorpha > Amorpha juglandis. Next base: position 15,563,241 of record OX421376.1, read on the forward strand.
TATTGTAGACTTACATGGCCGGTGGTCATTTACCATTAGACTCACTTGGTCATTTACGGGCCTATGCTATGCAAAAATGAATAATAAATTCATTTTGAAACGTCGTCCCCAGTTCCGCCTAATAAATAAATAAATACACCCAAAGTCACATACATAGTCCTGACCCCACAGTACGATACGAGTCTTGTGTCGTGGGTATCAGGAACTACGAGAGACTTTCGGTCTCACAACACCCAGACCCCGAAACAAATATTATAAACAAATAGATATAAAATTATAATGTAGTACAAATCCGTGGAAACTAGGACGAATGGAAACCCTACACAAGTTACTACACAGATATTAAGGTTGTTTTGTTGTTACAGCATCGGTATTACGTGCTTGGGTTACCATGGTCACCGATATTGTGTAGTATTTGAAGCTTCAAATGTTTACCTCTGTTCTTTTAGGTAAATTAAAAAACTTCAATGTATACTAGACGAGCTGTTTAGAGAACATTGTCAAGAGAATGTAAGGTACCTAAGTAAGAACTTCACGCGGCAGTTTGACAGCGGACAGACGGGGATCGGGGGAATTTGGTGTTGTGGTCAATTGACCGTAACTAGTGGCGCAATTTCTATGTACCGTACAGTCGGTCTAGGAGTATACATTGGTCATCGAATAAAATCATATAAGTAAGAGAAATTTTCACCTCGAGACATAAGATGTTAAGTCTCACAATGCCCAGTAATTTCATTGGCTTCAATATCTTTCAAACCGAACCACAACAATGCTTACACACTGTTCCTTGCTGGCAGAAATAGAAAATTCACTGGTACCAACCCAGACGGCCTCTCGCATTCGAGGGACCTACCACCTTGTAAAGTAAGAGTATCACAGAAACCCGACGAAAAGTAGCGGCTTGCTGCTGCGTTTCGTACCGTGAGTGAGATATCCGGAAGCCCAAATCCCCTTTCCCTTACCAATCCCTTAATTATCCCTTCCCTTTAAGGTGGGCAACGCGCCTATGATTCTTCTGGTATAGTGGACGTACACGGCGGTGGTGGTCACTTACCATCACGTGACACATCTGCTCGTTTGCCGGCCTATGCTATAAAAAAAGCTATCATCTAAACGAAAGTGCGTATTTTCGGTAAATTAAACTTTGGCGCGATATAATTTATCAGTTAATTGAGTGCGTAGATAACGCACCACCTCTCTACCAGCCACCGGCGTCACGTCATGATATTAATTCACTATGATTAATTCACTATGGTTTATACTTAATTTTGTACATTTTATATAAACATCAAATGTCTTTCTTCTTTCTAAATACGTACATATAACACACAGAAGTTAACTAGGCACCTCGGTGTAATGACGTCATAGGAATGTACTAACTGCATAAAAAATTCAAGTACCCTTATAAGACCCCTCGATACAAATGATTGTGACTGCGAATGTGGATGGGCACGTTTTTAAGCGAAGTTCACGGGCGTGGGTTCGCGTGCGTACCTACTAAATTGGTTACTAAAATATGTTTTGTCTCATTCTCACTTTGACAGATGACAAATGTGTGACTGACGCTAAACATATAATAATTAATCAATAGATACCTATTCAGCGTTTATCAATAAGGGGGTTAAATGTAGGTATATTTTTTGGTAACAGTTCTATATCCATAAAAATAACAATAATAACAACAAAAAAACCACGAAGGAGGCGCGTGCATAACGGTAGTATTTAATTTACTGACCGTAATGACGCGTTGAGGGCGAGAGCGGTAGGCGGTGGGATGTGGTGGGAGGGGACGCGCATTCCATTGAGGTGCCAAGTTGATTTCTGTGTGTTATACATAGACTTACGCCTGTTTCCCATAGGGGTAGACAGAGATAACTGATTTCTACCTGCTACGATCCTTACACACTTCTTTGGCCTATTAATCTCATTAAATTCTTCATGCATGCATTTGAGCGGTAGAGCCACGCTGTAGACAGTTTTGTCTACAGCATGAATGAGCCGGCTCGACCGCGTCGTTACCACTGTCTCGCAGAAAACCGACGTAACGTAGCGGCTTGCTGCTGCGTTTCGTACGGTGAATAAGATATCCAAGTCCAAATCTCCCTCCCGTTTCCAATCCCTAATTATCCCTTTCCTTTAACGTCGGCAACGCGCCCATAATTATTCTGCTATGGTGGGTGTATCTGGGCGGTGGGGATCACTTATCATCAGGTGACCCACTTGCTTGTTTGTCAGTCTATGTTAAAAAAAGGTGGTGAAGGTTGGAGATTTTATAATAAAATAGTGAAAAATATTTCTTCTATCTACAGTTGTAAAATGAAGTACTAGTTAATGTTTTAATTACGTGAGTGAGAACGGCTATCTCCCTCGCACGCCCCCGTCGTCACAGCGGTGACATCACACTTACTATAAGGGCATCCTTTACTGACGTATTAGTGTATTATAGAAATTTCACAATATTTTACATGTATTGAAGTGATATTGTGTCTAAATTAAGCACAATTACCGTACACAGTTTTAAGGTTAGCCGGCTGTCAACTTTAAGCAATCGGCGGCCCTTGGATAAGAAAGGAAACCTTATTAAACCCGGGGAGTATAGTTATTTATCTATATAATTGTCTATAATACACTGCACATTCATAAATTTCATTGCTCACGGTGGTGAGCTTCGTCCAATACCTACTCAAAGGCATCGCTAAAGTCTCTTTCTATTTGACAACAGTGGAAATAGAATTGATGACAAGCAATTATTTGCCTCAGACAATTAAAATACACATAGCACTCTACAGTAAAACACTTGTAATATCATTAATTAATAAAAAGACAGTAACATTTCAATTTTTAGTAATCTCCATTAAATTAAGTCTACCTACCCCCCCATTACATTTTCTGTAGCTTCATATAGTATCGTGAGTTTTCTGTCCTCTTGTTGTTTACTTTCAGTCTAACTGAGCCCAAATCAACAACATGCAGACCCGCAGAACTGCAGCTCAGGAGGCAGAATTTAAGTTAAGATCAATCCTCAAAGAACTTAAGGCAACAAAAGACCAGTGCCAAAAACTCCTGCAGGAACGTGAGGAGAGTGAGGAGGAAGTCACTAACATTTTGAAAACCAATGCAACTCTCAAACGTCAACTAGTTGAGTTGCACCAAGAGAATGAACTTATTGTTGAAGAACGTGACAAATTCCAAGCAGTGACAGAAACTTTCATTAATTGTAGTTTATTGTATGAAGAGGCTTTGTGTAGGATTAGGGATCTAGAGTGTGAACTGAATAGTGCATATGAACACATAAGTAGGCTTAGCCAAGATAAAGAGCGCTCTGAGGCAGCGGTGAGCCAAACCCTTTATGAGGAGCTAGTCAGTTGTGACTCAGATCCCCTGCCATCAAGATCAACCACCACCTTTGATCTTGCTAGGGATGATTTAATTACAAATGAAGTTAAATTACATTACTTGAGTCACAATAAGTTAAAAAAATATATTAAATTCAGTAGACTTTTGAAAAAATACAAGAAATTGAGTATGAAAAAAAAGTATGCGGTAAAAAATCTAGATTTAGTTAAGGAACGTAGGGCACTATTACAAAAATTAGAGAATTATGAAATTAAACTAGAAGACAGTAAGAAAATTTATGAAATTGACACACAACAATTATTGAGTGAAATAAAAACTCTTGAAGAGTCACTCAGCTTGAGCTATAGCAAGTATATTTCTTGTAAGAAAAAAATAAGCCCGGAGTTTCTTTCTGCCTTTCTTCTTCGGGTCGTCATCAGTAGGCAGCTAGAGAAAGGTTGGTAGGTTAGCTAGGCTAGGGATATTCCTGCCAGTAAGGTCCACGACACATCTCCTTACCTTTTAAACCCTTACAAATTTTTTGTAAACTTACCCTACTCCGTCTTGCCCTATCCCGATTTCCATATCCTAGTCCGTGAATCCCTTCACTTAAGGATGCCCTCCCTTTTCCCATGCTTGTTGGTGTGCCTTTTCCTGCCAGCCTTTAGCGCGGCGGTTAGTCCTAAGTTCCCTTAATTCTAAGTTAGTCTTTTTAATGACAATTTTTCTGTACTTGACCTGTCATAAGCGCTTTCTTAGCCTACATGATTAATAAAGATTTTGATTTTGACGTTTAACAATTACCCTTCACATAGATTTCAAATACTATAACTTATTTATTTTTGAGCTTAACTATACGAGAAGCGATCCGCCAGGTGTGAGCTGATCCTTATAATTGGTATCTAAATGAGTCCAGGATGTTAATTCGGCACAATTAATCCGTAACGTGGAAGTGCAATGAACTAATTAGAACTTCCTCAGTAACAACCAGCGCCCAGTATATTAATAGCGTCGTTTTGTTGGTAATGTTTTATGTTTCATCTGTGGGACCACCAGTGTGTCGTGGTCCTTTTGTACACATATATCCTGTTTGGTCTTTATTTTATAGATCGGGGTTTTGGTCTCTTTTGGTGTTGTATGATGATGATTTATATTTATCAGTGTTTTTTATCCGAGCACGGCAAAGTGACTGCACTACACCTGATGGCAATCAACGTTCTCCAGATAGGGTGTAAAGTATATATCGGACTTGGCAACATTATTAATATATTGGACGTCCGCCTACAAGGTGGACAGACGACCTGATAAAGGTCGCAGGAAGTCGTTGGATGCAGGCCGCTTCCAACAGATCGGTTTGGAAATCTTCGGGGGAGCCCTATGTTCAGCAGTGGACGTCCTGTGGCTGATGATGATGATGATGGCAAAATTGAACACAAAAATAGAATAGGCTGAATGGCTGTATCGAGGTATCAGGAAGTACTCACCATAAACCCGAATGAGACGATCCATATGAGCAGCAACTGTATCCAGATCTTGGTGCTCGTGTAGATTTGGGAGTACATGTCGTAGTACGCGATCAGTGTGTATCTGGAATGATGACAGTTATCATTTAAAAAACTTATACAACTTTTCTGGAAGAAGATTATTAGTGAAAAGATCATGTTCTTGTGGTTATTGAACATGAATAATATACACCCCATAGACGTAACCCACCTTGAGTTTACCGGAATCGGAATCGGAAGCGGAGTAAAAGGGAATGGGTTAGTTAACCTTTTTTTTATCCGAGCACGGTAAAGTGACTACACTACACCTGATGGTAAGCGTAGTGCAGTCCAAAAAACCAGCGACCACCGACAAACAATGAGTTTATTGCTGGTCACCAGAGTCATGCTTTATGAGATTAGGCCTAATTTCAGTGACTAAGTAATACTAATATACTGCTAATAATTTCACTTCACAAATTATAAGTTCTAGAAGAAGCTAGAAGTAAGTCAAACACAAAAATGACGAAATGAAACACAACTGAACGGAAGATGCGAGCGAAATTTCCCGGGCGCCAAGTCAAATCTTATATGCTGCTACGTTTCGATTTTCGTTATAACCTTCGATTCAGTTTCATCAGAGACGAAGTCGAAACTGCAGGTATTCGATGTCGAAACCGGAGGTATGAAATCTATCGGAAGTTCCGACCTTTCGACGTCGGAGTCGGAGATCCGTAGCATCACTAGTTTATAGTATAGAATAATATCTTTTTCTTTATTTACAGAGTAGGCTGACGAGAAATCGGCCTGCCGCGCCGCGCCACGCCTACCCATAAACAGAAGCAACACCACACAGAACTTTGAATTACAAACGCATGATACTGAACTGCGCTCGTCACCCCGAGACATAAGATGTTAAGTCTCACAAAACTCAGTAAATTCACTGGCTTCAATGTCCTTCAAACCTTGGCGACAGAAATAGGCAAAGCGGTGGTACCAACCCAGTCGGCCTCTGGCATACAAAGGACCTACCATCTTGTAGAATTTCCGATAGACGATATATTTTACAACTAAGCAAAGTGATTAATTATTTTTTGTCGCATTTCTTTAACACCTGACTTCATAGTTGAAAACAAACAAGCTAACAAATTAGTTGCGTCCAATCTAATCCGGGAACAAACAGGCGTGCTTACTTTCCCACGGGAGATAAGCGAGCGTGGTGAAGTCAAGTACAACACTTAATGTATTGTAACGCATTACTAAACATGAACACTTGAATGCTTGTGTTGTGTAGATGTTTTAGGAGGATATTTAAATTATTATAAACTAGCAACCCGCGACGGCGTCGCACGGGTAAAATATGTTTGTTACGACAACACATTACAAAATTTTGAATTTTTCGGGTTTCCTGTACTATAATATGTATGTATGTTACATATAAACCTTCCTTACGAATCACTCTATCTATTGTTAAACACTGAATTAAAATCCGTTGAATAGTTTAAAAGATCTATGCGCATAGACAGTGGAAGTGACGTAAGGGTGTTTGACTAACATATTTCAGTCCCCAACCCATGGGCTGATTCATTCAGACGACATGGTGGTTGGTTGGGGCGGGTATAGAGGTACATTCTTATATCCCTGTGCCACCATCAGTGTGCCGGATGGTCCAAGCATTTTACGGGCCGGTATGATTCTGGTGACCATCAATAAACCCATTGTCGGTGGTCGATAGTTTTTTTGGACTACACTACGCTTACCATCAGTTGTAGTGCAGTCATTTTACCGTCGTCGGATAAAAAAAACCGGGTATTTCTTCCAGTCAACCTTAGAATTGTCTTATAACCAATCATTTTAACGATTAAGCCTAAATAAAGGCTTAAATGGCTGATAGAGTCACGTTTATAAGAAATGCATATGCGATCCGTCATTTGGTGTAGATTGCTCCAGCCGAGGTAAGTGCAGTGGTAACTAACATCGACGCTTGTGCGCGGCTGCGTCAAACAAGCCGGCCCTTTGTGCGCCGCGCGTCGGCTACTGACCCGCCCTCACACACTTTTATTTTTATATCCGCCCTCCAAGATATTAGATACACGCGACTGACGTACATTTATGTGTGTGGTCTCACTAAGGACGGGAAAAAACAGATCTTCACGAAGTCATTGCCTATTCCTGTCGCTAAGCAACAATTTGTAAGCACTGTTGTGTTTCAGTTTGAAGGACATTGAATCCAGTGAAATTACTGAGCATTATGAGACTTAACATGTTATGTCTCGGGGGAACAAGAGTAATTCAGTGTCATGCAATGCTTTATAATTCAAAGTTATGTGTGGTGTTATTTTTTTATGGCCATGCTTGCCACCAGGCGAGCGACTTGCTCATCTCGTCATTCAGCTAATAAAAAAGAAAGGCATTTTTATTAAATAGTTCTCTAGAGTCTTTAATAATCACCTATGTTATTTAGATTCCATTTAATAATATAAAAATGGCCTGATAAAATGTTATCAAGCTATTTTTTTATATCTATTCAAGTAAATGCTTATAATTTAAATAAATATTTAGGGAATCATCATAAAAACAAGCATCGCAAACCATAGAGAAAAGGTCTCGGTGTATACCTGTTCAATTGAGGTTAAAATCACTTCATGCTTGTAACCATTTGCACTACACTAATAGAAAATATATTTAAACTAGCTGTCCCGCGCGGCTCCGCCCGCGTGATCTGTATTTTCCGGGATAAAAGTAGCCTAACAGTGGCGCCATCTGTCAGCAATGTGTCACGCACCGACGCCATCTACTTAAAATATTGGTTTGTAGTACATGCTATGTATCAGAGATGGCGCTGTATTTAAAAAATGATTTTCCCTATTTTCCCGCTTTTCTATTGAAATTTTTCCTAGATTTTCGTTGCTATAAACCTCACGGAGCCCGAGACCTTTCCAACGAATGCAAAACCGTGGAAATCGGTTCGTGCGTTCTGGAGTTATATCGTCAGGAAGGAAAACCCGACTTATTTTTATATAATAGATATCAACTATCCAATGACTCATATTTATTCAAAGGCAAAATAATAAAATATGGACATTAGCAACACGCCGAGTATATTGCTCGTACCACCAAATAAAAATAATGTTTGTTTTGACTCCATCCGGTTATGGCTTGCACCGGGCGCCTGCGCCGGTTGCATCCGATTTCACTACTTTAGAACTGACGAAATCATAAAACAGAGCTTTATGCCTTCTCGTGTAATAAAAACATATTTGTGTAATGAAAATAGATTGTTTGTGAATGAATTTTATGACATTTATTACAAGACACTACGGTCGGTTGTAATGTTTTAAAATAATTTAATTACTTTTTTTATTATGAACATAATTAGAACGGACTTTATGTCATGAATATATGTATAAAGCCAGATTATGCAGGAATTGTTTGGTTTTATTAAAATACTAGCATTCGCTCGCGGCTCCGCTCGCATGTAATTCTACACCATTATATTATCGATATCGCCTATGTTCATCAGGGATAATGTAGGATTCTAATGGTGAAAGAATTATTCAAATCGGTCGAGTAGTTTCAGAGCCTATTCAATGCAAACAAACAATCAAATCTTACCTCTTTATAAGTTTAGATTAAGCAATGAATTGAATGGTTTACGTAATAAAATAATGTTAACTACATTGTATGAGACTCATGAGTGATAGAGCCTCGTTGTCCGTCTGTCTGTCTACAAGACAGTGTTGTCTACATTATAAATTGGCAGGCTCGACCGTCGTTACTGAAAACAGACGTAAAGTAGCGGCTTGCTGCTGCGTTTCGTACGGCGAGTGAGATATCCCGAGTTCCAAATTCCCTCCCCTTCCCAATCCCTCAATTATCCCTTTCCTTTAAGGTCGGCAACGTGGCCATGATTATTTTGATAATGAATGAATGATGAATGGGCGGTGGAGATAATTTACCATCAGGTGACCCATTGGCTCGTTTACCGGCCTATGCTATAAAAAAACATTGTAATAAAAAAAAATATCTATAATAGCGTGGCACGCGTGACTACGCTAACATCTAATGGTGTAGGCAGTGATCTAGATTTCTCGCATACCACCGTAATGCCATGGTCCGGTGCGCAACAATGGTTACAGGAATTTAAGAGTAACGTCCATCTAATTTACTATGTTACTAGATGTTTGAAAAAGTAACATGTTTCGTTCCGCTTTTGGATTCATAAGAAAGCTTGTAATATTATTTAAGTGGGCAAATATTGTTGTTAGACTGGATTAAATATTTTTTATTTGATTGCAAGGCGCTCGTCTGATGGTAAGCGCCACGCCTGCCCATAAACAGAAGCAACATCACACAGAACGTTGAATTACAAAGCACTGCATGGCACCGAACTGCGCTCGTCACCCCGAGACATAAGATGTTACGTCTCATAATGCCCAGTAATTTTACTGGCTTTAATGTTCTTCAAAGCGAAACACAACAGTGCTTACACACAGTTGCTTGGCAGTAGAAAGACATAGCGGTCCTAGCAACCAAGACGGCCTCTCGCATACGAGGGACCTACCACCTTGTAAAACTTACATAAAAAAGTAGAAATAAGTAAATACGTAACTGGGCGGGATGTGGGTTAGGTTGGCGCATGACAGGGACTAATGGCAACAAAGCCCTATGTCCAGCAGTGGATCAACTCGGGCTGACAATGATGAATATGATGTCAATACAAAAAAAATGTTGATTATACTGTCAACTGCTGGCACTGCCACACAACCTATAATTGAAAATAATTCTATAGCACCAAAAATTAGCTTTAAAATGGTGTTTGAATCATTAAATTTGATGAAGAATTATGGCGTTACGACAAAAAAACAACTTTGAGAAATAATACATAGAGATCATAAGAAAAACAATGATCAATATAAACGAGCTGAATATTAACGCGTGACGTGGACCCCTATGATATTGTTTATGGCTCATCATGAGAGCGCAGGGTGCGTTGATGGTTACGATTCAATTTACACAAAATGACCCCATTGTTCTCTAATTATTACCAACCATGAAGGGAGAGCGATTAATGACCCTACAAAGTTTTATCGGTTGTTGAAGCAAAGATCAGTGGATTTGTTTTACATTTTTTTAATGGTAGAGCTAAGCTGTAGACGTTTTTGTCTACAGCATGAATGGGCCGGCTCGACCGGGTCATTATCACTGTCTCACAGAAAACCAACGTAAAGTACCGGCTTGCTGCTGCGTTTTGTACGGTGAGTGAGATATCCGGGGGCCCAAATCCCCCTCCCCTTCCCAATCCCTAATTATCCCTTTTTTAGGGGCGTACATGGGCGGCAGAGATCACTTACCATCACTAACTCGTTTGCCAGCCTAAGCTATTAAAAAAAACATAAAATATTGAGCTGAGATTTTTTAATAGCATAGAGCGGCAAACTGAAGAACACAATTTCGGTTTAGACTCGCGGTTACGAAACGCCAATGATTTTCCATTTTCAAATTTTACCTCCCGACAAAAAAGAAGGGTCTTAACTGATGCTTGACCTCTTTTTTATAACAGAAGCCCGGAGCAAGCGGGTAATCAGATTGTAAGTGTCCTCGCTCATGGAAATTCACAGTACTAGAGGATGTTAAACACACTGTTTGTCTTTGGTCGACACTATTCCTGGATTGCGCTACACTTACCATCAGGTGTGGTAGTCATTTTGCCGAGCCAGGCTCCAAAAAAAAAAGGAATCATGGCTGCGTTGCCGACCTCAAAGAAAAGGGAGAGTTAAGAGTCTAAGAGGAGGGGATTTGGACCTCCGGATATCTGACTCAATTGTTTTCGAGGGTTGCTAACCTACTGCGCTTTAGATCGAAAATCCTCAACGGTTCGGTTAAATAAACTGTCATGTCAGTTCGGCGACCCTCAAATTCGGCTCATTAATATTGATGGCGGGTCGTGTTGTTAACGTGTTTTCGTATGTGTCACGGGGTGGCATATTAACTAATCGGGCATTAAAAATGGGACCACGTATAGTGTTAAGGTTGGACTTGAAAGTTTCGGGTCAATGTTTTTGAATTTAATTAGGTACTAGCATTCGCTCGCGGCCCCGCCCGCGTGAAGGTCTGCACCGTTATATTATAATTATCGATATGTTTAAATTGGCATAACTTTTTTATTTATGAACCGATTGACATGAAACAAACATTAAATGTTAAGTGAAGTTTAATGCAATATATCAGTGATTAGCGTGCACAAACGCATAGACAAACAGACAAACATTCTAACAGTCATTGTATGGGGTGCTATTGCGTTGATAAAGATCCCAATAATATTTTTTCTCATATATATTCAATGTACAGACAGCGATCCGTTACATTTTTATTATATGTATGGATGTAGCAGCCATTCAGTCAGCAGTTGGTGGTGGGAGGGACCTGATGATATTTGTTATCTACGGTACAGCGACCACAGTCTTCTTCCACCTGCCTTTATCCCACTCGCAGTAAGTTTGAGAGTGGTAGAGCCACGCTGTAGACAGTTTTGTCTACAGCATGAATGGGACGGCTCGACCGGGTTGTTACTGCTGTCTCACAGAAAACCGACGTTAAGTAGCGGCTTGCTGCTGCGTTTCGTACGGTACATGAGATATCCGGAGGCCGAAATCCTCCTTCTCTTCCCAATCCCTTAATTATCCCTTCTCTTTAAGGTCGGCAACGCGCCTATAATTCTTCTAGTATTGTAGACGTATACAGGGTTATTTTTAAAACACTGACAACCTCGCAGGAGTAGATTCCTAAGGTCATTTGCTACTACTTTTGTTCTACGACTTTTCATAATTTGTTAGATTTTATTCTCATACAAAAATAATTATGAATTTAATTTCCGTCTTGAATTTTACCTACGCGCAGATTATGTAATACACGCGCGCGCGCATCAGTTCAATGACCGGCCGCGCCGCCTCGATCGATAATACCTACACGTAAACGTACGAACAAAAACACTACATAACAAAAACTTGTAAAATCATTTTTTTTCTTATGTATTGAGTTATGTCCAAACTCGTAGAACAAAAGTTGTTCCTTATGAGGTCAGCTATATGACCCTGCGAGGTTGTCAGTGTTTTAAAAATAACCCTGTATAGGCGGTGGAAATCACTTACCATCAGGTGACCCCACTTGCTCGTTTGCCGGTCTATGCTATTAAAAAAAAAACAAAAAGCAATGTCGGCGCAATATTTGTGCATCACACAAGTATTTGTTTCGGTGCGAGAATCGAACCCGCGGCTTCTCGCTTCACAGTTAGCTACTCGCCCATTCCTCCAAGGAAGTTGTAGGAACGCAAGCCCCTCATAGTTCCTGATACCCACGACAAAGGTTAACTTAGTGTGGGGTCAGGACTATGTGTGTGACTGTTGGGTGTTTATTAAAAAAAATGCGACTGCCACTACACATGGCGAAAACCCCGCCTTCATTTCTACTTGGCTAGAATAACAGGATGTGATAATTCATAGTAGTGTTACAGTTAAGTATAATTGCTAATTACCTCATGTAACGAGTGTATGCGCACTATTTAACCTGATATACGGTTTAATGAACATTATCAATTATGAGGTTGTTAGAGTGTGGATAATGTTATTTATTTATTTATAACTTTTTTTTTAAGCATAGGCCGGCAAACGAGCAAATGGGTCACCTGATGGTAAGTGATCTCCACCGCCCATGAAAGCCCACAATACTAGAAGAATTATGGGTGTGTTGCCGACTTTAAAGGAAAGGGATAATTAAGGATTGGGAAGGGGAGGGGGATTTGGGCCTCCGGATATCTCACTCACCGTATGAAACGCAGCAGCAAGCCGCTACTTTACGTCGATTTTCTGTGAGACAGTGGTAACGACCCGGTTGAGCCGGCTGTTCGTGCTGTAGACAAACCTGTCTACAGCGTGACTCTACAACTCTAATACACAATAGACATCTATAAATCTATCTAAAAATAATAAAAAGAAGTACAATTGGCGGCCTTATTGCTAACGGCAATTTCTTCCAGGCAACCTTTGGATGGACTGGATTGATAGATAAATGAGCGGGCGGTCAACATATAAATGAAACTTATACAGAATATATGTACATTTTACATGTTACGAATTCAGCGGTATTGAAAAAATACACTAAAAGTTTAAAGAGCTTTGGTTTAGTGGCAGCATACTTAGGCTGAGAAACTGTGGGTTCGAAGGTTCAAATCTTGGAACCTGGGTAGGACCATCACAATTTGTCTATTAGTTTTCGATTCGAAAAATAAGATATGAGAAGAGGATTATAGAGAGCATTAGAGTTGTTGCCCAGTATGGTGATAGGCTCATTTGTATTTTGTGCCTATGTATTTGTCTAGTCCAATAATAAATGTTTCTTTCCTTCTTTTCTTCTTCTTTCTTTCATTATCATATCATGGGACAGAAATAAGCTCGGCGAAATGTGGGTGCGCTAGTTGCACCTATGCTTATCTTTCTGGGATACGTGGTATTATTTTAATAAATTAAGACAACGAATTTTCGATCAGTTAGTTTCACATTCGAGTCATGGTTTATATTTGATTTTTCGAATCAAAATATTTTCAGGATTTGAACACTGGACTTCACGATTTCTCAGCTCTAAGTTCATAACCAATATACCGATGAAGCGATAAGCATTAATTTATTCATCGCACTAGTGAGGGTCATGCACGATAATAAACATTATCGTTACATACATATTATAATTTCATGATTTTGTGTTATAATTTCGTCATTGGCATATGTACCTCAATTGATTTAAATAAACTGTATATTATATTAGTGCAATTATTTAATACGTTTTGAGCAACGTTAGAGTTTCTAGCCCGTTCTTCCTTAGCGAAACAACCTTCCGAACTGGCCGTATAGGAACAATTTACAGAATCTAAATAATAACATTTTAATGATTTAAAAATAGTGGATTTTTGCGTCACAGAACCCGTCAGCGGCCACTAGTTGAATCGGTGAACATAGGTGAGGATCAAAAAACTTTTTATATTACGATTTCAGGCATATTCATGTTTAACCCCATCTACTGCATAAATATTTATAATAATTTGTAGAATTACTATATTTTACGTCGCCCTTCTTACGTTGCATTTATTTTTTCATCTGGTGATAGGTGATAACTAGAGATACAAACGATCTACACGAAATTATAACTCTACAGTCGTTTAATCACCCGGGGAAGATTTCCACGGGATGTTATCATTTGTACGAGCGAAAAAAATATTTCTATAAGCACTTGTAATCGCGAGGCCGGCCGGATTCGATCCGCCTATCATTGCGCGTCTGTGTCTATTTTTAGTTAAGATTTGAATGGAATCGACTAGCGCTGGGCCGATTGAAGAGTACTCGATTATTTCAAGAACTCGAGTGCTTTGCACTCGATTGCCGGAACAGAATTTTACTGACCGAATGACGGGACAAGGTGAGTCATGAATTGTTCAAGCATTTGACTGATTATATAACAGAATGTTGTGAAGAATTTATACGCTGTTTTAATATACCCATTATTGGTGTTAGATACGTATTGTTCTGTCTTTAGTCAAGGGTAGTATTTAACCAAAATATTCATGTTTTTTTTTAATAGAATAGTTTCCTATCAAAAATACTAATTAGGTACACATCAAAACATGCGCTTCAAAAGAAATTGAACTCTGCATATATTTTACTAGCTTTTGCTCGCGGCTCCGCCCACGTGATCAAACAAACAAACAAACAATCAAACTCTACAGCTTTATAATATTAGTATAGATTTGGGTAGCTTAGCAACGGAAGCCTTCAAATAATATTATTTGGGTAGCTTAGCAACGGAAGCCTTCAAATATGAATAATTTTCCCCGTTTTTGCAACATTTTTCACTGATGCTTCGCTTCTAATGGTCGCAGCGTAATGTTATATATCCTAAAGCCTTCCTCGATAAATTGACTATCCAACACAAAAAGAATTTTTCAATTCGAACCAGTAGTTCCTGAGATTAGTGCGTTCAAACAAACAAACAAACAATCAAACTCTACAGCTTTATTATTAGTATAGATAGATGTGTCAAGCAAATGGTACCATAAAAGATTTAAATACATGTAACATATTATTGTTTGACACGCAAGTTAAATAACAAATTTATTAAAATCAAGCATATATTAAACTTATAAATGTCAACATTTTCGAAATGTATCAATATTTATTCATATTCAATATTATTAATATTTGTATACAATAGAATCTGGCTCTCGCTTTGAAATGTTTTGTAGGTACATTTATCGCTTTGTATCATAAGTTAACGGTATAGAGATCAGACAAGTCGATGCTGATCCGTGGTCCGCAATCATTCGATTTTCATGAAAATCCAATTAGAATGAATTCTAAAATAATCAGGCACAACACTATTTAAGACGCGGATAAAAAGATTTGTTTTACAACTTTGCACCGTGAGTGGTGGGATGAGGTGATAAATCACCGACTGACTTTTATAATCTGTGGCGCGTTCGGTTCGCGCCTCGACGCCCGATGAATTTGTTTTCATTTTCCAAATAATACGCGAGTACAGGGACGAATGCGAGGGATAGAACGGACGCTATATAGCGATATATGCCTCGCCCGCTGAATAGCTCAGCGGGTGAGGCACGAGCCGCAAGTTTGAAACCAGGACAAGAACATGTGTGTTCATTGTTAATTATTGTTGGCTTTAACGGTGAAGGAATCATCGTTTGGCATGAGAAGTTGTCAATAACAATTTTAAAGATATAATAATAGAATACAAGGTGGTAGGTCCCTCGTATTCGAGAGACCGTCTGGGTTGGTATCACCGCTTTGTCTATTTCTGCCGCCAAGCAACAGTGTGTAAGCACTGTTGTGTTTCGGTTTGAAGGACATTGAAGCCAGTGAAATTACTGGGCATTATGAGACTTAACATCTTATGACGAACGCAGTTCAGTATTATGCAGTGCTTTGTAATTCAAATTACAATGCCCCGTAATTTCACTGGCTTCATTGTCTTCATACCGAAATACAACAGTGATTACACACTGGTACTTGACGGTAGAAATGGACAAAGGGGTGGTACCAACCCCGACGGCCTCTCGCACATGAGGGACATAGTACATTATTCCTACAATTAAGCTAAATAAACGTCTGCGTTGATATTTCAGATCATTCTAATGACTAAAAGTCAATACATAGGATCAATAATATGATAGATATTGCATGTATAACCAACAATACTAACTTCACTACTAGATAAGAGGTCTTCATCAACAATCGTATTGTGTTATGATTGTATTTATCGCTATACCACCGCCACAAAACCTTCCCTTTATTATCTTTCATAATAAAGCAATTTTAATACAGACAAGCGTTTAATTTAGAGGGCAGTTAATAAATAGTTGAATAGCCTGCCACGGTGACGCAGTTGCAATGCATATCCGGTACGTCTGCTGTCCTGACGACTCAGGTTCGAATCCCCGGATCGGGTAGAGGTGTATATTGGGTGTATTTATTACGAAATGCTGAGTATCAGCTCGGAGTCTGGAGTTGTACCCGGTATGGCGATAGACTCGCTTTCAATCACATTATGGGACGGAAGACAAATAGTTAAAAAGATTTCTTAGAGAGATCTGTCTGATCTGTCTCGTCGATTAAACCAGCTTTTCATTAAAAAAATAATCAAATCGGTACATTTGCTTAGGCGTCGAGATGCTATATACACATACCCATATATACAGATACAGACAAATAAAGTAAACAAACACCCCTCTTTTTGGTAGGTGGTTAAAATCATGTTGATTACAGCAATGTAAGTGCACTAGCCATTAAGAAATTATGATGCAGTATAAATTTATCGCAATGTTTGCAATGAGGGCCCTTATCCCCTGCATACCCAATCTAAATCCCGCCCTGCACGTTTAAAAGAGTATGTGTTCTAGCAAGTGTCGATATTTGTTAGTACACGTGATTTTATTTAGATTGTTTCTGGCGGCGTCCATCTGTACTATTTTGGCGGACGGTGAATTGCTTATAAATTATTTTCTAAGTACATTTCCGTTGGTTTTGATAAAAAGGTTGAATTATAGCAATAAATCAACGCTGATTTTATATCTATGATAATATAAAGTGTTCGGGAAAAGTTTTCTACACAGTTTGTATTGGGGATGATTTATTCGAAACATATGATTTTTCACGCATAGTGGTAATCAATTAATGTACAATTTATGGATTTTCGCGTTGGACGCCTCTGCTTGTATGCTATATCTTGACGTTTTGGGGAATATTCCATATATTTATTTTATAAGTGACTAGCTTTTCCTCGCGGCTACGCCCGCGTGATCTGCTTTTTCCGGGATAAAAAGTACCCTATGGTCATCAGGGATAATGTAGGATTCTAATGGTGAAAGAATTTTTCAAATCGGTCCAGTAGTTTTTAGGTTGATTCGTTACATACAAATATAAAAATCTTTCCTCTTTATAATATTAGTGTAGATTAGTTGGTCCGGGCCCCCATAAGACTGGTTTAGTCCACCCCCGACGGGCTTAGTCCACCACTGAGAACGACTCAAAAATATCTCAGAAATAGTTCTATGAATAATCATATATTTGAAAATATCTCGTTAAACAGAAATGACAACATTGCGGAGTCTGGTTTCGTCATGTTTGTACGGTTTCCAAACACCGAGATTTCCCTACATCTAGATGTTTACGAACATGTGAACGATGTTTGGGATTCCAGTGGTTAAAACGATTCGATATTAGTTTATATCCATTCTGCTTATAACCTAACTGCTATTTATATTTTGTATATACATAGTTTAAATTTAATTTACCTTTTGAAAAGGAAAAGGGAGTATGTATTGAGACGGGAGAACCGAGTACCGAGACTAGACACAAGGCGGTAGGTCCCTCGTATGCGAGAGGCCGTCTGGGTTGGTATCCATCGCGCCGACTATTTCTACTGCCTAGCAATACTGTGTAAGCACTGTTGTTTCGGTTAGAAGGACCTTGAAGCCAGTGAAATTACTGGGCATTACGAGACTTAACAACTTATGTCTCGGGGTGACGAGCGCAGTTCAGTGCCATGCAGTGCTTTGTAATTCAAAGTTCTGTGTGGTGTTGCTTCCGTTTATGGGCAGCCTAAAAAAAAAAACTATCCAAACTTCTTTACTATAAAAATCATTACCTATTTATAGTGATGGCGACCATAGACAGCAGCGATACAGCCTCGTTCCCGTAGAAGATGAACGCGAACATCTGACAGAGCTGGGGCCCGAGACTCCAGTGCTGCTTGATGAACCGGTTGGCGGTGAGAGGCAGGTTGATGGAGCAGAACAGCAGGTCGGACACGCAGAGGGACAGCACGAACATCGTGGTCACGTGGCCACGCAGCTTCGGATGCATCAGTAGCGCTACTGTTGTTACCAGGTTGCCTGTGGACAGATACGTGGTTGAGATAATGTGTGATAGTTCGGGCTTTAAGACTAGGACTTGACGTTTGAAGATTCCTAGATAATATGGTAAAGGATTTTTTATATCTGAGCACGGCAGTGACTACACTTCACCTGATGGTAAGTGTAGTGCAATCTAAAAAACCAGCGACCACCAACAAACAATGAGTTTATCGGTAGTCACCAGAATCATGCCGGCCTGTATAATCTATAATCTCTAAATCTCTAAAATCTCCTATCTATCTATCTTCTATACCCGCCCCAATACACCATATAGTCATGACGCAAGCCCCTCGGGCCTCGAATATACACTGGCTGATCCTGGAACGCGATCCACACAAGGCGTGTGGATCACTATGGCAGGTTTTAACACCATGTGTACGGTGGTCGCTATCCGGGCGGATATGAATATCATACCACCAGCATAGGAATGACAACTATCATCTATTTGCATGAGATGACAAAAATATTCCGAAATAATGTTAGCAAGATAAATGAGGAGTTTTATTACTATAGCAGACGTAAATTACGTTGCGATTAATGAGTATCGCACGACAAAACTAATGTATTAAACTGTGTGTTTGTTATATTTTATACTAGCTGTGCCCGCGAACTTCGTTTCGCTATCAAAAAGCTTTCATACAAACTTTAATCCCCTTTTTAAACCCTTCAGGGGTTGATTTTTGAAAAACATAGTAGCCTATGTCATATTTTGATGTATAAGCTATATTACTGTAAAGTTTTATTAAAATCCATTCAGTAGTTTTTACGTGGAAGAGTAACAAACATACATCCATCCATCCATACTTACGAACTTTCGCGTTTATAATATTAGTAGGATTAGTAGTATTATAGATTGTATTTATACGTTTGTTAAAGAAAATTTTAATTGATGATATTAGACCTAAGCAGCTCAATGGAGGAGTAGTTAGTCCTAACTCCTAAGTACCAACCCCGCCTAACACCAGAGGGGCCAGGAGTGGCTGAAGACCAGCGCTGGGTATTTTATACCTCAGATAGCAGTTTTTTTTTTATCCTGGCACGGCAGATGGTACACCTGATGGTAAGTGTAGCGCAATCCAAGAATAGTGTCGACCAACGATAAACAATGTGTCCATCGTAGGTCGGCAAGATTATGCCGGCCTGCCAAAGGGCCAAGGGGGAGGGGAAGGAAAAAGGGATGGGAAAAGGGTTAGGATTAGGGGGCAAGCCCCCCTGAGGAGAACCGGATAGCAGTTAGCTGAGCCACTACTTTTTAAATGATTAAAAACATTGTCACTCATGACCGGCTGTTAGAAATAATCCACGACATTTTACATTTATATGTACACTATGCTTGCGCTTACTAAACCATTCCCGAATTCGATTAGATCATTGGTCCATCTCACGGGAGGGCCGACCTCAATCGTAAAGCACGTGCGTCACGGTGGCACAGTTTCACCATGCACATGATCCCATCCGGGCATGAATCAAATATTACTATAATCCATATATGATAATGTGTTTTTCGGAATAGTCTGGAATTGCTCGCCCCTATCACGTTGTAGGTGTTGTGGTTACATATCTACCTACCCCTTCGGGGATTACAGGTGTGAGTGAGTGTGAGATAAACAATCTAAATAAATAAATAAATACACCCAACAGTCACATACATAGTCCTGACCCCACAGTAAGATACGAGTCTTGTGTCGTGGGTATCAGGAACTACGAGAGACTTTCGGTCTCACAACACCCAGACCCCGAAACAAATAAATGTGGATCACACAAATATTTGTCTCGGTGCGGGGATCGACCCTCGCTTCACAGCCGGCTACTCGCCCGCTGCGCCACGGAGGCTGTCAAGTTACTACATTTCTTCTTCCACCTGCCCTTATTCCTCTCACAGTGGCTTAAGTGCAACATGCTTCTTAAAACATAGTACAGAAAGATTTGGCTTGCAGTATTTACGACCGGCCGCTTGCCCGACGTCAACCCCTCTTAGAAGAAACTTATTATACTACTTTTACTATCCTTAAATATTGTAAAAATGTTATGCTCTCATAACAATTTCAAACTAGTTTAAATACAGCAACGCTACAGTTTCTTGCCCGTACTTTTTTAGAGAAAACGCCTTTCGAACTGACGCATGACTGTAGAGTTTGATGGAATCTAAATAATGTGTTGTTACATTTTATAGATTCGATAAATATTTAGAAGTCATATTTGTAACATGTGTTAAAAACATGTTGCACCAACTCCACTGCGATTGGGATAAGAGGAGCTTGAAGAAGAATAAATTAATAATTTTAGGCTGATATATTTTAACTTTAACTCTTTGTTATTTCGGTGCAAGATTAATTGATATGCTGTACTTTTCAAAATAATCAATGCAAAATGGTACTCCAGTGAATTGTTGAGTCATCTCTCATTGAAAACAGGAAGCAAAAGCACACAAAAAATGTTTTACACTCTGCTCAAATAATGTTGCTTATA
Source organism: Amorpha juglandis (assembly GCA_949126905.1). Taxonomy (NCBI): domain Eukaryota; kingdom Metazoa; phylum Arthropoda; class Insecta; order Lepidoptera; family Sphingidae; genus Amorpha; species Amorpha juglandis. The sequence goes on from OX421376.1 coordinate 15,584,004, forward strand.
ATGATCCAATTCTGCGCATGTATGGAGCTCATGATGGTCTTAGTAAGACATTGGATATTTTCAGTTAGTCTGAATACGTAAATTAATAACTTTATAGAAGGAGTGACTGTGTGAAATTGAATCTTGTATATTTTAATTAAAGTTATAACTTGAAATGTTCTGCGTAGTTATCATCGGAATTTAAATTCAGTGCCACTTATTGTTTATAATATTCTCTTGTATAATTATAGTTTTTACTGTGTAGCTTTTTTCTCCGAGCACGATAAAGTGACTGCACTACACCCGATGGTAAGCGTAGTACAGACCAAAAAACTAGCGACCACCGACAAACAATGAGTTTATCGGTGGTCACCAGAATCATGCCGGCCTGTATAAATGCTTCTTCCCTCTTCGAAGAGGGAAGAAATAAATCGAGGGGCCTGCGACAGAACAGGCGGATGGCCGATTCAGGCACAGGGATACAGGGATGTATCCCTATACCCGCCCCAACCAACTATAAAGTCGTATCGCAGGCCCCTCGGGAGAACCGGATAAACACTGGCTGATCCTGGAACTCGATCCACGCGAGGTGTGTGCACTATGGCAGGTTTTAACACCATGTGTACAGTGGTCGCTATCCGGGTGGATATGAATACTTTCCACCAGCAAATTATAATAAGCTATGCCAAAATAAAATAAGTTGCAATGTATACATTATACCTACAACATGTTTGTTTGTTTTGCGTTTCTGCATTTAAATAAATTAACTCAACATGCAGACAGATCCCTCGAGACCAGCGCTGTATACACGCGTTCCATTTCAATTGTATTGACATTAACTCACAATTCGATCGAGTGCACTTAACTCAATTAAACACGCAGTTTAGACAACCGATATCCGATGGTTTTAATACTGAAGTGGATTGGATTACGCAGAGTGAGAAGCGGAAGCGGAAATATTTTGAAACAAAGGGATATTTTAGTACTGACAAGCTAATCATATAAAGAAAGAGAGTTACTAGTTTTAGTTAAAATTTCGTTCTGCTTAATGTTTTCTGATGTCATATATATGCTGTGGATAACGGTGTGAGTATGCATTAATTTTTTGTTTAAATAAAAAATAACTTTATTTGGCCAGATTTTTAGTCTCTACACGATAATAAATAAATAGCACATAAAAAGACACAGTCATTTAACAAAACAATACCAAGAGAATCATGGTGTATTATCAGACTTTAAAATACGAAGCGGGATTTGTTTTTTAATAGCATAGATCGGCAAACGAGCAAGAGGGTCACTTATTGATAAGTGGTCTCCACCGCCCATGCATACCCACAACACTGGAAGAATCATTATGAGAATAGAATTAGAATTTTATATATTTTTGCTTTCGATTGCACTTTCATTTGTTTTTTGTCTAATCATTTGTATTTGTGCTCAATAAATGTTTCTTTCTTTCAATGTCTCATGACGGTCGATATTATTTGACTGCACTGTACATAACATCAGTTCCAGTGCAGTCACACTGCCGTGCCTGGATATAAAATGCAACTAGGTAATTCAACCTTAAGTTAGTCATCTATTCGGGTGAATGCTTTACGAATACTATGATCATCGTAAAATTGATTCATTGCTTTTTAATAGTGATTGTACAGGCGTAATCAATCACTCCATTTTATTGGGGTTTTCAAATGGAGGAAAACGATAGTTTTATTAGCTTTGCGAGTTTTAGGTGTTCGAGGTAAAATGTATTATACCCATAAATGTAATATATTAATAAATTTGCGGTTTTCAGCAGATTCATACTGACTGTACAGTCATTCCGGGTAACTTTAGACCACTTGTGTAACATTGGACCACACCCTGCTGAAACAATTCTAATTTTTTTATTTAAATACCGAATATAAATTTGGTAAATCTGTGTATGTGAACTTGAACTTATTGGTCCAAAGACTAAAAATAAGAATATTGACAGTTAGATGATGTCAAGTGTCAAAAGAAACAACTGATTCTTTCCCGCCTTGCAGCTGACTGATGAAAAAGTGCAGTATTCAATTTGCAATAATTTTGTGTTTTACGATAAAAACCGGTAAGTGATAGTATTTTTATGATCTAAAGTGTTTGTTTTTTTTATTTGAATGATTTGTTTTAGCTGTTTCACACTTAGTTATTTCGTAATTACTCAAATAATTGTTGCATCCAAAATAGTTAGAAATTTGGGGTAACATTGGACCGGTCCAATTCTATATTAATCCTACATTATGTATAAAAGTGCATAAATAAATATGGGTATCTTTGTACAATGAATTAATACTCGATAATAATGTTATAATACCATCTACATATATTTTTCTCATTGCTTTTTCAAGAAGAAGGAAGTCTTTTTCCAGGGCGCATCATGAAAATCTTCCAATCACCATATTCAGTGTGGGTGAGTACTCTGAATAAAAGGTATGAAGGAGGCTGGACGTGGCTAACAAATTTATGTGTGACTTAAATTACCGATTCGAAGATGTTGAAAAAGCCGATAGCGGATGAATATATCACTCGACACGGAAACGTTATATATACAAGATGAATTTCTTTGCCTAGAGTGGGGGGAGTAATTGCTTATTTTATTATTTTTAATATCTTTGTATGAGAATTAATTCCTGTTACCGAATATTTGTAGTGATTTGTACCTAATTGATCTCAATATGTCTGTTCCTATGTTAAGTTTGTAAGTGATAAAACTGATATTGTCATAAAGCCATAAAAATATATATTTTTCTACATAAAACATTGATATATTTATTTTATTCTAAATTATAATTTCATTTAAGATGGCTTAATGTTACCCAATATGAAGAAAAACGCAATAAAATGGATTTTTAAGAGGAAAATAAATAATGGTCCAATGTTACCCCAAAGTCCGGTTAACTTTGGACCATCACTATTTCTGCCTTTTTCTCAGGATTTGCACATAATGCATGTATTTTTCGATGTAAGTGGTATTTACAAGAACAAAAGATCACGAAAATTACAATGTATTGCATAATGATTCATACAAATTAATCATAAAATTTCGACAAATGTCTGATATCTGGTCCAAAGTTACCCGGAATGACTGTATAATCCATAAATCATAATATAAATAAAATATATTTCATATTATATTATGAGCGGTAGAGCCAGACAGACAGTTTTGCCTACAGGTGATCCACTTGCTCGTTTGTTGTCTATACTATAGAAAAAAAATACTAGACCGGCTCGCGCTATATAGAAATTGCACCACTAAGTTACGGTCAGTTACCTCAATATTAACATCATTTTAATTACTATAAACACTCTCCCGCTCCCTGTCTGTCAGTTGTTAAACTCTAGCTATGTGATAATTATACTGTGCTCTAGCTTTGTGTTCACACAATTTTACTTCTAAACAGCACGTAATCTTTACATAGTATAAAATGAAGTCGCTTCCGCTGTCTGTTCGCTTAGTTCTTTTAAACTATTCAACTGATTTTAATGCAGGTTTCAGCAATAGATAGAGTGATTCATGAGAAAGGCTTATATGTATAATACATACATATTATAGTACAGAAAAGCCGAAAAATTCAAAGATTTATAATGTGAAGTCGTAACAAATATATTTTTTCCCGTACGAAGCCGGCGCGGGTCGCTGGTATACCTTATGAAGTCTTTGATTTTAAAACTAAAATCACTCGCTAATTGTTTCACCATGATCGCAGTTATATTTTGCAGATGTATAATGTGATTGGTAGATTAGTTTGTTTAATTACATTTTATCAGAGAAAAGGAATATGTAGACACAGCCAAGAGCAGATGTAGGCTCGTTAAATATTGAAGTGTCGGGAGATGTAACCCAAGAATGAATCCGAGTTACGGACTACGTACATACTCGGAATTAACTAGGTACATGTGTACTTAGTACGAATAATTGACATAATAATAAATACACCCAACAGTCACACACGTAGTCCTGACCCCACAGTTAGATACGAGTCTTGTGTCGTGGGTATCAGGAACTACGAGAGACGTTCGGTCTCGGTACACCCAGACGCAGAAACAAATATTTGTGGATCACATAAACCTTTCCAGCACTGAGACAAACGTGCGATCCGTCCATCTTCCCAAAGTCGAAAGTATATAGACTTCGAATTAATTCAGTTCGAATGCAGTACGTAAATTGGGTCACAGTTCACCTCGATACGAATGCTGCCTACACTGGTTGTGTACTTGCTTTTAGTACTACGTGTACACGATCGCGATCGTAAAAACAGATCAATCTTACATTCGGTATAAAAATGTTTTCGCAACCGGCCTCTGAGTGTTTTACGTGTTGTAATAGTGAATATAGTCCTTATTTTTATAGTGGTTTTTTATGCGGGCACGGCAAAGTGACTACACTACACCTTACAACACAACAATTAATATTTCCAACTCCTCCCTAACCTTCTATCTGATTAATTTCGTTGCGGGACAAAGAGGGACGGGATTTAGGCATTCCCAGAGACTCGCCGAGCTTCACTGCTCGGTGTTAACAAAAATGCGTGCCACTGTTGATCCTGGTGGACAGGACTTACAGTGGCGGGTGTGTGGGCGGGATAGTCTCTACACTACACCTGATGGTAAGCGCAGTGCAGTCTTAAAAACAGCGACCAAAACAAACAAAAGAGTTTATCGGTGGTCACCAGAATCATGCCGACCTGTATAAATGATTTTTCACACACCGAGGAGGGAAGAAGCAGCTGTCAAACTCATATACGAAAAGAGTTTTTTTATAGCATAGGCCGGCAAACGCAGCAAGTGGGTCACCTGATGGTAAGTGATCTCCACCGCCACGTATCTCCTCGTACGCCCACCACCAGAAAAATCATGGGCGCGTTGCCGACCTTAAAGGAAAGGTATAATTAGGGATTGGGAAGGGGAGGGGATTTGAGCTTCCGGATATCTCACTCACCGTACGAAACGCAGCAGCAAGCCGTTACTTTACGTCGGTTTTCTGTGAGACAGTGGCAACGACCCGGTCGAGCCAGCCCATTCATGCTGTAGAAAAAACTGTCTACAGCGTGTTTCTACCACTCAAAGTCAGTAGAGTCATAGTAAATGCGCATAACTGATGAACATGAGCAATCTTTCTGTGCAACCAGCGTGTCAGCGAGATGAGAGAAAGCCTTTCTCAAGATGTAATTACACATGTAGATTTAATAGCCATTGTCCGTGTTATTTATCGCGGTGATTTATTTTTCATACCGAGTTCAACGTTGCGGACGTCGTAAGTCATTATACAATGTCAGTTTCTTTGTTTTACATTTAAAAAACCGGCTAAGTGTGTGTCGGACTCGGCCACAGCGGGATCCGTATTCCGTTGTAACCCTTATAAACTTTTTCTTTTTGGATTGATTGTTATTAACTTAAATCAATAATACAAAGTTCCATTTTGCATAATCGTACATGCGAAATGTTTTATTTATAATTTAAAAATTAAATTCCGAATTTAACCTACTCAAATCTAATTAATTTGCAAAATAAAATCAGTATCTTAATTTTTACTTAATGTGAGTGTGTGGGTGTGGTGAAATGTTAATGCATATTTGCATCCAAATATTCTGTGAAAACAGCCGCTTATTTTAAAATCTTGTGATTATGGGGTTGTTGTAAGGACAAATAAAAAGTATAAATTTAAACATTACAATTTATTTTTTAAATCAACACCCAAAACAATTTTAACTATTAATATAATCAATCTGAATTTAATAATAAAATATGTATAGACTTTCCGAGAAGCTGTTTATAAAAACATTTTGTGTTTTATCGGGAGTCACATCGGGAGAATCCAGACGACTCCCGACCACCTGGCAACCCTAGTTCAGATGGCGTCTTCTAAGTACGGAACCCTAGATACATTAAAAACACGCAAATATTATATACCGTTATTAATTGTATGTTAATTTGTAATAACGAGCATGAGTTTCTGTTATTAATTATAAATTTACTAGCTGTACCTCGCGGTTTCACCTGCATGTTACTGCCCTGCTCCCATGGGTCGTAGAGTGATATACATATAAACCTTCCTCATGAATCACCCTATCTATTGCTGAAAACTGCATTAAAATCCGTTGAATAGTTTAAAAGATCTAAGCGAACAGACTGCGGAAGCGACTTCATTTTATACTATGTAAAGAAGTTGTTTGAAATTATTGTTTTTATTTTTTCTGTAAAAGCATGTAGTGAATATTATTTAACGGTGTTGTGACGTTTCAAATATATTTTGGCATTTCGCGTGTTCACGGATTAATAAAACGAATCATGCCATATCTTCCCAAAATAGTATCGCAAAACGTCCGCAGTTTTTTTTATAACACGTTAAAATATTTTGCATACATTTTATTTGGATGGTAAAGCCACGCTGCAGACAATTTAGTGTACAATAGAATGGGCTCGACTGGGTCGATGCCACTGTCTCACAGAAAACAGACGTAAAGTAGCGGCTTGCTGTGCGTTTCGTACAGTCAATGATATATCCGGAGGTCCGAATCCCCGATAAAAAAAATTGAATCGAACCCATGGCCCCTCGCTTCGCAGCCGGCTACTCACTCACATTCATTGATAGCATCTAGAAGCGTATTTAATGCGTTACAAATTAATAGCTTTAGTTGGAAGATTGTAACGAGACTTTCACCGTGTGTACCGTTCTTTTATTACCCATTCTCAAATATTTGTTATTTTGATGAAGAGAGATCGGTATATCTTCTATCTATTTACATAAGTTTGATAACATCGCAAAAACTAATTGCGATAGCGGAAATAAATAATTAGGTTTTTAAAACTGCAATCAGCTCTTATTTTGAGTGGTAGAGCCACGCTGTAGACAGTTTTTTCTACATGGGCCGGCTCGATCGGGTCATTACCACTGTCTCACAAAAGCGACGTAAAGTAGCGGCTTGCTGCTGCGTTTCGTACGGTGAGTGAGATATCCGGAGGCCCAAATCCCTCTCCCCTTCCCAATCCTTTGATTATCCCTTTCGTTTAAGGTCGGCAACGCTTCCATGAATCCCCGGGTACTGGAGATGTTCATGTGCGGTGGAGGTCACTTGTCAGGTGCTCCACTTGCTCGTTTGCCGACCTATGCAATAATGGAAGCATGATGATTTATTACGTTTACGCGAATGTTACATATTGAAATAAAACTAATTTAAACTGATTTTATCGCGGTGCAAACCGTGATCACGAAGGCTGAAAAGCTTTCGAAACGTGGGCACCAAAAATAAAATCCGTTTAATTTCGTTTTATTTAAAAAAAATTGAGGTAATTTTCTTACTTTTACCATACATAATGCTTTTACATAATTGTTGAAGTTTTCTTATCTGAAAGCATCCCTCATTGGTTATGGCGAGTGTGCAGTGTCACGAAGATAAATTGACACCATGATTGATTCTGTCAGCCCTTAACCCTCGCTTGTTATCGACGTCGTTAAGTGAAACGCGGCTGCACTTAGGGTTAACTGTTTTTATTTGTTCGCGTTAGTCGATGTGCATCTTTACATAGTATAAAATGAAGTCGCTTCCGCTGTCTGTTCGCTTAGATCTTTTAAACTATTCAATGGATTTTAATGCAGTTTTCAGCAATAGATTGAGTGATTCATGAGGAAGGTTTATATTTATATCACGCTATGCCCCATAGGAGCAGGGCAGTAACATGCAGGTGAAACTGTGAGCGACAGTTAGTTACAAATAAACTATTAAAGATATGAGGATTCAGCGCGCAAACCTCTGACTTTTCTAAGTTGTTAACAATAGTGTATGAAAAACACATGCAAAAAAATCTATTTCAAATTATTACTATATGACGTGTGTGACAGCCTCCGTGGCGCAGTAGGCGAGTAGCCGGCTGCACAGCGAGAGGGCGAGGCTTCGATTCCCACACCGAGGCAAATGTTTGTGTGTCTATTTCGCGTCTGGGTGTTGTATGACTAAGTCGCTTGTAATTATTAATACCTACGATACAGGTTAGCCTAGTGTGGGGTCAAGACTGTGTGTGTGATTATTTGAAAAAAATATAATTTGCAATAATGAAGCAGTGAACGCACATACCTAATTTCTTTTATTTTATAAATTATTAAATTATTATTATATTTATTTTAATCTCAAATATATTACGAACGTTAAACTAAATAAACAAGGTCCAAAAATAGACACTAACTCGCTTATCATTAGTAAAGCTTCAACCCTTTGTTACTGCATACAAGGGGTGTATTGACAGAAAATCTCCAGGGATCGCTAATTACCAACTATAAATAGAACAGTGCCACCCACCCACGAGTAGCTTAATTGGATGTCTAGTTATTGGTTCAATATCTGTTAACTTACTTAGTTAATTGATAACTGGATATTACGTTGATGAAGTTTTTACCTCTTTATAATATTAGTAACTAACTTTTCCTCGCGGCTCCGCCCGTGTGATCTGCTTTTTGCGGGATACTAAAAATTATTATATTCAAAAATAAGCAATCAAATCTTTCCTCTTTATAATATTCTAGCGAGTGTTTGTTACGACATCACATTACAATTCTTTGATTTTTTTCGGCTTTTCTGTACTATAATATGTAGGTATGTACTATACATATAAACCTTCATCTTGAATCACTCTATCTATTAAAAACTATTCTACTACTACTAACTATCTATTATACTATGTAGTTATAATTAGTATACATATTGACAGCGTCCGTGGCGCAGTGCGCAGTGCTTGCTGCGAATTGGGAGGCCGCATATTCGATTCCCGCACCGAGACAAATTTTTGTGGGATCTACGAATGTTTCGGGTCTGGGTATGTTCACTCCCCAGAGGGGTTGACATCGGACTGCAAGCCGGTCGTAAAAACTACACGCCAAATATTTCTTTAAAATCTAAAATCATGTTGCGCCGTCACCACTGCGAGTAGGATAAAGGCAGGTGGAAGAAGAATATACGGTGAGACTTCGATAAGTGGGTCCTGGATATGTGAGAAGCCTCTGTTATTGATCATTACAATGAGGTACCGACACTTTTGCATTGAAATACCTCTGTTACTGGGAATTTTCATTAAAAAAATTAAGAAATCGAGTCTCCTAGAAAATTAGTTTGAAAATTCCTAGTAACAGGTATTTTGATGCAAAAGTGTATCTCACATATGCATGGCCCATTTATCCAGGTTTCACTATATAACAAATGGATTTAATAAATACATGTATATATATGTATACATGTATTTTGATGGATTTGTTCAAACAGATGGTTGCTAAGTATGTAAGGCTCTATAAGCTTATGTATTCCGAAATATTGATTATGTTTTTGGTCAATATTTAGCTACCATTGGAATTTGGTTCAAGTTTTTGTGTACCTTGTATGTATTACGAGGTCGAGGTAAACATGTGTTTAAAGACAAATATTTGTTTTTTGGTCGTTTATGATGTGGTGCGTATTGTCCGCTCCATCCGTCGTGGACAGAAGGTTATGCTGGTTTGCGAGTAAAGCATCTCTCTTTTTAAAATTGGTGTTTAGAAGAATTGTGTGCTATAGAGAAGATAAACGCCGAACAGATAAAATACCTATAGTAATAGGGTTAAACCATTTATTTTCCACAATACATAAAAAAAACACATTTTAACAGACAGTAGGTACAACATTATGTTATAACTTCATTGTACATGTTTTATTATGTATGTGGCGAGGAGCCACTTCAGTGTATACTAATTTTCTGGATTTAATTATGCGCGTTGGAAATCTTCGTATATATGGAAAATACTAAATAGTTTTTCTTTTTTTGCTCGAATGACGAGAGGAGCATGTCGCTCGTCTAATGGTAAACTCCACGCTTGCTCATAAACAGTAGCAACATCACACAGAACTTTGATTTACAAACCACTGCATGGCACTGAACTGCGCTCGTCACAATGTCTTTAAAACCGAAACACAACAGTGCTTACATACTGTTGTTTGGCAGTTGAAATAGACAAAGCGGTGGTACCAACCCAGACGGCCTCCTACATACGAGGGACCTAACACATTGTTGTGCTTATCATAAAAAAAATTAACATACAGTCTATGTTCTGACAAACTATAAATTGTTATTATAAATTATTTATTTCTCGATACTCAATTCGGACGGACTTCTAAAGTGACCCTGTCGTAAAGCTTTTTAACCGTAATCCATCATACTCGACCACTATTTCAAAGTGTAAATCGAATCATTCTGTCGTCAGTCGTTACGTGTTATGTGTCATCAGCCTGCTTACCATAAACCTACGAGATATTTCGCGCGCGAGAGGAAACTGTGTCGATATCGACTACTTATCCTTACTTATCCTAACCCTTTTCCCATACCTTTTTCCTTCCCCTCCCCCTTGGCCCTTTGGCAGGCCGGCATGATATTGCCGACCTACGATGGACACATTGTTTATAGTTGGTCGACACTATTCTTGGATTACGCTACACTTACCATCAGGTGTAGCGTAGTCACTTTGCCGAGACAGGATAAAAAAAAAAAATCGGGTTGCACTATGGGAGTGCCGACAGAAGTGAAAACTTACCAAACAAGATGCGAGAATACAAAATTATGGCAACATGCCTCGCTATGATAAAAGTACATTCTACTCTCTTCGCGTTTATGCGAGCCTGGTACTTTTTACGGCACCATGTTCCAAATTATAAGTATTTCTTTATCGATCGTAATTTTTTTATCAATATCAAAAACAAAATTACGGTAACATGTCTTATTCGCAATAAAAAAAAAAACCCGTGTGTGTGTACTTATGTACGCACGTACGAAGTTATACTTCTTATTACAAAACAAAATTAACTCCAAAAATTTCATCCCGCATACCAGTACTCTACGTTTGTAATAATAAGTATTTAACATTAATAATTTATTAATATTTAGTGTTAATTATATTAAATAAAAGTATTTTAATTCATATCAATAAATAATACTTACGGATAGTTAACCTCAATTATATTGGAGCACTTGAAAAAGTATATAAGCACAATTTTTTTCACTAATATTCACAAATAGTAAGTAATATCAATCAAAATATTCAATTTAAATCACTACTGAATATAATTTATTAGCACATATATAATTCGCACTTGTATGAAACTCAAACACGTGTTGTGAATGTATAAACTAGAGACATGTTGATAAATATTATAAATATGAAAACAGTGATCAGAGGTGACGAGCGTACCAACATGCGCGACTAATATCGAGGTTCAATTCCTATTTTGTTGGTAGCTTTTTTTTCGAGACTTAATGAGCGGTTAAGCAGACGGCTTCATACTGTTAATTTTGTGTCACAGGTGCGCGCGCATCTTAAAATTTCACTCTCATCATTTTTTCATAACGCGCCTAAAGAAGTATAACTTCAAAAACGAACACAGTCCGGTCAAAGTCCTGTGAAAGTCCGGTCCAATCCGACTAGTCACTGTGTGACGCCACCTAGGACTTCAAAATTATCGAAGTTCCAGGGAAGTCGGCTAGCGCTGGCTGGTCAACTGGCCCGCGTGACGTCTCACGGAAGGTTCTCGAATATTCTGGAACCTTCCGCTCGCCGCCGCTCGCGTTACGGAACGTTTCTGTTCACCCTCCCATAAGAAGTTATCACTTCAAAAAGAAAAAAAAACTTTCGGTTGATAAGAGATATAGAAATACCATGAGAAAACGTGAAAACATTTTCTCATGGCGTGATTAATCGGGCCACAGATAACATAATACTGCGAGGCGATATTAGCTTCGATCAACATGTAGAGATGGTAACAAAAAGACTCGATTATTTTTGATGGTACGAAAAACTAACTAAACTAACTAAGCGCGCAGGATGAAGTTGTCACATTGGAATCAACACGTTCGGAGCTTTATCCCCGGCCCTTCGGCTTACTCACGAAACAAGGGCGCTGTTGTGCTCCGGTCATCAGCCCTGGTTTATTAGCATTTTCAACTGTGAGTCCTTTCATGGAGTTTTTGTTCCTTTTTTAAAATGTAATCCTGCAGGTTGGTATGGCTTGTTTTTTCTTTATCTTATAAGGATGGTACGTGACGCGACGGTACTTATAGAGTAAGGCCAGTTGAGAAACGAGAGGTATTAACTCACAACAATAAAGAAGGGTGTTATTATTTGATCGCCTCATTGGTTTAGCGGCAGTGAATTAAGGCTAATAAACGAGAGACCCTGGGTTCAATTCTCTAGTAGGGCAACCAAATTTAATTTGGCGATAGACGCACACCTATCACATCACGGGACAAAAATAATCTCGGCGAAACGTAGAGTAATGTACGAAAAGTAAAACGTTTTTTGATTAAAAGACCTTATTATACAATAAATGAATACACGTATGATAAGGATAAAATATAAAATAATATAAATAATTGTCCCGATAGTGGTCTCTGCCCATGGGTTGATACCGAAGAGCTTCGACCATCATCTTCAGAGGCTCTCAATTGGTCATTGGCTCAATGGCCAGATACAGAAAGCGGTGTTATTGGACACAGCACGTATTGTGAGGAGGTTTCTCTCTCTGGGGTCCTAACCAAAAGTGTAACTTTATGTAAAATGTAGTCTGTTGTCTGTAACTGTACCAATAAATAAATAAATAAACCGCCAGTGGCTTGGGTGCTAGGCTTCGCCATTGGAGGGTAATGTTTTTTTTTTAAATGTTTTGTACTTTTTGTAACTAATATTTAAAAATGTAAAAAAGAGATTTAAATAATTTTAAAATAGAGAACGCTCTCTCTCTTACATTCTTGCTGTGCCCAATGGGGTCCTGTAAAATTATTGGTCATCATGAGACTTGACATCTTGCTGCTTTGTAATTCAAAGTTCTGTGTGGTGTTGCTTCTGTTTATGAGCATTGAGCAGGCGTGGATCTTGCCATACGACTTGCCAGGTATCGACGCATCGATATTTTATGCGATATATTGATGTATAGAGATTTTTATTGAGTATCGAAATAACTTTTAAATAGAATGCCATGAAATGTAAACCATTTTTTTTCTCGATATATCGAAATCGATATTGATACTTTAAAATATTTTATTTAATACTAAGCACGGGTGTAATCGATGTTTAGCTCATAAAGATCGTTGAGAAATCCGGTCTAATTAACATCATATCGGAAATTGAGTGACATTAAAAGTGATGTACATGTATCGATAATAGCTCGTTAAATTATATCGATATTTCCATTAATAAAGGTGAATTACATTGAGGTTATAGTTGTTCTGTTGTCATTTTTAGGTTTTAGTCACGACCATGGAACCCGTGGCCGCGTTCTATAAACATTCCTCGAACCAATTCTAAGAATACTATTCTGACGATTTGATTAGGCGAAACACATGATTATTTTTAACTTTTTCCAACAATGAGATTACATTATTTATGTTTTTGTAATTGTATGGAATTATAATAAAATAGAATAGCAGAAGAGACTCGCGGTTAGTTAGTATAATGTTTTCATGGAACAGTGATACATGAGCGGGACCTGACTGACCTTTATGGCCTTTCCTATATATTCGAGTGATTTGACCAATGCTCCTTGATCCTTTGTAGCTTAATGGGAGCCGGATCGTTGCCTATCTATCAATTTCAATAAATAGTCTCGATCTGTATCTACAGATTGAAATTTTCCATATTTTTTTTATATAACCTGCCTAAATAATTACTCCATTGGAAGCCTGACTTAACTCTACTGGTCCAGAAATATGATATTAATTTATAAAATATCGTAATCCTTTCCATTTACTTTTTATTAGGTGGCAGATTTCTCGTATGCGAGAGGCCGTCTGGGTTGGTACCACTACTTTATTTATTTCTTCCACCAAGCAGCAATATTTTAGAACTGGTGTGTTCCGATTTGAAGTACATTGAAGTCAGTAAAATGACTGGGCATAATGACATTTAATAAGTTATGTCTCAGGGTGGCGAGTACAGTGGCATACAGTGTCTTCAGTCTTGTAAGTTCTATATGTGGCGTTGCTTCTGCTTATGGGCAGGAGTAGTTTTTACCATCAGACGAGCGAAGGGCTTGTTTTGTTATTCAGGTTATTAAAAAAATCTAAATTCAGACCAATTTCAAAAATGAGTAGTAGAGGTAGTTTTTAGGAGTTCGTACCCAAAGGGTGTTAAACATTATTACAATGACTACATCGTCTGTCTGCCTGTCCTGGTTTATTTTGAACCATGAATGCGTTATTTACAGAATATCCTAACAAATAATAAATGAAATTAAAGTAAAACTTTAAGATTGTGGCAATACGGAACCCGTGGTAGACGAGTTCGACTTGAAAAAGGCCGATTTTTTGTATAATCGTGATTTTCACAATGTTCGATCGTAAACCTATTCGAATTTCCAACATATCCACCCACGGAATCATACGAACGATAACAATATATGGACTCAAAAATATTCAGTCTATTCGAAATAAATTCCGAACAATAAATAAGTCCCGCGTGGTACCACATTTTGTTCTAAATTTAAAAAAATAATTCAAACATCGAACGCAAGCGGCTAGTGATGTGCTCTGTTCTGTTTGTTTACGCAGGTGGCGAGAGCGAGAGCGCGGCGCCGCGCCGCGCGCGCCTTGTACTGTTCGCGTCCGCGTTCGTGTGGCTATCGACTGTCGACTTGCTGGCAACTGGCAACGCGCTGTTTGATGTCCGATTACGACTGGCACTTTAACGCTTTATGTTGCATTCGTGATAAGTGACCGAATACCGATTATTGAACGCTTTCTAGTGATAGCTGGCTGTGTACTAATGTCAAACATGCATGAGACTGGTATAAACATGTTCTCGACACCCGTGTGCGTCTGTTTTACATTGAAAGGGTTTCGACTATTTGAATTTGTTTGTCATTGTTTTGTAAATAGTTTGGTTTTCTTAACTGTTACTAAGTCGTTGTATATATTAAGGACATTGTTAACAAAACATTGCATCATTCGTCTAGTGCCAGCGTACTGGCTCTTCTAGTTCAACGCATCCTTTATACTCTGATATTGTGGGTGTTCATGGGTAGTGGAGATTTTACTCACCATCAGATGACCCACTTGCTCGATTGTCAGCCTCTGCTTTCAAAAAGAGTAACTGGTTCAAGGCCTTGTTGGGTAGTCACAATTTATAATTGGGGTTTTTCTGATCGAAAAATCATACAAGAGTCGCCCAGGACTGGATCTTTTGGCAATAAGGTGATAGGCTCGACACGTAATACATATTGGAACGCTAATAAGCTGGATGACACGTGGGTGTAGGTACTATTTGAACCTATGCATACCTCTTCGGCGATGATTTTGTGTATGATGTATTGCCCAACTTAAATCCTCTTATATTGTAATTGCTAGATTGTAGCCTGTCATCTACATTAAGCTAACATAAAATTATTGCTAGTAATTCGGCTGTTTAAATTTGAGTAACTACGTATCTGTTTTAACTAAACTGAAGATTTTTAAGATGTGGCGATGAGTAGATTTGTTACAAACTATTAGTTTATTATCTATATGCATTGAAATGTAGCGGTACCGTCATATATTGAGTAGGTATTCCTATATTAAAGATCCGTATTGGAACATAAATATAACACGATTTAATAAGTACATTATTTTTTAATTTGTTTACACTCGAAAGATGCAACAGCGAAATATTTTCAGTAGTTCTGCATTCCTTGATTCGTTAACTGCATTGACCACGCCTAACTTTGGAACTTCCGTGATAAACTCGTAAGCTCCAAGACACACAGTCGCTAATTATAAAGGAAAATGTCTAACCACGTTGTTATAGTTGCGCGCGTTCTTGAGACTTACGTCTTCACTTTGCTATTTCTCCCGACTGAGTTTTGAAACAATTTATTTTTTTAATAGAATCGATCTGGATTGGATCTCGCTAAATGCTCTGATCTGTGTGTTTTAAACGTTATCTAGCAAATTAAATAAATTGAAATGGTGCAACAGTTCGTCTATTAATTCCGTTTTGTATTATAATACGTAGGTAGAGGACATTGGTGGTTCGGACTTTTGGCCGCGGTCAGGAGATCGCGCGAGATAAAAATAAGTGTATCCAGAGTCCAGACGGGATGGATCGACGGTATGTATCATCGAGATGGGATGTTTATTATATATGACAGTGTTTGTACAGCGCGCGTCGCTGTAAACAAGGCTTCAACGCTTTTATCGAATACTTACGAGCAGTTAGTGGTATGCCAGTCGATAAACGTTCCTATATGTGTTGTGTAAACAAACATAAATTCATAAACATTCGGCGTAATAAACTATAAAAGGCGTACACTTACCGACAACGCCTACAACACTAAAAATACAGGCGCACACCGCGGCCAGTATCGTGGCCTCCGTCGGGTAGAAGGTGCCATTATGCATATCGATATCCGAGTAATTCGCTTCCATTTTATCGATATGTTCACTTCACTAACACTTAACACTGGTTTTTGAATTAAAACGCATTTTTTATTGTTCTTTTTGATAAATTACTTATTATAGTTTGTTCCACTATTATCTGAGAGTCGCCCATTGGTTTAAGCGAGATCATAAAGAGGCCATGTCGATATCTGAAACAAAAGGGGTTGAATTAGATTACATGATTATATAGATAGCACCTTCTGCTTCTAGTTTGCTTAGATAAGCCATAAACATGATGTACGGATATTCCTGAAGTTTGTGAAGTCCTCATTTTGGATCAAATTTTTAATTTGCTTTTATGATATGATGTAATACATTTTGCTTCAATATCATTAGGCAATACAATTTACAAGGTGGTAGGTGGTGGTGGTGGTACGTATGCAAGAGGTCGTCTGGATTGTTACCACCGCTTTGTCTATTTATGCCGCCAAGAAAGAATGTGTAAGCACTGTTGTGTTTCGGTTTGAAGGACATTGAAGCCAGTGAAATTACTTGGCATTATAAGACTTAACATCTTACGTCTCGGGGTGACGAGCGCAGTTCAGTGCCATGTAATGCTTTATACAAGTTCTGTGTGGAGTTGCTTCTGTTTATGGGCAGGCGTGGCGCTTGCCATCAGGCGAAAAAATACAAACGGTTCGATACAGTGTCAAAATGGTTTTTTTTGGAACGTCTCATCAAAGCGAACCCAAGATTAGTCATAATTTATATGAAAAATAAATCAATATAAATATGTAATGCGCATTGCAAGTCAACATTTATGAAAATGTCAAGGAGATACAGAATTAAACTAATAGGAGCTCCAGACTTCTAATTTGAATATAAAGTGTATCATTTGAGTTAAATATAGGCATGCATCGATAGTTAACACATATTTCTTGTAATGTGGGTGTCAGGAACTAGTCAAACAAATTAACAAACTAGTAATAAAATAAATCAGAGATATGTAAGCCGGTGATATAAAGATATTTAATCATATTGTGACGTCATAACTGCGGTGCGACTATTTAGTACAGAGGTTCCCAGACTTTATTCTCATAGACCACTTTCAAAATTTAGCTGGTTCCGGTGGACCCCCTGCAACCTCGACACACTGGTGGTAGGATATTCATATCCGCCCGGACAGCGACCACCGTACACATGGTGTTAAAACCTGCCATGGGTCACTATGGACCACCTTGTGTGGATCGCGTTCCAGGATTAGCTAGTGTATATCCGGCTTACGACATGACTTGATGGTTGTTTGGGGCGGATATAGGGGTACATCCTGGTATCATTGTGCCTGCATCGGTCATCCGCCTGTCCTGTCGCCCCTCGATTTGCTTCTGCCCTCCCCGAAGAGGGAAGAAGCATTTATATAGGCCGGCATGATTCTGGTGACCACCGATGAACTTATTGTTTGTCGATGGTCGATAGTTTTTTGGACTGCACTACGTTTACCATCAGTTGTAGTGCAGTCACTTTACCGTAGGTACAATGAAAAAAAAATCTGAAAAACATAATCATCCTTTCTTCATCATCATCATCAGCCACAAGACGTCCACTGCTGAACATAGGCCTCCCTCAAAGATTTCCAGACCGACCTGTTGACCTTTGACCTTTCTTCACTCGGATAAAATTACCTACGCAGGCGTGTATTGTATAAAATTTAAAAGATCATTGACCTTACTGTTTATTAGTGTTAACGATGTCAAAATACATAACCGCGAGACATTACGGGATGCGTTCAAACGGGAGGGTAATGGCTGTGTGTAAACATTACTGTCTGAGTAACGCGTGACGTCACAAACCACTGTTTATTCAGTGACCGTTCCGGGGTGCGGTTTCAGAACGTATCCTCATATGTGTTATACCAATGACATGTTTTCTAAGAAAATATGCTAGGGGGACATTTACTTAGTCTTTCTACTAAACCTTAAACAGAATTAATTTTAATAAACAACTTTTTAACAGATATTAACAAAGACATAATATATAATTCCGGCCCGTTCATGCTTTAGACACTTACAGCATGAATGGGCCGGCTCGACCGGGTCGTTACCACTCAGAAAACCGACGTAAAGTAGCGGAATAAGGGCAGGAGGGCAAATTAACAATAATCTGTAAGGATATTTAAGGTATGGAGATGTGTCGTGGTCGCTACTGGCAGGAATATAAAACATTGCACAATAAACGAACTCTATTCATTTATCAAATCTAAACGCGGAATTGAATGTAATATGTCCACTAAACGCGTTAATTGGAACTCGGAGCAATAAGTTAGCACCTAAGTATTGTCGCACTGATTTATTGTAAAGATAGTGTTAATTATTGTCTTTATTAGTTCTGTAAATAGACCATTATCTATGTAATGTAGTTTTTATAGATGGAAAGTTATGTAACTTAAACCATAGCATATATATGGCTCGTCACCTGATGGTAATCTAAACCGCCCATGTACGCTCACAATACCAGAAGAATATTGGACGCGAAGGAAAGGGATGATTGAGGATTGGGAAGGGGACGGTGTTTTGGGCCTCCGGTCAAAAAAAAACAACCACTTTAGTTTCCACTTTCACATACTCAAATAATCAGGTTCATAACTCTCAGAACTGTGAATCATTATGACGCATCGCGCTGCACTCTACAACGGGTAATCAGCGATGTATCTATCGATATCGTGACTCAAGATGATAAATATTTACATTTAACATTTTTATAAGATATATCGTCCGTCGGCTTTTTTATTCAGCATTGAAAGGTGATGACACTGTGAGGGCCTTTTTTAAAAAGACGATGACTCTTCGATCATAAGTTTACGTATGTAAAAGGCAAGATAAAAACGCTATGCAAGCATAAAACAAATATTTAAATTCTAGGCTTTTTATTTTTTATTTGAATAAATAATGAGACGAGCAAGGCGCTCGCCTGATGGTAAGCTCCACGCCTGCCCATAAACAGAAGCAACACCACACAGAACTTTGAATTAGAAAGCACTGCATGGTAATGAACTGCGCTCGTCACCCCAAGACATAGGATATTAAATAATGCCCAGTAACTTCACTGGCTTCAAGGTCCTTCAAACCGAAAAACCAACAGTGTTGCTTGGCGGTAGAAATAGACAGAGCGGTGGTACCAACCCACACGGTCTCTCGCATACGAGGGACCTACCTTTAAATCTGGTGGATATTTAAATCCACTTACGAATTGTGAACCCCCATTTTTTGTCACGCCAATGTAGACCGTCGAGTCTCCCGTGGGCCCCTGGACCACTGTGGGAACTAAGGTCGTAGACAGTGCAATATGCAGTCGTAAAAAACAAAGTCTGTCAGTAGAGGAGGCTCGTGCCCAGCAGTGTAGTGTGCCCACCACACAGAACTTTGAATTACAAAGCACTGCCTGGCACTGAACTGCACTCGTCACCCCGAGACATAAGATGTTAAGTCTCATAATGCACAGTAATTTCTGGCTTCAATGTCCTTCAAACAGAAACACAACAGTGCTTGCACACAGTTGCTTGGCGGCAGAAATAGACATAGGGGTGGTAACCCAGACGGCCCCTCGCATACGAGGGACCTACCACCTTGTATTATCTTTATGTGCTCTAAAATAGCGCAATTTAAGTATATAATGCCTTACTGACAAATAAAATGTTGCATCCTCTGTTGCCTGAATTGTCTCGGGCTACATAATTCCACAGTCCACAGAAAAAGGCATCCAATCAGTACATCAGCTTCTCTCAACCAGTTATATTAAAGGTTTGTTTAATGGATTTAAAGAGCTCATAACAAAATAAACATATATTTTATTGAAGTCAAGCTGGTAATTGAAATCGCAACCTGCTTCCATGGTCGTTAAACGCCCACGGCTTCCTCTCTGTACATGCGTATCACAGTCGATCACAGAGCGGCATGGCAATAATGATGTAATGTTATTGTTTATGGTCGCATTACAAGTTCAAACGTAATTGTTTTATCTTAATGGGATGGGATCGCTTCATTGGTATAGCAGCATACTTGGCCTGAGAAACCAATGAGCCAGGTTCCCAGGTTCGGTAATCATAATAGTTTCTTTCTGTCTAGTGTTATAAGCTAAAAATGACTAATATTGAGTCCATACTTTCGTGAACATCAGAATGACTGCCCAAAGTGACAGATCAGCTTTACAATATTACTAACATTCAATACCTATTAGCTACTATTTAATACCTTTGTTGGGATATTTCGTACCTAATTAATAACTAAGAAAATTAATTTGATAAATGGCCAGTCATTCTAATGTTTGAATGACCACCCACATTAAGAAACTCCACGAAAAGGCTCCGAAATTTAATTTCGCCTATACACAAATTCACTACCTATTTAGTACCTAAACATATATTTTTTCTAGATTTTTAAGACAATAAAAAATATTGTGATCTGTCACTTTGGGCAGTCATTCTGATGTTCACCATACTTTCTACCAATAATCGTTATTTATTCACCGTACGTATCTCATTCACCGTACGAAACGCAGCAGCAAGCCGCTACTTTAAGTCGGTTTCCTGAGAGACAGGGCTAAAGACCCGGTCCAGCCGGCAAATTCGTGTTGTAGACAAAACCGTCCACAGCGTAGCTCTACCACGCAACATAATATTTTTGTTAAAGTTGTTTTTCACTATTTTTAGTGAAATAAGTATCAAAATCGCTGCATTAATGACGAAATTCAGGGTGGTATTATGTCTTGATTACACCCTTTCGAAAAAAAATAGAATAAACGAATCAGGACAGTGTGAAACTACCTTTATACATACAAAAAAGTATACGTGTAGAATTGAGAACCTAAACCATAATTTTTTCTTCGGTTAAAAAATAATAAATATTGTTTATAATTTATTAAGGCAAAAACCTACCGTTTATTTTAAAAATAACTATCACGGTAAATTATATCCATATCAGGTATTCGTTATGATTGATTTTGACGTATATGTATATATTTTTCCTCAAAAACATTAAATATGCAACGAAAATATACAGTGACATAATATATTACCTACAAAGAATTACATCATACATGTTACTACCCTGCTCGCATGCTCATAGCGTGATATACATAATATAAACCTTCCAGAATATTTTTTATATATTTTTTTATTAGATAAAAGGCATAAAACAAAAATCAATCAATTACAATAATTATTAATACTTATATACTATATACTTAATGCTCTAGATTGTCTTCCTAAGTAAGTAACTAAGAAAGAAAGAAAAATATAAATTTACACCATACTTAGGTTTTTTTTCGACACTACGCAAAAAAGGCCCGATCTTGCTGTTCATGATATCAATTAAGTTGTCTTTTGCATAATATTTATTGTATAACCGACACATCCGTATGAATGGAATTCTATAAATAATGGTGGCAACTGTTGCATAGTTTAGGAGAAATAAGCTGACAAACAGACAGACAGACGCAGATAGCGACTTTGTTTTATACTGTACTAATGCCAAGAGGTTTCATCATCATCATCATCATCATCAGCCACAAGACCTCCACTGCTGAACATAGGCCTCCCCCAAAGATTTTCAGACCGACCTGTTGCAAGCGGCCTGCATCCAGCGACATCCTGCGACCTTTATCAGGTTTCACCCGCATTTAATTAAAAGTTAGGGTTCAAATATTGAGTGTGGGCGATATGCGAAAAATCTAGATCTAACAAGGTGGGTTGGTACCACCGCGCCGTCTATTTCTGCTGCCAAGCAACAGTGTGTAAGCGCTGTTGTGTTTCGGTTTGAAGCCAGTGAATTTACTGGGCATTATGAGACTCAATATCTTATGTCTCGGGGTGACGAGCGCAATTCAGTGGCATGCAGTGTTTTGTGTTATGTTGCTTATGGGCATGCGTGGCGCTTATCATCAGGCGAGCGCCTTGCTCGTCTCATTCAATCAAATAAAAAAAAAACAACAGAAATATTTTAGCGATTAAAATCATACGTAACAATTCGCAGCGCAGTACATCGGTGCGGTCACCCATTGCTCGTCGATAGATATCGCATACAAATAGCTGTTAATAACTCATATCTGTCGGACATAGCATCCTTATTAACGAAAGGAAACGATCCGGGACCTTTGCTCGCACTTATTGACTCTCATTTGTGACGAATTAAAAAGTTAATTTGCACATGGCTATATGATTAAAAGAATTCTCTGTGGGGTGAAGACGGTTGGGAACAAGTCTTGGAGTATACGCTGTCAAATTCTTCGAGATTATTGTACATAGTTACGCAAACAGGAACCAACCCACAGCAAGTCCAAATGGAGATACTAAATAGGTAAATAAATAATACATCCAACAGTCACATACATAGTCCTGACCCCACAGTAAGATACGAGACTTGTGTTGTGGGTATCAGGAACTACGAGAGACTTTCGGTCTCTCAACACCCACACCCCAATACCAATATTTGTGGATCACACAAACATTTGTCTCGGTGCGGGGATCGAATCCGCGGCCTCTCGCTTTACAGCCGGCTACTCGACCGCTGCGCCACGGATACTGATTTTGTTTTACTAATTTCCACAGTTTAAACTAATTTTACCTCGTAGTTTTTTTTGGAAAATCGGACATGGATTATATTCCATGTACGATTTTGCAAAAAAGTACAGTACATAATAAAATCAATTAAAATTATTTTTAGTAAAACAAAATCAGTATCTCTTTGAACTTGCTAAGGGTTGGTTCCTGTTTGCGTAAGTAGGTCCAATTTATTGTTTGTTTCTTGTGCCAAGCTTAATATTTCCCATTATTATTAAAAATATTGTTATTATATTAAAATAAAATAACATTATAAACATGTTAATTTTATATCCATAATGATGTAAAATAAATGGTGTACCTAATTTACCGTTTGTTATTTTAAAAATGAACGACCTTTATCATTTAAATAAAACTAATTTAAACGGATTTTATCGCGGATTTTTATTAATTTTGATCATTAATAAAAAAAATATAATTGTAAACTGAAGGTAGATACTGTAAGATTAACATTTTTGGACAACCTACACCTCAGTCCCCCCCGTGACCACGAAGGGTGGAAACCTTCGAAACGTCGGGATCAAAATTAGTAAAAAAAACCGCTATAAAATCCGTTTTAATTAGTTTTATTTCAATGAGTAACAGTCGCGTTAACGTAAGAAATCATTATCCTTTATCATATAAATCGTGCTTATTGCTAATGCGAGGCCCCTCTCGCCCTCACCTCTGCTTCACCCCCTCAAAACCACATACCTACCGGACTGATACTGAGCAGTTTGTGATAGAAAAACACAATATCGCTTTTAGCCGACCTGGGGATCGAACCCGAGACCTCAGCACAGTAGTCGAATCGCGTACGCAATACAACTGCGCCACAGAGGCAGTAAAATATATCCGTTCAAATTAAGAAAGGTTCATTAAAATCAGATCATTACGTGTTATACATCCACAACTCACAAAATATTCGCGTAAAATTTAGATCCTCCTTTTTGGTGAATTAAAACAGAATAATTATGATGTAACCGTTTAATAATGTCGATTCGTAGATAATGAAGAAAGCTAATTAAAGCAATAAGTACTCAATGTGACGCCAGTGTCATCGAAACAATAAACATTACGTACCGTATCTATCTATGATTTAGTGGAGGCATCTCGCCATATTGGAATCTTGTTGTATCATAAACTGTCCGATTTATTAGTACACAAGGTTCAGCGCGCGGATTCGCCCACGTGGGTGGCCTTTTACAAGATAGAAATAGGATTACATCTTAGTTACAAGGTGGTATGTCCCTCTTATGCCAGAGGCCTTTGGTACCAACGCTTTGTCTATTTCTGCCGCCGAGCAACAGTGTGTTAGCAGTGTTGTGGTTCGGTTTGAAGGACATTGAAGCCACTGAAATTACTGGGCATTATGAGACTTAACATTCTATGGCTCGGGGTGACGAGCGCAGTTCAGTGCAATGCAGTGCTTTGTAATTCAAGGTTTGTGTGGTGTTACTTCTGTTTATGAGCAGGCGTGGCGCTTATCATCAGGCGAGCGCCTTCGCGAGCGCTCGTCTCGTCATTCAATCAAATAATTAAAAAAAACATATTTACCAAACCAGCTAATAAACCGTTTCAATCCGTCCACTCGTGAAGCCATGATGCCCCAAACAACGGAGACAAGCATATAACACCTCTATTTTCGGGAGTAAAAAATACCCCAATACATCGAATTGACCATCAAAATATTGGCAATTAGTGAAACTACAAAAACGATGTAGACACAAAAGCGGTTAATGACAGATGTCAATCCAATTCCGACGAGTGTTTGGCTCATCAGTTCATGGCTCCGGTAATTTGCTAAGTGGTTAGTGGATAGATATCAGGCGTTAACGGTTAAGTGGTTGCCAAATTGTACCGTGACGTCAGGTGACAACGCGTCGATTGTGATTAATTAGGCGCCGGTAGCCGATGACGTTTCAGGGACGGTGGACTTTAATACCTGGGGGAATATGACAATGCCTGGGGGAATATGACAATGCCTGGGGAAATGCGAGCATTGGTCTTTGTAAGTTTGGGAAGGAAGGTATGGTTTAGAATGATTAATCGCAGATTTATTTTGATTTATCTATCAAACTTTTGTACGTACTTTTGCTGGTGGGAGGATACTTGTATCCGACCGGATAGCGACCACCGTACACTGGTGCTAAAACCTGCCATAGTGGCACACCTTGTGTGGGTCGCGTTCCAGGGTCAGCCAGTCTATATCCGGTTCTCTCCAGGGGGCTTGCCCCCTGATCCTAACCTTTTTCCCATCCCTTTTTCCTTCCCCTCCACCTTGGCCCTTTGGCAGGCCGGCATGATCTTGCCGACCTATCATGGACACATTGTTTATCGTTGGTCGACACTATTACTGGATTGCGCTACACTTACCATCAGGTGTAGCGTAGTCACTTTGCCGAGCCAGGATAAAAAAAAAATCGTTTGGCCAAACTGGATTCGGATTGGCTTATTTGCTAGATCTACCCAGAGATTCAAATTAGTCGTTAATGTATTTATACCTTTCGTTCGCAGCTCCATCCTTGTGAAATACTTTTCTCAGATAAAATTTAGTGTATTCTAACGTATATGATTACTGGAGATTCACTTAAAGTAGTGAAACCTGCATCGAAATCCGTTCAGGAGTTTTTAACTGCGCTCGTCACCCCGAGACATAAGATGTTAAGTCCCATAATACCCATTAATTTCACTAGCTTCAATGTCCTTTAAACCGAAACACAAAATTGCTTACCCACTGTTTCTTGACGGCAGAAATTATAAATATTATATGTATAGATTAATGTGTTATTGTTTCGCTGAGTCATCCTAAAATATATCATTCCCAGTGTAGCAAAATTCTTTGGTGTTATTGTAAATTCTATTATAACCAGGCATGTTAGTGTGGGATCAAAACTAAAATATAACACGTTATCACGTTATGGTGTATTTTTATAAAGATTTACACCTAGTCACAATATTTGTGCTGCAACAGAAAGCGCCAGGCGCTTCAACGCTAAGACAAATATACAAATTTTATTTTCCAATATGAATACAATGAAATCACTTCCTCCTTCATCTCAGTCGTTGGATTATAATTTAGGAGCAAGTTTTAATAATTCGCACTGCGGCAGACTAAACGCCCGATGTATTGTCTAAATACATTGTGTTGAGTGAAACGCTTTTACGTCACGACGCACGCGCACGTCAGACGCAAGAACACAAAAAATGTATACAATGTCAGCGGAACACGGCGGCAAACCCGCGCCGATTTAATATCGTCGTACGTAATGCGCTCGTGGGAAGGTCGATGTGGAAATTATCAGAAACTAGGATTCGTGATTCGTGCTAGGCAAAATATTATTAATTGCTGTTGTGTGTAATTTTGCTGGTGGTAGGATATTCACATCCGCCGGGATAGCGACCACCATACACTTTGGTAAAGGCGCGCGTACTTCTCACTTGTCGCATTCCAGGATCAACCAGTGTATATCCGGTTCTCCTGAGGGGCTTGCGACATGACTTGATGGTTGGTTGGGGCGTACAACATTCTATCCCTGTATCTGCATCGGTTATCCGCTTGTCCTGTCGCAGGCCCCTCGATTTGCTTCTTTCCTCTCTGAAGAGGGAAGAAGCATTTATACAGACCGGCATGATTCTGGTGACAACCGATTAACTCATTGTTTGTCGGTGGTCGCTAGTTTTTTAGACTGCACTACGCTTACCATCAGGTATAGTGCAGTCTTTGCTTTTCACCACCTCACTCACCTCTCCTCCAAACCATTGAAAGGATTTATAACACAACTATAAAGAAAGATTGATAAACCCGCGACTTCTTTAGTTATCCTTTAGGTATGATTGGAGCAGTTTCAAGATCAGCTAGTGTAAATTGTTTGTCAGGGATTGCGACTAACCCCTATCATTCAGTAGAGGAGGCCTAGCAGTGGGATGTGTATATAGGGCTAGTACCAATGGTGGAGCTGGTCACTTTATTCTGTTGTTGTTGTCAATACTTCTTGTTTATCTATCTGTAGGTCTTGTACAAGTTTTGATAGTTGTCTAAAACGATGAAAGTTTTCGTTTTCTCTCCACACATTAGCAGTAGCCACTAGTGGGAACTATAATTAATGAACATTGATAATATGATTAATTTTATATCATATTAGTCGAATGTGAAATTAATTTTCGAGCGGTTCTTTCCGTGTTCACAGTATGAATACTAGTTGGACACTTCGTAAATAGTAATTTTATACGAATCCGAAAACTGAGAACTCGTACTAGACCTACTTTTCTCTTTTCAGCCCAGATTTTGCTCATGTAAAAACATTTCCAACGAATATAAGAGTATGATTATTTAGAATTTTTGAATAATCCACTTCACGGTGTGAGATTAACAAATATTGCGAATTACCGGTTTGTTTAGTTTAGCAACATTATTTGATTATTTTAGTAATATTAGGTAATAAATCATGTTATTCTATAATAGTTGGATGGTTTACAAAATGCTAGTAAACGGTAAAGTACACGTATTATGTGTTATCAGTTGGAATATAAACAGTTTTCCACTCTTCGCGACCTTGTATCGTGCATCTTTGAAGTCCAAATTTATATTAGCAAAATATCGGCTGATCATAGTTTTTATATTTTCTTCTACAATATTTACATCATTAGACGCCGCCGATGATCCTGCGCATTTGATCTTTCGTTTTCTTCTTTGTTGAGTATTTCACTTTAATTCCAAATATTTTTCAATTCTACATTTTTCTGCCTATTCATATGTTATTCAAACAAAGAACCGATGATGGCCTGTTATTTTTGATTTTTATTCTTTTCAGTTTTGAAAGAAAGTTTACCATGATCAGAGACTGGAATTTTCCTAACATAAACCAAAGATATATTATTATGAGGTATATGACTTTAGATCTAAAGATATATGGATGCAAATATGTAATAAAATTTCAATCCACATCAAGTACATAAACGTTTAGATATTAATTATATTTTGCTAAATTCATTAAAATCAATAAAGTTCTATTTTGCATAATCGTACATGGGGAATGATTTATAATTTTAAGAAAAAATATAGAATTTAACCTACTTAAATCTAATGAATTTAAAATGAAATCAATTTGACAAATGAATTGACAGCCTCCGTGACGCAGCGGGCGAGTAGCCGGCTGTGAAGCGAGAGGCCGCGGATTCAATCCCCGCACCGAAACAAATGTTTGTGTGATCCACAAATATTTGTTTTGGGGGTCTGGGTGTTGTGAGACCAAAAGTCTCCCGTAGTTCCTGATACCCACGACACAAGACTTGTATATTACTGTGGGGTCAGGACTATGTGTGTCACTGTTCGGTGTATTTATTTATTGTTTATTATATTTCAATTTTCACTTGATGTTTGCATATTTACATCCATATTACGTTAGGTTAATTGGTAATGAACATAAACAAAAATTCCCCTGAGTTCTATCAGCATATCTGAACTACGGTCCTTATTTCACCAAAACACAAATCTAAGGGTCCCGTCAGTCATTAACGAAGCAACATCGCGTCTCATACATCTAGCGGCACCCTATACAAGCTCCCCTAAGCTTTGTACGTATAAATCATGCCCTCTATTGGTCCACAAACAAACGACCCTACAGTTTGCCCTCGTGACGTTC
The DNA here is from genome assembly GCA_949126905.1 of Amorpha juglandis. Lineage (NCBI taxonomy): Eukaryota > Metazoa > Arthropoda > Insecta > Lepidoptera > Sphingidae > Amorpha > Amorpha juglandis. Next base: position 15,612,597 of record OX421376.1, read on the forward strand.
GCGGCAATGAAAATGTAACTAAATGGGGCAAATAGTGAGAATTTCCCGACCGGCGTTGGTGCTAATATCTTGATAAATAAGGGGAGGGAATTTGATGTAGGCAACTATGTTATGGTGATAAACTTCGTTCCGATATACATGCGTTGTTTTTTTTCTTATTTTTGCTTTACACCTACGAAATTCACATACAATTTGAGGTCCCTACGTACCTGCATAGTAGGATACCTATCTTCACAAGTTATTCCTTTGCCATAGCGAGTGTAACAAACTTCGAATGGTCAAAGGTGCCTTGGGGATGGTGATACAATAAAAAATCCTAAGCGTCTCTTGTAACGGTTCTGAGATCCTAATTACGTTTAGATTAATCTTTACATAGTATAAAATGAAGTCGCTTCCGTTGTCTGTTCGCTTAGATCGTTTAAACTATTCAACGGATTTTAATGCAGTTTTCAGTAATAGATGGAGTGTGATTCATGAGGAAGGTTTATATGTGTAATACATACATATTATAGTACAGAAAAGCCGAAAAATTCAAAGATTTATAATGTGATGTAATAACAAACATATTTATACCCGTGCGAAGCCGACGCGGGTCGCTAAGAAAATTATAAATTATAGTTTAAATACTGATTCAAACTTTAATATAATCTTAAAATTTCCTACCAACTTGTATATTTTACTTCAAAAACAGGTCAATGTAACATAACATTTGGCCCTTGTTTATCAGTAAACAGCATCGCAGCTGAAGAAACAAACCGAAAATCTGCTAAATCATACGACGAAACCTATTATAGAATTTTAAATTAGTTTGTAAATGGTAGAACTACGTGTTTGTAATCGGTAAAGTAAGTTTCGTTTACAGTGTGCGTGGACCCGTTCGACCGGGCTGGCTCCTCTGTCTAACAGAAAATCAACGTGAAATGTTAGCTTTCATACAGTCGATGATATTGAAAGAAAGAAATAAATAATTTATTTGAACACTAACTCGAGACATAAAAAGTTAAAAAGACATTCTTATGGAACTATGCATTATTCACAAATTTAAGATAAAGAAAAAATATATGAGTCTTATGCCAACATTAAGTAGGATGACCACAGGCATACCCCCTACTCCACAAAGGACCATCTGTTTTTTTTTTTTTATCCTGGCTCGGCAAAGTGACTACGCTACACCTGATGGTAAGTGTAGCGCAATCCAAGAATAGTGTCGACCAACGATAAACAATGTGTCAATCGTAGGTCGGCAAGATCATGCCGGCCTGTAAAAGGGCCAAGGAGAAAGGGAAGGAAAAAGGGATGGGAAAAGGGTTAGGTTCAAGGGGGCAACCCCCTGGGGAGAACCGGATATACACTGGCTGACCCTGGAACGCGACCCACACAAGGTGGGCCACTATGGCAGATTTTAGCACCAGTGTACGGTGGTCGCTATCCGGTCGGATACAATTATCCTCCCACCAGCTGTGTCTCAAGTTAGGCCATTTTGGAGGCTTATGTACTTATATCTATAAATTTATAGCTCGGCGGCTTTTCTAGTATTGTGGGTGTACATTGACGGTGGACTCTACGTTCCATCAGGTGTTTCACTTGCTCAGCCAGCCTTCTTCTTTAAAAAAGAGGGTTTAAAAATGCTTTTAAGGTCAGTCAATAATAAGTTCCCGCACGTACGCCAATCTGACGCAGGCACTGACGTCTCACATTATTTCCTAGAAATTTTTATTTACATAGCCCAAGTACATTTCACGTAATAAATCACTCCAATCATAAAAATATAAAGTTACACAACGTTTATGATGTACGATTGATCTCGAGGTGCCTCTACGCTCTGAATCATCAGGCATTTCCGGATCTTTGAGTCATTTGACATCAGCTCTCACCCTTAGGACTTAGTCAGCCTAGTGTGCCAGCTGAAGTTCTGGAGACAACAATCTTTAAACACGATCATTAAACATGGTAAAGGTCATCGACAAGTTGAATAAACCGTGTGAGGTAGACGAACTAAGGGAATTTAGGTTATTTAATGTCTTACTGGAAAGTTCTATTAGTCATGAGTAGACATTTTTTTTATAGCATAGGCCGGCAAACGAGCAAGTAGGTCACCTGATGGTAAGTGATCTCCACCGCCCATGTACGCCCACAATACCAGAAGAATCACGTGGGCGTTGCCGATCTTAAAGGAAAGGGATAATTAGGGATCGGGAAAGTGAGGGAGATTTGGGACTCTGAATATATCACTCACTGTACGAAACGCAGCAGCAAGCCGCTACTTTACGTCGGTTTTCTGTGAGACAGTGGTAACAACCCGGTCGAGCCGGCCCATTCATGCTGTAGACAAAACTATCTACAGCGTGGCTCTACCACTCGAAAATCGAATCACATCGAATGCAATGCAAACATGCAAATGTATATAACTCTCTATTTATAGATTTATTGCTTAATCTAATAATTTCTCGCCTAACGAGCATAATTCGATAGGTGGTGGGGTACATAAGGGTGCATATAGATCAGCTGGAACTGTAACGAACTGCACTACATACGATAGAAGGTGGTAGGTCCCTCGTATGCGAGAGGCCGTCTGGGTTGGGACCACCGCGCCGACTATTTCTGCCACCAAGCAACAGTGCGTAAGCACTACTAAGTGTTGCTACTGTTTATGGGCAGGCGTGGCGCTTACCATCAGGCGAGCGTCTCGTCATTCAATCAAAATAAAAAAACACCTTATGTTTTCGGATACCGCCTCAACTGTTACGACAATCTCAGACCGAAAAATAGTTTTTTTTTAATTATAGACGTTTTAATAAAAGCTAAATCATTCTCTATTTCTTACGAAATGTGAGTTATAACTTTGCAACTAGACCTACAGGTTTTGCATTTTTCTCACTTGTTTTAACCGGCGAAAATGTTACTTGTACTTTAGTCCATTTCAACACACGTTTTTGCTGGTCTATAAATAACTTTGTTTACTTAAATGGCGTTTTTATTACCACCAAACTTCACAAACAGTTGCGGATCTCCGTGGCCGTGCATAGAAAATAGCGGGAAAAAAATGGCGGGAAAAAAAATGGCGGGAAAAACCTCGCCGTGATCTAGTTCAGGAGTGGTGATCGATCAATCCTGTCGGTTTACTCAACACGTTTAAATAATACGGTAGCCGGTATGTTATTTCTGCGTTGTGTTCACGCGTGTTCGTTTTGGCGCACTTTTATTGTAAAATATTTTTCCCGGATGAGATTTGAGCCATTCAAGAAATACTTTTTTAGACCCCTTTTATAACGGCAGACGTCGAACGAACAAGGTCACCATGTACTAAATATTAATATTGATAGCATTGCGTAACATAACTTGTAATAAATAATTGCGCAATCACCAATAACTTCAGATACGAGTTTTGGGGGGCATTCTGACAGTGCGGTTCATCGCTTATTTTAATTTACTTCAAAAATTAGTTTATAGTTGTGTTTGTTGTATAAAAGTGGTGTGGATTTGTGCAATAAACAATGACGGTGATGAACAGTGTATGGAAATATTGAAATAAATCAATTAAGCATCGTACTGAAAGGAGTTAACACCAAAACTCCGGCAAGGCCTTGAAATTCGACCGCACCCGTGTTTCATCGTTCTTGTAAAAATAACTTGAGAACAAATAATTATACTTGACACTGGCAAAATGCATAATAATGCGAAAGCCATAAATAAAAAAGAAGAAGAACTTCAGCTACTCTTTTGTTTTTTTAACTATTCGCAACTAGGCCATTTTAGTCGTCACATACATTTATAATTTTTTATAAAGAATCCTCGGGTATGGATATTTCCTCAAGAGGTCCCTTCATTCATATACAAATGACAATTAACAATGAACAAACATTTAAATCTTCCCAATCAGTTGCAACTACAATAAAAATCTAGTACTATAGTAAGAAGCAGTGATAGCTCAGCGGGGAGTGGTACGGACTGTCGAGACGAAAGTCGCAGGTTCGAAACCAGCCCCAAGAGCATACACATCTGACTTTTCTTAACGTTGAAGGAAACATCGTGAGGAAACCTGCGTACCTGAGAACTCGATAAGATTTTTCGGAGGTATGTGAAGTCTGCCAACCCGCATTAGGCCAGCGTGGTGGACTAAGGCCTAACCCCTCTCATACAGTGGAGGAGGTTCGTGCCCAGTGAGACATGTATAATACAGGGCTAGTATTATTATTTATTATAGTAATAGATATTATAAAGGGTTGAACACACAAAGACGGTCGGTGTACAATACACACAAACAGCGTTATCTGAAGAGTCATTAAGCCACAGGTCCGAGTAGATAACTGGGGCACCGATGCACTTGTCGTAATTAGTACATTTAGTGTCTAGTGCTGCTAAATAGTGTTGCATATCTAGAGCTAGAGGCATCTGTCTACCCTTAATGAGAATTTAGTTAACTTCGAACTCAGAGTAAAGCGAATTTAAAAATCAAAGCCATGACTGATTTACCTATATGGATTACATTTTCTAATAAAATGTGCTTTTATTATGTAAATATCTTTATTATGATAAAAAACGTATGCTTTCATTCAGAGAGCCTCCTTAGCGCAATGGGCAAGATGCCGGCTAATATAAGACTTCGACGCTGCCTGCTACGAAAGTCTAATAGTTTATTTGTCGCAATCGCTCTTAGTAGAGTTTTTTTTATTGTTTCACACATACTCAATTAAATTCTCATATTACTGTCATTCATAACATAATTTCCTCCAGTGAAATCAATAATGTATCGACTTCTTAGTGTTATGAATTCGCCTACAATAGGCTAGTTTGCCGAATCTGGAATATTTTAATGTGATGAGGGAAATTAACTGTCAGACGCCGAATAGATAACACAATGACCTAGATTCGTGGTCAATACGTTATCTTTGCGAATATACTTGCACGTATCGACTATCTTAGGATGGTCTGTGGCTTGCCTTTACGTAGGTTGGAAATAAACGGCCCTTCCGTGGCGCAGCGGGCGAGTAGCTACGCGAGAAGCGAGAAGCCGTGGGTTCGATTCCCGCACCGAGACAAATGTTTGTGTGATCCACGAATGTTGGTCTGGGTCTGGGTGTTATGGGACCGCAAGTCCCTCGTAGTTCTTGATACCCACGATACAGGTAAGCGTATCGTATCGTAGCCAGGGCTATGTGTAACTGTTGGGTGTAAAATACTCTACGTTTGTTGATACTTTAGCTAAACTTCATTTGTTTTATCTGTATAGCACTTCGCCGTGCTATATTATGTTACTTATAACTCGGCGAGGAACCGTTGGCACAGAAATAAGCTTGGCGAATTTTGGTCCATTCACTCTTTAAGAGATATAGGTGTGAGCTATTTTTTTATGGCATATCTCGGCGAACCAGCAAGTGGATCACCTGATGATACGTCTTTCTCCTTCGCTCATGTACGCCCAAAACCCAGAAGAATTATAGGCGCGTTGCCGACCTTAAAGGAAAGGGATAATTAGGGATCGGGAAAGTCCGAAATCACTCACCGTACGAAACCCAGCAGCAAGCCGCTACCTTACGTGGGTTTTCTGTGAAACAGAGGTAGCGACTCGATCGAGCCGGCCCACTTTATTTCATTTGAATTATTCCTAACAATACATCACAATTTATTTTAAATAAATTGCGACATGGTACGTATGTAATAAAGTAATTGATTGTCTACTATCAATTAGACATCGCGTGATAATAAAACACAGAGCCAAATCCCTTGGCCAGGTATCGCAAAGTTGACCAACCAGCTGACCCCGTAACGGTCGTCGGAACGAACCACTATGTTAGACTTTTCACCATGCGACAGTGGTTGCTATTTGCTACAAATATGCTTTGCAAAATAAGCGACAATATAATAATACTATCCCTGTATTATACACGTCCCACTGCTAGGCACGAGCCTCCTCTACTGAATGAGAGGTTAGGCCTTAGTCCACCACGCTGGCATAATGCGGGTTGGCAGTCTTCACATATCTTCAAAAAATCTTATCGAGTTCTCAGGTATGCAGGTTTCTTCGCGATGTTTCCTTCACCGTTAAAGCAAGCGATAATTAATAATTAATATACACGTAACTTAGAAAAGTCAGAGGTGTATGCTCTTGAGGCTGTTTTCAGACCTTCGACTTTTGTCTCGACAGTCCGTACCACTTAATGATTTCTTACGTTTACGCGTAAGACGTCGTACGTGTACGTCCGTACCACTCCCCGCTGAGCTATAGCTGCTTGACAAATATGAGGTTAATATATCGCTATATCGCCTACAATGTGAAGCCTTTACGTGAACTTGTTTCGAGGAATCATCAGTAACACACGCATTTAATTAACACGTGAACGATCGTTGCATGCGAACTTGTTTTTGGTGAAAGAGTTCCTCGAAATTGCTCCCGATCTCCAGTAATTGAGTTGTCCAATTTGTAAACAAGACTATTAGTGTCGCGAAGAGTTTCGTTTATTTGTGAAATGTATTGGTAACAGTTGCGCTTCCAGTTTGTCGTGTATTTATAACATTTTCACTTCATTGAAACAAAACAAATTTAAACTGATTTTTACGCGGCTTTTTATTTTAATTTTGGCCAGGTCTGCAGTTGCTGAACATTGAGAGGAAGGCTCCGAACATTTTGTTAGATTTGACAAACCACAAATCTTTGCCAAAGATCACCGATTCGTACCTGGGACGATTCGCGAGGCTATTGAAATTAGAAAACATCCGAATTTAAAACCAAATAGAGAAGAAATAGAGAAGATGATTGGAAGCAAGCCTGGAATCCGATTATACACTTAATAAAATCGGAACCCAAAAGGCCTACTGCCAGACCTCAAGACACCAAAGGCTTCTTCTGCGTGGATCGGACCATCAACAAACCTTAATAATTTAAACTGAAGGTAGATAATGTAACATTAACATTCGGGACAACCTACACCTCAGTCCACCACGTGACCACGAAAGCTTTCAAAACGTCGCGTCGGGACCAAAATAAAAAAGCGATAAAATCCGTTTAAATTAGTTTTATTTCAGTGTGTAACATTCGGGTAAACGTAAGAAAGGACCCTGAGATACCGATAAAATATTAAAATATATATTTATATTGTTATAGAGTAATAAGGAATAGTAAGGGCCTCATAAAACATATTCTATCTTTAAACTAGGTTTATAATGGGAATGTATTATGGGTTTATATTCAATTTTAAATTCAAAATATTGTGAATCCATAAAATGTCACAATACATTATTTAGATCCCGTAAAAACTCTACCGCTAGTTCGGAAGGCTGCTCGCTAGAGAACGGGCAAGAAACTCTAACGTTGCTTTTTTTCAAAACTAGTTTACAGTAATTATTGAGATTATAAGATTCGGTACATATAGGGTTTTACAATATTTAGTTGAAATTAGTACAGCTCAATTTAAAACGTAAGCAATCATAGAAGTGTGATATCTACGTATTGGATTAGCATACGTGATTTCCAAAAGCATGACGAATTATTTAAGATCTTACTAGTTTTTAGAAACCTTTATAAAGTTAGAATACGTTTTGTAACAACACTGTTTGAACTTGTAGTTAGTCATCGTTATGATGGTATTCTCGAAGAATCAAACTTTAAATTTCTCTATCTGAATATGGTATTCCTCCAACGCATGAAGAATTTCCTCAAAATAATTGAATTTCAATTTTAAAATAAAAATTCAATTCCATTTTTAAAATATTTGAATTCCATCTCTGGGTATTGTTTTAAGTGCCAAAAATGTATGTAATTCTAGACTATTGGCATAGGGCATTTTGTTGTGGTAAGACTGTGGCATTTTTATTATATGTATAGATAAGGCGATCGTATAGCTTTAAATATTATAGCTTTATTCGCATTTCTGCTTTCACAATTTTCGTTTCCGGCCTGCGATTTTATTAATCTTTGCACCGAGTTAATCCGGGTTCTTAATGTCGCTTCTGCGAGAGCATTCTTTGTACCAATCGAACTCTAAATCTGTACGTAAACGAAAACACAGAGGTGTGGTACACGTATTGAACACGACGCCCAAAATACCATCCACTTGTTCAACAACCACCAGCTGTCTCTTACGTCACCGACCAGCCACCGCCGCTCCCGCGCCCGCAATCAAACAATTATGAAAATAAATAATTGTTTATTTATGTATTGTTTGCGGATGTTTTTCAGATTGCCTACCAGCTAAATTAGCGATGTGTAACAATTTTTACAGACGAAGAAATGGAGGTTCTCAATTTGCCATGTATATATTTGTTTTGTGTGTATAACGATGAATAGCTTCGCCATATATGAAGCTAATTGGATGTTTTTTTTCACTGGTGCAGCTCAAAGATGGTCTCATTTAAATTATGTAAATGTTCTACTAAAAGCACTAAAATCTATGCTTTTCAACATAAATTAAAACCGAATCAAAAAAACTACAAACCTAAAAATTATACAATTTTGAGTTACTGCTTTCTTATATTTTACCTTTAATTGTAATAGCACCGACTCAAAATTGATTAATTTTACTTTTCGTTTTTTAGTTATAACTCGGTATTCTTTTTTAATAAGTTTTCTTAAATTATAATACGAGTATATCATGTTACAGTTAGATGGCTAGTTTGGCAAGCTAAGTACATAGTGATTCAGCGTTTGCGAGTTTCCTTTTTTGATAAGGTCCAGGACAAAAGTTTCATACTCTTAGATGTTGTATCTATACAAATCTGATTTATTTAGATTTTTACATTGTTTTTTCCATAAGGAACAGGAGGAAAGGACAGGACAGGTGGAAACCTTTCCTTATCCCACTCGCATTGGGCTTGGCACAATATCATCATCAGCCACAGGACGTCCACTGCTGAATATAGGCCTCCCCAAAGATTTCCAGACCGACCTGTTGGAAGCAGCCTGCATCCTTCCTGCGACCTTTATCAGGTCGTCTGTCCACCTTGTAGGACATCATCTTGTACTCAATGACAACATGCTTTCTATCAAATGTTACAGAAAGATTTTGCTTGTAGTTTTCACGACCGGCCAGGCGGCAGGCGGTTAGGCAGGCGCCTGATATCATCGTCTTGGGAACACCCAGACTCAAAAGAAATATATGTGGATCACACAAACATTTTGTCACAAAAGAGAAAAAAAAATGTATGTACGATATTACTTGTCGAATCATTGTCGAATCTAAACATTGAAAAATATACTAATTGTGGTGCAATCTTATTATCAGCAAAATATTAATGTGATGAAATCGCAATACGTAAAATCAGCATTAATACCAGCACACATATAGCAATGCGTACACGCAAATGATTATAAAATAGGTTTTAGGCCGCGGACTCGAAGTCAACGGGTGCGGGGCGGCGGCGGCGGCGGCGCGGGTGCGGCGGAGACCCGGTCTCGAAGTCAGCGGGCAGATCGCGCGGCGCTAGAGCGGCGTAGTGTTGTACTATGAGAAATAAGTGTCTGTTCGCGAACGAAATTGATGTGAATATGATGTTCCATATAAAAAATCATTGAAATAATTTGCTCCACCACGTCGGTGGGCATTTTTGAATATACACAGCACTATGGCAATGCAGACGCGCAGTTGCCGCTCATTTGTCGCGCGCCGCTCGTACGTCGCTCCTCGCGCCCGCGCCGCCGCCGCTTGCCGCTGACTTCGAGTCCGCGGCCTAATACCTTTTTACAATCCAGATTTCTTTGCTTCTTTTTATATATAAATATTTTTTGCCGACCACGGCAGTCGGCAAGATCACATGCGGAGCCGCGAGCGAATACTATGTAATATTAAATCTGTTAGCAAAATTAAGTTAGACTTTCAGTTATGTTCTCTGTCGAATAAAATCCAATGAATGATTATGTAATGTAAAAATATTTGAAGCGCGTTGCACCGATCACTGACTGCGTCAAAAGCCACGTCTGCATAGCATCTGATCTTTACGCGGCATTTCCGCATAACGCGAGCCATCCATGTGGCAACACTTTCTGTTTTTAGTAGGAGAGTTTGTAAGTGGTAGAGCCATGCCACTTGTCAAGTACATGGATGGAGCGACTCGACCGGGTCGTTACCACTATCTCACAGAAAATCACGTAAAGTAGCGGCTCCCTACTGCGTTTTGTACGGTGAGATCTGGAAGCCTAAATTCCCCCTCCCTTTCTTAATCCCTTAATTATCCCGTTCCGTTAAGATCGGCAACGCGTCCATGATTCTTCTGGTATGGTAGACGTACATGGTCGGTGGAGATCACTTACCATCAGGTTACCCACTTGCTCATTTACCGATCTATGCTATAAAAAATGCCAAGCAGCAATGTTTAATCATTGTTGTTTTTCGGTTATTAAGCAGTGAAATTACTGGGCATTAGGAGACTTTATACAGTAGTCTCGGGGTAACGAGAACAATCGAGTGCTATGCAGTCCTTTATAATTCAAAGTTCTGTGTGGTATTACTTCTGTTTATGGGTACGTGTGGCGCTTACTCATATGCTTGTGTCATCATTAGGGCTCATAAAAAAATTCTCTACAAAAAAACTTCTAGTAATTAAAATCCCGTTTCAATCCTTCCAATGCAACAGGACAAGGTGGAAAGGAATTTTATCAATATTGTGACATTACTGTCTGTGACGCTTCAATAATGTGGGTCAGGCGATACCAACTGGATACTAAGTACCCTCTAATCACTTACATAAACACGGGTTAAGGATATCGCATAGTGGTATAATGCTATCATATTATAGCACTGGATTTGTAAGCGATATGAAAAGATAATGTCAAAGGTGAAACTATATGGCTGTGAATGAATTTCTCTTCCTCATTTGCAAGTGGTAGAGTCACGCTTTAGTTTTACAGCATGAATGGGCCGGCCAAACCAGGGTAGCACTTACTACCTACAACTGTCTCACAGAATACAGACGTGAAATGACTGTTAATTATTGCCCGACGACAGTGAGTGAGATTTTAGGAGACTCAAATCGATTATAATATCTAAGGTTGTGGTAACACTCATGGATTTGTTTGGTATTGAAGGAGTTCATGAGCGGTGGAGACCACTTACCATCAGTCGACATACTGGCTCGTTTGCTCGCCTCTGCTATAAAAAATCTGGTGCTCAAGGACTTAAAGTCTTGGTTTTGTTCGGACACTTATTATAAATAAATCTTTTGCCTATAACTTTTACAAGTTTAATCACTACTCCTGTTCCAGAAATGGAAGCAAATATCTCCCCATTTTAAGTTATCCCTATTGTATTTGGTGCATTGACCGGTCAAAGCAAAGGAATTATTTTTAAAGTCGGTAGATATTTGTTCACATTTTCCGAAGAGGTTTGATGAATAGACTTTAGAACAAACCCGAGTAAATTCTAACGGATAATAGCTCTCTGACAATAAACGAAAGTCGAACGCAAAATATCATACGCTACGCGTTGCGATGTATTTAGTCTAGTGTGCGCTCAGCCTCGTAGCTGTTACATTTACATACATATTCGGCATATATGGTGCACTAGGTGTCGAATTTGACTTAGTTTAATTATCGCGAATTTGAGTTTTTGCGATGTCAACAGTTATCTTAGTAAATATAACTGTTGCCGTATGAATCGGTTGCCTGACACGGCTCTATTAAACCGATTTCAATAAAGAGGAGGTTCTCAATCCGAGAGGTTTTTCATAATTTGAGTTATCTTGTGGCTTGAAGATAAAAAGTGCAAATTGCACAGATGTTATATAACTCTCGAGTGCGGACATAAATGCATTTCTAAAAAATATATTTCGTGAAAAAAAGCGAATTTCATTTAAAATAAATGTCAATTAAAGTTAATCGACGTCCCTGAGTGAGGCAATTAAACTTAGAAGTTACAAACCAGATCACTGGAGAGGCCGCAGCTGACTCCTTGAATATGCTCCTAGATTGCCTAAGACCAGTTTGACAACACCTAGCTTTTCCGGCCATTAAAGCTGTCGCCTAATGAACAATCTAATGGAGGTCTAATTCAAAGACAATGAAGAAATTTCCTTATTGGAAATGTTAATGCATCTAAAAACGGGAAACTGTAGGTCGCTAATAGCAGCGTTTTACCTACCAATAAAACGCTTATTAAGATACTTACCTTTATTCGAAACCTAAGTAAATAATGAAGAATGGCTATTCCTTTCCCTTTCCCTCCATATAGCTATCTCTTTCGCACATCTCCCACCACCAGCAGGCATCCACAAGGCGGAGGCGACTTGGGGCAGTGCTCATTGAGTTCTCCATTAATAATATAATAGAATTACTTAATGTCCGCCAGGCAGACATTACATATTAGGTTTCGAATAAAGGTAAGTATCTTAATAAGCGTTTTATTGGTAGGTAAAACGCTGCTATTAAGTAACTGTACCGTTTATTCGAAACCTAAGTAAATAATGGAGACGTGTTTGTTATCGCCTGGTGGTGATGGACGCCAATGTGAACCTGGTTATGAGGAGGACACAAAGGGTTACAACTGTCTAGAAAGACAGGGTATTAATTATCGAGATGTGATACATAAAATACATTAAAATATGTTAGTTATGCATTAAAAAACCTGTTATACGAAAATCAACTGCTTTATTAGCAACAAAAATATAACAAGGAATCTTTATAAATCTTTAATAATTGATCATGTGAGTGTAGTTAAGGTACCTCTTAATAATGTAATCAAATCAAATAGGATTAAAAGGTACAGCATTCGACCTTCTTACAGGTATGATTTCTCTATGATAAAAACGTTGGAAGGTATTTGCAGAACGCCAGTTACTCTTGGCTAAAATATCATCAATTGGAAGATTATCTAGCCAGTCCCTGGAAGCGACAGCAGACCTAACACTTCCAGCAGATGCACAAATTCCTGCATCTTTTAGAACTGACTTAACCCATCTGCCAATAATCGTCCGTGACGCGGCCTTAGGTACACCACATATGGATATAAATAAATTACTACACTCAGCTTCAATACGCCTTTTTTCGAAAAGTTGAATCATTCTCTTAACACAAAAAACAGGATCTAAAGACTTATTTTCAAGATTTTTATTAAGTCTCCATCCCGATTGGCGATAGTCAACTGAGTCAGTCTTCGATCCGAAAGACGGCCAGAGACAAATATGATCGTCATTAATAACGCAATTTTCTTGATCTGCTAGCAAAAGTGTTAGGTCGTGGATTCTTCGACCCGAATATAACATCAAAAGTGTTGCTGTATGTCTAGCCATTTCGTACAAACTATTTTCATCCAATATTTTGCTAGACAAATATTTCAAGACAAGGTTTACATCCCAGATTGGAGTTTTTAATTGCTTAGGAGTTTTGAGTGCAATTGATTTTAATACATGCTTGACAAGAATGTGAGAACTCAGACTCCCGGAAGAATCGGCGTTTGATAAAGTTGACACAACAGATTTGTGCAACATGATTGTTTTATATGATAAGCCATGTATCTCATGTAAATCTGCCAGATATCGAGCTAAATCCGAGCCTGATGGCTGAGAATAATTTACTTCATGATTAATGGCCCATTTACACCATCGTTCCCAAGCAGGTTTGTATGTTCTTAAGGTCGACGGACGCCAACTAGAAAGTAACAATGCTTTTTGTTGTTGAGACCAAAAAGTCAAGTTCTTTGACCAGCCCCACATTTCCAAACTTCTATTGTCATCTGTGACACATTTGGAGGGCATAGATCGGTTGTGACGTCGACTAAAACTTGTTGAAGGTTCTGCACTATCAAAGGTGGAGATATGGCTCTGTTCATTAAGTCGGCTCTCCAAAATACCCGTTCCCACTGGGGAGCCACAATTAGGTAGGTTCCTTGAGACTTGTTCAGGTGTGATAATACTCTCGGGATTAGGTGAGGTGGAGGAAATATCCATGCCAGATGGTAGTTCCACACTATTGAGAATGCATCGTGAAATACTGCCTTGGGATCCCTCTGATCCAGTGAACAGTAAGCTGGAACTACATGGGCTTTCGCAGATGCGAACAGGTCGATCGTTGGCTTTCCGTAATAAGCAAAAATCTTCTTTGTTGCAGGTGGTAGCAAGTGCCATTCTGGGAGAGCTAAGTGCCTCGAGAGTTTGTCTGCTTCGCTGTTGTACTTCCCAGGAATGTGATGTATCGAGAACTGAATATTGTTCTGGTCTAACTGGTAGAACACCGATCTGCAGAGTTCTGTTAAGGCTATCGACCTTGTTCCTCCTTCGTTTCGTATGTATGATACTACGGTGCGGTTGTCGCTTTGAATCAAAATGCTCTGATTCCTCATCAGAAGTGCATGATTCCGCAATACCTTTAAAATAGCCAACATCTCCTTCTGGTTGGAGTTGAGAGACTTTTCTGCACCCGACCATAGTCCTGATAGGTAGTGATTGTTCAGACGTGCCCCCCAACCCGCGTTCGACGCGTCCGTTGTCAAGTAATATGTTGGGCTCGGAACATGAATTGCTGACGGGTCTCTCAGGTGAACTAACCACCACTCCATTTCTTGCAGTACAAAGTATGGAAGAGGAAAGGCTTTCAGCACTGGGGCTTCGAGAAGAGAATTGCAATGTGTTTGTATTGCTCTGTGATTCAGCCTTCCTCTCGTTACTGCAAAGCTTGCGAAGTTCATTAGTCCAACTAGACTTTGAAGCTCTTTGAGACATGCTTTTTTCCGTTCCAGAAGAAGTTGTAATCTCGTATTCAAACCTTGGCATTTCTTCTCTGGAAGAAATTTTAGGTTCTGAGTCGGATCCCACACGATTCCCAGATACTCTATTCTCTTTTGTGGCTGCAGAATTGACTTTGTAACATTGATTTTCCAGCCGAGGTATACTAACATGTTCAGAACTGTGCTGACTTGTGATGTCAGAACTTTTGGGTTCTGATGGGCGATCAAAAAATCGTCCAAATACACCAGTATTCTTATACCTTGATTTCTGAGGACTTGAGCTACCCAATTTGTCACGGAGGCAAATGCTTGTGGAGCTGAACTCAGACCAAATGGTAGACAGGTCATTTGGAACATTTTCCTTTTGTAAAACAGGCGTAGAAATGGCCAATGACTCGTTGCTATTGGAAGGTGAAAATAGGCTTGTGACAAATCTATTTTCATCATCCAATCGTTGGGCTGCAGAAAACCGCTTTCTTGGTACATGTTGAGCAAATGAAAGTTGCCTATGTGAACGTAAGCGTTCAGCCTCTTTAGGTTGAATATTGGCCGGAGAGATCCATCTGTTTTCGGGACAAGAAACATTGTGGATAGGAAACTCGGCGATATTTCGGCTTCCACTAGGACTCCGTCTTTTTGTAGATCTTCTATGGCATTCGTCATTTCTTTTGATTCCGGAGTGTGAAAGAAACGTCCCTTTACGTGAGGCATTATTAAAGGCGGTTTTTGAATGAAAGGTATGCGATACCCTTGAATCATTTTTAATATATGTAATGGTGCGCCCAATTGCTTCCAATGATGATAAAATAATTGAAGCTGTCCAGCTTGAAACGTTAATCGCAGTGCGTCAGAAACGTCTGCGTTTGTTGCCAGATCTATCTTTGTAGGCAGGTGACGTGGCACGCTTGACTGCCTTGGTTGAGGGCCGCCCCCCTTGATTATGAAATGTCTTTCTTGCTCCTCCTTGAAAAGGCTTATTGTTCGATTTTGATGCATTCTTATTGGAATGCTCCCCGCAAAAATTTCCTTGCGCAGGATAATTTGGGGGATGCGATTTGTAATCTGCATAATGCGAGCAACAAGGGCCTTGCGCAGGCCTTGTATTGCTAGAAGTCACACCTTGCGCAGGTGTTTTAGTTCTTGAGCGCCCTTGCGCAGGGTCTCGTAATGGCCTACTCGGTCCCGCTTGCGCAGCAGAATCAGTATTTGCATATTTGGGCGTAGACCAAAAAGCCTTTTTTACACCACCCGCTTTCTCTAGGGTAGTCGTAAGAGCATGAGGGTCAAAGAGATGACTGTTTGTAGGAGGTATCTTTTTCAAAGCACATTTGATCAAAGGCTCCTTGACAAAAGACAGTATGTTATCACGTCGTTGTTGTACTAAATCTGCCCTGTGACCGCATACCATTTGAAGTATATCGTTGGAAATGTTGAAAAATCCTCCTTTTAGGAATACATCATTTATTTTCTCATTCAACGTTTCAAAACTAAGTTCTGATGTGCGAGCCCACATCAGAAGATTTCGCAATTCATCTTGAAGCACTTCTCTTTGCTTGAGAAGGGCATATGTCAAAACTGCAAAGGACTTCTCTGTGTATGCTAGATGACGGCTGGTAACATAAGCCTTAATCTCATCATTAACATCGAGCTCAATAAAACCAGGGCTGTGAGCATATACTTTTTGAACGTCAGCAAAGCGAACTTCAGTCCAATCTGTGCTTTTAAACCTTTGGAGGTTATTTAACATTTCTAAATATTGGGAGGTAGCTTTTGGCACGGATGGTACTTTAAGACTTGTCTCTAAATTGAAATTGAATTCTGGTGTTGGTACAGGTACAGGCTCGCTCGCATCTCTATAGAGATCACGGCTTACTGAATCGTCAAAAGAATCATCATCTGAGGGACGGTCTGGTGTTGACGTCCTCTGATGTTCAAGTGCAAATTTAGTACGTAAATCAGTTACCTGTTTGCTAAGCTTTTCCAACAAACGATCAGTTTTACGTTGTTTACGCCTTCTATGACGGTGTGATCTTCTACTTGTCTGTCCCGAACTTTGTGAGCTGCTTGATTGTGACGAAGAACTTTGAGAATTGTCGTCGTCAGGAACTGGACACGTTGTATTTTGTTTATCCGTCATAATATTTTCTTGTTGATCACAAATAATGATAGCTAATTTTAAATGCTAAAAACAAAAAATACAATTAAAGTGGGTACTTTAATATTAATAATTATTTTAGCTTACCGAAAAGTAATGCAACACTGATTTAATAAACAAAGTTTTTTTTTTTTTTTAAAAGTAAAAACCTTTTTTAAATTTTTTTGTTCTAATTAATTAGGTACTTGCACTTATACCGACGCGTGGTACGTCAACTTAAGCAGCAAAGGAATACACGCGTGCACGCGGCGGGGAATAGGACGCCAATGAGCACTGCCCCAAGTCGCCTCCGCCTTGTGGATGCCTGCTGGTGGTGGGAGATGTGCGAAAGAGATAGCTATATGGAGGGAAAGGGAAAGGAATAGCCATTCTTCATTATTTACTTAGGTTTCGAATAAACGGTACAGTTACTTAATAATACCTTATTCGTATCTACAACTCAATATTAAAAAGGTTTCGTTTCTTTCTAGCCACATTATAAATCGCATTGACAGAAATAAAATAATAGTTTAAAAAAATAAAAAACTTAACTAAAGATTGAAAATAAATTTTAATCAATTTGAAAATAAAATGTATTTTATTGTAAAAAAAGCGTAGGGTGCATGGTGTCAATAGTTATAAATATTATATTGATAGATATGAGTAGAAGGATTATCATTTAGATAGTATCTTAAAAAGCACCCCACGCTTTTTTTACAATAAAATACATTGTTTTCTTCAAATTTATTTTCAATTTTTTAGTTAGACTTGCTATAAAAGCGTGTTTTTTAGTTTTTTTTTAAACTTTTATTTATTTTTCATTTTTTAGTTAAAATATAAATATATTGTAGCAGAGAGTATAATTTTAATTTTAAACCCGGACATAAAAAAAGCGCCATCTATTGACACTATTAGCTACTACGATATTCCTTATAATTAACGAAGATCCAGAGAGTACAATTTTAACTCCTAACCCGAATATCAATAATTAATTAAATTAAATTATTATTTTATTATTTTTATTATTAAATTATTATTATATTTTTTATCAAATTATTGTATTGTCATCGGTCCTCGATAAATCTACAAAGTTTGAACGAAATCGGGCCGTTTAAAGTGGGTCAAAATCGCGCCCAAAGGAGTCGGTTACAAACAAACAAACATACAGGTGAAGTTAATAAAAAGCGTGTAAAAAGGCGTGTATAACTAACAATGTTTAAGTAACGTTAAAGATCAATCGGGTGCAGCATACAGTGCGAATCAAATATTTATTAAAGATATTATAACTCTAATTGTCTGCTAGCACTTTGCAATAAATATTTGCAAACATAATTTATAATACATTCACACGTGTTTAAAGTTATTATTGTATTGACAAAACGTATTTGTTTATTTTACGTAGGGATTATTAAATGATTGGAAAATTTTATGATTGCATGTGATTCGAGCACAATTCCAGATTCTTTTTTTTTTTTATATAGCATAGGCCGGCAAACGAGCAAGTGGGTCATCTGATGGTAAGTGATCTCCACCGACCATGTACGCCCACCACCAGAAGAGTCATGGGCGCGTTGCCGATCTTAAAGGAAAGGGATAATTAGGGATTGGGAAGGGGAGGGGATTTGGGCTTCCGGTTATTCCGGACTAATACTGAGCATTTCGTGATCGAGAAATGTAATATCACTTTTACCCTACCCGGGGATAGAACCCGAGATCTCAGCATAGCTCACCGCCTGCGCACCAACTGCACCACTGCACCGAGGCAGTCCTCATTGTTGCTAATGTTGAAAAAATATATGTAATATTATTTACTCCATATAAACCACAAGGTGGTGGTAGGTGGCCCCTCGTATGCGAGAGGCCGTCTGGGTTGGTACCACAACTTTGTCCATTACTGCCGCCAAGCAACAGAGTGTAAGCGTCGTTGTGTTTCGGTTTGAAGGACATTGAAGCAAGTGAAATTACTGGACATTATGAGACTTAACACTTTTTGTCGCGGGGTGACCAGCGCAGTTCAGTGCCATGCAGTGCTTTAAAAATCAATGTTCTGTGTTGTGTTGCTTCTGTTTATGGGCAGGCGTGGCGCTTACCATCAGTCTAGCGTCTTGTTCGTCTCGTCATTCCATAAAATAAAATTACAACCTTAGGTTCAAAATCCTTTCTCAACTGGTATATATAATAAAACACATGCCCATCTGTTGCTAGTTGTTTACCAAAAAAAAGTAACAGGTGGACAGGCACGCGCGCGCCACGCTTCTGTGCCGTGGGGTAAACAGAAACACGTCCTACGTGAATAGGAGACCATGACGATGGGAGAGAGATAATAAAAAATAATATTTATGAATTTGTAAATAGACGACCTGTCAACGCGATAAATTCTACAGAAAATAATTACAAAACTTTTGGATTGATTTAGAAAAGTATGAAGTAGAATTTTCTATCCATTTAAGCGACTTTTTTGGTTTTGCTCTCTGGGACGTAAGTCTATGTTAATATATTTTTAAAGCGTACGTGATGCAGCGGGCGGTTATCCGGCTACAAAGCGAGAGGCTGTGGCTTCGATTCCCGTCCCGAGATAAATGTTTGTGTGGTCCACGAATATTGGTTTTGGATCTAGGTGTTGTAGAACCGTCAGTCTCTCGTAGTCCCACTGCTGGACACGGGCCTCCTCTGCTGAGAGGGGTTAGGCTTTAGTCCACAACGCTTACCTAATGCGGGTTCGCAGACTTCACATACCTTCGAAATTCTTATGACTGCTTAGGTATGCAGGTTTACTCACGATGTTTCCTTCACCGCAACTTAGAAAAGTCACGCTCTTGGGGCTGTTTCGAACCTGCGACTTTCGTCTTGACAGTCCGTACCACTCCCCACTGAGCTATCGTTGCTTATTTCTCTAGGTCTACTAAGGTAAAATCTATTCCCAGGATGCTAGGTTATCATCAGTAACGACATGGAAAATATACGTACTTCATATCATGGATTGACACAGGTATTTTTATCCCATAAAGGCACATGCACAGGCAGAACCGCGAGCAAAAAAAGCACGCAAATTACGAAAATATTATAATGTGTTCAGATCACGACAAAGCCGTATTAAAGAGTGTTATCATTCAAATTAACTCTCGTCTTCCGGATTTTTTGCTTAAGCATAAAGCGCAATAGCCGTGGCGAATTCACAGACGTTGGCTTTGTGATGCCAACCGTCTACTTGGTGAGGACTCCACTGCACCTGGTGGTAAGTACACACACCACAATAGAATGTCGACCATCGAGACCCTCGGTAGAATTATGCCGGCCTGAAGCTACTGGATACACAGACTGATCCCGGAACGCGAGGAACCTGAACAAGCCATTATGACGCGTTTTTCGTCATGTGTACGGTGGTCGCTCTCCAGTCGAGTTAACATATTTTTGAGGTATCCTCTCACCAGCTGATAGTTGATAAACCGTGTAAGGCCGGCAAGGCACCGACCATTCCTCTGGTATTGAAGACATCCATGGGCGTGGTGTTCGCTTACCATGCCCTAACCTTCCTGCCCGGCTGGTGGTAGGATATTCGTATCCGCCCGGATAGCGACCACCATACACAGTGTTAAGAGTCGCCATAGTGACCCACCTTGTGTGGGTCGCGATCCGGAGTCAGCCAGTGTATATCCGGTTCTCCCGGGGGGCTTGCCCCTTGATCCTAATCCTTTTCCTATCCCTTTCTCCTTCCCCTCCCCTTTGGCCGTGGGATGAGATACTGCAGGGGTCGCCAGTATCCCATAAGCAGATACCCCTGTAGTTCATCCCAAGGGTAAAAAAGCCTTCTTGCCAGTTTGCCCCCTCTTCTAAAAAAACTAAAAACCATATAAAACCCAATGTTGCCAATATCCGCACCGAGATATTTCTTTATTTTCCTATAAGAGCGGTAGTAATGCGATCGAGGGTTCCTGAAACCATGGCAAAGCCCATTAACAACCAGAAGAACAACTCAACACAACTTAAATGGAAGTTATTTTCGACGGTTCCTATTGTTAACCAAGCTGAGAACTTAAGTGGTGGCGATCGTAAAACTTTTTACGATCCGTGAGCGATTGCCAATCGTCAGATGTACCATGTGTTTTTATTTATTGTTTATTTCCAACTGTTTTATGGATGTGAGTTATTTTGTGCGTTTATTTCATACTTTCATTACTTTCAGATCTTTATTTGTAGTCTAGTTTATTATGTGGAGGTCCCTCGTTTGTGAGACCATTTGGGTTGGTTATTTCTGCCATCCACTAGCAGTGAGCAAGCATGGATAGGTTAATAACGATATTTAATGATGTCTGTATTAGTTAATATTCTTCTAATATTATGTGAATATCACTGATGTCTTAATGATAAATGGCATATTAATACCTAGTAATACAATTATAATACGAATATTTTTTCATCTTTTCATATATTATTAAATGATGTGTAAATAATGCAGTTTTTTTATTTTATTAACCAGTAGCATTTGCTCGCGGCTCAGCCCGCGTGAAAGGCTTACTTTTATACAACCTTTTATCCCTTATTTCATGTGTCAAGTTAAAAAATTGACGAAGTTTCATACAAACTTGGGAACCCTATTTTAAACCCTTAGAAATGGAATTTCCAAAAATCCTCTCTTAGTGCTCACATACACTCCCTGGGAAACTTTATACCAAATTTCATCTTTCTACGCTCAGTAGTTCCGGCTGTGCGTTGTCCGTCAGTCAGTCAGTCGGTCACTCAGTAACGGGAGAGTTTTTATATATTGATGATTGATAAAAGTACTAACGTTGTTTGTATAAAAATTAAAATATTTGGTCTTGTTCCAGCTATATTTTCATTTTAGAGCCATCCAGAGCAATATTTTGGTAAGAGAATGAGTGAATCAGTGATCGATAGAAGACACAAGATACAATTTTAATTCCCCGACTCAAAGACGAAGGATAAATTCAATAAAACCGATAGAGCCGAAGAATACATTGAATATTACTAATAATATACGACCGATATTAATTGGCTGATAAATGAATACAGTGAATATAGAATATTAGCATAAACTATTCGTCGAATTACTGGTACATGACGTCGAATGTTACTAATATCTTATCGAATAGATACTAATATAACGATTTCACCCTTGTGTGCAATCAACTTCAACTTCAACTGTTGTGTTTCGTAACTTCTTAAACTAGAAACTATTAAAATTATTGGCATCGGACATTTCATCATTTTAACATTATAAAATCACACATATTTCTAATGACAAAACACTATCCGCTATTTATCTGAATGTTCTAGAGCAAATTTGGAACGTTGGTGGAACATCAGCACTAGACCGGGGTTTTTTTTTTGTTGTTTTTTTGAACATTGTAACTTGACCCTTCGACATAATATCGATAAAAATTGTTGTTCTACAATAATCACAATGGATAAATATAATAATAAATAATATGATAAATAATAAAAATGAAAACTATGAATCTAGAATTATTGAATGTTCCTAAATGGTCAGTTTAAGAAAAAAATAAGTTTAGATTTGACAACTAGACGTTACTGGGCAGAATTTAAAATTTAACGCAGGCTTACAATATAATAAATATAATTATTAACCAAAATTACATATATCATTAAATATTAGCTATTTGTACGCCCTAATGACAAACATAGAGGACAATTTATTTAATTTTAAGATCTATTTATAACGTTATACTTATGTTTACGAATAAATGATTCTAATTCAGTTCGTCACTATTCCCACTAAGCGATGTACCCATGTGAGGTACCTATCGAATTATGTACGATCGGGGAGAAAGTATTAGATTATGCGATAACGCTATAAATATAGAGTTATATGCACTTGCATATGCAAATGCATATAATTCGATGTCTAGTTATAATATTCCTAATTGGAATAAATTGAAATTAATGAAGTGTAAATATTGTAAATTATTTTTGAAAGAGAAATTTGAGTTTCGTGCCCGTTCTTCTTTAGCGAAGCTGCCGTCAAAGGCGCGGGCGGTAGAGTTAACAGTTTATTGAACTTTAATATTTTTTTGAATTGCTATAATATGAGTGTCTTCCGACATTTATAAAGAATAGGTCATAATGAGCAAATGTGTCACCTGATGGTAAATGATTTCCACCATAAGCGCTTACAATACCAACAGATTGATAGACATAACCGACCTTAAAGGTAAGGGATAATTAAGGTTTATTAGGAAAGGGAGGGGGATTTGGACCTCCGAATATCTCACTCACCGTATGAAATGCAGCAGCAAGCTACTACTTCACGTCGGTTTTCAGAGAGACAACGGTAACAACCCTGTCGAGCCGGCCCATTCATGCTGTAGACAAAACTGTCTACAGTGTGGCTGTACAACATACGTTAATGTAAATAGGTTTATTTTATGTATCCAATACCTCATTATTAACCCACTTAAAACGATGAATGTTCTTAATTTATTAATACTCATAAAAACCTTTCTACTTGTACTTGTGTAAATTATTAATGTCGGGTTAATTTAATAATTTATACTATATATCTTGTCATTATGGAGCACTGGGCACTTGATTTCATTTAATTTGTAGGTTTCCTAGATTTCGAAACCTAAATTTGGCAGAGATGTAATATCTAAGCAACAAACACCAATAGATGGAGCTAACGTAAACAAAGATTACTAACATGAAACATACCTACCCTCAAAAGAGAAATACAAGTAAAAAAAGCTCGAAAAACTGTCACGAAATTAATTGGAATTCGAGAAATAAGTTTTATACATAGATATCCTCAACATCTAGCGAAAACAGCGTTCTTTATGTTACTATACTTTTTCTCGTTAGACCAATAAAAAACTAACGTGAAAGTGTTTGTTAAAAATAAGTTACAAACTCATTTAAAATTCTTATTTACATCATTTAAAACACACCAGTCATTCCGATTAATTATGTACACTCGTACAAAAATAAATTAAGATAAACTCACCAGTTTATGTTGATATTGATGTTAAAACAAAATAATTCGCACAGAGTTCACAACACGCAAAGTTTCACTCAATAATAATATTGCGTACACACACAACCATCTGCCGCGTCCACCCCAACGCCACTAACTCGCGCGCTTTGTGCACGCGTCATGATGCACGCCGCACGGTGCTCGCCAACCGCATCGCAAAGAAAGGTGAGCTAAAATGTACGTCCATTACATAACTTTCTATAAAATAAATTGGATTGATTAATTTAGCATGCCTTAAATTGACATTTTATTATTTCTCGAACATTTTGATTAGTTGTGAACAAATTTCGATGCATGTTAGGTAGGTATTTATATACCTAATTACTTTTAAATATTTTTTCTTTGTACAGCTACAGAAGTCGGAACCTAATTCCATAATTTTAAGTTCATTATTTTCGTTCCACATTCTATTTCTAGTTGTTACTTATTCATAGAAACTAAAGAGCACATTCCTACGCTGAGTTTTGAGGTAAAATACAAAAATACCAAACTATTTTTAAAACTTATGAACTAGTAATTACGCGTCTATACTCATATCAGCTAAAAAGGCGCCAAAAGTTCGTTAAGGTCATGGTTACGGTGGCACATCTGAATTTACCTGTCGTATCGGTATGCATGCAGCTGTACGACCTATTGTTATCGGGTATAAATCGGCCGTTAGCGTGTAAAAAATAATATAAACTTTATGTGAAGGCAGGAAGATCTAGCGGTGTGAATTGAAATTTGATAATGTCCCTCAGCTTGTATTAAAGGACTATGATTAGGAGGATGTTGAGGCATAATTTAATGGTTACTGGTAAATCAAAAGTTATTATGGATTGTAATAATGCTATGATTGTAATAATAATTATTATTTTATTAGATATGATGTCATTATAGAGTAATGAATGAATTCTTTTAACTACATGGAGGCATGATCAAAATCACAGATTAATACGAATCGTTTTTTCCACGTATGGTATGGCTTTTTTATGATAATGTCATTATTTAGTACTTAGTGTATGTACTTGGTTTATATCAAACTTTTTGAGAGAGATTATTATTATTCGTAAGGTAATGAACAAACACGTAGACTACATATGTCGACTATATGTCTCTAGTAGGTATACGAGTATAAATAATAATTTATGGCAATTGAGGTAGCGCATATCTGATTCTATCTGAATAGATTCCTAAATAAGTTGTATGTGTAAAGTTAGAAACAGCATTGTCATGCAGCATCCTACACATGTAGGCAAAATAATACTCGTCAATTCAACACGTCTGTATATTTAAAGTACTCTGTGCTAAGAATGTTGCGCGGGCAGATTTTCAGAGGCTCACATTCGCGGATGCGGATTTTAAGATTTTTAAGAAACTTAATGTATATGATTAAGATAAGAAAGCATTTAACAATCTTATTGGATAATTCAATATTTAATACTTAGAGAAAAATGTCACTGTAAGTATAATCTATTTATTATTTACCGTTTTTTTTACCCTTTGGATGAACTACAGGGGTGTCTACTTATGGGATACTGGCGACCCCCGCAGTATGTCATCCCAGGGCCAAAGGGGAGGGGAAGGATTAAGGGATGGGAAAGGTATAGGAAGAGTGAGAAGAGGGGCAAGCCCCCTCGGGAGCCTCACTGGCTGATCCCGGAACGCGACCCTTACAAGGTGGGTCACTATGGCGGGTCTTAACACCGTGTATGGTTGGCGCTATCCGGAGGGATACGAATATCCTACCACTAGCAGGGTAAGAAAATTGGAAGGGGATGAAATTAGGGAAGGGAAATGGATAGGAAGAGGGGGAAAGCCCCCTCAAGAGAACCGTATATACACTGGCTGACCTTGGAACGCGACCTACACAAGGTGGGTTACTATGGCAGGTTTTAACACCAGTGTACACTGTACGGTAGTCGCTACTTATTACCTACAGTTAAAGCTAGCCATATAAATAGAAACAATGCTATAATAACGGCATTAGGTGAAGTTAATTAACATGGTTTATACAGATCCGGATCTAGGGAGGGGCTGTTTCAGGGGGCACCAAAATTAGAATATAATATGATAAAAAAAAATTGCCCCACAAGGCGGCTAGCATACTGAAGCCGGGTTGGCTCACCGTCGACTTGTAAGAAAAAGAATAAGATTTGTGAGTTTTTTAAATAATTTATCTCAATCGCTGGAGAGGGGTCACTATCAAGTTTCTGCCCCGGTTCGAAAAAACCGTAGATCCCGAAGCTAAGTGTTATTACACCTAGACTTACTGTAGTGCTAGTGGTAGCAGCGATGCATGTATGCATTTTTTGGGGTTTCTATTTTATTTCGTATTTGCTATTCGTGATGTGTTTGTCTACTCTCACAGAGTTAGCAAGATAATATTATAATAACAATGGGGGAAAACACTATACCTTTTTCCTGTAGTTCTTGAGATACAGCTAACGCTAGTTCAGGTGCTATGGAATCTAGCTTTATTGTAAGCGTTTTTTATAAAGACAAATAAAACGATATGAGTGGTAGAGCCAAGCTGTAGACAGTTTTACGTACGGTGAGTGAGATATCCGGAGGCCCAAATACCCCTCCTCTTCCCAATCCCTAATTATCCCTTTCCTTTAAGATCGGCAACGCGCCCATAATTCTTCTGATATTGTGGGCATACATGGGCGGTGGAGATCACTTACCATCAGGTGACCCACTTGCTCGTTTGCCGATCTATGCCATAAAAAAAAAACAAAACGATTTTCTAAAAAAATATACAGTCAACCTGGGTAACTTTAGCTTTCAATGTAACATTGACTCACTAACTTGTATTTGAACGTTTAATTTTTTCTCTTCTTACTGATACACTGTATAATAATAAGTTGTTTAATTTATGAAATTAAAAAGTGTTTTTAAACGAAACCTGCAGTGACAATTGATATTTATCAAATATATATTTTTTTCTCACCATTCAAAATTTGGGCGGTAAACAGAGTTAGAAATATACTTGCTAAAAAGTTGTGTATAGCAATTCCTACAGAAGAACTACAGAAGGCGAGTTCAGTTTTATGTTGAAAAGCATATGTTTTTTATGTAATAACACTGAAATATCCCGCGATATTGATAGATTTTTTAAAAAATCATTAATTAATCTTCGAGCCGTTTCATTTTCAGACCATTTGGGGTAACATTAGCTCGGGGCGAGGACAGACAATGCGTGAAAATTTCAATTATGCAAAAAAGTTTTGAAGGGTGGAAGTGGCCATCAAAGCTTGACATATTTAATTGACACCCCCGAAATATAGTAAGTCGATTTGGAGGATCTAAAATCACAAAACGAGGCGATTCTTATGCAATTGATGATCAATTTCTATACATGGTATGGGGGAATTGAGAGCCGATATTATGTTTCTTTTTGAAGTGATAACTTCTTATGGGAGGGTGAACCGAAACGTTCCGTAACGCGAGCGGCGGCGAGCGGATGGTTCCAGAATATTCGAGAACCTTCTGTGAGACGTCACGCGGGTCAGTTGACCAGCCAGCGCTAGCCGACTTCCCTGGAACTTCGATAACCAGTGACCAGTCGGATTGGACCGGACTTTGACAGGACTTTGACAGGACTTTGACCGGACTTTGACCGGACTTTGACCGGACTTTGACCGGACTTTGACCGGACTTTGACCGGACTGTGTCCGTTTTTTTATGTCGAATAGACATGTTACCGTAATTTTGTTTTTGATATTGATTAAAAAAAATGACGATCGATAAAGAAATACATATTTTATAAATTGGAACATGGTGCCGTAAAAAAAGTACCAGGTTCGCATAAACGCGAAGAGAGAAGAATGTCCTTTTTTCATGGCGAGTAGCCGTAATTAATAAACAAATGACGATTTGGACAAAGAAAAACGTTTTAGGTTTTTTCTTATTTGGAACATGTTGCCGTAAAAAGTACCAGGCTCGCATAAACGCGAAGAGAGTAGAATGTACTTTTATCATGTCGAGTGGACATGTTGCCGTAATTTTGTATTCTCGCATCTTGTTATGTAAGTTTTCACTTCTGTCGGCACTCCCGGAGTGCAAACCGTATTTTTTTTTTATATGTGATTGAGTTTATTTATTATTTTTTATTATTTAGGCATTGCTCAATAATTATAAGTACATCAAAACCTGATTAATACAATAATAACTTGATTTAAGAGGTCCATAAAATAGAAGTTGATTTCGATAAACCAGGCAGTTTAATATTGTATTAATATGGCAACCCTACGTTGCCACTAAAAAGGAGATAGTGATATAAACGAAATGTATTTTTTTACCAATATGACAAGCTAATCTTACCGAGAAGTAAAAAAAACTACATAAATTAGAGATTTTCTTCATCAACTCTTCATACTTATTAATGTTACCCAAATGTCAGTGTAACTTTGGCTCACCAAATTTTTGGTAATTTAAGGGTCTTTTATTTATCGTTTTGATAAATAACACAGGAATTTAGATTATAAAGGTCAATATCCCACTAGAAACACTCATTTATGACAAATAACAATAAAAGTAAATCCGTACTACTATAAATTACCTCTAAAGTGAGCCAAAATTACCCAGGTTGACTGTAATATTACAGATATTAAAAAAGCCCACATTTACGGCTGTATGGTTTCAATTTCCTAGTCTGAAAGTGTTGTGAATAAAAAAAAAAGTCAAAATAATGTTGACGTTTAGTGACCAAAACAAAAAAAATGCCAGGTGTTTGTGAAGAAATTATTGGCGATATAGAGGATTTAATATCATCGCAGGACATCAGTCCAAAGGAGAGATATGCTAATCGCAAAAATGTTACCGTTAGATCCCGGAAAAAAGAGAAATCGGAATCGGATACAGCTGAAAAGGTTATATTGGAGAGTGTTGTTCCAGGTAACCTATAAAACGTTTATTCTAATACAGACAACGGACAAACTGGACTAATACGATTAAATAGGGCTTATACGATTATTTATTTACTCTGCAATGATTTCATTAGTTTTGTAATACTATGTCCTATATACTTTTTAATATACAATTTTGAAAGGCAATTTTCATTGCTCATGTCTTTTAAAATTGACTACAGCAATTAGTCTACTAGTTTATTACATCTTGAGCGCTTATTTCACCGTGTCGTAGTAAATTTTACTCATTCAATAAAATATTACATGTCAATAAACAAAAGTCACACAGACATACTAGCAGAAAGATGTCTACTAAGTATTTCCAAAAGTAGCTGTTTTATATTCATTTCGCCTTTAATTAGTGACAGAGTCATACAATTCTATGTTTTAGGTACCCAAACAATCTATGTAAAGACATGGGGTTGTGCACACAACAGCTCCGACTCTGAGTACATGGCAGGGTTACTCGCTGCTAATGGATACCGTCTTACTGATGATAAATGGGCGGCACAGCTGTGGCTGCTCAACTCTTGCACTGTGAAGAATCCAGCCGAAGACCATTTTAAGTGAGGTTTTGTTCTTAATTTTGGTAATTTGTTACTCTTGTGTAAATGTCAGTTCAGAGCCTGTATACATACATGTAAATCATGTCTGTGAAGTAGGTAGAGTTGTACACAGAACATCCACATCTCCACCCATGATGTGATAAGGGGTGAGTCTATAATTTTACTGGGCACAATTCCAGATTCCGGGCAGATAGAGCATTTTTGTGATAGAAATCCCAATAGGACTTTTGCTGGCGATCGAACCCAAGACCTCAGGACAGCAGTCGTACCTTCCTAAAAATCTGAGTGTTATTGGTGATTTTTCAGACTTTGATTACAGAAATAGCATCAATTTTGAAATCTAAGATTACAGTATGACTTAATTAAAACTCTATATGAGTGAATTGGGGGTTCAAAAGTGAATACTGTATAGGGGTGAATCCCCCTATATTAAATAGATATTTGAACTTGAGACTTCTTAGTTTTACTCATATAAAAGAATGAGTAATTATATTCCTTAAATCAACCCCAATAAAAATAGGGATTTAACAAGATAATTATATAGTTTTACATATATATTTTAATATACAAATGTTTTAATAATGGAGTATTATTAGTGGAGGCTTGTAATTAGCAACTTTAGTTATTAAAAATTCATTAATTCATTTATATGAGTAGTTATTAAGCTTTCTGACTAATAAATAAGTAAGTAAAAAAATAAACAGTAAAACTGTATAATGTATAATCCATTACTATGGTTACAGTGAATGTGCTTTAAAAATGAAACCATGTATATTTTGTTTCAGGAATGAAATAGAACTGGGTCAGAGTCGTGGCATTCATGTTGTGGTGGCAGGCTGTGTTCCACAGGGAGCTCCCCGAGCTAACTATATACAGGGGCTGAGTGTGGTGGGAGTTCAGCAGATTGACAGGATCGTTGAAGTTGTTGAGGAGACGTTGAAAGGTAAGTAATGTTTTGATCTTTATTTTTAGTAATTGATATTTAATACTCGACATTGGTGAAATCATCGAAAAATTGATGGAGCCATGATCTGAAAATAGAATAGGAAAAAATAGAAAGGTAAATTTTCCTTATTGATGTAGCATAATGACTACTTTACTACTGCAATCAGCAGCTTTTCGCTTGTGGTGAGTGTATTCATACCCGTCCGGATAGTGACCACCGTACACATGGTATTAAAACCTGCCATAGTGATCCACACGCCTTGTGTGCATGAAGGGTTTGTGACATAACTTGATGATTGATTGGAGTGGAGTGGTACATCCTTGTGTCATTGTGCCAACATCGCTCATCGGCCTGTCTTGTCGCAGGTCCCTCGATTTGCTTCTTCCCTCTCTTAAGAGAGAAGAAGTATTTATACAGGCCGGCATGACTCTGGTAACCACCGATAAACTCATTGTTTGTCGGTGGTCACTGGTTTTTTGGACTGCACTATGCTTACCATCAGGTGTAGTGCAGTCACTTTGCCGCACTCGGATAAAAAAAAAATATTTCTTGACAAACTGCATTCAGATTCAGCAATATAAAACATTGATTTCAAACCAATATTATAATTTTTCAGGCCACACAGTTCGTCTATTCGGCCAGAGGAAAACAGGCGAAGGTCGCAAAGCGGGAGGCGCTTCCCTTCTCTTGCCAAAAGTGCGCAAGAACCCGTTGATAGAGATCATACCGATTAACACCGGATGTCTCAACCAATGTACTTATTGTAAGACCAAGCATGCTCGTGGTGAGCTGGGTAGTTACCCACCCGAGGAGATTGTGGAGAGAGCTAGACAGTCGTTCATGGAGGGCGTAGTTGAGATATGGTTGACTAGTGAGGATACAGGTAAGATATTTAAATCAATTTGTTTGACAACTGACATATGGTGAGATAGATGGAGGGCAAAATAAACATGTTACCACTGTGTTAGGTTCAGTTCCTGATTATTATTTTTTATTCAGTCACCCTGTTTATTCTACTGTGTGTTGCCCAACAGTCAATTTCAATAATATACACACTTGACCTTCAAACTCTTTTTATTGGCTCATTAGTGAGACCGATGATTCCAACTAAGATTGTCTACAGTTACTGAAATCGCTCACATGTCTGGCTTAATTAACGAAATTATAATCCTATTAATTTTAAAAAGTACTGTTTACCGTGATATCACCATGAGTTAAGATCTGAAAACCAGCAATGCAATGCATTACACGTTGTAGCATTTTAAGCTGAGACGGGACCATTTACGGCCTCACACAACTGACTAGTGGGCACCCATACTTGCTAGGCACTAATTGTTTTGTTTGTTATTACTATTTTACTTTATTACTATTATTAGTGTGAGATACCGTAATAAACGTATTTTCTTTCTTCCAAAATTGTCGCACTGCACAGGCACATACGGTCGAGATATAGGCACATCACTACCGGAGTTACTGAGGAAGCTTGTAGAAGTAATACCCGAGGGATGTCGTCTGAGGCTGGGCATGACGAATCCGCCTTACATTCTGGAACATCTGCCCGACGTTGCAGATATTATGCACCATCCTAGGGTATACAAGTGAGTGATTCTGAACCTTCCTATGTAGCATCTCATCTGTATACAGGGTTAATTTTAAAACACCAGCAACCTCGCAGGACCAGATAGCTGACCCCATACGGAACAACTTTTGTTCTACGAGTTTGTATATAACTCAATATATTTAAAAAAAAAATGATTTTACAAGTTTTTGTTGTGTCGTATTTTTCTTCGTAGCGTTCGGCGTGCGCGCGCGACTCAAAGAAGCCGCTCAGCTGGCTCGGGCGATGACCTTCAACGCTAGCCCGGTTCCCCACGCTTCGCGTGTTTGCTTACGTAATCTGCGATGCGTGTAGGTAAAATTCAAGACGGAAATTAAATGAATACTTATTTTTGTATGAAAATAAAATCTAACAAATTATCAAAAGTCGTAGAACAAAAGTAGTAGCTTATAACCTTAGGTATCTACCCCTGCGAGGTTGCTGGTGTTTTAAAAATAACCCTGTATATATATATAATTATTTAGGAAATTATAAGAATGGGGTATGTAGTTGACTTGATTTTTTTATTGTTTTAATCAATAAGTTACGTTACCTAAAACCTATGGCAGAAAGTAATTAATAATCCATTAATCCGTTCACAAAAAATATAATTAAGTCTTCTTTTATATGTATGGCTTTCGCATTATTATGCATTTTGCCAGTGTCAAGTATAATTTATTCTCAAGTTATTTTTACAAGAACGATGAAACACGGGTGCGGTCGATTTCAAGGTTTTGCCGGAGCTTTGGTGTTAACTCGCTTTTAGTACGTTGCTTAATTCACTTATTTCAATGTGAATTAAGCAACGTACTAAAAGCGAGTTAACACCAAAGCTGTAACAGTGTTGTGTGAACAGTGTATGTTTCCATACACTGTTCATCACCGTCAATGTTTATTGAACAAATCCACACCACTTTTATACAACAAACACAACTCAAAACTAGATTATGAAATAAATTAAAATAAGCGATGAACTGCACTGTCAGAATTCCCGCCAAAACTCCTAACCCCTTAAGTCACTCAAATCTGATCATTGTCAACTAAGAGATGGCCATTATGGTGCACGCGTGCGAGCGAGATAGTGAGATGTCCCCACTACGCGCCTCTCTTTGGTCATACCAGTATTTAAAATATTAGCGGGCTCATTTGGTTCTACCATGTTTAGGTTCCTCCACGTGCCGGTACAAGCCGGCAGTGACCAAGTGTTGGCTGACATGAAGAGGGAGTACAGTAGAGCGGACTTCGAACGCGTTGTCGACTATTTGAGAGAGAAGTGAGTGGCCGTCATCAATATATTTGGTTATTATTTCTTGCAAACAATAACCCAATAATAAAAATAGCAGTAATACCTCATCGGTTTAGTGGCAGCGTTCATAGGCTGAGAAACCGTGAGGTGCTGGGCTCAGATGCCAGGTTTATGTGTAGAGTTTTCTTTCGAAAAGTCGCAGATGAATTGCTCGGTGTTGAGGTTTGTGCCTCATGTGGCGACAGTCCCACCACTTATCATGGACGGAAATAAACTAGGCGACCTTGGGTGTACTAGATAAACCTCTACACACCCCTTAGGGGATAAAGGCTTGAGCTTATATAGTATCTCTTTCAATGTTAACTGGCTAACAAACAAGTGTTGCACCTGATGGCTAATCATCTAGTTCTAATCACACATGATTACCATATTTAGGCAGTATCAGTCTTTTTTTATCAAATAAGATGGGGTATTAGATTGATTCTTTAATTACATATTATAATCAATAAGTTACGAGACCTAAAATCTATTGACAAAAAAATTACTTATTCATATCACTCATACCAATATTTCAACTACCAAAATTGCCGCCTAATTTTGTACCTAATTTTATTTTTTACGCAAATCAATTTCTTTTCGTATTAATTGTTATAAAATTATGTATATAACTTTACATTTATCAAATACGGTATTGTATGTTACCAGGGTCCCTGGTATGACTATAGCAACAGACATAATCTGCGGCTTCCCCACCGAGACGGAGGCAGATTTCGAGGACACCATGAAGTTGTGCAAGAAGTACAAGTTTCCATCATTGTTTATCAACCAGTTCTTCCCGAGGCCTGGCACTCCTGCAGCGAAGATGCCTCGTGTGAGTGCTCACTATATTTATATCTAATATATAAAATTCTCGTGTCGCAGTGTTTGTAGTTAAACTCCTCCGAAACGGCTTGACCGATTCTCATGAAATTTTGTGTGCATATTGGGTATGTCTGAGAATCGGACAACATCTATTTTTCATCCCCCTAAATGTTAAGGGTAGTCCACCCCTAATTTTTTTTTTATAATTTTTAGATAAATTTTATTTTTTTATGATACAGCATTAAAAAATACATACAACCCAAAAATTTTACTCTTTTATCACCAACCCCTATTTTTTAATAGCCATTTTAGTCATTTAATCATTTTTCATTTAGGCTACTTTTATTCCGGAAAAAGCAGATCACGCGGGCGGAGCCGCGAGGGACAGCTAGTCTATATATATAAAAATGAATGTTTGTTTGTATGTCCTTTATAGAATCGTAAACTATGCATTTGATCATGTGATCTTTAGCAAAGTTGTTGTGCATGACCCCATGAAGGTTTCCGAGTTGGTACGACCAATTGTCGACAGAAGGCGCCACTGTTAGGCTACTTTTATCCCGGAAAAAGCAGATCACGCGGGCGGGGCCGCGAGGGACAGCTAGTATTCATTAAAAATATCAACACATCAAAATTCTGGGGTTGTTTGAAACTAAATGGCGTATTAACAAAATTATTCTTATATGGCAATGCACTGCAGTAAAATATAAATACAATTAAATAAACTAGAAAGATAAAAACCTTACTATTTTTTAATATTCCTCTGTTTTACAATTTTTTGACACTTGTTCCTCAAAGAAGGAAGATTTTTAAAACAAAAATATACATAGCTTATTTATAAATTTTATTTATACATAGTTTATTTACGGGATAGTTATTTATGATATTGCCCTGGATTTTCCGGTACTTCTTTACATTCTTTCCATTCATCGGAAGCGGTAGTCAGGCAAAACACCAATACCATAGTATAATTATCATTTCATTTTAGGTGCCAGGACCAGAAATAAAAAAGCGTACAAAAATGCTATCAGATTTCTTCAGATCGTACGAACCTTACGGGCATAAAGTGGGCGAAATTCAAGAAGTGTTAGTAACAGATATATCTCACGATAAGAACTATTTCGTGGCCCACAACGAGTTTTATGAACAAGTGCTTGTGCCCAAGGAAGAGAAATATATGGGTAAAATGTTGACAGTGAAAATTACGAGTGCGACGAAATTCTCTATGATGGGACAGGTCATAGACAAGCCCAAGATGCCAGGGCTTACTGAGCCGTTGAAGAAAGGAGAAGTGTCCGGTGTCTATGCACATGTGGAGACCAAAAAGTTTATGCCTCTACCGTTGCTTGTGTTGATGTTAGCTGCCTTAGTTAGGTTGATATGGATATTTTTATAATGTTGTTAATAAATTATATTTTAAGTTATTCTTTGTTTTATTTACACACACACACACACACACACACACACGCACACACACACACACACGCACAACCACGCATGCAGGCACGCACGTACGCACACGCACACGCACACGCATATATGATAGCCTCTAATAAAATTACCCAAATACGAATCCTCTAATAGTAAGTACTCATATGAGACGCATTTTAAGCACTCGATAGAGAATTACACGTGTATATTTGTCATCTGTGTAAACTTTTTACGGTGTATGAATCAGGTTTTAAATGGTAGAGCTACGGTGTAGACTGTTTTATATACAGGATGAATGGGACGTTCAAAACGGGACGTATTGTCACGTTAGACATGCTGCATGTGATGTGCTTTCATTCAAAATAAATACTATTAATGTTGTGCAAATATAAATCTATTTTGAATACAGCATTAAATACATGTTAGATCAGTGTTTCCCAACGTGGAGCCCACGCCCCACAGGGGGGCAATTTGATAGTTAAGGGGGGCAATTTAAAAATGGACTCGACACGACTTTAACCCTTTCGCTTTGGGTTATTTAAATGCAATGCTAGATATCGGTGACAAATTTAACAAAAAAATGATAAGGTGGCCATGGCCACAAAAGTTTGGGAAACACTGTGTTAGAGTATCTTGCCCATTCTTCTCAACGTAACAGCCTATCGAACTGACAGTAAAGTTAAAATTTGACCGAATCTAAAATAAA
The DNA here is from genome assembly GCA_949126905.1 of Amorpha juglandis. Classification (NCBI taxonomy): domain Eukaryota; kingdom Metazoa; phylum Arthropoda; class Insecta; order Lepidoptera; family Sphingidae; genus Amorpha; species Amorpha juglandis. Next base: position 15,648,630 of record OX421376.1, read on the forward strand.
TGATGTTTATTTGTAATTTTATGGATTCAATAAATAATTTGATTTGAAAGAGACTACCTGCCTATAGTTCTGATGTTAGTATGTCACATGAGTCAATGATGCCAATTTGAACCCAGTAGGTGTCTGAAGGTTGAGAGCAAAATAGGCAACCTCATGAATGACTCAAAAATCCTATAATTGTCAATCCTACAGCGAGCGCCTTAGGGCATATTTCTGCGATTATTTAAGCCATTGACCGCAGCTATTTATAAATATATCTTTATATTTAATTCCAATTCTTTTATAAAATAAAGTAAACGCGACACTGAACTAGATCCTTTAAACCGCTCGCTGTGGGACTGATTCCTAAATGAAATAAAACCTGTAATAAAAAACCAGTAGCATTCGAGTTCTGAAACAATGGCGCACAATGTTACACTGCACGGTCCGGTGAGCCTTTTGGCGCGATATTATATAAGGTGTGCGGTGAGTCGGCCGTTTGTCCGTAGTAGAGTTGGTACCATGGCAGCCTACAGCCAGCCGGGGACCAAGCGAGCCAAACGGGAGGGGAGGGCGGACACGACGGATTATTTTCAAGGTATTTTTGGCATGTTTTTATGGCTTTGATGTGAATTGGTTATAATTTAATTCATATTTACTTGATATACAAATATTGTGTATAAATCGGTCATATTCCATGTACGATTTTTGTTCATGTACGACAGTTTGATTGTGTGGATAGATGGTACAAAAGAGCCAATCAGAATATAGTTTGAAGGTGACGTTCCATACAAAACACATAATTTAATAATAATTGGTAATGCAAAGATGCAGTACCTACCTGCGTAATAACCTGGGGATCTGGGTTTGCATGCCGACATGCACAGGAATCACGAAAAATATATTATATACGTAGATATTGTTTTATAAATAAAAGAAACGTAAAGAAGTAAAATAACATAAAATACCCGGGGCTGAGCAGAGGTCAAAGGAGACAACAAAACCAATTTACAAGAAATTATTTAGTAATTCAATGAACAAACTAGTTTAAACACGTTGCATTGTTTTTCCTAATTAAATGAAAGTAAAGGCAGTAATTTATAGTTCATTGCTCACATGTATCGAGTTCCCATGAGTGGCAATATAGTTAGTTAATCCGATTAACACGTTCCAATATAACTAATCGATAATAATTGGCTCATTGGTGGCTTTGGTGTAATCCTCTTTATAAGTATTTAGTCATTGTTTTAATGGAAACCTTTAGAACAATGTTCAAAATTCATGCGCTAATAATATAGGGTAGTTGACTTGATTTTGTCACATGGTCCAGCAGTATTATGGAGTGGGCCTGTGGCCATCCTCACTGGCCCATTCACCCATAATACTGCTCATTATGTGCTGATGCTCACTACAAATTCAGACTCCTGAAGCTATTTTCAGGTATAGACAAAATAGAGTACAACAACATGGCCTCCCCTTCTGAGACGACCAGCTATCGATACTATAATTGTACAGCGGCCCTAGACAAGTGGCATAAACGCTAGACGAATAGAATGATAAATGTATGAAATTGACATTAGATTACGATACGTAATTTTATCTAGCGTATCGAACTTTTAATTGGTAGCCAAGTGTTAATAATTCTATTCGATGAAACGAAACGTCAGAGTCGAACGACTTCCCCCATACAAAACTGTAGCCAAATGCCACTTTTGACAAGAGAATAGCTAACTTGAGCGTACTTTAGAATCGACACGAAGCGAACGCCGACACCCTGTAGAAAGGAAACAAACAAGATGGCGATTGTTTAATCAACCGGTGTTAGTGTTGTGTTTGTTTGTACAAATCTGACTGTTTAATAAAAATGCACTCGCTCAGACTGTTGTGGGCTGCGCACAATGAAGAAGTATGGCTTAAGCTCCACGGAAGAAACGTTTCCCGTCGTTGCTTAGAACAAATAAGCGAAATGCCGGAGTTACTATTTGTGGAGTGATTTAGACTAGATAAAAAAAACATTTAAGAAGCTTTGTGTGGATTTACGTACCCATACCTCATTACGAGGAACTAAAGAAATTCCTTTGGAAGTAAAGGTATATATCACTATACATTTTATTTGTGCAATCATATAGGTTATACATATGTAAACATTATATTTATTTTAATCCTCTTTTGTAGATTATTTGTGCCCTAAGTTTTATGGCTACGGGGTTTTATCAAAGGATAGTAGGTGTCACACAACACTTGCCGCAACGAATAGCAAGTCATTGCATAAGACAAGTTGTGGCGGCAATCAACAATGATTACATTTTGGCCAAATATATTCAGTTTCCCCAAAGTCAACAAGAAAGGTCAAGAATAAGACAGGAGTAACTAAATTCAATTCATATTTTATTATAAAGTTGTTTTATTTTTATGTTTTTTAAAGTACTTATTATGATTTTATAAGTTCCATAGAAGATATAATTTACTTGGTGTAATAGGTTGTATAGACTGGTCCCATATAGCAATTGTAAAACCTGCTCAAGATGAACATCTGTTTTAATAGGAAAGGATACCACTCATAAAATGTATAAATGCTAAGTTTTTTATAAAGTAGGGAGCAAACACACAAGAGTGTCACCTGATGCTGAATGTTAACTGCTACCCATGGCAACCAAGTTTCCAATAGATACACCATACTATGCTTCTAAATACATTCTTACTAGATCCTACAAAAAAGTACTCATTAATATTAATTGTTTTGTGAATAAAAAAACTATTTTTTTTATTTCAGATTTGTGATCATAACTTAAAAATCATAAATGTTAGTACAAAATATGGTAGAGCCACATGCCTCTTTTATATGGACTAGAAGTCAAGTAGAACCATTCATGCGTGGACTTCATCACAGTGGTGAACAAACGTGGTTATTAGGTATGTAACTAATATATTAATTAAAGAGTTGAAAACTTTAAATTGAGTATAGATATAATTAGCCATAAACATAAACAACTTATATTTCTAGGTGATTCTGGATACCCACAAAGAACCTGGTTAATGACACCTACATCAAATGCTGCACCTGGTTCCCGTGAAGAGGAATATACGAGGCCGTCATGTACAAGCAAGAAATTGTGTTGACTGTTGTTTTGGTGCTCAAAGGACGCTGGAAATGTCTGCCTAAACATCGAACTCTTAATTATCATCCTCATGGTGCTAGTAAGATAGTGCTTGCATGCTATGTATTGCATAACATTGCACTGCAAGCTCATCTGCCACCACCAAGCAATATTGTTGAGCAACCTGATGATGGTGATGATTTTTATGTTCAAGCTGGCCCATCCAATCTCAACAGCCAAGACGACCTTATGCAAGGCAGAACAATGCTCAGTTCCTTGCTAATAAGAATATAAAATACACTCATACTCATGCTTATGTCATCAGGGGGGAAATGTAACATATTTTATTTTTACGCTCAGGACTACTGAGATTAATGCTTTTTATACTAAAATTATGATATTTTTATGATTATGTGTTGTGTTGTTTTATCTACATGGACTTTATTGTATAGGTGGGTTTATTAATATAATGATAATGTATAATTAGGTAATTTTTTAAATTATTTATGATATGAACAATAATGTTTTATGTATGAATTGGAATTGTGCCTGGCATAACTATAGGCTCGCTCTTCTATCATGGGTCAGAAATAAAAATGTGGGTATACACCCTATGTCTACCCCTTTGGGGCTTACAGGGGTGGGTGAGTATATTGTGTGTGTTTTATTCACAGCATGTTAGATAATTTACTCCTTTTAGTCATATAGTATGTTAACTTCTATATATTGTTAGTTCTTTAAATTATTATTCTTTGTAAACATTGTTTTACTAAAATTATGTGATAAAATTGAAAATAGAACATTGAATAAAATTGTACTTTTTAAACCTTTTTATTTTATAACCCACTATTACATAATATCACACTAATGTTACACAAACATATTTGTAAAATATCTAGAGATTATTAAATCTAATCTAGATCTGAAATATAAATCACCAAGAATTACTAATTAATAATAGCACACTAATTAATAAGTTTGTAAACAAATTTCAAGGTTTTGGCAATAATTTACTTATTAATAGAAAAACAAACATACAATAAATGTCATTTGAAATAACAAAAAATACAAACATAAAATTTAGTTAACCAGTACAATATTTTTTTTTAATTCTATGTATGTAACTAATATTTAAATCATAAATCTTTGGCGTAGCAGTCTCATTTCTGAACCTTAAGAATATATTTCATATTTTTGAAAATATACATATAAATATCAGTAATTACATAACAAAAATTAATAAATACTTATTGTATCATAAGTCTTTTGCCTCAATTTTGAACCTTGCATCTAATATATGTGTCCTAAAATTACAACCATCATTAACTAAATAACAAAATAAAATTTAATCAAACAGTATTAATTGCAATATTAATTATGCTAATAATAAGTACTTAAACCATGTCTGGCATGAAAATCTCATTTGTGAAACTTATGAATATACATTTGTATCCAAAAATCTTTGTAAATTTATAAATATTAATAACTAAGTAACATAAAACAAACATGAAATTTAACTAAAAGTAATAACCAGATACACTTATTGTCTATAATAAGTATCTAAAATAAATCTTTGGCATGGCATTCTTAATTCTAAACCTTATGAATATATTAATTAAAAGATTGAAACTCTTTATTATATATTATTTACACAAATAATAAAGAAATCACTTCAATAAAGTAAAATGTGTGTAAAAGAGGCGGTCTTACATCTCTGCATATATACATGTATATTTGTATACTAAAATAGTCTTTGTAAATACATATACATAGATTCTGAACCCTATACAAAATAATATTAAAATACATATACTGGTGTATTATTATTTCAAAATTATCTTTCATTCATAACTACTGTTTAAATAACAGACTTTCTAAATTAATGTCCTTTAAGTAATGGTTCCAAACAATTTCAGTACTTATGGCAAATATTTTTATATAAACATGAAGTGGGATATAGCTAATTGTTTATAATATATGTACATACCAGTAAATGAAATAAGTCATGTATAAGCTTCAGCTATGTAGCAGGGCTCACAATAGGTGCTGTATTATCATATTCTTCTATTACCCCAATTAAGTTATTACTGCTTCAGTTCTAACTGATTTATCGATAACAAATTGATCTTGAACAAATTACCCGTAGATGTCAAATATTGTTGCTTTCCTTTCACTGCCTTTTTCAGTATTTTTGTTCAGTGTCTGTCGATGGTAAACTGGGAAATTATTGCTGAGCCAATTCTACATGGGCGATGATGGTGGTCATGATGCTTTTGTGTGCTGAACTAGTAGTGGTGTTCATATTAGTGGGCCTGGTGGTGATGGTAAAGCTACTGCAACTGAAAAATAATTATTTTTAAATTAAATACACATATTTCTTTACTGTGCACATAAATTTATTTTATTTGACTTACCATTTAGACTTATGATTTTTGGACACTTGTACCCATTGGAATTTAATAGGCCACTCAGTTTCAATCACAGTCGATCATCTCTTATCCGACCTTGAGGACCCGGCTGGGGCTCGAAAGTTCGCCGTGCCTTTAACAAACAAACGAAGCATGAAGTCCCATTGTGTATTATGTTGCTAGACTACATCATTGTTTATATCATCTACAATTCAAGTATTAGTCATTCCTAATTCCTATAATACAAATTGTAATTAGTTTCTGCAAATAAATTACTTCCTTTCCATGAATTCTACAATAAGTGCAAACTGCTCCGGACTGGCCCATGTCCTTGGTTCCATTAATAAAAACCAAGTATATAATTTTAAAAACTAAGATGATTAAGCATGAGTTAAGAAACAATGTTTACAAGACGTAATTAGCTAACATAAAGTTGGTTATTGTTTTTAAATTCATTTGGGACTTACCGTATAGAACTGTACGTTGGTATTAAATCAATAAATAAAACTTAATTCTTCACTCACAAGCCACAAGTTTACTAATATGCTGTTCACAACTTTGTAAACATTCGGAACTTCGCGGTATCGTAATGACAAATTGACGTTCGTCGACGCAACCATAAACAATATTCATTATTTTTTTCTACCAATCGAATAGAATGAGCGTTCGACAAATGAAGTTACACTTGGCTACCAATCTATTATCGCTTACGCTTAGACGTTTGAGGTTGTTCGAATAGAATCGACACCGAGCGTTTGCCACTTGTCTAGGCCTGCAGAAAGGATACATTCCAGGCCGATGGAGGAATGGCTCAAGTTTAGCGTGTCGCTCACCGAGTTTAGAAGTAATGGTAAGTGAACATGTTTAAGTGAACATGTTGTTTTTGAGTGGTAGAGCCACGCTGTAGACAGTTTTGTCTACAGCATGAATGGGCTGGCTCAACCGGGTCGTTACCACTGTCTCACAGAAAACCGACGTAAAGTAGCGGCTTGCTGCTGCGTTTTGTACGGTAAGTGAGATATCCGGAAGCCCAAATTCCGTCCGCTTCCCAATCCCTAATTATCCCTTTCCTTTAAGGTCGGCAACGCGCCCATGATTCTTCTGATGGTGGGCGTACATGGGCGGTCGGTGGTGGATCACTTACCATCAGGTGACCCACTTGCTCGTTTGCCGGCCTATGCTATAAAAAAGAAAAAAAAAACATGTTAAGAAAACATATTTAGGAGTTTTGGCGGGAATTCTGACAGTGCTGTTCATCGCTTATTTTAATTTATTTTAAAAACTAGTTTAAAGTTGTGTTTGTTGTATAAAAGTGTAAATTAGAAGTCATTCCAATCTTATAGAGGCACTTGTCAAATAACAGACTACGCCAACTTTGACGTCACTGTGGCAAATAGCCATAACACTGTACGCGTGCGAGCGAGATAGTGAGTTGTCCCCACTACGCGCCCAACTTTACACATACTAATATTTAAAATCATAATTGCGGGCTCATTTTTGAAGCAATTTTGATTGTATTTTAACAAAAGGGTTTCTTTTTCATATTATCTCTTGCATATATCTTTATATATATAATTCTTCTGTGAGTGTGTATGTTCCTGAACTTCTCTTAAACGACTGGACCGATTTTGATGAAATTTTTTGTCTGTGTTCAAGGGGATCTGAGAATGGTTTAGATTCACAATTTTGTCCGCTGGACAATGTTTTTTTAATTAATTTTTAATTTATTAGTAGTTGTTGAGTTGTCGTTGCGAAGCTTGCCGTGATGACGGGTCGTATAGCGTCTAGACTGGACAGGGACAGGACAGGGACAGGACAGTGAGACAGGACAGTGAGACAGGAAAGTGAGACAGGACAGTGAGACAGGACAGTGAGACAGGACAGTGAGATAGGACAGTGAGACAGGACAGTGAAACAGGACAGAGAGACATGACAGAGAGACAGGACAGTGAGACAGGGCAGTGAGACAGGACAGTGTGACAGGACAGTGAGACAGGACAGTGAGACAGGACAGTGAGACCGGACAGTGAGACAGGACAGGACAGGGACAGGACAAGACGGGGACAGGACGGGGACGGGACGGGGACGGGACGGGACGGGACGGGGACAGGACGGGGACGGGACGCGGACAGGACGGGGACAGGACGGGGACGGGACGGGGACAGGACTGTCCAACCGGAGGAAGGTGGGAGACGACCTGACTTAGGTCGTCGAAGTCAATTAAATGTGCGACGGGCTACCTCACGTGCAATGGCGCAGTACCTCACTTAATTGCATTTAATGTAAATAAAACATTTGTATTAAGTTTTGACCACATTTTACACAAATATATTATGTAGGTGATACGAAGTTCACCGGGTCATCTAGTAATAATGTATAATTTTCAACATAGGAAACTACTCTATTATGAGATTTAACATATTCTAAGTATGTCTCGGCCTTTCGGGGTGACAAGCGCAGTCCATTGCCTTACAGTATGTAGGTACCTAATAATTCGAAGTTCTGATTAGTGCTGCTTATATTTATGACGCTGACCATCAGGCGTGCCTGCTGCTTTTGTCATTAAAACTTATTAAAAAAACTTTCAATAGGTTCAGATATCCACGGCCGACCCACATACTCCCGGCCGTGGGACGACGGATCTAACTCCTTGGATGACTTCAAACGCTGCATAAAAGCCTTGTTCGACTTCTGCACGAAGCTAGGCGTTAAGTACTGGACTGCTTTCGACACGGATCTTGTACCATGCACGGATAACTGGGATGAAAATAAAACCTATTGGGATGATATCGTGGAATACATACAGGATATGGCACAGAGGAGTCACATGAAGCTGTTGTGGGTGGCGCCTGATCTACATTCGCATCCTAGGTGAATGTTTTTATCTAATACAAGCTGTCACGCGCGGTTTCCGTAACATATAAATAAAATTCAAAAATTTTAGGGTTCAAATATTGTATGCAAAAAAATAAACCTTGAAACTTGCGCCGCCTACCGGGTCCAATTGTGAATTTGAACTATCTAGGGACCCCACACTAAAAAACACATTCAAACATACATAAAAAATCATCAAAATCGGTCCAACAGTTTTCGAATAACAATTGATTTTTATATACAAGGTGGTAGGTCCCTCGTATGCGAGAGGCCGTCTGGGTTGATACCACCACTTTGTCTATTTCTGCCGGCAAGCAACAGTGTGTAAGCACTGTTGTGTTTCGGTTTGAAGGACATTGAAGCCAGTGAAATTACTGGGCATTATGAGACTTAACATCTTATGTCTAGGGGTGACGAGCGCAGTTCAGTGTCATGCAGTGCTTTTTAATTTAAAGGTTCTGTGTGGTGTTGCTTCTGTTTATGGGCAAGATTGGCGCTTATTTACTGCTCGTCTAATCATTTAAGTAAATAAATAAAAAAAAAGAATAACATATTTAAATGCCATAATAATTGGTAAGTGAGCATTCCAGTATTTTTTTCTATCCAGGTACACGAGCGGTTCTTTCACGAGCAACGACGCGGCCACATTCATCCAAGCCGCCTCTCAAATAAAGCGTTGTCTTGAGATATCCCAACGTTTGAATGCCGAATGCTTCCTACTATGGCCTTACAGAGAGGGGTACGACACAATATATCATACAGATGTGAATAGAGAAATCAAACTGTTCGCTAAGTTGATGAAAATCACCGCTGAGTATAAAGATAGGTTGAGTTATAGGTAAGTGTTGTTTTAATATTTTACTAAATACAATATTAATGAAGGAAATGTACTAGACTGATTAATTACTTGAGTTTTTAAAATATAATTTTCTAGGTCACGGAACTTTCCGGTTTTAATGAATGACCTACCTATTTCAAATATACGATTATAAATTAAAAATGTGTCTGACCTTTGAGGTTTGGCAATCAGCATTAATATAATTATTCAATTACGCTAAACCGAAGCTAGAATATTTTTAATAAAACCTGCAGACTTGCTTTAATATTTTGTATGAGTTATTTATGATTAAAACTAATGTGTTATTTATTATCTTCTTCTTCCACCTGCCTTTATCCCATTTGCAGTGGGGTTGGCGCAACATGCTTTTTAATAGATACATTTTATAGTAAGATTTGGTTTTTAGTTTTTACGATCGGCCGCCTGCTTGACGTCAATCCCTCTGGGGAGAAAACACCCGTCCTGAAAGAAATATTTGTGTAATACACATATTTATTTATTTATTTATTTGCACTTCATATACAAAATGTATATAGGCGGACTTAATGCCAGAGGCATTCTCTCCCAGTCAACCTTAGGATGGTGCAGAGAGAGAGATGGTGCATATTTGTCTCGGAACGGGAATCTAACTCGCGGCTTCTCGCTACACAACCGGCTAATCGCCCACTGCGCAACCACGGAGGTTGTAATATTGCTGTGTCACAGTAAAAAGCAACTATTTTAAAAATAAAGGGTCACTCGAGTCAAAAAGGGCGGGTGAACTAAACTTCAGCCAGTACAAGTTATGTTGCGCGTATTGTATAATGTTTTTACATTGTGTACAAGTTATATTGATTAGGTACCTAGGTACTAAGGAAATATTAAATCAGAACGCATGGTGGTATCGCCGAATTAAAAGCGTTTATGTATTAAAGGCGGACCCTGGCACTAAGCTGAGAGAAAGAAATAAACCGCGGTAACATCGCTAAAATAAACTTTCTACTCTTTTTTTTATCCGAGCATGGCAAAGTGACTGCACTACACTTGATGGTAAGCGCAGTGCAGTCCAAAAACAACCAATGACCACCGACAAACAATAAGCTTATCGGTGGTCACCAGAATCATGCCAGCCTGTATAAATGCGTCTTCACACTCCGAAGAGAGAAGAAGCAAATCGAAGCTTGCGACAGGACAGACGGATAACCGATGCAGGCACAGGGGTACAAGGATGTACGCTACAACCAACCATCAAATTATGTCGTAAGCCCTTCGGGAGAGCCGGATATAGACACAAAGTATGTGGGTCACTATGGCAGGTTTTAACACCATGTGTACGGTCGCTATCCGGGCGGATATAAATATCCTATCACCAGCAAGTAATATCTATGCTGTAATTACAGGTGTCAGCTCCTAGTAATGCCGTATTACAACTGTAATCACGGACGGAGTCACGGCAACAGCTGCAGCATGTGGCAACACTCCCGCTTCAGAGAGCACGACATGGTCAATATGTATATGTGGGACGTGACCAGTTGTCTGTACTTCCTCAAGAATTACAACCTGGATCGATACTACAAGGTGTGCTCACCGCCGGGACACCATATGTTTATGGCGAATGTGTAAGTGAAGGATTACACCTAACAGTCACACAAAGTCCTGACCCCACAGTAGGTTAACCTGTAGTATGAGTAGTCAAGGATTACACCTAACAGTCACACAAAGTCCTGACCCCACAGTAGGTTAACCTGTAGTATGAGTAGTCAAGGATTACACCTAACAGTCACACAAAGTCCTGATCCCATAGGTCAACCTGTATAGTGAGTATTTCAAGGGACTTACGGTCTGACGATACTCAGACGCGACGCAAATATTTGCGGATCATAAACATTTATTCTCGATGCAGGAATCGAACCCACCGCCTCTTACTTCACAGCCGACGACAAAAAGAAAAAAAGTAAAGTAAGTGGCTGATAAAGTGCTACAGTTTTTTTACTATCTCCCAAATGGATGCAAATATGCAATAATATTTAAATCCACATCAACAAAAAATTGAGATGTTAATTTTATTTTGCTAAATTCACTAACTTGAATCAATCATTTAAATTTCTATTTTGCATAATTATACGTGGGAAATGTCCCATTTATGATTTTTTCGTAAAATATGGAATTTAACCAACTATAAAACAAGTCCTGACCCGACAGTAGGTTAACCTGTATCGTATCACAAGTAAGGTGGTAGGTCCCTCGTATGCGAGAGGCCGTGTGGGTTGGTACCACCGCTGTGTCTATTTCTGTCGCCAAGCAATTGTATTTACGCACTGATATGTTTCGTTTTGATGGACATTGAAGCCCACTGACTTCACGATTTCACTAAATTGCTGAGCATTATGAGACTTAACATCTTATGTCTCGGGGTGACGAGCGCAGTTCAGTGCCATGCAGTACTTTGTAATTCAAAGTTCTATGCTTTGTTGCTTCTGTTTATGGGCAGGCGTGGTGGCGTTTATCATCAGGCAAGCGCCTTGCTCGTCTCGTCATTCAATCAAATAAAAAATTCATGCCGGCCTGAATAAATGCTTCTTTCTAGACACCATTTGCTCATTTCAGGTACAATATGTTGGGCGGCGTGTTCATAACTAACGACGTGGATCAGTACGACAGCAAGCGGCTCACGCTCATGATGAAGTGCATCGTCGACCAAGTTAGTATCATCATCATCATCAGCCACAGGACGTCCACTGCTGAACATAGGCCTCCCCCAAAGATTTCCAGACCGACCTAGTTAGTATACTTCACGCAACGCAACTTGGCCAGGCTGAAGTCGGTCACTTAACTCACCCTCTACACCCTTTCTATATAATGAGTGGTAGAGCCACGCTGTAGGCAGTTTTGTCTGCAGCATGAATGGGCTCAATCCCTTAAACGGCAAACGAACAAATGTGTCACCTGATGGTAAGTGATCTTCACCGGCTATGCACGCTTACAACACTAGAAGAATCATAGGCGCGTTGCCGAGCTCAAAGAGAATGGTTAATTAAGGGATTGGGAGGGGCAGGGGATTTGGGCCTCCAGATATCGCACTTACTGAACGAAACGCAGCAGCAAGCCACTACTTTTCGTAGATTCTGTGAGACAGTGGTAACGACCCGTCGAGCCGGCCCATTCATGCTGTAGACCAAACTGTCTGCAGCGTGGCTCCACGACTCGAAAATCGTCTCGAATGTTCTGCGATGTCTCTCATAATGCTTAGTAATTCAATGGTTAATGCCCTTCAACATTATCTGTATTCGAGGTGGGGCAAGAACCACCTTGCCCCACTAGAGAAACGCCCATGTATGGAAATAAATCGGCAAATCATGCGTTGCAGGGTACAGCGCCGCCTGGTGGTGTCAATTTGAAACTAACACCACGTCGGGACAGTGACCTGCGGGATCTCACCACCAAATATATGAAATACATAGACGCGATCGCTAAGGGACTTCGATTCGCCTGCACTTTGATCGCAGAACAGATATTTGCCAAACATATTCAGGTAATTTGTAGTATTTATTATTAACAATTAATGATCTTTGACATAATAATTCCTGCTTATTATTTATTGTCGGTATATATTTGAGGTTTGTTTGGATCCTTTCCCTAAGGGTGCCAATAAAATTATTAAGTTTACGCTGCGCCTTCTCGATTTATATAGTATCGATTTTAAAAAGTATCAATATCGTCTTTGATATATAGAAAAAATATGGATATCAAAATATCAGCCTGATATTTGGATGACCTTTTTTGAAATCTTAAATTTTTTTAGGGCCATATTTCATCGCATTCTATTTTAATAAATATCGATTTAGATATTTCATAAAAAGTATCGATACAACGATATATCGAATTGAAATATTTTTTCAACATCCCTAGTCGCCTCACATAATAACAAATCCACCGCAAAATCATGATGGAGGAAAGCCGACCCTGGCATTTAGGTCGAGATAACGATGGGCAGAAGAAGAAGACAGATATGTACATAACACATATGATGTACATAACTTCGAGGTCAGAGGTGCGTGGCCTGAGGCTGGTTTCGAACCTACGAATTCCGTCTCGACAGCTTGTACCACTTCCACTAAGCCATTGCCGCTTCCAGATTTTATTAATAACATTATTATAATTGTGTAAGATAACATCTAAATGTACTTGTAGAGAACGTAGAATGATTCAGCCAACTGCGCTTTTTAAAACCCTGGGTCCTACATTTCCATAAAGATATTTAAATTCACCTTTATTCGAGGTAAATTGCTAAAAATAAACTTCTGAATGTTACAGCAACGATACGCTACATATCACAGCGGGTTCGGTTCTCGACTCGTCAGTACCGATATATCTATGGAGGAATGCGAAGAGTATTATAAGTGAGTAATTCATACAAATCCAAACACATATTACCATTATATTTGTCTATTTCAGTGTGTTTAGCACTGTTGTGGTTTGACGGACATTGAAGCCAGTATAATTACTGGGCATTATGAGACTTAACTAACTTAATTCAAAGTTCTGTGTGATGTTATTTTTATTTATGGACAGGCGTGGCGCTTACCATCAGGCGAGCGCCTTGCTTGTCTCTCAATGAGATAAAAAAAAATAGAACCCGATTGCAGCGCCACCTACCAACGTCCAATTGGGAATCTAAACCATCCAGGGACCCACTAAAATACACATAAAATTCATCAAAATCAGTCCAACATGAAAATAAAATAAAATAAAAAAATCGCGATAAAATCCGTTTAAATTCCTTTTATTTCAATGAGTAACATTCGCGTAAACGTAAGAAATCATTATACCAACGAGAAAAGTTTAGGAGTTATTGCGAGACTCACGATCAGCAATAGATTATTATATTATTGTATCATGTTTCAGAAAGAACCAGCATCACGGCGAAGTGACGTCATCGAAGTCTGAAAACCTCGACCTAGTGTTCCAACGGTACCTCGACACTTGCGACCATATATGACGAAACTAATTAGCACGAAAACATATCACATACGACATACAAACATATCATATATATTGACAGCCTCCGTGGCGCAGCGGGCGAGTAGCCGGCTGTGAAGCGAGAGGCCGCGGGTTCGATCCCCGCACCGAGACAAATGTTTATGTGATCCACAAATATTTGTTTCGGGGTCTGGGTGTTGTGAGACCCAAAGTCTCTCGTAGTTCCTGATACCCACGACACAAGACTCGTATCTTACTGTGGGGCCAGGACTATCTGAGTGACTGTTGGGTGTATTTATTTATTATTATTATCATCTTTACATAGTATAAAATGAAGTCGCTTCCGCAGTCTGTTCGCTTAGATCTTTTAAACTATTCAACGGATTTTAATCCAGTTTTCAGCAATATAGTGATTCATGAGGAAGGTTTATATGTATATCACGCTGACCCATGGGAGCAGGGCAGTAATATGCAGGTGAAATCGCAAGGGACAGCTAGTTTTATTATAAATTTAATTCCTTCTTGGCGGGATTTAGAGCACAAAACGGCATGTTATAAAACAAAAACGACAAAAAGCAGTGTAGACTGGGTATTAAAAAAATGGTCAAGAGCGAGCCAGAGTCGCGTATTGTCGCCATTGCCAAAAGAACTTAAGGACAGACAGCCGACGCCACGTAAGCTCTGTAACTGGTACCAATCACTGTATATCAAATGAATATTTTGAATATGTATATAATATTCATGCTTTAAAACTGGATCAGCAATCTTGTCAGATGGGACTTTGGTAGTAGTTGTTTTCTTCAGAAACCAAACACAGATATTTCAGTTCAAGTGTCTGTCTTACTATGTGTGCGTAGGCTTAATATGTCGTATCGATCTGTGTAACATTACATAACATAGGTACCTACACATAGGAAGACGTGCACTAATAAACCAAAATATATCTAAAATTGTAGTGAATTTTAATAATAAAACACGAAATTATAGTCATTTTTTTATTTATATTTCGATTTGCAGTTTTCAGACTATTTTGTATATATTTTTTATACATAGCGATTTAACTTAATCTAATACATGTATACAATTTACACATTAGTTGTGCAATGGGGCAAAAAGACATGTGGCAACACCGAGATTTATCGATCCTTCTGATATTGATGCTATCTAAAATATAAAAAGGCATAAATAAATATAAAATATGCTAACATAATTTAAAATATGCAATGTACATTTAAATTCTCAGTATTGCCATATCAATGTCATAATTAACCTAAGTTCAATAGAACAGGGTACAAAATCGTGTCCTGCACAAATTATTACATTGTTTCTGTACTCGAGTTTACAATAATCCAGGTAATTTATGTAAATTTTAAAATTAGAACATGTTCTATTTGACGTTTATGCGTGTATTGCCAACATTAAAAAATATATTATGTCGAGAAATATAAACAGTACACGAATACTGTGAAATAAATAACTTAATTAAAAACTAAAATCTAAATAATATCAGTAAAAAAAAAATCCCTTTTTTTTCATCAGCGAGGTCTAAACCAATTATTCGCCAATATATACATATAATAAACATGTCAAAGCGACGTATACACCTACACAATTTATTAATACTGAAAAAGATTTTGTATAAATAAGAGGAACAAATATCGGCAGCTTAGTACAGGAATGACAATAATGGAGTGGCGAAGGGTGAAAGGATTACAGAAATAATCTTGACAAACAATAGAATTATAAGAAATAGCTAATTGGGCTGTTAAAGTTAATTATTTCTGAGTGCGACAATAAGCCCATGAAAGTCTCAATTTAAACAAACGTTTAAATGTATGTATTGAATTTATTTCTATGAGTCAGCTTCCCTTCACACTACGCCACAATATTGACTAATGTACATAAAATAAGAGGTACATACAGTTTAATATAATATTTATTGCCAAGCGTCAAAAATGTATCATCATATTTGATCGAAGATTACACACAAATTACATTAAGCGACGGAAAGATTAATTAGTGAAAGTTATTTGATGAGTGGCATGTCATGGGGAGGAAAGGTAAATCACAATTTAATATTACCACCTCCCTATTTTATCGACAGCTAACGTCAAAATTGACGTTCGTTTGACAAATTATTTGACATTAAATGCAATAAGAAATAGACGTTGTTTTATTTAATTACGGGGTAAAATAAACGCAGTAAATTCCAATAATTTATTAAGTCACAGCGAAAGTTTAAGTACATGTTATTGTTGGCCTCTTATTTTGCATACATAAAAAAATTGCGACAATAAGTAAACGAAACACATAGTATTGAGATATTGGACTGCTAGACTCAGTGACGCCAATTAATTTGAATACTGTCATTAAGTCATTTCTAAGAATTGATTTAATGCTTTACGCTTTGAAATAAAACTAATTTAAACGGATTTTATCGCGGTTTTTCATTATATATATTAAATTAAAGTTAGATAAATTAACATTTCGGGACAACCTACACCTCAGTCCACCCCGTGACCACGAAGGCGGAAAAGACTTTCGAGTCGTCGCGTCGGGACTAAAATAAAAAAACCCACAATAAAATCCGTTTAAATTACTTTTATTTCAAAGCGTAACATTCGCTTAAACGTAAGAAATTAGCTTTACGCTTTGTTACTGAATACAGATAATGTTTTATGCTCCATTACCAGATACCAGAATAATCTTAAGTGATGTCTCTGAGGAACCATCGAATTCTAAGAAATTATCTATTGATAGTTAAATATAATTGGCGTCTTAGAGTGCGGCTGTTAAGGCTCCGCTAAATTACGGCGTAATTCAAATTTACAGTATGTAAATTACGTGATTGATTTTCAGGATGTTTGTATGGAAATTATACGTGTAATACGTAACGGAAGATCGGCTTCATACCCTACGTCGTAATGTAGCGAGGCCCTATGTTTACATTATAATAGTATCGTGGTTCTATACAACTGACTCACTGGATATAATCGAATTCACTTATCGACTTGGTCATTCTGACAAATAGATCAATAATTTTGAGTGCCGTAGAAATTAGGACTTAAAATAAAAAATCTAAGTATTTTCATGATTAATACGTGCAGTCGAAATATAATGTCGATACATTGAGTGATGTGTGTGACACACATATCTCCATGTATCGACATTATATTCAGACAGTCGTGAGACTGTCGCCAGAATTATGCCGGCCTGAAGTAACTGACACAGGAGCCCTCATCCGCAACGAGCCACCATGTTTGTTATTTTTCACCTCCCCACAAGGTTTTTTTTATTAATGATACCCAACAGTCACACAGATAGCCCTTACCCCACAGTAAGATACGAGTCTTGTGTCGTGGGTATCAGGAACTACGAGAGACTTTCGGTCTCACAATACCCGGACTCGAAACAAATATTTGTCTCGGTGCGGGATCGAACCCGCGGCCTCACGTTTCACAGTCGGCTACTCGCCCACTGCACCAAGGTGTAAATTAAATGATAAAAAGCATGTTCATTGTTATCACGAGACCCAGCTTTTAATTTTTTACGCCCACAACAAAAGTCGATTAAAAATGCCCATGTCGATAAGTGTTTGGTTCCCTTAAATAAATTATAGGAGACAAAAATGCGTAGCAGTAGTCAGTACTTCGGTTCAACGTGGACTACACTTACATTAATATACAATATACAATACTTAGATATAAATTATGTACTTCAGAAAATTTTGGTACGAATCATGTATGGCCGTTCGAGCCCGGTCAGTCAGTCGACAAAAAAAGTACGTATTTTTTTATCCGAGCAGGGCAGTCACGGTACTACATCTGATGGTAAGCGTAGTGCAGTCCAAAAACAGCGACCACCGACATTGAGTTTATTGATAGTCACCATGCCGGCCTGTATAAATAATCGAGTGGTCTGCGACAGGACAGGCGGATGATCGATGCAAGCACAGGGATACAAGGATGTACCCCTATACCCGCACCAACCAACCATTAAGTCATGTCGGGAGAGCCGGATATAAAGTGTGTGTGCACTGTGACAGGTTTTAACACCATGTGTACGGTGGTCGCTATCCGGGTGGATATGAATATCCTACCACCATCAGTAATGTTGTAACAACGTTGGCATATACGCTAAATATACAAAGATTACCGAAGTGGATAATTTAAATCGTAGTACAATACTTTATTAGCCATCGCACTTGCTACTTAAATATCACGAATAATATATAGCAGTTATGTTTGTATCGGTTGTGAAAATATACAGGAACGTTTTTCAATATTTTTTTTACTTTCTTGGATGACGTTAATGGCCTTTTTTTATTACTAACCATAATAAAAGCTAAGATGTGATTTTAAACCATATACTATATAATATAATCTGTTATTAAATATGACGTACGATTTAAATAATTTAACTGGATAAAAAAAACGCCTGGCAGTGTTTTTGGTTGCGAAGATAGTAACTAACATCCGAAAAATATAACATGACCATGACTTAACTATTCTATAGAAATCAATTAATTTTTATTAAATGCAAAGAAGTCTATCACCTTAATAATGAATATTGTATAACTCTTGTTTATAGTAGTATAATAAAAGTTATGCATTTCAGCAAACCAAGAGGTTTTTCTACGATTTAATACAAATATGCAAACAATGGCTGGCCTTGGGCGTCTCGGTAGAAAAAGAAATATTTAATCTAATATTTTTACAATTCTATAATAGATCATAATCGCACCTTAAGTTATTAAATGAATATTGTCGAAGTTTAATACAAATCGCAGTACCTTACCTCTTTTTGTCTTATCATGGTGAGTGGTATTTTAAGTCAGAAAAAGCCGGACAAAACGTAATGTAACTACTTGAAAGCTATACGATTATTAGTAAGGTACCTATTATCGATATCTATATACCACCCTAATCTCTCCGAGACTTTGTTAAGCGTAAACTAATATAATAATAAATTGTTTTGAAACCTTTTTTGTACTTTTACTTACAAGCAAGTGCGATGACCAACTCACATAGAAGCATTACATACTTAATTACAATTCGATACGATTCAAAATGTATCGACATTTTTCTATGGAATACCGTGTGTTATAATTTATAAAGCGTTTTGGGATAACCCATTCTTTGGTAACGCAATTGATATTTAATTTTTTAGTTAGTTGTATTTTTTCATGGTAAATTAGTTCATATGTCGATAATTTATTAGAGGTTAGCAATTATAAAGTGTCAAGAAATGTTAATCAGTGTTATCAAAAACATAATTGCAAAAGGCTTTAGTTTTTAGTTTAGATTTACATAAGGTGAACAAAATGAGATAAAAATATCGTACGTAAAGAATACTACTTTCTGAAGAGCACAAGTTAATGGCCTATGCTGTAATGCTTTGATAATCAGTGTTAATTTAGTTATATCAAGCATCTATGCTTATGTTAAAATTATATTTCTGTATATTTTGGTACGCACAAGAACAATTAAATTTCCTAGTATACGTTAAAAGTTATTACGTTAATCGAAGTCGATATTTTTTATATAAATGTTAATAACACAACAATTCAAATTAAATGAGATCTAAATGATTATAAAATGGAGACTAGATGATTTTTCAAATGTACAACGACACTCGCTTTCACGAATTTATATATGTCATTTTCTATCGATATATTAAGTACTATAAGGTTTTGTTCGCGTCCCCGCCCGCATTAATGTCTTTCCAGGATAAAAAGTAGCCTATGTCCTGATGCACGCTTTGGTCTACCTTTGGGACAAATTTCATTCAAACACGGGCAACCATTAATAATTAATTAAGAAACATCATCATCTAAGTCACAAAAATCCAAACCCACATTTATAATGTTATTATGATGTTTTTATAGCTGTTGTCGAAGCATTTGCCTGAGGACTGACTACTGTGAGAATATTGCGTCCCCCATTCTTAAATATTTCCTGCACATCTATTTTATATGCGTTGTTTGAAATATGAGTGCATGATTTTACTAAGACCAAGGGCGTTATTTCATATGTATAATGATGATTTAATTTAGGATATTTTTAACAATTTGACATTTGATAGAAAGCTTGTATATCTCTATGACCACTCTGAAGTTAGTCACTTCACCCACCCTTTGATTGGCTGTCACTCTTTAAGTCTCTAAACAATAACTACTACACCGTTCGTGATTACTTCAGAGTGGATAAGAATGAGGAGATAAGCAAAACATAAAAAGTGTTTTCGATAAAAAATCACACTTTACCTCGGGCTAAACTAGACAAGTTCCTTCGTCTTATTATATAAGAAATATTAACTGCGCTATGGAAGATTTTCGCAAAGGTAAAAAAACAGTCCATTGTACTTCCATAGCAAAATGTCGATAATTTCATATTAAAAAATAAATACATTCAGTACGATTGTCCTCTAAAGCGTGCAGTCGGTATATCGACTATCGATAATTTTATCGATTTTATTGCACTTTGACGACATTAACTAATTTGGAAACACTAATTACAACCCCGAATAATTTATGGGGTTTAAAGCAATCGATTATAATTCACCGCATGCGTGGTGCAAAATTACAAAAAATGTTGATCGTCTCTAATCGATATAAAGTACATAAACAGGAAAAGCATCGTGTTGGCAGTAAACATTGGAAATAAGTACAATTACATTAAAAATGTTATCAAACAGTATAATAAACTATACAGTCGTGCAGAATCGATATTTCATTCAAACAAATATCGTGAATTTACTTGTATACGTATCATTGTACATTTTGTCAAGCATTTTCCGAAATTGGTAAAAAAACCATAGTCATACAAATATTCAATCTTTGTACACAGTTTTTTTGGTAAAAAAATAGGTTGGTTCATATCTCCCGATTTTACGACGAAGCTTATTGAAGCGTGGAATAAATAGTGTTGAAGTTTGTTTATTACGGATCGATATGAACTAACCTGTCGAGACGATCAACGTGCCCGCGCGATATCGCCGTCCCTTTCTATCTCACATGGAAGTATCTCTGTCTCACTCTTCCTCTGAAGGTTCGGTGCCGAAATACCGGTCGCCGAAGTTACCGATGCCGGGTAGTACGTAGAACTTCTCGTTGATCTCAGGGTCGAGGGCCGATGTGATGATTTTCACCTGAAATTTTAGACATTTTAATGAGTTGTAAAATAATAATGTGATTTATAAAAAAAATGGTTTAGTTAACACTATTTTGCGATTCAAATGAACAATTAATGAGCATAAGGTTCAATCCAATCGTTTCGTTATTCATGAGATATGTCTAATGGAGAAGTAAATTAGAAGTCGACCACAAAATATCGACTTTCTTTTTGACCTTCTATTATATATTGATAACAGTAATCGATACATCATATTCTTAATTAATTTAATTTCGATAATATCTCAAGATATTGGAATTTTTTGTTCAGTATATATGGTCAGTCCAAGCTGGCCTAATGCGAGTTGGTATATATGGTCCTATATCCTCGAAATTCTTACGTAGATTCTCAACGTGGACAACCTCATCCAATGTGGCATACATTGTGTGGCATCAACGTTAAAGCGATCGATAACAATGAATCACAAAAACCTAACCTAGAATCAGTGGATTTCTAGCGCACTATATTTTTTTGGCAACTCTTTTTACTCCCACTCCCACCGCTTTTAGCCTTAAGATTCCTAAGTTAATCACTATATATCTTACAATAACGCTCAGTCAAGGTCTTACCTTAGGAAAAGCGTAAGCAATAGAATGCACGCCGATCTCGGCCATAAGCAGCGAGACCAGACTTATATGGTGTTCAGGCACATCGTGGTCCAACAGGACCCTGATAGCCATGATGGCCGCCGCCCCTGTGGCCACCGTCGCGTCCATGAGGATAACCCTGTAGTCTTTGATATCTTTCGGCAGTCGCAGGTAGTACAACTCCGGTTCGTCGGTCTGTTGGTTTGTCTGTATAAGTATTTTGCCGATACGTATGTCTTTGCACACGTCGCATACGGCTTGCTCCATCGTTTCGCCGGCGCGTAGGATTGACACGCCGCAGATTTTCTCCACTTCGCATTTGCGGCCTGAAATATCGATATTTTGTTTATCGATGTTGGCATAACAATATGAGTCATTGTTGATGACACATGAAACTGAAAATTAGTATGACTAAATTATCTGGAAATATTTAATAATTTGTAAGTGGTAGAGCTATACCTTTGTAATTGGTAGACAATTAACATATAGACAATTTTATCGACATGATGGCTAAACCAGGGTTGTACGACTGCCTTACGTTAATATGGCAGCTTTGTTGTGGTTTAGGTCAGTAAGGTTTCTGGAGTGCCACAGAAGTTTATCACCCCTCCAAAGCCCTTCTTTTCCTTAGGTAATGCACCCACGATTCGATATTTTAGGTGGTCATGCATAATCGTGATCACGTTAGGTGACCGGCCGGTTAAAAATATGCATTTTATGTTTGATAATGTGATCGTACTGACAATGTAGGTAAAAAAACAAACACGATAACGGTAACATAGACATGTTAAAATAATCCATATGTTGTGTTGTGAGATAACAATCAAATAGATTTATTATCGGTTGTTTATACTAATAAATATAAATAATATTTAGCTGATACTATATACTACTAACTACATATAATCATTTTGTGTTACTCTAGCCTCTACTGCTGATGGCTATGTTTTAATTTACCGCCAATACGAAGTAATTGACAAATAGCAATAGTTTTACGACATTGTAGCAGTAGTAGCAAATAATAATGTATTTCGTACTGTTCATAATATAAAACTTTTCAAATTCAAATGCCAAATTATTTATTCTGTAAATTGAAATTGTAAATTGGATCATAAATATCACGTTTACTTGTTAATATTTATTTAAACTAGATTACATTTTCATCGGCATTTCGTGGCTAGTCATGAGAAGAAATGCCGAAACAAACTGGCCAGACATTGATTTTTCAGAATTATGCGAGTGTAATGTACAGAAATTCCTGGATGGGCCTTTTGAGGAAATAGCCCTGAGTATACCCGACATACATGACACTCACATATGAAAAAGAATATTAACAAAATTATTTTTTTCTAAAAAAATATTCAATATTTCAACAAAAACGTGTTTTAGTTTGGACAAAGTAAATCGATATAACTATATCGATACTTCAAACTGACCTTTATAATTGAACCCTTGCGGCGTGTCGACAATCTGCTCGTTGTAGGGAAGCAGAGACAAAGCGAACTCGATGACGAGTCGCATGAGGCGCTTCGAGTAGAAGATGAACTCGTCGCGAGGAGTGTCCTTGTTACGGATGAACGTGTGCAGACCTTGTACCTGCAGGCCACTTATGATATCACTACCGCTACTGTGCCTTTCTAGTTTCCTCGGATTTTACCTAGCTGATAAGGATGTTGAAAAATATCGATATTTGTCTAAACTAAAATTATAAAGAGGAAAGATATAATTGGTTGCATTGAGTAGGCATTGCAGCATTGTAGTAGTTGCATTGCTCTGAAACTATTGGACCTATTTGAACAATTCTTTCACCATTAGAACCCTACACTATCCCTGATGAACATATGCTACTTTTTATCTCAGAAAAAACATTCACGTGGGCGGAGCCGCGGGTAACAGCTAGCCTGTAATAAATAGATATTTTTCTGCGATATATTTTGATTCGATATATCGATATTTTTTATTAAGTGTCGAATTCATGTCTAAATAGTTGGTGACAAGGTACCCGAGGACGACCGAAGAGGTGTTAAAATATTCTGGGAAAACTCAGAACAAATTTTATATTTACCAAAAAACCTTAGGTAAGTATGATAAGTTATCTCCACCGCCCCTGAACGCCCACAATACTAGAAGAATCATAGGCGCGTTGCTGACCTTAAAGTGAAGGAATAATTAAGGGATTGGGAAGGGGAGGGGCATTTTCTGTGAGACAGTGGTGACGACCCGGTAGAGCCGGCCCATTCATGCTGTAATCTAAACTGTCTACAGCGTGGCTCTACCACTCATACAGCACACAAATAATTTCACCCCAGATTCTACACTGTATATTTGACCGAAAATGTGTATCGATAGAATTACAACCGCTAATTACAAATGTATTATGGTCGTTAACTAGTCGGGTACAAAAATGTATCAGGTATCCCCCCCACCATCTTCTAGTTAAACTTATCTGCAACTAGTTGGTTACCTGCGGCGTGTCCTTAAGTACGTAGAGCGAGTCGGGCACGGGTTGTCCGATATGCGCTATCGCCAACTTTTCACGCACTTTGAAACCACGCTAAAACAATAAAAAAATGGATATTTTGAATATCTGTGTATATGAAAATGATTGTTTGTCTGTATGTCCTTTATAGAATCGTAAACTATGCATTTGATCGTGTGATGATCTTTAGCAAAGTTGTTGTGCATGAGCCCACGAAGGTTTTGGAGTTGGTACGACCAATTTTCGACAGATGGCGCCACTGTCATTCCAATGAATTTCATAACATAGGCTACTTTTATCCCGGAAAAATCAGATCACGCGGGCGGAGCCGCGAGGGACAGCTTGTGTTAAATAAATAAATACACCCAACAGTCACACACATGGCCATAACCTCACAGTAAGATACAAGTCTTGTGTCGTGGGTATCAGGAACTACGAGAGACTTTCGGTCTCACAACACCCAGACCCCGAAACAAATATTTGTGGATCACACAAATATTTTTCTCGGTGCGGGGATCGAACCCGCGGCCTTTACCCTTTAAGTTTTTCTTTTGTCTTGTAATTATTTGTTAAGATAATAATTAATAAATAAATAATAACGCCACCGCTTTGTCTGTTTCTGCCTCCAAACAACAGCGAGTAAGCACTGTTGTGTTTCGGTTTGAAGGTCATTGAAGCCAGTGAAATTACTGAACATTATGACACTTAACATCTTATGTCTCCGACTGACGAGCGAAATTCAGTGCCATGCAGTGCTTTGTAATTCAAAGTTCTGTGTGTTGTTGCTTCTGTTTATGGACAAGCGCCTTGCTCATCAAATCAATCAAATCTAAATATATGAAACTGAAAGGTGACTGACTGACATAGTGATCTATCAACGCACAGACCAAACCACTGGAGGGATCGGGCTGAAATTTGGCATGCAAGTAGATGTTATGACGTAGGCATCCGTTAAGAAAGGATTTTGATAAATTAGGGGATGAAAGTTTGTATGAAACTTTGTCAATTTTAAACGTTCACGCGGGCGGAGCCGCGGGCAACCGCTAGTCAAATCAATAAAAAAAAGAAACGCGTACATACCAGCTGCAACTGTTTAAGCACATGGTGTACTATAAGTTGTATGGCGACGTAGTTATCTCCGCCCCTGGGTACTATAATGTCGGCATGCGCCATGCTAGGCGCGATGTAGCTCTGGTACGCGGGCTTCACGTACATCATGTACTGCTTCAGTACGCCTTCCAACTCGCGGCCGCGCTGCACTATATCCCTGGAAGGATTATCGATCAGCGAGAAATGTCGATAATGATTGTCTATGGAATTATCGATAAATCACATATCGATAAATTTAAATATTACGTAATTCCAGCGATTAATTGTTGTTGTTGTCAATTGAAATTCTCTATAAAAATATTGAATACCGAGTAGTTTTTAAACGGAATATGTAAAAATTGTTGTTTTACAATAAATAATGCTTAAATTTCATTGTATCTAAATATGACAATTATTTTTAAATCAAGTATCGATAGACGACAGCAAAAATATCATAAGCATTCTGTCACCCGGTATGATGTGCCAACCGAGATACTTTCAAACTGATGAATCGATTGTATCGATATCATACAGTATCGAGTGTCCACAGCCAAAGTATCGACTCTACTTGGCATTAAAATCGTCGTTCGAAACTATATTATAATCGAGTATAACCACTCCTGGGACCTTGTTTTGATTTTTGTATACATATAGACATTTTTAAATAAGAATATTAAACCGCTTTTTTTATTCTCCTCTTTTATTATCTAACCTAGTGTTAAAGGTGTAAAAGATCTTTACCTCCTAAGTCTCCTGGCAAGTCTGATATCAGCGTCAGTATCGACGAACACCTTCATATCGAGTAGTTTCAACACATCCGCGTTGTAGAACGCCAGGATACCCTCGAATATTATCACGTTCGCGCCGTACATCGTTTTCTGTAACAACACATTATATATAGTCAACCCTGGATTATCATTTTATTTTATTTTTATTTGATTGAATGACGAGACGAGCAAGGCGCTCGCCTGATGGTAAGCGCCACGCCTGCCCATAAACAGAAGCAACACCGCACAGAACGTTGAATTACAAAGCACTGCATGGCATTGAACTGCGCTCGTCACACCGAGACATAAAATGTTAAGTCTCACAATGCCCAGTAATTTCACTGGCTTCAATGTCCTTCAAACCGAAACACAACAGCGCTTACACACTGTTGCTTTGCGGCAGAAATAGACAAAGCGGTGGTGCCAACCCAGACGACCTCTCGCATACGAGAGACCTAGCACCTTGTAGAGACCTACCACCTTGTAACATCTACTAGTTGGAATTGAAGCTGGTGGGAGGATACTGCTGGTGGGAGGATACTCGCTGATGGGAGGATACTTGTATCCGACCGGATAGCGACCACCGTACACTGGTGCTAAAACCTGCCATAGTGGCCCACCTTGTGTGGGTCGCGTTCCAGGGTCAGCCAGTGTATATCCGGTTCTCCCCAAGGGGCTTGCCCCCTGATCCTAACCCTTTTCCCATCCCTTTTTATCCCCTCCCCCTTGGCCCTGGGATGAGATACTGGGGGGTCGCTAGTAATCTGTAAGCGGGGACCCCGTAGTTCATCCCAGGAAGTTTGGCAGGCCGACATGATCTTGCCGACCTACGATGGACACATTGTTTGTCGTTGGTCGACACTATTCTTGGATTGCGCTACACTTACCATCAGGTGTAGCGTAGTCACTTTGCCGAGCCAGGATAAAAAAAGCAGCTCAATTGTTTATGAAGTAAGCAGTACCTACCGTCCTGTTTTCCCTGGCGTGGGTCACGTAGTTATATATGGGCACCTCGACCTTCTTCCCTTCCCGCAGTCGCTGCAGCACGCTGACCAGTAGCTCCATATCGAACGCGTCCGGGTGATCGAAGTTGTATTCATTACGCATCGCTAGCTGATGCTGCTTCTCGTTCAGGACCTGTGGGTACCGGGGGCATGATGAGCTAGTGGAGGTGGATGTAGCAGAGTAAAGCTAAAAGTAACTAAAACTAGGTTATTTATTTTTCATACCATGAACCCACTTCAGGATACGTTGTTCTAAAGATGTTACGTTCTTCGACGATCGCTAGAATAATTCAGGCCCGAAGTATCCGGAGGCCCAAATCCCGCTCCCCTTCCCAATCCCTAATTATCCCTTTCCTTTAAGGTTGGCAACGCGCCCATTATTCTTCTGGTGGTGGGCGTACATGGGCGGTGGAGATCACTTACCATCAGGTAACCCATTTGCTTGTTTGCCGGCCTGTGCTATAAAGAAAAGCTAAGGGTTATATAGCCGTAAAAAGTAACCAAAAGTAGGTTATTTTTATACCATAAACCTACTTTAGGAATCGCTGTTCTAAAGACGTTACGTTCCTCGACGATGAGGCCAGCAAACGAATAAGTGGGTCACCTGATGATAAGTAATGAACACCCACAATACATGGTGAATCATAGATGAGTTGCGGGCTTTAAAGGAAAAGGTTAATTAAGGGATTGGGAAAGGCAGACAGAAGGCACCTACAAGGTGGACAGACGACCTGATAAAGGTCGCAGGAAGTCGCTGGATGCAGGCCGTTTCCAACAGGGCGGGCTGGAAATCTTTGGGGGAGGCCTATGTTCAGCAGTGGACGTCCTGTGGCTGATGATGATGATGATGATGAAAGGCAGAGGGATTGGGCCTCCGGATATCTCACTCACTGTACGAATCGCTACAGAAAGCTGCCATTTCACTAATCGTGAAAAGTAATAACGTTATAACTAAGGCATAAGTGTACATACAATTGTGTCGTTAAATATCAAAACTGGTTATATCCACTGTTGGTAAAAAATTGTTTTTTTATGCCATCACCACTAAAGGGTTCTTACGGAAAGGACGTTATTTACAAAAGTGTAAAAATCTACTATTTTACCATAGTAATATTGGTCTAAAGTTTGATGGTATATCAAATTCAGCAACATCCATGCTATACATTTTATCAATATTGGCAAAATCCATTTTGACCAATCCCGAGGGCGCATTTTTGCAATATGGCCGATAATTTCAAATCTGACGTGATCGTAATGAGCGTTCGTGTTCCGTCTTTATTAATATTTTTAAATAATTACGGACTTTCGAAATGAGTGCTATACCAAAAGTTACTTCAGACAAAGTAAGAAACCGTAAAATCTATGCAACTTTTAATAAAAACGCGCAATTAAAGGAAAATCGGTAAGTTTGCAAACGTAATGCTGCAGAATTGTTAGTACTTCTGCAAGGGTTGTCAAAGTTGTTGGCCGCAATTCGCAATAATATTCTGTAGTGTACTATACATCTTAGGTATAGCATTATTGTTGATGATAGGTGAACTTAATATGCCGCGATTTTAGTTTTTACCCGACTTCAAAAAGGAGAAAGTCCGTAATGTTTTATGCAAATATGTTAAACGATATCTCCGCTGATTTTGATGATTTGTCTTTGTATTTGATAGGGTTTACTCTATTTTTTTATTTATTTGATTAAATGACGAGACGAGCAAGGCGCTCGCCTGATGGTAAGCGCCATGCCTGCCCATAAACAGAAACAACACCACACAGAACTTTTAATTACGAAGCACTGCATGGCACTGAACTGCGCTCGTCACCCCGAGACATGAGATGTTAAGTCTCATAATGCCCAGTAATTTCACTGGCTTGCAATGTCCTTCAAACCGAAACACAACAGTGCTTACACATTGTTGCTTGACGGCAGAAATAGACAAAGCGGTGGTACCAACCCATACGACCCAGCCTCTCACATACGAGGGAACTACCACCTTGTAAATCCCCTTACTTGACTTGTCACTCTACAATGGTCCAATATTTTAGTTAAGATTTAGATTTTAACTTGCACCATCAGTGACGGAGTGCACAGAGAATTTGGTATGAGTGTATGAAAGTAACTACTTGAATATAATAAAACGACACCACTAAGGCTAAGAACCGTGATTTTTTTTTAGGTATTACAATTCGAAAAATCACACAAGAGTAATTGTCCGGGAATGGAATTTGTGTCAGGTTTGGCGATAGGCTCGACACCTATCACATCTTGCGAACTATGGGTGCACTAACGTACCTCTGTCTACATCTTCCGAGATAAAGGCGTGAGCTTATGTTATAAATAGGTACTTAAAAGGGCATTTTTTTCAGGTACTCTGCTCCCGGCTTACCGTTTATACCTACATGTAGAATGTACCATTTGTTTTTCATAAAGATGACAACCCTAACCCGTCAGGATCTGTCATTGAATGTCAATTCAATGACAGAGTAGATCAAAATTAGATAAATCCACATGTGAATTACTTCAAAAGTAGTAAAATCCACTTGGAAATATCAAACTTGGATATATCCAAACTTTATTTTCGTTTTTTTACGAAATTTGTGCCTATTCAATCATAACTAAGCTACATAAAACGATCGTGTTATATAAATACATCTAAATCTAATGTATTTCATACGTAAATCTATACACAATTATCAGTTTTTAAAATATAATAACCATGAAAAAAAAATTCGTTTAGATATATCCATTTTTGATATTTACCGACAGAATTATAGAATATGGTAATTAGTAATACTCAGGTTTAAAAGGAAAGCCTGCATACAGCATGAATAGGCCAGGTTGACCGGATTGTTACCACTGTCATAACACATACATACAACACAACAGTGCTTACACACTGCTGCTTGGCGCTAGATAGACAAAGCGGTGGTACCAACCCAGACGACCTCTCGCATACGAGGGACCTACCACCTTGTAGTTGACGTTTTCAAGAAACTAAAGCGCGTGCAAGTGTAGCGAACATGCAGCGTGCAGAGTGTACGTACCTTATAGAACGAGTCCATACTGACGATGGTCACCCACGGTATGTTGAGAGATTCAATGATTTTTGTGGCAACCGTGGTCTTGCCAGAGGCACTGGCACCGCATATACCTGTATCATTATCGTACCTCGTAACATGTCCACCGATTATGTTTGGGCTACAGGTGGACAAGTGAATTGCTGGTGGTAGTACATTCATATCAGCTCTATTTTTATAGTGATTTTAGGCCATTTGATAGATTTTTTTTCGCTCTCTAGATTAAAAGGCATGAAAAGATTACGATTTAAAATGAAATTGAATGAGAAAATTATACAATTACACACGATTTGTTCACCAATCCTCAAATAGAATAAGATCAAATTTCAAAGTGGGTAGACAATTGTTTATATTTATGCTACAGGTATGGCGATTAGGTTTTACGAAGTATAATCCTCACCTATTAGGAAGGGTTCGACCTCCTGCCCCCCTGTACAGTTGTACCAGGGCGGTCTGCCTGCAGTGTATATTGTCCTGCGGTCGGCGTGCAGGATGCTCTCCGCTGTGGTCCGCTTGTTGGACTGTGACATCGATGTGGTGCGCACGCGCCGCGCCCGCGGGGACTTTAGGATGTTCGAACCTGGGGAACATAAATAAATAAATACACCCAACAGTCACATACATAGTCCTAACCCCCACAGTAAGATACGAGTCTTGTGTCGTGGGTATCAGGAACTACGAGAGACTTTCGGTCTCACAACACCCAGACCCCGAAACAATTATTTGTGAATCACACAAACATTTGTCTCGGTGCGGGGATCAAACCGCGGCCCCGCGGTTCACAGCTGGCTACTCGCCCACTGCTTCACGGAGGCTATCAATCTAATCAAGAAATGTTGTTAAATTATGTGGATACCCTGCTATAAATTTCATTTTCTGCCTGGCATTATCCTGGCTCAATGCTAGTCTCATCATCACAACATATTATAAAATAAAGTCCTCCGCCGCATCTGTCTCTCTGTCTGTTCGCGATAAACTTAAAAACTACAGAAAGGACCTTTATGCGGTTTTCACCAATAGATAGAGTGATTCACGAGGAAGGTTTAGGTATATAATTCGTCAAGGTTATGTGTAAATTCGTTGAAATATAAAGATTGTTGGAACTGTCGAAAAAAGTCAAGCCGCCTTGAAGCTTTCATCGAAAACGGTGCCTAATTAATCCCTTTGAGATATAATAAAACAATGCACGGTGGGATATTCCTCTTTTATAGATCTACAAAAAAGTCCCCGATGGTATAAACCGAACCGGATATACACTAGCTGATCCTGGACCGCGATCCACATGAAGTGTGTGGGTCACTATGGCAGGTTTTAACACTATGTCTAGGTGCGGGGATTGAAGCCGCGGCCTCTCTGTTCACAGCCAGCTACTCGTCCACTACGCCATGAAGCCTTCATGTCACTATTAGGGTTTGTCAAACAGCGAACGGGGCGGGGCGGTAACGCGACGCTGACGGGACGTGAGCAGTTTTAATGCATTAGTGTATATAAAAAATGTCACACAGAACCGTCGCGCTCGACGCTCGACTATCTATCGCCGTCCCGTCAGCGTCGCGTTGCCGTCCCGCCCCGTCCGTTGTTTGACGAAACCCTAAATTGCTGGTGGGAGGATACTTGTATCCGACCGGATAGCGACCACCGTACACTGGTGCTAAAACCTGTCATAGTGGCCCACCTTGTATGGGTCGCGTTCCAGGGTCAGCCAGTGTATATCCGGTTCTTCCCAGGGGGCTTGCCCCCTGATCCTAACCCTTTTCCATCCCTTTTTCCTTCCCCTCCCCCCTTGGCCATTTGGCAGGCCGGCATGATCTTGCCGACTTACGATGGACACATTGTTTATCATTGGTAGACACTACACCAACACATCTTGGATTGCGCTACACTTACCATCAGGTGTAGCGTAGTCACTTTGCCGAGCCAGGATAAAAAAAAAACGTAAATATAAAGCGCATTCAACTTGCCCCCAAATAATATAATAACTAAAACCGCGTGACCTTTGCAACAGAGCACCAGTCACGCGCGAAAGACTCACGTGTTACGACACACGGAATTAGTTTACAACAATACAGACGCCGTGAAATCGACGTTTTGTATTGAAACTTCCTTGTGTTTGTACACTTTTTAACAGAGTTATCGACTAACTAATTCTTCTGGTATTGTGGGCGTACTTGGGCAGTGGAGATATCTTACCATCAGGTGACCCACTTGCTCGTTTGCCGGCCTATGCTCAAAACAAAGATTCACAAATGGAGCAGGTTCTCAATACGAAGATCTTTTTGCTGTCTTATGGATGTACATCGATTTTTCTTTTTTTATAACATACGCCGGCAAAAAAGTAAGTTATTTACCTAATTTTTACCGCCCGCGAAAGCTCATAATATTAGATAAATCATGGACGCGTTGCCGACCTTAAAGAAAGGGGTTATTAAAGGATTGGTAGGGGAGGGGTTGAGGGCATCCGGATTCTAGGGATGTCGAAAGTGCAAAAGAATATTTTAAAGAGTATCAATATTGATTTTCATATATCGAGATAAAAAATCAATAAATCGGCTTGCCATTTGAATGGCTTTTGGGCATCTTAAAAAAATTTTGCTCTACATTTCATCCAATTTAAAAAAGCTACCGTTTTAGGTATGTTTTCGATTCTATAAAATATCGGTTCTTTGATATATCACATTTTGATGTGCCAAAATATCGGTTTACCGCAGAAAAGATATCTATACATCGATATATCGATATTTTTCTAACATCCCTATCTTACTTACCGTACGGAACGCAACAGCAAGCTGTTACATTACGTCAGTTTTCTGTAGAACAGTGGTAACTACACTTTAGACAAAACTTTCCACAGCGTTGCTCTACCACACATATCGGGCACAACTAGTAGGCTATATGAAACATTACAATATATTCTAGAAGGATTAACACGCCAAGCCGCGAGCAAATAGTTAATTATCAAATGTATTGTATAATTAACTAGCTGTCACTCGCGGTTTCACCTGCATGTTACTGCCCTGTTCCCATGGGTCATAGTATGATATAAATATAAACCTTCCTCATGAATCACTCTATCTATTGCTGAAAACTGCATTAAAATCCGTTGAATAGTTTAAAAGATCTAAGCGAACAGACTGCGGAAGCGACTTCATTATATTCTATGTAAAGATAAGCGATTCGATTCAAAATGACCTACCACAATAAACACATGAATAAAAATATTACAGCTACAAAAAGCGGATCAAGTCATGACCACTTTACACATACTTCCTTGTAGATAACTTGTTTTATGTAATAAAGTCGTACCATATTTATTGAATAATAATATAGTAGGTACAACTTGTGCAGTCTTTTAATACAATAATAAAATCAAGTTTAAAACCCATGTTATCAAAGCAGGAGAAAACATAAACATATTTGACACACCAAATACCACATGGTTAAAAAAAAAAGAAAGTAAAAGTGGATCGAATACTAAATTTTATTACATTCACAGAACCGTTATCATCTTCACCTATATCAAATTATAATATTTTCTTTAATATAATTCATGTATTACGGAACAAAAAAAACACACACACAATACGAAACAAAAACAACATTAAAATCAACATTTTCCCCATAAACACACAAAATGCCAGTGTAAAAATTAAATAAAAACAATTACGTTTGCAATTGCTCGTCGCAGGACGCGAGCGTTCCGCCGGCGCGCGAATCACATAGTTCGGTCACTGGTTCGGTCAATGTCGACGCACCAATGTTACGAATTGTACGAGGTTAACAACCTATCACAACGCAATACAGGATCGAGAGCAGCCTGAGGATTGGTGAGGAAAAAGCGTACCAGACACTTTATGCTAGTCCGGTGCATGTTCAACAAGGAAAAAATAGCCTCTGAAACGTACTCGAGGTACTTACCGCGTTATGATCGCCTGGTACATGCAAGTTTTTTTTTAAGTAATAGAGTTTTAATTTACTTTGTTTTAGGCCTATAAGCATTATATTACTATATATTATCGCCGAATACAGAAGAATAGGCACATTACGACAACTAAAGGGTAGGTACAAGAAGGAAAGAAGAAGGTAAATGGAAGCGAGAGGAGCAAAGAGCGGGTGAATTGACTTACGTCATTCAACCCGTATAAGTTATTTCCCGCGTACTGGCAACAATTTATTCATGTATATTCGCCTCAAATACTCAATTCTAAATCAATGTCTTGTTTTTTTTATAGCGAATCGAAGGAATATTAATTCCGTGGACTCATGACATGTGGTTTACATGATCATCAATATACAGTCGATTCTCTGATTGCGATGAAGTTGGAGTAACAAAATAGCTTCTTAGTATTTTAAATACTACGAAGAATATTGTGAGTCAATACATATTAAGTGGACACAAACTAAGGCTGGATTGCACCATATAGCAGTTATAGTTAAGGTTTATGTCAAAGTTGCCGATAACAGTAACGCTGACTTTAACATTGACTGCGGAATGTGTTGCACCATCGTATTCCAATACTACTAGATTCCTCGATTAATTCTAGAACCAGGGACATGATATTATTTTGGAGCACAAACGCTTTAGGAGATATATCGGTTTGGAGGTTATAATCGAACCATCTGACAGCTATTTAACTTAAACAATAGCTTTAACTAGTGAATCTTGGGCGGTTACGGTTTACAGCTAATGTTATGACGTCATCTAACATTTATCAAATGGTGCAACTCATTCTCTGCTTAACCGGTACTTTAACATGTTTGTCATTGATAAAGTAAGTTGGTGCAACCCAGGATAAGTATTCGCATTTCTATGTATTGCCACTGCAGTCTGCATTGTACTCCTGGTCCTGAGGCAAGTTAAGTTTCATGAATCTTAGTAGTTTCACTGGCTTCAATGTCCTTTAAACCGGACAATACACTGTTTATTTTAAACTGCTGATTGATGTCAATAATAGACAAAGCGGTAATTCCTACTCCACTCCTATTGCCAGTGTACATTCAGTTCTCTAGGGGCTGTGCCTGCAACGGTCATCCACGTATCCTGTCGCAGGCCCCTCGATTCGATTCTTCCTTCTTCGGAGTGTGAAGAAGCATTTATACAGGCCGGCATGATTCTGGTGACCACCGATAAACTCACAGTTTGTCGGTGGTCACCAGAATCACTCACTGGCTTTGTTGGATAGCACTGCGATTACCATCTGGTGTAGTAGTGCAGTCACTTTTGTACAAGGTAGTAGGTCCGTAGTATGCGAGAGGCCGTCTGGGTTGGTACCACCGCTTTGTTTAGTTCCGCCAAGCGTGTGTAAGCACTGTTGTTTCAGTTTGAAGGACATTGAATCCAGTGAAATTACGGGCACTATGGGACTTAACATCTTATGGTTCGGAGTGAAAAGCGCAGTTGAGTGCTTTGTAATGCAAAGTTCTGTGTGGTGTTGTTTCTGTTTATAGGCAGGCGTGGCGCTTACCAGAAGGCGAGCGCCTTTCTCGTTTCGTCATTTATCAAATAAAAAACTAAAAACTTTGCCGTGCTCGGATAAAAAAAATCACCAACTAGAAAAATAATAGAAGTATTTGGAACAAGTCTCGAGAGTTACTTAAAGCAGTTGTTTTGCATGAATCATTAGGTTGAAAGGTTATTTTATCGCTGGTATAAAAGAGTCTTTGGTTTTGAAAGGTCAACGAGTTTATCGTTACGATAAAAAAAGTATAATAATCTTACAACGAACACGTTTTGAGTAACATAAATCCAAGTCTACTGCTTCGTATATTACTACTTTCCTAATTATGACAATATAAATAGTCATTATGCCATAATATTATTTTTTAGTATAATTGTAGGGATAGAGACGAAATCTTTTTTTATAGCATCGACCGGCAAGCAAGCAAGTGGGTCACCTGATTGT
The DNA here is from genome assembly GCA_949126905.1 of Amorpha juglandis. Taxonomy (NCBI): domain Eukaryota; kingdom Metazoa; phylum Arthropoda; class Insecta; order Lepidoptera; family Sphingidae; genus Amorpha; species Amorpha juglandis. Next base: position 15,684,853 of record OX421376.1, read on the forward strand.
AAGTGATCTCCACCGCCCATGTGCGCTTATAATACTACAAGAATCATAGCCGTGTTGCCGACCTTAAAGGGAATGGATAATTAAGGGATTGAGAAAGGGAGGAAGATTTGGGCCTCTGGATTTCGCACTCATCGTATGAAACAAAAGCAGCCGCTACTTAACGTCGTTTTTCAGTGAGACATTGGAAACGACCCGGTCGAGACGGCCCATTCATGCTGTAGACAAACTGTCTAAAGCGTGGCTCTACCACTCTTATTCCATATCAGCCAAGCTTTTTTTTTTATACTGGCCCGGCAAAGTGACTACGCTACACCTGATGGTAAGTGTAGCGCAATCCAAGAATAGTGTCGACCAACGATAAACAATGTGTCCATCGTAGGTCGGCAAGATCATGCCGGCCTGCCAAAGTGCCAAGGGGGAGGGGAAGGAAAAGGGATGGGAAAAGGGTTAGGATCAGGGGGAAAGCCCCCTGGGGAGAACCGGATATACACTGGCTGACCCTGGAACGCGACCCACACAAGGTGGGCCACTATGGCAGGTTTTAGCACCAGTGTACGGTGGTCGCTATCCGGTCGGATACAAGTATCCTCCCACCAGCAAAAAAAGTTTCAGTGCTTTTATTAGGATTCAAATATATCACTCACCAGTGGATGGTGGGCGGTACGGCCGGACATTGGGCACGGTGGTCGGCGAGGCCGGGGCTCTAGTCGAGTACTCCTCATCGTCGAGGAACACCTGCTCGCTCAGCTCCAGTGCTAACTCTGTGTCACTGAAAACAGATATAGCATCAATATTCATGTGTACAATATCTAAATCTAAACTAATATTATAAAGAGGAAAGATTTGAATGTTTGCGTTGAATAGGCTCTAAAACTAGTGGACCGATTTGAAAAATTCTTTCACCATTAGAATCCTACATTATTCCTGAAGAACAAAGAATATTTTCAAAAAAGTTAGGGATCCGTATAAAAACTTCGATAATGTAACCCAACGTGTGAAAAAAAATCGTTATATCGCGTACGCTACGGAAATTATTGACAAAAAGAAGGATGTGTGTGTGCTTAAATTTAGTTTTTGAAATTTTTGTTAAATACCCGTACAAAGCCGGGGCGGGCCGCTAGTTGTTTATGAATAGATCCTTGATAGGTACATAATGTCGTCATTGGAAAGGCAAGAATACTAAAACGCCAATACATGAACTTAGAAGAGCATTTAATTTTATTAGGAAAAAAAATAAGTTTTAATGAAAATTATACAGTAGGTAAGTTTATATGAATTTTTATCCTAATAAAACAACTTTAAAAAGCTCTAGTGAAGTTTATGTATTGGCGCTTTAGTATTTTTGCCTTTCCCGTGACATTTGCCGCAAAAATGAGTCGAAAGTATTTCAATTATATAATTTAATAGAATATATTGTTAAATCCGTTTATTCAGATATCATGTACTGGATGACAATTTTTAATTTAAATATTCATTTGATAATGTTTCATTACACCCACATCTACTGCATATTCTCTGAAATAGCAGACAACCTATTGTTACATATCATCATCATCAGCCACAGGACGTCCACTGCTGAACATAGGCCTCCCCCAAAGATTTCCAGACCGACGTGTTGGAAGCGGCCTGCATCCAGCGACTTCCTGCAACCTTTATCAGGTCGTCTGTGCAACTTGTGGGCATACCTTGTTACATACCTTAATTAATTGTTATAATTAAAATATTTTGCTCTATGAGTAAGTGTACCATAGTTTCTAGTCGTGAGTGCCATTTAAAACGATGCCGGAACATCGACTTTAATTTAGTAATCAGCATCGTTGAGACAATTAACTACTTGAACAATGAGAACATCAATTCTAAACAAGTAAAGAACTATTATAGCGCGACAAAATTACGTATGCATGTAAACTGTACCACGAGTGATTGAAGTAGTCCATTTTTTTAACTCGTCGGGTGTATCCCTTACGAATATAAACGAGAATTAAGATAGTGTTGAATTTAGCACATGTTTATTAGCGTTGTTGTTGTGTGTAGTTTCCTGTACAATGTAGAAACAAGTAATAAAATGTAAGAAATGGACTGTAATGTTCTCATATTTATATCATTATTGATTTTTCATCATTATTCCTGATTCTATTGTTGTTTAAAAAATATTTTATTTAAAATGACATTAAAATAACAAAACTAGTTTAAACGGATTTTATCGCGGTTTTTTATTTAATTTTGGTCCCGACGCGACGTTTCGAAAGCTTTTTAGCCTTCGTGATCACGGGGTGGACTCCCCATAAAATTACAGTTATTTTTGTAATATTTTAACTGTTAGATTAAAAAATCAGAAATTATCAATGTCTGATTAGTTAATTTAAATCATCACGAGCAGAGAAATGTCAATATGATCAAGGCTATAGCGTATACTGTTGCAAAATCTAACTGAAATTAATATGTTTAGTAACCATCTTCTTGTACCACCTACCGTTATCCCACTCGCAGTGAAGAGAATTCTGAAGGTTATAAAACCTTCGTTCTATTAGAATTTAGTGTTAAATTCGATAACGTTTAAAATAGAGACGAGGGCATTGCCGGTACGGTTGTTTCCGATGGCCGACACGTTTGTTTTCACAATCCCAACTGAAGACAACCTTGGGTACTATTTGTTACCGAGTCAATATTAATCTTAAACTAATCTTGTATTATAATTAATAGAATTTATGTAGAAATGTAGTCAGTTTTGGTATCAAACGCCAAACAAAATTGTCAATAATACCAGACATTTTGGATTAGTTCAGAATATTTGTCTAAGTTTTTTTCGGAGACTTCAAATGCCAAGTCTTAAATATCCAAGATGCACTATAAAACACCTTACCACTACCAGAGGAAGCCCGTGCCCAGCAAGAGGAGGCCCGTGCCCAGCAGTGGGACGTATATAATACAGAGCTAGGAAAAATAAACACACCTTGCATACTATGAGTCTTTCGGGCGATAACGAGCCATGAAAGCCTATTCATTCACAGCTACTGTATTGGCGAATGAACTGGGAATTCCATTCTTCTGTTCAATACCAAACGACATTCCCTGTTTTATAAACAATATTTTTTAATCATATTACAATGTTATTAATATATTTAAGTAAGTTATTAATAAGCATATTTATCATATTTTGTTTACAGCGTGAACCGGTTCTATCGGACTGTTACCACCGTGTCACAGAAAACCGGCGTGACAACATGCAGGATGTTTCCGGAGTCTCAAATCCCCATTTATATTCTCTCCTGCATGATACTGTAATCGTTTCTTTAATATTTTCATTTAAGGATTAATTAGTAACTTGGAATGAAAGTGGTCCACGAACATCTTAAGCCCGGTATCCGACCGGATAGCGACCACCGTACACTGGTGTTAAAACCTGCCATATTGACCCAATTTGTGTGGGTCGCGTTCCAGGGTCAGCCAGTATATCCAGTTCTCCCCAGAGGGCTTGCCCCCTGATTCTCGCCCTTTATCCTTTCCCTCCCCTTTGGCCCTGGAATGAGATACTGCAGGGGTCGCCAGTATCCCATTAGCAGGGACCCGTGTACTTCATCCCAAGGGTCAAAAAAAGACATCTTAAGCCCAAAGCCAACCTCTCTTGCACGTGTTACTATTGCTGATCAACGGAACAGGAAATGGAGCAACTTGGGTCACCTTATGGGTTGCGAGGGTTAGATGGCAGGTCGCCCTACATATCAAATCCACGCAGGAAAGCGGTCTGTGGCGTTAAGCCAGGATAATGAAAGAATGAATTAGCAATTTAGAATATCTTATTTTGTCATGCTTTACTTATCTTTGGCTGTCTGTAGTAAATAAAGTCACTATCTATCGAGGTAATGCTGTTTCATTATTGATACATACATCAATGTCATATAAATTGCATACGTACGATATATCAAGGTTACATGGATATATATTTTCGTGTCGCTGAATCACATTTTTATATTTATGTATATAGTTATCTTAAGAAGAACTTATTGTCTTTAGATTTGAGTAAAATTTTCCAAATAAGATGTGCGTTATCGCTTCATTGATACGACAGCCTCCGTGGCGCAGCGGGCGAGTGGACGCCTGTGAAGCGAGAGGCCGCGGGTTCGATCCCCGCACCGAGACATGTGTGATCCACAAATATGTTTCGGGGTCTGGGTGTTGTGAGACCGAAAGTCTCTCGTAGTTCCTGATACCCACGACACAAGACTCGTATCTTACTGTGGGGTCAGGACTATTTGTGTGACTTTTGGGTGTATTTATTTATCATTTACCTATTTAGTTTTATTTTCAAATTAATCAACATAGTAAAATGTGTATGTAAGGTTCACCATCAATCAGGTTCAGGATTACAAGCGTAAATACGTGTTCTGTGTAAAAATAAATGATATTGTAAATAAAGTTATTTTACGCACTTTGTTTCGCGGAATTATAATTGAAATAATACTTTGTGGAAGAAAGCGGTAGTAAATAACTAACGTCACAGTTTCTGGGAAGGATCGTAATTTAGTTGCCAAAATGGTTATTCAACAACTATTTAAAAAATATGTCTGCACTACACCTGATGGTAAGCGTAGTGCAGTCGGAAAAACAAACGACCAGCCCCGGATCTAAGGAGGGGCAAGCCGGGGCATATGCCCAGGGTGGCAAATTTAGAGGGCGGCTAAATTCACACTTTACAGACGAACGGACAACTCATCATTTACTTAACTTTTACCAATAAATAATAGTACAAGTACAGAAATTTCACTCCTATACCCAAGGCCTGTCCAAATGTCAATCAATTAGTGGACAGCTGATAGCTAAAATTATAAATATGATAAAGGTAAAAATAAATATAAGTGGGCGGGGGCGGCATTTTTCAGAACTTGCCACGTCTAAAGAAAATTGAAGATCTGGGGCTGCCAAGGTGCTGCCAGGTAGGTCCCTCCAGGGAAGTCCCTCGTATTCGAGAGGTCGTCTAGGTTGGTACCACCGCTTTGTCTATTTCTGACGCCAAGCAACAGTGCGTAAGCACTGTTATGTTTCGGTTTGAAGGACACTGAAGCCAGAGAAATTATTGGGCATTATGAGACTGAAATTATTGCCTTATGTCTCAGGGTAGCGCAGTTCCGTGCCATGCAGTGCTTTGTAATTCATAGTTCTGTGTGGTGTTGCTTCTGTTTATGGGTAGGCGCGGCGCTTAGCTCGTCTCGTCATATAATAAATAAAAAAAAAATAATATGCTCGTGATATTATCGGCTATTTCCCATATTGTAATTTGTTACGCACACATCTTATGACACAATTCCATGACCACGCCATATAATTTCGAGAGAACTTGACCTCAATATTACATAACTATGATAAAAATGAGTGCGCAAAAACTAGCGTCACGTGGTCCAACCACTTCGTTATCTGCAGAGATAACTGCCTGATAAACGATAAGAATATTGTGATGATTTTCGGGGGTTTTTATACCTTATTATGGCGAACCTTATTTTTAGGTCACCGTTATTAAAATGGTAACCTATAACAGTGGTAATATGTTTATTTATCTTGGTTACCTAGATAGCGGTCACCTAAATTTAAAAAAAAAACAAATTCCTCCGACAAACAATGAGTTTATTAGTGGTCACCAGAATCATGCCGGCCTATGTAATTTTATACAGGCCGGTATGATTCTGGTGACCACTGATAAACTCATTGCTTGTCGGTGGTCGCTAGTTTTTTGGACTGCACTACGCTTCCCATCAGGTGTCAATCATCAATTAGTCACTTTGCTCGAATCCAAAAAATATGCAAGTACTATTAGCTGTATTTGGTGTGAATTATTAGTGTAGATCTTATAACCTGTCTATAAATTATGAGAATGATTTTATTAGGTACACTCTTTACAGGTTTTATTCAAGAATGTCGTAAATTCTGATAATGTATTGTCTGTTAAATAAAAAAAGTTACATTACTCATTGAAATTATGAGTTTTTTTATTTGATTGAATGACGAGAAGAACAAGGCGCTTGCCTGAAGGTAAGCGCCACGCCTGCCCATAAACAGAAGCAACACCATACAGAACTTTGAATTACAAAACACTACATGCCACTGAACTGCACTCGTCACCCCGAGACATAAGATGTTAAGTCTCACAATGCCCAGTAATTTCTCTGGCTTCAATGTCCTTAAAACCGAAACACAATAGTGCTTACGCACTGTTGCTTGGCAACAGAGATAGACAAAGCGGTGGTACCAACCCAGACGGCCTCTCGTATACTAGGGACCTACCACCTTGTAAAAACCTTGAGAAAACGTTACTGTATACATCAGACAACATATAAAATAAAACTAACTAGTTGTCAATACATTATACTAGTCTTGAAAATGTATACAGATCTTGATAAACTACTTTTAAGGTCACGTGTATCGTTTTTTATTTTATTTAAGTAGTTTTCTATTTCTAGTTTATATTATATGCTAAGTTTTTGTAAAGTATGTTTTGTTGTTAGAAGCCCACAATTGTAATTATGATTTTGAATTTAAAAAATAAGTGATCTACATAATATACTATACCCAGCACAAATTAAAATAATTTAAAAATATTAAATATTTGCCGGCACATGTGTTCCCTGCTTCCTATAATATAGGGTCCTTTAAACGGAGTGTGAAGGAGCAGTTAGGCAGGCCGGCATGGTCTTACCGACCTACGATGGACACATTGTTTGTCGTTGGTTGACACTATTCCTGGATTGCGCTACACTTACCATCAGGTGTAGCGTAGTCACTGCCGAGCCAGGGTAAAAAAACTTCAGGCAACACGTGTAATTTTTGAATAGAATCAAACATATATTTTTTATACTGCCGCGGTGGCGTAGTACGCAGTACGACTGCCATGCTGAGGTCTCGGATTCGACCTCGGGTCGGGTCAAAAGATATTGGGTTTAGCTATCACGAAATGCTCAGTATCGGCCCGGAGTGTGGAATTATGTCCAGTACGGCGATAGGATCACCCCTTATCACATCATGGGACGGAAATACGCTGGGCGAAATATGGGTGTACTGGTTACATCTCTGCCTACCCACCTGATGCGAAACGCCTGTTCATACACTGGCACTGGCCTGCGATGGTCACCCCGAGACATGATGTTAAGTTCATAATGCCCAGTAATTTCACAGGCCTCAATGTCCTTCAAACCGAAACATAACAGTGCTTAAACACTGGTCTGCTTAGCGGCAGAAATAATCAATGCTCTATCAACTCAGACGGCATTTCGCATAAGAGGACCTGCTACACAAATAATAGTTGAATTTGAAACAACCGTGACTCACAATGTTATATTTAGATTTTGTGAAAGGAGAAACTTATGCCATTCACTTTTAACGCAAAAATTCACATTTCACAATCTTAAAAAATGTCACAATTAAGGAGCTACAAGGTAGAAATCGTTTAATACAACGTGCCACAGACACGTGTGGTATTGTTTAAGGATCGTTACATACATTTGACAGTGATTACTGAGTGGTAGAGCCACGCTGTAGACAGTTTTGTCTACAGCATGAATGGGCTGGCTCGACCGGATCGTTACCACTGTCTCACAGAAAACCGACGTAAAGTAGCGGCTTGCTGCTGCGTTTCGTACGGAGAGTGAGATAACCGGAAGCCCAAATCCCCTCCCCTTCCCAATCCCTAATTATCCCTTTCCTTTAAGATGGGCAACGCGCCCATGACTGTTCTGGTGGTGGGCGTACATGGGCGGTGAAGATCACTTACCATCAGGTGACCCGTTTGCTCGTTTGCCGGCTTAAGCTATAAAAAAAAAAGTGATTGTTCATGTACCGGATAATATTAAAATCTAGACGTCTACAAGGTGGTGGAGGGCCCTCGTATGCGAGAGGCCGTCTGTACAGTGCCGTCTGCGAGCGGATGAGATTGATTACGAGTATGCTATTACGTGTCTTTGCACCTGCGTACAACGAAGCCTTCGGAAAATGTGTCATAAGCCACGTGGTGTATCATTCACATGTTTTATTTTTTGCATTTGCGTATTAAAGTTCTGCGTATTTTGGGAGTGGTTCATTTAGTGTTTTTCAAAATTGCAAGTCGAAAACGACATGTTACTCATTCGATAAAAAAGGGAATACTTTATTTATGTCCTAGCACTGCAATAGGATTTGGTGTGGTTGGGGTGGCAATATTATCACCTTACTTGCTAAAATTTAATCACACATTTCAATAACATGTATAAATACCAACCACTTTTAATCCATACAGATTAAAATAGTTTAATGACCGCACAGTCTATGTCCTTGGCTAGAAAATACTGTATAATAATTTGAATAAAAAAAATGTAATATCTTAGTAACAAAACACTTCCCGCTAGCAAAGTATCAAATAAAAGTTAATTGCCTTGTATGGTGCCAGTGACTACAATGCAATGTGAACTAACTCTTTTGTCCTCTATAGTCAGGGTCGGATCCAGCAGGGTAACAGGTACAAACCAAACCCCCTGCCATTTCTTGTGACCAGCATAGACCAGGAAACGAGCAAATTAGTCACGTGATGGTAAGTGATCCCCACCGCCCATGTACGCCCATAATACCAGAAGAAATATGAGTGCGTTGCCGACCTTAATGGAAAGGGATAATTGTGGGATTCGTAAGGGGAGGGAGATATGGGCCTCCGAATATCTCATTCACAGTACGAAACGCAGCAGCAAGCCGCTAGTTTACGTCGGTATTCTGCGAGACAGTGGTAACGACAGGTCGAGCCGGTCATTCATGCTGTGGATAAAACTATCTACAGCATGGCGCTACTACTCATAAATAAATAAAACAAAATAATAACAATAGTATCAAAATTAAATGCAGTCATTGAGTGCGACAGTTATAAGTACCTAACGCTATTTTGGAGATTGGGAAACAAGCATTAAACATATTAGGTACTTAAAGAGAAATTATGACTGGCATCCCCTTAGTATAATCCTGATTCCGGACCTGCTATACCAGTATTGGATGATTTGCACCATGCTTAGAATTCCTAATAACATAATATAACGAGTTTCGAAAGGTGTGTTAAATCACAAGATGTTGTTATGGTGTTTAACTATGGTTAATGACACTGTACTTTTACTGGCTTCACACAATACATTGGTCTGGCACTTAAGATGTGAAATGACTGAGACATGGGGTTTAAAGCACAGTTTATGCTATCGAAATTCATATTTTTTTATTTGACTGAATGACGAGACGAGTTAAGCGCTCGCCTGATGGTAAGCGCTACCGCCTGCCCATAAACAGAAGCAACACCACACAGAACTTTGAATTGCAAAGCACTGCATGGCACTGAATTGCGCTTGTCACCTCGAGATATAAGATAATGATTTCTTGCGTTTACGCAAATGTTACCAATTGAAATAAAACTAATTTTAACGGATTTTTCCATTTTTCCAGAGTTTTCGCGCAGTTCAGTGACATTCAGTGGTTTGTAATTTTAAGTTCTGTATGGTGTTGTTTCTGTTAATGGGCAGGCGTTGCGCTTACCATCAGGCGAGTGCGTTGCTCGTCTCGTCATTCAATCAAATAAAAAATAAATAAAAATATGGTCGACTTTCGTGTCAAAACACATTTTATTTTATTTCTACAATATCAAAAGATGAATGCTCTTAAGCCAATATGTATTTGTATTCAAATAAGGGCTGTTTTAATACTTTTCTACATACAAACCCTTCTTGTCTGAGGTCAATGTAGTCAATTAGACATGCTGTCTACTTAATAATCTGAACATGCATTCTTGATCGGTGCAGTTACTTTGGCCACATACACAACTGTATAATGCTTAGTAATGTATTGATGTTTACTTTTAATAAAGGATGATGAACTTTTTATAAACTTTGTAGTAAATTATATCAATTATAGCCTTCTTAATTATATTATGCTTGATAAACAATAAAAACAACTTAATAAAAACTAGAGTTTAAAATAAAAAATATTTGTCTAATTATTGGTAGAGAGCATTAATTCAAAATTGTTTATTATTTTTACTTTTATGGGTTACTTTTTTGTCTAAAGGTTTCCATTTGAAATGGATGAATTTTTCCCAATACTCTAAAAAGATAATTGTAAAAATCGGATGACACTGTGAAGAGTTATTTGTGGTTAAACATACAAAGATATAATATACAGTGAAGCCTGGATAATTGGGATCTGAAGGGATCTACATTTTGTTATCACTTATAGAGGCTTTTCATTTGTTTCCCAAATAGGCAGGTTAACATGACAGTTGTCTTATTTATAGCAGGTCCCACCATGAGAGGTCGAAATGTTAATAAACAGTCTAATTCTTTTTCAAAACAAATGCATCATAACTTGATATTGAACATGATGAATTGTTCCACTTATACGGGCTATTGAGCTACAAAGTTCCAATTATCGAGGTAATCATCGAAAAAATCTAAGAAATCAATTCTCAGATACAAAGGTTTGAAAACCCCAGTAATATATATTTTAACAGGTATTTCATTGCAAAAGTGTCGGGAACTCATTGTAACTATTAATAGCAGAGGCTGTTTACATATCCATGGCCCACTTATACAGGTTTCACTGTATATACACATTGAAATAAAAACTTACTCCATTTTTGAGTTGGTTAAAAATAAATATCCTCACATTCATGGTGACAATAAAACTGCCATCGTATCAGTTGATACTAATGTTTATTTTGTTGATTCACTACTGTGTGTACTTTATATTTTGATGGATTTGATAAATGTGAAAAGTGCTATGTAATGCTACATTCAAGTATGTACCGTATTTAATAATATAATTACAAGAACTCCAGACGTATTAAAGACTATTCCTGTTGTTTTTACTTTTTTCTATTACTCTAAGGCTGCGGTTAGACGACGCGAAAAATTTCGCGCGGCGGCTGCACGAAATTTTTTATTCATAGCAAATGTATGTCTTATTAACTAGGACTTAACGTTGAAATTCTTTGTGAGTAACCAACCGCGCGGCCGACAGAAGAACACCGCACAGAACTTTGAATTACAAAGCACTGTATGGCACTGAACTGCACTCGTCACCCCGAGACATAAGATTTTTTTTTTTTTTTATAGCATAGGCCGGCAAACGAGCAAGTGGGTCACCTGATGGTAAGTGATCTCCACCGCCCATGTACGCCCACAACCAGAAGAATCATGGGCGCGTTGCCGACCTTAAAGGAAAGGGATAATTAGGGATTGGGAAGGGGAGGGGATTTGGGCTACCGGATATCTCACTCACCGTACGAAACGCAGCAGCAAGCCGCTAATTTACGTCGGTTTTCTGTGAGACAGTGGTAATGACCCGGTCGAGCCAGCCCATTCATGCTGTAGACAAAACAGTCTACAGCGTGGCTCTACCACTCAAAGTTGATGTTAAGTGTCATACTTCCCAGTAATTTCACTGGCTTCAATGTCCTTCAAACCGAAACACAACAGTACTTACACACTGTTGCTTTGCGGCAGAAATAGACAAAGCGGTGATACCAACCCAGACGGCCTCTCACATACAAGTAACCTGCCTACCACCTTGTGAAATAACAAAAAGTACAAATAAGCAGTGAGGGTACAGAACCTTGTGAGCATGAGTCAAACCCACACTTGAGCGTTCTTTTACATATTATAATATAAGTCACTGATATGCCTCAAAGTGTTAATTAAACATCGCTAGCTGGGTACATGATAATTATTTTACAAATACCTGTGTACATATTATTTAACAAGTTTGCTGTGGTGACATTGACTGAAATTAAATGGCAAAAAATATAATTACATACTCCAACAACATGGCATGTTATGGGTGTACACCTATGGGAAATATTATGTAATAATATTGAAGTGTTATCATATTCAAGCTATTGTTGGTTCACACAGTTCAATTGTTTTTAATCATTTGATTTGTATCAACAAAAGTTGTATCAGTGTTCAATTCTATTGATTGATTGCAATATATGAACCATTCTATTATTCGTTGAACTATTCAATTAGCAAAACCACAAACAAAAGCTGGTGTTGAAGGGCTGTTTTCAATAAACTCATTAATTTGTACATGTGGCCTTTAAACTGTTTTGATAATTGTTAATGTATAAAACATTTCAATATTGATTGTTTGTTTAATGTCCATTAATTCTATTTATGAAATAATTTTACAATGTAGTATGTCCCTTGTATGTGAGAGGACATTTGGATTAGTACCACCCCTTTGCCTATTTCTGCCACCAACCAAGAGTGTGTAAACACTGTTTGTGTTTTGGTTTGAAGGACATTGAAGCCAGTGAAGTTACTGAACATTATGAGACTTAACATATTATGGTTACCAAGTGCAATTCAGTGATTTGTAATTCAAAGTTCTGTGTGGTGTTGCTTCTGTTTATGGGCAGGCATGGCGCTTACCATCAGACAAGCACCTTGATTGTCTGATCATTTAATCAAATAAAAAAATAATGTAAGTAAAATTGAGAACAATGGATATTCAATACAACATGGATATTCCAGAACTAAAAGGTCATTGTTTATTTTAGTGCTAATAAAATATCTTTAAGATTGTTATCCATCCATTATCAGTGGAGATTGTGCGGCAATAATAAACTCGACACAAACCAGATACATTTATCAATTTGAAGGTCAACGACATTATGTTTATGTTTTTATTTCCTTTACAAATGAGATTAATGTTTCAATCTTGTGTTAATGATATATTGTGCACTTGACAGAGTAGGCAGATATTATAAAGTTGGTTTTTCTGTTTAGTGTATGTTACTTACTGTGCATGCTCACAAATTCACCATGCATGTTATAGATGTTTAAACACAAAACAAGCAAGCATTATTTCAGTAAACATAAAAACATTTGTTAATGGAAAACTATACAAACTAGTCACAAACACAGTGCAGTGCGCCATCAATAAATTATCTTACGCGTTTCCGAGGACCAATGGCACTGGATCCATGTCTTGTTGAATCCTGACCCTTGCCATGCGAGGACGCCCCGGTCCGGAGCGGGCACGACCACGTGCTCAACTCACCCCGACTGTACGCCGACAAGCGTACACCTAACGTACTAAATAATATTCTAAAAATAAAACCACAATGCGTGCATTGAGGTTATGTACAACTAGCGTTATTTTCAAAATAAATGATTAATTTGTTTCCACACTTTAACACGACACGTGAAGTCACCTCTCACACACTATGATGACTAAGCTAACACTGAAAACGGATGCGTTGCAGCGAATTGATCACACACCACGAGCCAGCTGTTTAAATAAACATTTCATAAGGTTAGCAGTCGGTTTACCTATCGGAGCTGGCAGAGCTGGGCGTTTCGAATTTGTTCAGCTTCCCAGCCATTGCTTGCGCTCGCGTGGGCTATTAATTTTATTGTAATAACTGTGCTAACTGTGTAAAATTCACGACTTGTTTGCACGTACGCACGTAGTTTTTTTGACGGCTATTCGTTCGTTCTGAAATAATAATTGCCATATGTCAAAAACAGTCTGTTATTGCATTGTCATTTGAGTTGATTTAATTTAATAAACTTACATTGCTCCCGTTCAATTTAATAAACAAAATACTTTTTATATATTAAATTTATCTTTATCTAGTTATACAAATAGAGCGTTATTATGCATATTAGTCAATAATACTCTACATACTTTCTCGGTGAATGTAAAATTTCCGAACGAACGAATTTACGCCAGTGCGACAAAATATTTATATCTATTAAAATCAATTCTCTCTTGAATTAATTTGCCTAATAGACTACATGTGTGATTGAAATTCCCAGTTAGGTAGATATTATTCAGTGTCTTAATTAATCCTATTATTATGCAGTGTGCTAGGCAGTAGCCTAGTGCGAAATTTTCTTCACATTTGATCCTAAGAACGATAACGGCGATTTGTATATAGTAAATATAGTGACATCTATTAATACTCTATTGAAAAGTAGCCTACAAGAGAATGAGATAAATATAGAGTATCATGATGTTAGGATAATTAAAAGGTTTATTATTTTTATAATATTTTTATCAAGCTTAAAAATTATTATATAATAATATATAAATAATATATTGAATAAAATATATAGTATATTGCTACCGCTTATTGTAAAATAGCGTGTTGCGAACATGCGTTACTATTGAATTAATGTTTATAATAGTTGTGATTAATTTGGGATTTATAACAATTATTGAATAGAGTATCAAATAAAAATCATATTGTAACACAACAAAACAAGCAGCGCCACCTTTATTGCATTTAAACTACAAGTTGACAAGAAACAGTCAAGAGATAGCGCCATTGCATTATAGCAATGGCTTTATACACTTTTCATTGAAGGTTCATTTTATTGGTAAGCAAGTCAGGGAAATTATATATATTTTTTTAAATGTTAATTAATCATATCCTTGACCATATTTTTTTAGGCAACCCTATTGGTATGTGTTCAGCAACACATTTTATAGCCTAAAATATTATTTTCATCCGGTAAACAGATGGGTGAAGGTCAATGTTCCCTGGGATCTTATACTAGTACATAAAATATTGTTCGAATAATCAAAATAATTATCAATATTATCTTTACACAATATTATCTTTTTATATGATAGGTAAGTACATATAAAATACAAACCTATCCTACCTGCGTCCCTAGTCAACACCGCGCAGGAAAATATCCAATTTGGTTGGGATTTAATGTAATCCTGTATGATGGAGTGACAGCTAACTGGCATGTCATGGTGCCGTTATTGACTCAGTAGTGTGGAATTATGGCGACCATTACTCTTCTAGGTTTATAGACTCGGTATCGTACGGTATCCACAGGGAATGAGAGTCTATTTCGGGATAAAAAAAATATTAGGAATAACGGATAGATTACTTAGATTACTGTCACTATCTCGCTGTTTTTCTGTATAGACCGATATATACCTTTGAGTGGTAGAGCCACGCTGTAGACAGTTTTGTCTACAGCATGAATGGGTTGGCTCGACCGGGTCGTTACCACTGTCTGTCAAAACCGACGTAAAGTAGCGGCTTGCTGCTGCGTTTCGTACGGTGAGTGAGATATCCGGAAGCCCAAATCCCCTCCCCTTCCCAATCCCTAATTATATCGCTTTCCTTTAAGGTCGGCAACGCGCCCATGATTCTTCAGGTGGTGGGCGTACATGGGCGGTGGAGATCACTTACCATCAGGTGACCCACTTGCTCGTTTGCCGGCCTATGCTATAAAAAAAAATAAAGACATGAAAACTCTGTATTCGGCGCGTTTTTTTAACAATACGTTATGCCTCATACGTCTACAATTATGGACAAAACCATTCAATAATATGATAATAGTTTTACGCATCATCTTTACATAGTAGGTATCAAAAAAAGTCGCTTCCGTTGTGTGTTCGCTTAGATCTTTTAAACTATTCAACGGATTTCAATGCAGTTTTCAGCAATAGATAGAGTGATTCATGAGGATGGTTTATGTGTATATCACGCTATGACCTATGGGAGCAGGGCAGTAACATGCAGGTGAAACCGCGAGGGACAGCTACTTATAAGTGAAATACAAATAAGTAATGAATAGGACTTTATGGGCCTAGTCACTTGAGTTATAAATAAGTAGCTACATAATCTAATATTGTAGTTAAGTTGTAGGTAACAGGTATTCGTATTTCCGAAACAGACGAAGTTTGTTGAAGCGCATCAATTTTATCTCATTTAGTCAAATTAGAGAATCCCCGTCATTCTCAATTAGATAGATAGATAGATAGATAACACTTTATTGACCACCAATTTAAAGAAAAATACATAAGAAACTTAAAACTACAACAATGTCAATAGGCGGTCTTATCGCTGAAAGCGATCTCTTCCAGACAACCTTACAATAACGGAATTGTTAAAAAAAAAAAAGGGCCAAAAAGTGGGGGTGTTAAGAGGAACTTAACGAAATAATTGACAATTATATACTAAATAAAAAATACTTACATATACTATGTAGTAACAATAACATATCAACGTCTATAAATATACAATATATATATATATACACATACATACAATATACATATATCAATATATAACAATATTACATATATAATACTTATAAAACATTCATAAGAAATAAATACAGCTTAATGATACACCATTATTCGAGTAAGGACAGATAATAAAATTTCAGTCGAGTTTTGAAAACAGTCAGTGATGGAGCTTGTCGTACAAATACCGGTAAAGAATTCCATAGGCGAACAGCCTGAACAGTAAACGAGCTATCGAAGAAACTACTACTGTGCACTGGAGTCTTAAGAGTCAAATTTTCTGACGATCTTAAAGTATGGGAATGGGCGTAATGGAGAAAGTTGAAATGTACTTTAAGATAGTGCGGATAAGACGGATTAAACAAGATGCTATATAGAAGGCATAGAATGTGAGTATTCCGACGAAGACGAATGGGAAGCCACTTGAGCTTAGTGCGGAAGTCGGAGATATGATCATATTTGCGCAAACCAAATATGAATCGTATACAGAAATTTTGAAGACGCTCAAGTTTATCAAGTTGAACTTGGGTTAGGTCTAGATAGGAGACGTCTGCATAGTCCAGAACGGGTAGAAGTAATGATTGCGCAAGCGCAATTTTAGTGGCAGTGGGCAGAAAATTACGAAGTCTTTTTAAAGACGCAGCTGATGCAAACATCTTACGACTTGTGGCGGCAAGCTGCGGTCCCCAAGACAAAGTGCGATCGATTATTACTCCCAGATTTTTTACAGTCTCACCAAATGGGATTGTGATACCATTAAAGACTACAGAAGGAAGAACAGGCCAGTCAATTTTTGCAATAAGTCGCGAGCTCCCTACGATTATAAGCTGAGTTTTAGCCGGATTAACTTTGAGACCAAAGCGATTGCTCCACTCGGATATTTTTGCCAAATCAGAATTTATAATTGCAATAGCATCATTAATGTTCTTAAGTGAGGCTTGGCAATAAATCTGGAGATCGTCTGCATAGAGGTGATAGGAAGAAGAAAGATTATGAGATATAGTATTAATAAAGATAGCGAAGAGCAAAGGAGATAGGACGCCGCCTTGCGGAACGCCGGCTGACGTGTTGCACCATGAGGAAAAGTTGTCTTCAAGGCGAACACGCTGCCTGCGACCGTAGAGATAGCTTCGAAACCAATCGATTACCGTCGGAGATATGTTAATAGAGCGAAGTAAGGCAAGGAGGATGTCAAAATCAACAGTATTGAAGGCGTTACTGAAGTCCAGTAACGACAACACAGTAAGCTGCCCTGTTTCCATTCCCATACGGATATCATCGGTGATCTTGACTAGGGCAGTTACAGTACTGTGACCTGGGCGGAAACCAGATTGAAACGAGTTAAAAAGAGAGTGTTTAGTGAGAAAGGAACTTAACTGAGAATGGACAAGACGCTCAAGCACTTTGGAGAGGAAGGGTAGGATAGATATGGGTCGATATTCGGAAAAAAATTGGGGAGTAGGTTTTTTAGGAAGGGGTATAATTTGAGCGTCTTTCCAATTTGAAGGAAAAACTCCATGGAGAATGGAATAGTTAAGGATATGACAGATCGAAGGCAGAGTATAGTCCAGAATGGGCATTAGCATATTTCGACTAATGCCATCTATACCAACCGCATTCGATGTCACAGAAAGGATGCTTTTCTTAACATCACAAGCGGTAAATCGATTAAAAAGAAAGGGAGCGTGGTTGGAAATTGGCGAAGAAATTAGATGTTTTATTGTTTGGTTCTTAACTGAGGCATCAATATAAGAACAAGAAGAGAAGTGTTGATTTAGACTATTGATGTCAAGATTATTCGGAGTTGAGTTATGTCGAGATTTACCAATTCCCAGAGATCTGAGGAATTCCCAAACTTTTGCTGGATTTTCCTCGTTAACAGAGTCATGAATATGGCAGCGATAAGCGTCCCTACACACCCTATTGCAGCGATTCCGTAGACTTACATATTTAGCCTTTGTATTATCGTTTGGATGACACTTGTATTTTGTTTTTGCAGCGGCTTTTTTGCACATTAACGACCTGATCTCATCCGTAAGCCAAGGTGCAGGGAGATGTTTAAGTTTAATTTGTCGTAGTGGAGCGTGGACGTCATAGAGCTGTGTAATTAGAGAGTTGAAAATGGTGAGTTTTAAGTCTATTGAATCAGCTTCAACGACAGCAGACCAGTCAGTGGATTTTGCATCTTTGTGAAAAGCTTCATTATCCATGCCGCCAAAATTGCGCTGCAATATTATTGTGGGTTTGAGTTTAGGTGGACGAATTTTGTACGATAGATACAATAAGTCATGGTACGAAAAATCATCTGCCGAACATTGTCCATGCTTAGCAACAGCTGTGGAGAAGTTACTAACATGATATCGAGGAGAGAAGGCGTAGAGTTGGGAAAATGATGAGTCGAACTGAGAGGCAAAATATGCATGTTACACGACTTAACAACAGTTTCGAATGACAAAGTACGGTGATCGTTTTTTAAAAGACATGTGTTGAAATCACCCATGATAATACAATGATCATAAGAAGGAACAAGGTTTTCTAGAATAGTTTCGAAAGATGAAAAGTAGTCAACACGTACTGAAGGGCTATAGTAGACTCCGAGAAGAATTTTAGAGTGGGAAAGAGTAAGGTCAATGAAGAGATGCTCACCGCTGTTAGAAGGTGATGGTTGTGACGACATACTAATAACAGAAAAGGGAATATGTGCACGGAGGTAAATAGCCACACCACCACCGCCCTTATCGGTGCGATCATTGCGGATGAGATGAAAGCCAGGATTAGTCTTCTTATTTCATTTTCTTCACCATATTACTTACTTCTCTGACGCACCGACCCGAAGTAGGGCTTGGCCTCCGAAACAAGAGAACGACAACGTTGCTGATCTCGCGTTGCCTCCCGCCAGTCAGTAACTTGAAGTTGGAACAAATCTGAAAATACGGCACGCTCCAAGCGGTATCTAGGCCGGCCGATGGCTGGTTGGCGGCCAATCGTGTATTCAATATACGCCTTCTTGACACTACCATCTACCTTCTCCAGGTGACCCTTCCAGGGGAGACCATGGGATTTGATTTTTTCTATGATGTTAGGTTCGGCGACCAGATTCCACGATCTTCAGACTTTTCCTCTAAATCCAAGTACATGTCATCCGTATTCTTATTTACACTCACTATCAAGTCTAATAAACTTGAAAGTGTCGGTAGTAGTAGGATGTTATGTCCTTAATAGCTATAACTACACATGGCTTGTACATTTTCAATTGAAAATATGAATGTTACTATCACTATCCAAAGCTTTAAATCCCAGTTAGACTACATGAATAATTTATATTTCCTTCGCAGGATGAAGGCAATAGCGTTTTGAGGGTTTGGAAAGTGCAAGCAAATCCAAAGAGACAGTTTAATAAATGACTTGCTTACAAGGGGAGATAACTTTCTGGATATTATATTATTGTTTTTTAAAATTCTGTGCCTTTGTTTTATTAAATTACAATACTTTGATTTCTTTTACACAGAACAAGCTGAAAATCCTAAAAATTATGTGCAATTACGTGTAATAGACTGAGCACACAATTTAACGTTAAAGAATGAACGTTTAATTAACTGTAGAGCTTGTAAGAGGTTGGACTGGCGACAGTCTTGCAGGCAATTAGCTCAAACTTTACCCATTTACATGTTATGAGAAAACTTGGCGAAGTTAGTCACCGAGGCGCCGCAAGTATTACAGTCAACCTGGGTAACTTTAGCTTTCAATGTAACATTGACTCACTAACTTGTATTTGAACGTTTAATTTTTTCTCTGCTTACTGAATCACTGTAAAATAATAAGTTGTTTAATCTATGAAGGTAAAAAGTGATTTTGAACGAAACCTGCAGTGACATTTGACATTTGTCAAATATATATTTATTTCTCATCATTCAAAATTTTGGCGGTAAATAGAGTTAAAAATAAACTTGCTAAAAAGTTGTGTATAGCAGTTACTACAGAAGAACTACAGAAGGCGAGTTCAGTTTTATGTTGAAGAATCATATGTTTTTTATGTAATAACACTGAAATATCCCGCGATATTGATAGATTTTTTAAAAAATCTTTAATTAATCTTCGATCCGTTTCATTTTCAGACCATTTGGGGTAACATTAGCTCGGGGCGAAGACAGACAATGCGTGAAAATTTAAATTATGCAAAAAAAGTTTTGAAGGATGGAAGTGGCCATCACAGCTTGACATATTTAATTGTCACCCCCGAAATATAGTTAGTCGATTTGGAGGATCTAAAATCACAAAACGAGGCGATTCTTATGCGATTCAATCAGATCAATTTCTATACATGGTATGGGGGAATTGAGAGCCGATATTATGTTTCGTTTTTATATGTAATTGAGTTTGTTTTATTATTTTTTATTATTTTAGACATTGCTCAATGATTATAAGTACATCAAAACCTGATTAATACAATAATAACTTGATTTAAGAGGTCCATTAAATAGAAGTTGATTTCGATATACCAGGCAGTTTAATATTGTATTAATATGGCAACCCTACGTTGCCACTAAAAAGGAGATAGTGATATAAACGAAATGTATTTTTTTTATCAATATGACAAGCTAATCTTACCGAGGAGTAAAAAAAACTACATAAATTAGAGATTTTCTTCATCAACTCCTCATACTTATTAATGTTACCCAAATGTCAGTGTAACTTTGGCTCGCCAAACTTTTGGTAATTAAAGGGTCTTTTATTTATCGTTTTGATAAATAACACAGAAATTTAGATTATAAAGGCCAATATCCCACTAGAAACACTCATTTATGACAAATAACAATAAAAGTAAATCCGTACTACTATAAATTACCTCTAAAGTGAGCCAAAATTACCCAGGTTGACTGTATATTCAATTGAAATACTTTTTATTCCACACCGTCTGCGTGGAACGGAACGGGGAAGTTACAGTTGATTCAATTTTAAGCCAATGTTATGACTGCTTTTTTAAAATTAAATTTATATAGGGGACGGCAGTAATAATACTTATGATGGTAGCGTATATTTACGGAGGGCGCGACTGTGTTTATTGCAGACTTCAGTAGGAACTTAAATAGATAATTAGTTTATGGTCTATTTTTTTTCTATGCTTGGCAGCAGATATAGACAACGCGATGGTATCAACCCAGACGGCCTCTCGCATACGAGGGACCTACCACCTTGTAAATTACTTCTTACAAGAAATACAATTGTCTTCCATTTTAATATAGACAGCGTAGATAATTGTATACGAATTCGTGAGACAAAGAATGATTTGAAATACTTGTGTACCTTACACCAAATCTAACGTAAATTGAAAATAAATCCCGCCATAAACATCGTCTGAGCCTGTCTCAAATAGTCTCGTATAAACAAGAGTAGACATTTTTGTTCGGAAATAAAATGTCGCAGTTTTGTGGCGTCGCTTTGTATTCCTATTTATTTAATGTTCTGTAGGTCTAGTAAAAGTTTTGATAGGTTTTGAAAACAATAATAGGTTGCGTTTATTCTACATATATCGACTAGCAAGCAATACAGGGAGTTTCAATGTGTATTTCTTTTTATCCGAAATGAATTCATATCCATGGCAAAGTAACCGCACTACACCTGATGGTAAGCGTAGTGCAGTCCAAAAACTAGCGACCACTGACTAACAATGAGTTCATCAGTGGTCACCAGAATCA
This sequence comes from Amorpha juglandis, assembly GCA_949126905.1. NCBI lineage: Eukaryota > Metazoa > Arthropoda > Insecta > Lepidoptera > Sphingidae > Amorpha > Amorpha juglandis. Next base: position 15,706,596 of record OX421376.1, read on the forward strand.
TCCACGCCTGTAAAAATGCTTCGTCCCTATTCGGAGAGGGAAGAAGTAAATCGAGGGGTCTGCGACAGGACAGGCGGATTACCGATGCAGGCACAGTAATACAAGGATGTACTCCTATACCCTTTTTTTTTTTTTTTTTTTGTCGCGGGGAAAGCTGTTTATTGCTACCGCCCCACCGGGGGGAGGTGGAACGGTTATGTTGGGTTCTACCGGCCTTACGACCCAGCGAACCGCCCGGGAGAGATGGAAAACATCCGGGCGACCGCTGGGCCGAGTCCCTAACAGTATTTACACCCTATGCCGGTAACTACCAACCAAAACCCCGCGGTGGCCTTCTTCGGCGCATGTGGAGCGGTCCCGGGGTCTCCTTGGGAAAGCCAAGGATTGCTGCCGGAACCGCCCCTGCGCGGTGCCGCCTAGCGGCCCGTCTCCAAATTGGGGGGGGCTCAGAAGCCCCCGCACACCGAAGGACGCCCTCGGCGTCAACGGCAGCAACGAGGCCGTGTAATGTAATATTGCGAAATAAGTTAATAAACTCAAGAGTGTATCAATATTGCACAATTTGTATTAACAAAGTATTTAGGACTTCTTAATAATTATGATTAAATATGTCTTCCATGAATATTACACCAAACTAAGTAAGTTAAGCAACGTCAGTTTTATAACATGTATAAATAAGTTTTTCTGCAATTAACTGAAGCATTCAAATAAAGGACACAGAACAAACAACATCATGTATTAATTTAAACCTTATATTATTACATGGCGACCCTGCCAGCGGTATCCATTATGGGATACCACACGGCCTTATGGCCATGGCCACCATGGCCACTTATTTTGAAGACATTTAATTAGAAGAAAAAAATAAAATCAGGATTAACTAAGAAGAAGGAACATTCAAAATCAATATCATCATGAAAAAATCAACGCCAACGGAGCAGCTTCGGCCACAACGCGAAACCATACAGAGCGTTTGGAAGTTATCAAGAAAGAAAAAAGAAGGTTCGGAGGAGTCCAGGGTATAGCCCGGCCCAACCACACAACGACAGCCTGAATCATCAGCAGCGATGCCGTACAAGCTCCACATCTGCACCAGCTCCGCCATCAGCCGCTCGCCCCTAAGCCATCATCAACAGCCATCATCATCGTCAACGCACTCCTTACCAACAAAGTTTGAAGTAAGAGTAAAAGTATGTAATTTTCAATAAATTTTTTTAATGTTCAATATCTATTTTAATTAACTTTCATAATTTTGTTAACGAAATATTTTGTGATTTTTTTTTGTGTTTAAGAATATGTCATGTACTGCAAACGGAATCTTAGGAGATATTTTTTTTTAAAACGTTATGAAGTAATTATTAATTATAAGGATAGTTATTACAACTTAATAAGAATAATTAAAATAAGTTATAATGATGAGTACAGACATTCGATACCGCCTCGGTGCGAAGTTATATAATAAGGTTTATGTAGGTCATGGAATAACATCGAATGGAATTTTTCATGACGTTAGCAAAATCGAGTGTCAAGTGGCCAGTGCCAACGAACTCGGATGATGTAAAGCAATACTTATCGTTCGCTAATTATTATAGACGGTTAATACGTAATTTTTCGTAGACGATTTTTTTTTTCAATTGCGAACCGATGCTTGTAAATCAGGATTAGGATTTTAGGATTAGGCATGGTTTTGTCTAACAGTAATTGTCACGTAGTTGCTTATGCGAGCCGTAACGTATCGCCCGCAGAAAATAGACTTAGAATAGATTTAGAAGATTTTTAGAAGGTAATAGATTTAGAATTACTAGCTATCGTATGGGCAGTAAGGCATTTTAGACCGTATCTGTATGGCAGAAGGTTTAAAATCTTTACAGATCATAAGCCATTAGTATATTTATTTAGTTTAAAGGATCCTTCCAGTAGACTAACTAAGTTTCGACTATACCTTGAAGAATATGATTTTGAGATCGTGCACATCCCGGGTCGGAATAATGCAACTGCAGACGCATAAAGCCGACTCCCGGTATCAATGACGTGTAACGATTTAAAATTTATTGGAGAAAAAGTAGTTTCTGTATTGACGAGAGCACAAACTAAACGTGTGAAATCTCAGATATACATAACTGATAACAATGATTTGATAGAACAGACTTCTACCAGTAGCCGGTCTGATCAACCTGAGACTGTAGAATTTCTGAAAAACCGACTGATATGACAGAATTGACTTTTATTAATGACAAAGGTTTTAAGAATTTGATTTGTCGTTATTCGAATAAAGGATACTGTACGCGTAGTACTATATTATTATATTTACCTAAATACTCGATCGTAATCTACCACGACGGAGTTAGCGAGAGTTTTAGGATTTATGTGCGAAAAAGAAAGTATTAATGAAATAATAATTACCTATAAAGAATAGGCAAAATGCCCAAATATAAAAATACTTGCAAGTCATATGAAAAGTTGCATATATAAAGGTTATAGATATAAAGGTATATAAAGGTACCTAGAATATAATTACAACCGATGTTGTAAGAATTAGTGATCACGAGGATAAAATAATGATATTATATGATTACTGACCAGGTATGACGAATGATGTAATCATTCAACAGTTAAGAAATGCCAACAATGGCAATATAATAAAAATGACTAATCGCATCGTAAGAGAGGCGATGGTAATAACAAATACTGCAAGCTCAGCAGTTGAACGTTATCGTTTACAGCGAGCCCAGTATGATGTCAAGCAGAGTTGTTATAGAGTAAATTAAGATGAAAATTAATGTACGATAAGAAAACTTACTCCGTAACTTATAAAAAGGGTGACCTTATTCTTATAAAAAATCAATCTGGAACTAAACTTGAAAATATCTATAACGGCCCCTACGAAGTTATTGAGGAAGTTTCTCCTAATGTTAAGATTTTAAAGGATAATAAAGAATATGTTATACATAAGAATAATACTAAGAGATATTTTAGTTAATATTAAGTACTTTTATTGTATGTTTTATAAATGTTTGGTTATCTTTGTTACTCAAAATATGTGAAGTTAAATTCTAAACTTAGTAACAGTTTGTAATAGTTTTGAATTTTTTCTTAAAAAAATTCTCTTTCCTTAAATGGGGAAGGGTAGCAGGCCCTTTTTCGGGGGAGTTGTAATGTAATATTGCGAAATAAGTTAATAAACTCAAGAGTGTATCAATATTGCACAATTTGTATTAACAAAGTATTTAGGACTTCTTAATAATTATGATTAAATATGTCTTCCATGAATATTACACCAAACTAAGTAAGTTAAGCAACGTCAGTTTTATAACATGTATAAATAAGTTTTTCTGCAATTAACTGAAGCATTCAAATAAAGGACACAGAACAAACAACATCATGTTTTAATCACAAGACCTTTTATTACAGCCGACTACCCGTGCTGCCGTCCATCTCGGGGTCGCACGTACATAGGTACTAATTGGGCGCTACGACAGCCCCCCGCTGCGCGCCCGCGACCCCCGATGGCCCCTATTAGTCGCCTCTTACGACAGGCAGGGGATACCGTGGTGGAATTCTCCAAACGCCCCCATTCCACAGGGCGGGAGACGCCGGTCAGTCGTCCACCCGACGCCTCCTACGTCTCCTTTGGCGGCGAGCGGGATCGTTCTGCTCACGATCCCGCTCTGCGCTCTCCTTCTGCGAGATGACGCACTCGCAGAAGGAGGCCATCGCACGCCATGACCTCCGGCTGCCGACCATGGCAGCGACCACGGTCGGCAGCGAGAGGTCTGCTCCGACGACTGTCCTGAGAGCGCTGCGCTCGTCGTTCCAGGCTGGACACTCACCCAGAGTGTGTTGAGCCGTATCCTCGCGGCAGTTGCCACAATGGTGGCACACGGCAGAGTCCTCTTTTCCGATCCGACACAGGTACGAGCCGAAACACCCGTGGCCCGTCAGTACCTGTGTCAGCCGGAATGTAGGCGCACCGTGGCGCCTGTCAATCCACTCGTTGAAGACAGGACGCACTGCCGCGACGGTCCTCAACCCAGCACTCGGGCTTTCCAGCCTGGCATGCCACTCCTCCACGGCGGCTCTGCGAAATCGGGCCGCAATCTCCCTTGGAGCTAACCTTTCTCCACGTTCGGACGCCCTCTCCCGCCAGAAAAAGGCCGACGAGAGGTGCTGGGCGTCCAGATCCCAAGGGAGAGTGCCCGCCAACAGGCAGGCCGCCTCGTGGGAGACCGTGCGGTAAGCCCTGACGATCCGCTGCGCCACTAAACGCTGCGGCTTGCGCAGTAAAGCGACGCAGCGGGCGTTCAGGGACCCAGCCCAAACGGGACATCCGTAGAGGGCCATTGACCGCACGACTCCGGCATACAAATATCGGCAGGGGTTGCCGGGACCTTCCAGGTTCGGCAGCAGGCTTCCAAGAGCACCTGCCGCCCGCACCAGCTTCGGCGACAACTTCTCAAAGTGGGCGCGGAAATTCCACCGGCTATCTAGCACCAATCCTAGATACTTCATGGTGGAGCCGATGGAAATCCGCACCCCCTCCACAATGATGTGGGCCCCTAAAGGTGGCCCTCTCCGAGGCCCATGGAAACACAGGGCCTCGGTTTTGTCCAGGGCTACGGTGAGGCCCAGTCGCCGAATTCTGCCCACCACCCGTTCTGTACCGAACGCGGCGAGCAGACTGGCCTCCTGGAAGGTCTTCGCCGTCGCTGTCACCAGTGTATCGTCCGCGTAGCAGACGACAGCGACGCCTCGAGGATTGGTACCACGGAGCACCCAATCGTAGCCGATGTTCCACAGCAAAGGGCCCAGAACTGAGCCTTGTGGAACACCGCAAACCATTGCTCTTCGGTGCCACCCGTCGGCACCCGGATACACAACGTACCTATTAGATAAGTACGAGCGCACCAGGCGCCGTAAATACGGTGGCACCACATGGTACCGCAGTGCTTCATTGATGCAAGCCCAGGGCAGCGTATTGAACGCGTTGGCGATGTCCAGAGACACCGCCACGACCACCTTGCCCTGGGCTACTGCGTGCCTTGACCCGCAAAATCGCGTGGATGGTGGATCGGCCTTGCCGGAACCCGAACTGACAATCCGCCAGGTCCGGCCCGACCCCTCCAAGGTGCTCGACGAGGCGAGCATGCACAATCCGCTCGAATAACTTGCAGACCTCGTCGAGCAACACGATGGGCCGGTAGGCCGATGGCGACTCTGCGGGTCGGCCCACCTTCTTGAGCAGGACAAGCTTCCCGGTTTTCCAGCGCGACGGGAAGACGCCCTGCTCCAGACAGGCGGAGAAAAGGCCGCGGAGCCTTGCACCCAGGTACTCGAGAGCTAACACCCAGGCCTTGCCTGGGATGCCGTCGAGCCCCGGCGCGGTGTTTTTGCCCCGCAGCCGAACCACTGCCGCCCGTAATTCAGCGGGCGAAACCTCAAGAACAACCCCTGCCGAACTCGACGATGGCGCCGATGGACGTGGCGCCATCGGTGGAGGAGTGACATCCTCCGTGGCCGAGAACAAAGCCGCGACGACCTCTTGGACGAGGTCGCCCCGGAGACTCTGAGTCAGCGGGGGCGCCCACGGGCGACACTTCTTCATCGCCACGCGGTACGGACGCCCCCACGGATCGCTGTCGAGAGTACTCCGGAACTCCCTCTGAGCCGCAGACTTTGCCCTCGCAATCGCCACCTGCAGCGCTCTCTTGGCCTCCTTGTAGAGGCCGTGAAGCAGCCGCTCCTGGTCCTCGTCGCCGGGCAGACGAATCCGGCGACGACGGTGCCTGGCGAGACGGCGGCGCGCGGCTACGCATGACGCACGCAACCGCGCGAGCTCCGCCGACCACCAGATCACCTGGCGCTTCTCAGGCAGGCGTCGGACTCGGGGCATGGCTGCGTCGCAGACGTGCGACATCGCCGCCCCGAACCACGCCGCCTCGTCCTCGACCCGTACCGGCCCGTCCGGCACGGGGATCCACGCCTGGGCCAGAGCGGCTTCCTTCAGGGCCTCGACGTCGAGGCGCTTAAGCGCCCAGCGCGGGCCGTCCGATCGCGGGAAGGTCGGGCCGCCACCAGACCGGGTGGTGGTGGACGAGGCGACGTCGAACCGAATGTATCGGTGATCCGACAACGTCTCCTCATCCACCAGGACCCTCCAGTCCCGGACACGGCGGGCAAGTGCTGGGGTGGCGAACGTGATGTCCACCACCGAACCGCCATTGTGCCGCACGCACGTGTCCACCGACCCGCGATTCACGACGACCAGGCCGGACGAGATCGCCCACTCCTCCAGGGCCTCGCCGCGCACGTTGGTCGCCGACGAACCCCAAGCCAAGGACTTGGCGTTGAAGTCGCCGGCGACAAGGACGGGGCGAGGCTGACTGCCTTGCACCACCAGGGCCCCCAGCCGAGTTAGAAAATGCTCGAACTCGGCCAGTGATCTGTTGGGGGAGAAATACACTCCCACAATCCAGACCCCCCCCAACAGAACCGCCACGCAACCCGAACCCTTCGCTACCTTTTCGAAGGGAGGGGAGCCGGCGGCGCCCCGAGTGATGACGGCCACCGAGCCGTCTAGGTCCCCAGCCCAATCATCTCTGGGGGGGACAAAATACGGCTCGGCAACCACAGCCACTTGTATCGACCACTGTGCCAGACTCTGGACAAGCAAGTCCTGTGCCCTTGCACAGTGGTTGATATTCGCCTGGAGGATTCTTTGTGCCATATTAATGGGCGATCTCCATAGGTGCGACGCTGGTTGACGGGTCCGGCTGGGTCACAACCCCGCCGCGCCCACCACGCTTGGAGCGGCGGGGACGGGAGGAGGCGACACAGGCCTTGGCGCCAACTTGATGCCCCGCAGGTTTTCCGGCAGCTGCGCAGACTGCGCAGTGCGGCTCCGCGGAGCATCCCCTGGCCTTGTGGCCCTCTTGACCGCAGCGGTAGCAGAACCCGCTACGGTCACACTCCTCAGTGCAGCGCATCCGCACGTGCCCACTGAGGAGGCAGCGGAAGCACCGCATGGGCCTCGGCTCCAGAAGCCGGACCTGTGCCGCCACCCAGCCAATCAATACGCGACCCGCCTTGCAGACCTTGTCTGCGGCCTTGGCTGGGCATCGCACCCATGCCGAGCCAAGACCGGAACGGTCGGGGCGGATCTCCCCGACCTTAATGACATCGACTGCACAATCCCCAGCCCTGGCGAGGGCCGCTGCGAGCGTTTCCGGGTCGGCGGACGCGTCCAACCCGTACACTCGCAGTTCCGCGGTTTTGAACGGGCGAGAGACGCGAACGTCCCCCTCCAGTTCCGTACCGCGGAACACCTCCCTCACTTTAATGGCGAGGGAGTCAGCCCTCGCCTCCGAGTCCGGCCCGGGTACCTCGTATAGATACCCGCCCGTAGCCATAAGTCGGGCCCGCATCTCGGCTATTCCGAGGTCGGCGAGGCGCACATTCCTCTGCACCTCCCGGAGGACCTGGGCGTAAGTTACACCACGCGCCAGCCCCTCCGGCGACACCGTCAAGGTGACGGCCGCCTTGCGGTGCAGCCGGATCTTCGGCTCAGGCCTACGGTTTGGCTGTGGCCGTTGCTGAGGCTGTGCGAGTGGCGCAGCACTCTTCGCGGGCTGGGGATTTCTCCGCTTCCCCTTTTTCGCCACCGTTGCCCACCCCTCGTCCATGGACGTGGGGGCGGGTGGAAGCGGGCGGGGCTCACGGGGAATCGGAACCGGAGCCGCGCTCCGCTTCTTCTTTTTCTTCCCCCCCGATTGTGATGATCGCGGGAGAGGAACTGGTGGGGCGGCAGATGCAGCCGCCTTGGCCGACACGGCCACGATCACAGGGGCCGTCCGGGAAGCAACAGTAGGGGCGGGTTGTTTTCCCTTCCCCTTGCCCTTTCCCTTTCCGGACGCCGGCGGATCGGCAACAGAGGGAGAAGCACTGGAGGGCCCCGCCACAGCTGCAGGAACTACCGAAGCCCCGGCGCGCGGCGTTGGTAACGGCGGCCACTCAGCCGCCCCCGGCCTAGCCTTATCAGCAGCCAGGGGGGGACGGGGACTACGTTCCGGGGGCAGCCGCATGTAGACCGCCTCGAAGCGCGCGTCTAGAATATTGAAGAGACGTCGCTGGAATTCAGCGAACGTCTCTCCAGACGCGCTCTCCGAAACGGCCACCGGCTGCGGCTGCCCGAGCGCCCTTACGCTCGCCAGCACCTCCTCCAGGACTTTCGCTTGCGTCGCCTGTGCCGCCTTCAGCTTGGCGATTTCGGTCGCCAACGCTGCCTTCTCGGCCTCCAGGCGGACCACCTCTGCGGACTCCGACTCGCCCGCCCTCTCCAACAACTCGTTGGCGGCGAGGTTCAGCCTCCGATGCTCTGTCCCCTTCAAATTCTTGGACTTCTTGGACACGTCCCTGATTGTTGTAGCCAGCCGAAGGCGCCAGTCTAGTTCGTCGGCTGGCACTCCGGTGACCTGCTTTTGAGCGACCTCGTCCGCCGGAGTAGGACTCGCAGAAACAGCGAGTACCTTCTCCGCCGGCTCGAAGTCGCTGTCGCTCGGGATCGTGGCCGCAGTGCGGTCTCGACATCGGCGACCCCTCTTTGTACGTCTGGTCGCGCCACTCGGCCCGGCCTCGGACTCGAGACTCGCGTCGGGCGCCATAACCGCGGCAACATTTTCTACGGGCGTTTGCCCCTCCTTTGTCTGCTTTGGGTCGCGAACGACCCCAGGCACAGACAGCCTCTCCACTACGTCATTGGGTTTGTTTTGAATAAAATTCATAATAAATCCCACGAGTATGGGGGAAATAAATGGTCCACCCAGGCAGTGCCCCCTGTACCTGGGTAAGCCTAGGCGTAACCCGCTCGGAGTTTCGGCTGGACTCCGGCGGGGGGTCGCACTAAAGACCGAACCTCCCATCGGCCATGCATCCCCTCGCGGTGCGCCGCCGCTTGGGATTCGGGGTAACTTTTTATAGAGGTTTTCTACCTCGCGGCCCGGGCGATGAAGCCAAGACCCTCGGTCCGGTGAGAGCGCGAGACATGACCACGGACCTCTCACGGATTACGAGAACGGCGGTGGCAACGGTCTCCCGCTGCCCGCTCAGTGGCGTTTTAGCGCACACCGAGCCCGCCATCTTCCCCGGGACAGAACCCGGAGGTCCTAACAAGTGTCGACGGCCGCCGCAACGCGATACGACCGTCATCCGCCACCTGTTGTCAGGATATCGGCCGTCCGGTCACATGAAAAACATGAACAAATTGACCGTCCGTTGCCCAGGGTGCACCACGAGGAGGTTTCCTGACTTCGCACCCCATGTACTCCTATACCCACCCCAACCAACATCAAGTCATGTCGCAAGCCCTTCGGGAGAACCGGATATATACTCTGGCTGATCCTGGAACGCGGTCCAAGTAGAAGGGGGCGAGCCTGTCATCATTCCGGGAGCTGATACTAAACATTTCGTAATTGAAAAACCCAATATCACTCTTACCCGACCCGAGGATCGAATTCGAGACCTCAGCACAGCAGTCGTATCGTGTACGCGTTACAACTGAGGCAATCACACAGTATTATTGGAGCTAAAAGCTAATTGAAGGCTTAAATGTTTAAAAATTTTTTTTTTATGGAAAAAAGGGGCAAACGAGCAGGAGGCTCACCTGATGGAAAGTGATCACCGCCGCCCATGACCACCTGCAACACCGGTGGGCTTGCAAATGCGTTGCTTGCCTTTCAGGAAATAATTCTTTTTCATTTAAAAAGTGACATTATGCTTCCCCATACCCTTCCCTACGAGAAGGAAAACTTTAAACTCGAATTGGTTGCAATTTGTCGTTGATTTTTTATGTTCAATGTTTGATTATGCGAGTCCCGACGCGCCGAGGTTGTTGAAAAAGCGAACTTATTTGGAGTTTTAGAACGTCTTTTATTGATGATTGGGTGAGTTTTACTCGTTTAAAATTTGCCTTTAGATACTGCTATTGATTTTTAAGTTAGTGTGTAGGATTTATCTGTTTAAATCCCCACCTATATAGAAATTGTTTTATACAGACATTTCTATATTGACAGCCTCCGTGGCACAGCGGGCGAGTAGCCGGCTGTGATGAGAGAGGCCGCGGGTTCGATCCTCGCACCGAGACAAATATTTGTGTGATCCACAACTATTTGTTTCGGGGTCTGGGTGTTGTGAGACCGAAAGTCTCTCGTAGTTCCTGATCCCACGACACAAGACGCGTATCTTACTGTGGGGTCAGCACTATGTATGTGATTGTAGGGTGTATTTATTTATTTATGCGATACAGGCGAGACTATCACTGAAAACTGTAATTTACGACAACGCGATATAAGACTCTTATTTATCAAACGCAACTTCGTGAATGACAAATTGACAAATGATAAAGGTGAAAAACCCACCATAATGGCTCATTCATGCGAGTCGCGTTCCAAAATCAGCGATGTGCTGTGCCGTAGATTCGTAGGTACCACAGAGAATATCTCAGAAAACTGGCCTTTTGCGATAAAGTGCCATATAATTCTTTTTCAAATTGCATGACGCGGCCTCGTAAAAAACAGCTAACTGTTAAATTCTTACCTCATCATGCGATGGACTATCCATCAAATGAGGCTTTACTAACGCTCCCGCCGAATGGTGACCCATTGATTTATATAGTTCGTAGTAATTGTTTGGAAGTATTAACACGCAGATACGACGTCACTGGTGTCCGTGACGCTTCCATCGGAAGACTGCTCTAAGATAGTCAGAATGTATCATGTATCACAAAAGAAACAATTCAATCATGTCCATTTTTTTTTTCTTTTGGGAAATCAAAGAATCCTAATATGTTTACATCATTTATTTACAGTAATTCTCAAAAACCCAGTGTAAGAGTACTAGCAGTACGTGAATAACTCATCGAGCGTGCAAGAATTAACGCAGCACTCCTCGACAACTCCTCTCTTCCCTCGTGTTCCTCCCAGGGTCGCCCAGCGCCAACCACGAGTGCCGTACAAGGCGGCAGCACCCATCGCACCATCAGAACGCTTCACCGCACCATACTCCACCTCCTGGCAGAGATCCGCCAACGTCTGCGCCAGAAACCGACCACAGAATTTCTGGGCTCCCTGACCTGAAGTCAGCGAACACAACGCGACGACGCAAACCACAACTACGAATAACTTCATGGTTTAATGATGCTGTGGAGCTGTTAATGTCCCGATGGAGCAGATGGGAATGTGATAGATGTGCAAAACTGTATCGTTTTATAACAGGTGAGGTAATCGATATTCAAACGTGGACTCTCGACGGTGCTGCATGGTAGCCGACGTGTGTAGGCGTTGACGTGACACAGTTGATGGCGTTGTCCTAAATAACCATTCATAACATGAAGGGATGATGGCTACGTTTATATTTACATACATTATAATATTGAGCAGTGTTTCTAGATTGTTCCTGACCTCCCCTTCAACCGCAAACGTTATTTTAATCGTCATAACGATAGAACAAGACTCATAATAGAAACTGACAAGATCTTGCATTCAATGTATATAAGTGGAATTATATATTTCTATAGATCCAATGAGGCACTTATAGCCGGTTGCACTCATCAATCGGTAAACCAGTAAGTTAAAAGCAACTCTTGGCGCGGTCAGCCTATGGATGGGCGACCGCTTAGTGGTATTTCAACTGAGCATCACAGTGCTTTGGAGGGCACATAAAAAGTCGGTCCTGGTTGTTATCAACCGACAACAATCGATAAGCCAAGTCAAAAGCCTTCGGAGGATCTGGAAAACTTTGACTCTAAGTTAGCCACTAACTTTGATATGGATACATATATAGGTCCTATAATTGTGAAGTGACACAATAGTCATTGTTGTCGCCTGGATGATTGAGACGGTTCACGAACTTATTGGATATATCTTAAAGGCGCCTACCGAAATGATGTGAAAACCCCACAAATGGTCCGCTATGGTGAGACGCCTGGCGATCGTCGAGAGATTTAACGTGTCTGGTTGGTCAATATTATTATGAATGCACTGCACTTACTTAACAATGCTGTGTGGTCACTTTTCCGTACTAGATTAGAAGAAAAATAACAACACGGGTAAAACGGCAACTAGCACAATCAAGATCTTTAGCTTAGTGATATATAATTAGAATAATGTCTAGACAAAGTCATTCAGTCGTGAACATACTCAAGGAGACACATCATCCCACCTGTAACACATCACAAACTAAGTGTAGGTCTGAAACATGAATACTAATGATTATTAAAACGTATAAAACCCTGTAATTTCACGCTACCATCACATTCACACCCTGCCTTCCGAGACAGCAAAAAGTATTCCCTGTGCATCTGGATCTACTTGCATTATCAATAACCATGAAGTTGATCCTTGTTTTGTTCTGCCTGGTTGCACTGTCCTCTTTGAGTTCAGGCGAGGAGTCGCATAAGTTCTGTGGAAGGCATCTGGCGGATACCCTTGCTTACATGTGCCCGGTGTTTGAAGAGGAAGGTGTGGGGAAGCGGTCTGATGGCGCGATGGGTGCTGCCGCCTTGTACGGGACTCGCGGCTGGCGCTGGACGGCGCTGGGAGGAGCTCGGGGGAAGAGAGGAGTCGTCGAGGAGTGCTGCTACCAACAATGCACGCTTAGTGAACTACTCACGTACTGCTAGGAACTTACTACTGTATTGTCTGTATCATGTAAATAAATTATAATTCGGGTGAAATCATACTTGTGTCTCAATTTTATGAACTTATGAAAATATGTAGCATCACCTGAGTATTCTCTAATAATAGGTAGCATTTAGTTTTCTTATAACAAATGTAATCATATTTCTGCAATCGTGACGGAATGGAATCTGCCATGAAGTAATGGAAGGCAAGTTAAATTTATGATACTCATAAAAAAGTTATTCAAAGATTTCTAAAAAAAAAAAGTTGAAACAAATTTATATTTTTTAATTAGAAATAAATGTATATTCATGACTAAAAATAATAATAGCAACCTTTTATTACAATACTGTCTACTACTCGGTACGGGCTCAACGAATGAGACGGGTTATTGGTAGACGTCCAGGTTGGTAGACGTCACATACCTTCGCAATTCTTATGGAAAATAGGGTAGACGACTTGATTTTTTATTATTACAATCAATATGTTACGTTACTCACAACCTAATGCAGAGTTTTGTAAATCCATTCAATATTAATACATTAGAGGCCATTAAAGTCTGATGAAAGTGGTACTTGTCAAATAACAGACAACGCAACCCTTGACGTCACCGTATAAATCAGCGGTTCCCAGACTTTTTTTCTCATGGACCACTTTCAAAATTAGCTGGTACCAGTGGACCCCTGCAACTATATAATATCTACCATATTCCCAAAATTCGACAAAAAAATATGCAAGGTTTTACAAGTAACAGTCGCTGAGCTTGTTAAAATGTTATCTGCCTACATTGATAGGTGAAGTCAAGCCAACATTTTAGTTCTTCACTATTGAAAGCAGATACATTTCGTGGTCCCTCCCTGGTCCCGCTTACGAATTGTGAACCCCCATTTTTTGTCACGCCAACGTAGACCCCCGTCGAGGCTGGACAACTTTGGGAATTGACAGTTTTGGCGGGAATACTGACAGTGCAGTTCATCGCTTATTTAAATTTATTTCATAAACTAGTTTAGAGTTGTGTTTGTTGTATAAAAGTGGTGTGGATTTGTTCAATAAACATTGACGGTGATGAATAGTGTATGGAAACATTGAAATAAGTGAATTAAGAATCGTACTGAAAGGAGTTAACACCAAAACTCCGACAAGACCTTGAAATCGACCGCACCCGTGTTTCATCGTTCTTGTAAAAATAACTTGAGAATGAATAATTGTACTTGACACTGGCTAAATGCATAGTACTGCAAGAGCCATAAATAAAATTAAAAAAAACTTTGGGAATTAAGGGTATAAAGCATCCATTACGGTGCATACGAGCGCGCGAGATAGTGAGGGATCCCCACTACGCGCCTATCACAGGAGGTGTGATAGGCGCGTATTCACAGGTATATTCCTTTATGTAATACTACATGTGTTACATAAAGGAGGATAAAGTACACATTTATCTTAAAAATCAGATGTTTTTTTTATCCTGGTTCGGCAAAGTGACTACGCTACACTTGATGGTAAGTGTAGCGCAATCCAAGAATAGTATCGACCAACGAAAAACAATGTGTCCATCGTAGGTCGGCAAGATCATGCCAGCCTGCCAAAAAGGCCAAAGGGAATGGGAAGGGAAAAGGGATGGGAAAAGGTTTAGGATTGGGGGGGCAAGCCACCTGGGGAGAACCGGATATACACTGGCTGACCCTGGAAAGCGACCCACTCAAGGTGGGCCACTATGGCAGGTTTTAGCACCAGTGTACGGTGGTCGCTATCCGGTCGGATACAAGTATCCTCCCACCAGCAAGACATGGGCAAGGTGCATGCTGCTGGGCCTGGTTTCAAATATACGACATTTTCTGCAGTCCGTATCACTGTCACCCCGCTGAGCTATCGCTGGCCCCCTATTGCCTCCCTGCCCCATGCCATTTAAGACTACCTAATTCAAAGAAACGAACATAATGATATTAAAACAAAAGTGGATTAAAAACAAGTATTTAGCTAAATCATGGTGATAACACAAAAATAACAAAATAAATCAACCTTAATAATATAAAGTGAAAAGGCAATTAGCTAATTGGATATTTACGGGGTGGCCAAAAATTTATGTGTTTAAAAATCCAACATCCCAACTTTTACTTTAAAAATCTTTATTAAGTAGTTTTATATATTGAAATAAAATTAATTTAAACGGATTTTATAGCAATTTTTTATTTTAATTTTGGCCCCGACGACGTTTCGAAAGCGTTCAGCCTTTGTCAGTCCACCGCAGTATATGTATAAATAGATCCTAGCCGGCAGTGAACTGAACAATTTAGCACCTTATGGTCATATCACATGAAAAATACGTCAACGAAGTGCGTTACGCTGAGTAAAGAGGACGCAAAAAAAGAAGTGTGTGTGTGCAATTCACACGCGGCACAAGTGAAACTTCAGAAAAGTAGCCTACAAGAGAATGAGATAAAAATAGAGTATCAGTGGTATTAGGATAATTAAAAGGTTTATTATTATTATAATCCTGTTACCAAGCTTAAAAATTATTTATAATTTTAATGCGAAATATTATATTTCATATATTTACATACTTGAGATCTTGTTTCTTTCCAACCTCTTTAGTGACCAACCTTTTTCGTTTCATCGAATTTTCAAATCACAACGATTCTAAAGAAGTTTCACTTCAATAAAAAAAACATATCCTGGCGAGGTAAGTTAATCACAGATAGGTATTTTATTCCTTTTGTGAAGTAATTTCGGTGAAATTCTATAATAAGTCGATAGCCATTATTAGGTTAGTTAATTAAAACATATTAATAAAATAAGCCCTGAATTCATCACTACATAATGAATCAATAAATAGTATAAAACAAAGCAGATTTTTTTGTTTTTACTTAGTTAATATTTATATATAATTTAACTGTCATATTGTCCTACAAATAAAATAATAATTTTTTTAGTATCATCAAATCGAAATATTCTATCCTTGCTACCTCTGTTAGCTACCACAATAGAGAATTTTCGCATAGGGAATTGTTGGTCGTCTC
Source organism: Amorpha juglandis (assembly GCA_949126905.1). Lineage (NCBI taxonomy): Eukaryota > Metazoa > Arthropoda > Insecta > Lepidoptera > Sphingidae > Amorpha > Amorpha juglandis. The sequence goes on from OX421376.1 coordinate 15,722,281, forward strand.
ATCGAAACGAAGCTACTCAGGGAAAATGAGCTTGATAGTAATCAAGTTGATCAGCTACCCGAGGGACCCCTGACCATAAGCTCAAACCTGAGACTAAGCGTAGGGGTAGACAGAGGTGCAGTATGTTGATAACTATTATCAAAATGTTGTGATATTTAGATTAGAATGAAAAAACTTTGTCGTTACCTTTGGCGATCACTTTACATTCCATAGAAAAGAAATAAAAACAAAACTGAAGTAAAATATGATTTCATTATTATTTATTTACAACATTATACAGAAAATACAGTAGTAAGTTCCTAGCAGTACGTGAGTAGTTCACTAAGCGTGCATTGTTGGTAGCAGCACTCCTCGACGACTCCTCTCTTCCCCCGAGCTCCCCCCAGCGCCGTCCAGCGCCAGCCCCGAGTCCCGTACAAGGCGGCAGCACCCATCGCGCCATCAGACCGCTTCCCCACACCTTCCTCTTCAAACACCGGGCACATGTAGGCCAGGGTATCCGCCAGGTGCCTTCCACAGAACTTATGCGACTCCTCGCTTGAACTCAACGAGAACAATGCAACCAGGCAGAACAAAACAAGGATGAACTTCATGGTTATTGATAATCCAAGTAGATCCAGATGCACAGGGAATACTTTTTGCTGTCTCTGAAGGCAGGGTGTGAATGTGATGGTAGAGTGAAATTACAGGGTTTTTATACGTTTTAAGAATAATTAGTATTCATGTTTCAGACCTACACTTAGTTTGTGAAGTGTATGTTCACGACTGAATGATTTTGTCTAGACATTATTCTAATTACATCTCACTAAGCTAGAGATATTAATTGTGCCTGTTGCCGTTTTACCCGTGTTATATTTTTCTTCCTTTCTGGCACGGAAAAGTGACAACACTGCATTTGTAAATAAGTTCAGTGCATTCATAATAATATTGACCAACCAGACACGTTAAATCTCTCGACGACCGCCAAACTTATCACCAGAGCGCACCATTATTGCGGGATTTTCACATTATCATTTCGGAACCAAGCTGGGACCGACATTTTATGTGCCCTTCGAAGCACGGAGAAGCTTACTTGGAATACCACTAAGTGTTAACCTATCAATATGCTGACCGCGCCAATGGTAGCTTTTATCTTACTAGTTTACCGATTGATGAGTGCAATCGGCTATAAGTGCCTTATATAATGAAAGGTCTTGTCTGTTTCTATTAAGAGCCTTATTCTGACGTTATGACGATTAAAATAACGTCAGCGGTTGAAGTGACCTCTCCAGGAACACTGCTCAATATTATAATGTATGTAAATATAAACGTAGCCATCATCCCTTCGTGTTATGGATGGTTATTTAGGACAACGCCATCAACTGTGTCACGTCAACGCCTCCACACGTCGGCTACCATGCAGCACCGTCGAGAGTCCACGTTTGAATATCGATTACCTCACCTGTTATAAAACGATACAGTTCTGCACATCTATCACATTCCCATCTCCTCCATCGGGACATTAACAACTCCACAGCATCATTAAACCATGAAGTTATTCGTAGTTCTGTTTTTCGTCATCGCGTTGTGTTCGCTGACTTCAGGTCAGGGAGCCCAGAAATTCTGTGGTCGGTTTCTGGCGCAGACGTTGGCGGATCTCTGCCAGGAGGTGGAGTATGGCGCGGTGAAGCGTTCTGATGGTGCGATGGGTGCTGCCGCCTTGTACGGCACTCGTGGTTGGCGCTGGGCGACCCTGGGAGGAACACGAGGGAAGAGAGGAGTTGTCGAGGAGTGCTGCGTAAATTCTTGTACGCTCGATGAGTTATTCACGTACTGCTAGTACTCTTACACTGGAGCTATGAGATTTGTTGTAAATAAATTATGTTAACATAGTTGGATTCTTTGTTTGCCCAAAAATGTGTAATGGACATGACTGAATTGTTTTTTGTGATATAATATCTCAGTCTCCCGATAGAAGCATTATTGGCACCAGTGACATCGCATCTACGCTAAAGTTATTTACATCGGTGTTTATACTTGAAACAATTACTAGGAACTATATAAATCTATGGGACACCATTCAACGGTAGCGTCACTAAAGCCTCATTTGGTCTTCAATCTATTGCTCCATGAGGCAAGAATTTAACAGAAAGCTGTTAATATATATACATAAATATGATACTTCAACGTAAATAACAGTTTTTTGTGGTACGCACTTACGAATAAACCTGTTTGTACCTGTCGTATCCCACATCTAAGTAGGGTTTATCGCAAGTATTATTGGCAATGTTTTTAAAACTTAACTGTGAATACAGAAATATACCAAAATATTATCAATGAAATGTATAATGGTTCTTTATTGGTTTTTAAGCAATCAAGGCGCAGAGTGCAGACACATTCAATTGTTTCGCAATAACTCAGCCGATAGATTTAAGCTAATATCGCTAAATCCCTTTAAAGTGAATCCGTCTGTGGGCTACAGATAAATCTACTCGAAACAGAACGGCGAAAGCTTCCAGTGCAATAATTACGGCATTACCCTAATATATAGGCGATTAGAGTCGGGCGGGCAACATTAATCTGTCGATTAACGAATACTTATCGAGTTGCCAGCTTATTGATAGTAAATTCCATATTTATTTAAATTATTGAAGTCAGTTTGCATTTAAATATACGCTTTCATTTCAGATTATGTAATACTTTTGGTATATTTTAACGAGATAAACGGATTAATTACATCGAAAAGCCGAACACGAAATGAAATACAGACACTGTTATACATACTATATAATTGCCAATTAAATACGTTTATGTTGAGTAAATAATGAGGTCTGTCATTAATTAAAAAAAAAGCAAATGGGTCACCTGATGGTTAGTGATCTGCACTGCCCATGAGCGCCAGCAATACTTTATAAATCACGCACTCGCCGCCCTCAAAGGAAACCGTTTGGGAAAGGGAGACATTCGGGCCTCCGGATATCTCACTCACCATACGAAACGCAGCAAGCAGCTAATTTACGCCACTTTAAAACTCTCTCTCTTTGTTAAAGCAAAGCATTGAAAATACAGATTAATTGAGAAACTTGTCGGTTGTCGATTGAAAACATTTTTAATATATTCCGAATTGTTGTTTTTTCAGTACTTATATTAAGATGTAATCTATTATATCAGAAGCAGACGGCCGAGAAGATTTAATGGAAAATATGTCTAGACTCGATGGGAAATTAAACTCCCTCAAGATTTCATATCACGTTCCGAGCGACGCAGACTGTTTTCACCAACATTAACAGACAGACAGTTGCAATTTAATGTAAATTGGTTTTTAAGCTCTATCTGAAATAGTCAATGATAAAGTGACTAATTGTGTTTTGGTGACATAAAGATGTCTTTGACAATAAGTGTGTGTCCTTCGTATGCGTGATGTCGTCTGGGTTGATAAAATCGCTTTGTTTATTTCTGCCGCCATGCAGCAATGGGTGAGCACTGTTGAATTGGTATTGTAGTCAGTGAAACTAATTATCATTATGAGTATGATTCTTCTGGTATTATGAGCGTAAATGGGTTTTGGGGATCATTTACCATCAGTTGTTCGTTTGCCGGCCTATGTTGTCGCAAAAAACCTAAAACTTTACGTGTTATTATTCAAAGTTCTATTTGGTGTTGCTTCTGTTTATGGGCATGCGTAACGCTTACCATCAGACGAGTCATAAGATAGTTTGGTAAGCTATTAAAAAAAAAAATTAGAGATATTGACGACAAGCTTTTGCTCGCGGCTTTGCTTGCGTGAAAGTTTTTTTTAGGATAAAATTTGTTTCCCATACAATGTTTCCAATGCCTTTAGATATAAAGTATCAAAAAACCTTCGTCAATACACCTGTATTGACGTTAATTACACCTGTAAACGGTAAAAAATCCGTCTGTCGTTATTCGATTATTCTTCTTTCTTGGATTGCGTAGCATTTCCCATCAAGTTTAGCGTAGTCACTTAGCCGAGCCAAAATAAAAAAACTTGCAAAGTAATTCGGCCGGACTGAAGTCAGTTACTTTATCCACCCTCTGCGCCGTAGTCGTAGTCCTATGACACCTTCCAATTGTCCAGTGTAAAATAACACTTCAAAAAACAAGATCTAACTACAAGTCTCGACTCGTGCGTAATTTGAATAACTGATGTACATAAAGAAAGATAGATGGCGTTATAATCAACATTTATTTGCCGCGCCCTCGTCTACCCTCTTGTGGAATGAACGGCACATTGAATCCAGCTTTTAATTCGTTTTTTACACAAAAGGGTTGGTTCGTAAGCAATTAGTAAGGTACCGGGTAGACAGGATTGTAACCAGACGAATATCCGAGCCGAGAAGCGGATACAACATGTTCGCAGCTGTTAAAATGGCGATTCATATGTATTTGATCAAATTAATTCTCATTTTTATGACGACATTCCTAATAAAGGTAATTATAATTATTCCTTGATCAAAAGTTCTCCAGAGAAATTTACAGTCTACCAATACTCCTGAAATCAGCGTGGTGAACTAAGGTCTAATAATTCTGATTGATAAAAGAGACTCGCCCCTAGTAATGGAGAAGTATGTCGTTTATAGGGATTGCAATCCGGAAAAACGGATCCGGTAATCCGGCGGATCCGGCATCATTTAACGTCCACCGGATCCGGTACCAATATACCGGATCCGGCGACCGGATCCGGTGCTACAATTCTTAAGTATTTAAATAGAGCTGTTGCATGATTAGGTACTTTACTATGCCAAAGAAAAAAGTCATACGATCAGAAATGACAAAAATCTTGGAAAGAGTTATTCAAGATGATAACTCTAAAGAAAAATTTGGAAGAAATAGTAGAAGAGTACTTAGATTCACCCTCACTAAAGAAAGATTTGACATTACAGAAAGAATTACAATTACAAATCCAGCAAGAAACCATGTGTTATAGCTTATACAGGGTTATTTTTAAAACACCAGCAACCTCGCAGGCGTAGATAGCTGTCCCCATACGGAACAACTTTTGTTCTACGAGTTTGGATATAACTCAATATATTAAAAAAAAAATGATTTTACAAGTTTTTGTTGTGTCGTATTTTTCTTCGTAGTATGCGGCACGGCGCGGCGTGCGCGCGCGACTCAAAGGCGCCGCTCAGCTGAGCGGCGCGTTGACCTTCAAAGGAGCTAGCCCGGTTCCCCACGCTTCGCGTATTTGTTTACGTAATCTGCGATCGCGTTGTAACAATCAAGACGGAAATTAAATGAATACTTATTTTTGTATGAAAATAAAATCTAAAAAATTATCAAAAGTCGTAGAACAAAAGTAGTAGCTTATAACCTTAGGAATCTACCCCTGCGAGGTTGCTGGTGTTTTAAAAATAACCCTGTATACTAAAAAAGAAAAAGATTTTCATAAAGTACTAAAAAAGTAAATGACTACATTTGAAAGGACGGAGTTTGAAGAGAATACTTGTCTGCTATTTATGATTATTTGCTGACGATAAAGCCAACTGTAGAAACTGAAAGGGCCTTTTTGGCCGCAGGCTATATTTGCAGCTCTATTAAAAGTCGACTAGCAGATGACACAATTAACATTATTTGTTTTCTACGATCCTTTTTCCAAAATCAACATTGATTTTCTATATATAATTAATACTAAAATAAAATTCTACTTAAAATAATTATTTTTCGTAAGTTGATTTAACTAAAAAGTTGAAATTATAAGACAAACTCATTATTGTGATAATTGTGCCATTCATTACAAAAATTCATCAAATCATGATGGCGTCTGTCATAAATATAAGACTTGTTTGTTGCAATAGTTAGCATTCTCAAATACTTTATTAATTTTTGTGATCTCATCTCAATAAATTACGTAAGGTTAATTATATTAGATTTTATAATGTTAATTACTAAAATAATTGATCTATATGTGAAAGTGAAATCTATAAAGATTGAGCTACTTGTTTCACCGTAAAAATTTGACTAGTTACCTACACTAATAGATTTTATTTGTTTGCTCGTTGTCTAATCTTAACATTAGATTAGAACTAGGGTTGATTTTAAATGTTTTATTTCTATAAACCACCTATATTAAGCACAATAACACTTGATTAACTTACTAACAGTTCATTTTGAACCGAAAAGCGAAAATCATCCTGACTTGATCAATCCGGCCGGATCCGACCGGATCCGGCCGGATCAGTGGAAATCCGGTCGGATCCGGCCGGATTGAAAATGACGCCGGATTGCAATCCCTAGTCGTTTACTGCGAAATACTTATTTAATTGTCAAATGGTTTAGATTCAAAATACAGCACTTTACGGCTCACAATCAACGTGAATTCTCCTCTTCTTCTAAATGCTTCTTTTTAAATGCTCCCACTTCGCCTGGTATTGAGCTCATTTCGTAGTGAAACATTGGCTCTTATATCTTTCTTTAATACGTGATTTTGGGGATGTGAGAGTTTGGCTAAAGGACTATACTCATGATATCAGCCAGCCATGACGACTCGAATTAGTAGGGGAAGCCTCATACAGTAATAAATAATAACAGTGATAAAGACGATGAAATAAATTAACTATAACAGTTTATCTCCCGCTGCTGTAATGGCCACGCGCGGCGGGAAATTCATTGCGATCGAAAAAGATGATTCCTTTTGATTTCGCCCACGTTACCGAACGGTTATTCCGCGGGGCGGAAATAACGCCGCGGCGAGTTTGTTTTACTTTTTACTAACAAATCCCGTTTACAGTTTTATGTGTATTCAATGGTTGGATCCGTTTGAGCGCAGTTTGAAGGTTTGCAAACGCTGTAAGCTTTTTATGATTGCAACTCTGTTACTGAACGGTATTTTTTAAATTCGAAAACCGAGAACTTTTGTATACTATTCCCGCGACTAAGCCCGCATGAATGTTTTTTTCTTGGATAAAAAATAGCCTATGTTCATCACGGATAATCTAGGATTCTGATGGTGAAAGAATTTTTCAAATCGGTCCGGTAGTTTCAAAGCCTATTCAATGCAAACAATCAAATATTTCCTCTTTATAATATTAGTTTAGATGTGCCGTGGTTTTGGTTCATACATTTTATGTTAATGCTGATTTCACGTAGCCATAAATCAATGATCTTTGGAACAAGGGCTAGGAATGTCTGTTTAAACTCAAGAGTCAATCATCAATGTCTGCAAAATACTACCACCACTTTGTCTATTTCTACCGCCAAGCAGTATGAGCTGTGTTTCAGTTTGAAGGACATTGAAGCCAGTGAAATTACTGGGCATTAAGAGACTTAAAAACTTATGTCCTGCGGTGACAAACGCAGAGTCCAGTCCTATGTAGTGCTTTGTAATTTAAAGCACTACGTGGTGTTGTTTCTTATTATGGCGCTTATTGTAAGGTAAGCTGCTCGCTTTGTCATTCAAGTGAATAAAAAAACCATTCTGCATGCCTCTCAAAATATTGTTCGATAAGATTGATGTATTCTTCCCTACGCAGACTATTAATATGATTTTCCGATCATTTTCTCGTTTCACTTTTGTGACATAAAGGGAGGAAAATGTTCAAGTAAAAATAAAATTATATGAGATTTTTTGCCTTAGCAATATTTGCAAGATTCGTGGTAAACTCTGCTCATTAACGGATAAAGAAATCTCAATGAGGCAAAGTGACTACTCTACACCTGATGGTAAGCGTAGTGTAGTCAAAAAACCAGCGACCACCGACAAACAATGAGTTTATCGGTGGTCACCAGAGTCATACCGGCCTGTATAAATGCTTCTTCCCTCTCCGAAGAGGGAAGAAGCATACACAGGGATACAAGGATGTATCCCTATACCCACCCCAACTAACCATCAAGTCATGTCGCAAGCCTCTCGGAAGAACCGGATATACACTGGCTGATACTAAAAAAAATAAAAATATTAAAAAAAATTAAATTAAAAGATAACTAAATAGATTTAATCGCCGAGTAAATTTCCGATTAAGTAATCGCCGAGTGTATTTTGATGATGCTATGATACATTGGTTGATATTGATTTGATTATGTTTCTTATATTTTTGTACTGACTTGTCATAAGCGCTATTTTATTTGCCTACATGAATTCTAAACTATTTCATTTCATTTCACAGTTTTTAATTAGACTAAAATCAAACACTCAGAAACAATTACTTTTCGACAAGAGTCACATTAACAAAATTTAACAGCAAAGTAAATACATGTTGTCGTACCGTTGACTGTGACAGTGTGTAAGGCGTGAGGCAGCCCGGCAAGTCAGAGGCAGTTAGCTGAGCATTCGTAAGGCATTCACGACGCACCCACTATTACCTGAACCAGTGGCTCGTGAATTCGCATTCTTATGTAAAACGCTTTCCGAACGTAAGGATGTTGGGATCACTGTACACAACGAACTAAGCTGAGTTATTTGTGTTTTTATAGCAAAGGCTGACAAACACGAAATGGGTCAACTAATGGTGAATATCGGCAATGCCAGTGTATGCCAGTTATTAACCGACATGAGTGTTGCCAATAGAATTGTTGAAATAGAATTATGCCAACCCGCTTAATTGCTTCTTCACACTCCGTATAATTATAATAACCTCATATCGTAGGAAGGAGGGAATACGCGTGCCGGCAAACTATTCCACAGTTAGATTTACATGCTAAAGTGTCGTAGAAGGCAACAAAGGAGTTTTTATCATCAATTATTATACATTGTGACATAAAGGTCAAACCGCGATAAAATCCGTTTAAATTAGTTTTATTTCAATGTGTAATATTCGGGTAAACATAAGAAATCATTACCTATATCGTTCCCAAAATTTATATTTGTTGTCTAATCTAGGACTAGCTTCTGTTACTATCCTATTTCGTTCAATAGAATAGCATGAAGTGGATTTGTTTCTTATCACAAGCGCGTATTCAAAACACGCGTTCCAATCTCGCGGGTGTTGATTTGGCAGAGTTTCCGAACGCGTCGATTGATCAACATGGCGGCGCGGCGGTGCGCGGGAAACCTATTTAGCATTTATTTCGATTAATACGCTCCCCGTTCACTCGCTAGCGATTTGAAAGAATTACAGAAACGTTCCGCTTTATTTATTGCTGTAATAAAAAAGGTTTTCTCCGATGGTGGAAATAAAATTTACTTGTAATTTTGTGGGAATGCGTGGAGATTAATGAGTGTTTTAGGGTTCAGCAACACGTTATTGCAAAATAATTGATTCTTATGTTAGGGTTCATAAAATGGATTATACGAATTTCAGCTTGGAAATAAACTATGCATGGTAGCTTGTCACGCGGCTGCTTGCACGTAATTAAGATTCATTGCGAAATTGCTTATTTACCCATATTATGTCATATATTTTACATGCGGAAGTCAATCTGGGTACGTACCACCGCTTTGTCTTCACTACTTAAATAAGGTTGTTCTTAATAAACATAGTTAAATATTCTATATAATTACTTTTCGTATTTATGAACTTTAATAAGGTGGTAGGTCCCTCGTATATAGGCTTTCTCAGTACAAGGTACTTTTTAAGGTTATTCTTTCCTACTGCGCTTTAAATTTAGTGTACCAACATGCAGGCCCGTATAGAACTAATTTACATGAAAATGGAGAGCTGAAAGTTATTTGTAACACGTCTCTCACGGGACGGTAGTGGATGAGATTCAAAGCGTTTTACATAAATCAACATACGAGGATTTTTCACTTCTTAAATAAGGTTGTTGTTAATAAATAAAGTAAATATTTTATATAGTTACTTATCATATCTTGGAACTAAGAGTCTCGGACCCTTGGACCTTGGAAGGCGTGCGTGGGCTCAAAGCCAACACATAGAGGCCCGTTAGTGAAAAATGCAATTAACTTAAAAATACAATTTATTTATAATTATTTTATGAAAATATTTTATTATCCTGGTGCGGTAAAGTCACTACACAGGACACACTACACAAATCTAATGTCGTCCATCGAAGGACGCAATGCCTCGCCGGTCTGAAGTCACTAGATACACTGGCTGACCCCACTATGGCGGTTTATTTACGATGTGTACGGTGGTCACTATACAGTCGGCTACTAAAGCTAGTGGTAGGATATTCATATAGCAACCACCGTACACATGGAGTTAAAACCTGCCATAGTGAACCACGCATCTTATGTGGATCGCGTTCCAGGATCAGCCAGTGTATATCCCGTTCTCCCGAGGGGCTTGCGACATGACTTGTGGTTGGTTGGGGTGGATATAGGGTTACATCCTTATACCCCTGTGCCTACATCGGTCATCCGCCTGCCCTGTCGCAGGCCCCTCAATTTGTTTCTTCCCTTTCCGAAGAGGGAAGAAGAATTTATACAAGCCGGCATGACTCTGGTGACCACCGATAAACTCATCGTTTGTCAGTGGTCGCTGGTTTTTGGGACTGTACTACACTTGATGGTAAGCGTACTCACGTCACTTTGCCGAGCTCGGATAAAAAAATATCAGTTACCCCCCACCATCCGTAAGTATATATTTCCCCCATCGCCATTAATAAAAACGTATACTAGAAATATAACATTCGTTGAATAATTCCTGACAGAGACAAAGGACAAAGAGATGGGCCCAGAAGTTGGACTGGGCTTCATAGCCCGAGGGATGACGGGACAAAGCCGAACGAGCTAACAAACATGTTCTGAAAGGGACATTTTGAATGAAAACTGGAGTATTTTAAATACGTTGTTTTAATGGAAAATTAATTACCGCACTAGCAATATTAATTTTGCTCATAACCTTCTTCAATTAGAAAACGATTTTTGCACCTTATTATTTTATAGTATTTATGCGTGTTTAGTTAATTAGTTCGCATTTCTAATAGGAAGTGACAACGGACATTATTCATTTTATATTTAATGATAAAAAGCAGCGATAGCTCAGCGGGGAGTGGTATGGACTGTCGAGACGAAAGTCGCAGGTTCGAAACCAGCCCCAAGAGCATACACCACTGACTTTTCTAAGTTACGTGTATAGTAATTGTTAATTATCGCTTGCTTTAACGGTGAAGGAAACATCGTGAGGAAACCTGCATACCTGAGAACTCGATAAGATTTTCCAAGGTATGTGAAGTCTGCCAACCCGCATTAGGCCAGCGTGGTGGACTAAGGCCTAATCCCTCTCATTCAGTAGAGGAGGCCCGAGCCCAGCAGTGGGACGTATATAATACAGGGCTAGTAAAAAGAAAAAAAAAACTACTACTAGTTTTTTACTATGGTGTTTTTTACTTTAATTATATTTTCCCTTTTATTGGCAAGGCAAAGGGATCTAGCCAATACAGACTCGTCCTATGTGATAGGTATTACAAGAAAGATGAAACGCGGGTGTGGTCGATTTCACGGAGATGCTGAAGTTTTGATGTTAGAAAGAAATGTCTTTCAGTACGATTCTTCTTAGACCACTTTCCTTAAGCAAATCGAACGCACAAGGTGGATCGATTCATTTTGTCAAAAGTCACCTAAATTCACTTATTTCAATGTTTTTGTACACTTCATTATCGTTGATGTTTATTCCACAAATCAACACCACTTACAACAAACATAACTTTTTTCAATTAATTCCTATACTAGTTGTATAGGAATTAATTGAAATACGAGAAATCGCACTTTTTTTATCCTGGCTCGGCAAAGTGACTACGCTACACTTGATGATAAGTGTAGCGCAATCTAAGAATAGTGTCGACCAACGATAAACAATGTGTCCATCGTAGGTCGGCAAGATCATGCCGGCCTGCCAAAGGGCCAAGGGGGAGGGGAAGGAAAAAGGGATGGGGAAAGGGTTAGGATCAGGGGGCAAGCCCCCTGGGGAGAACCGGATATACCCTGGCTGACCCTGGAACGCGACCCACACAAGGCGGGCCACTATGGCAGGTTTTAGCACCAGTGTACGGTGGTCGCTATCCGGTCGGATACAAGTATCCTCCCACCAGCAAAGTAAGAATTGCCGCCAAAACTCTCAATAGTGTTTGTTTTGACAAATCTTACGTACAAAATGTCAAAAATGTACTGCCAGACAGCAAATTTGTCATAATGCCATTAGTGCATTCGTAGAGCAGTCTCAACAGTCAAGTTCAGTTGCTGTTGAAAAGTTAAATAAAATAGATTTTAAATAATCAGTGTCCATAATAAAAAATATCTTCCACCCATGGAGCGCTCTAGGCAACCCCATTTTTTTGACAAAATATAGTAATGTAGCTTAATCTACAAAGTAATTAATTAAGCGAAGTTATCTTATGCTTTATTTAGATCGACGGTGTGTATCGCATGATACATTTAGGAATATTATAACAGAAAACTCTATAAATTTACGAAGTTGCGTTAAACAGTGTGGGAAAAGAATCGAATGGCACGGCCGCCCAAATTACTTGGGTTTCTTTGGCAAATACCTCGCTCAGAAGTAAAACTCAAGTTATTGGGTTAACAATTCAAAAATCGTCCAGACTTACTATTAAATTATAATATGGTGTAATAAATATGTAGGCTGGCGAACATGAAAATGCAATTATCAAGTAGACAAACAAGAGGAGGTGCGCTTTGGCGCTTGCTCAGCTCAATGGGGGAATAAATCATGCGCCGCTACCATTGGCGATTCTTAGCGAATGGCTATCAGTGAATTACTATCGAGATAACCTTATTAGACTTCTCTGTTTCTTTGTCATTAAGGTCTTATTTATTTTTTATTTGAATGCTAAAGCGACTGCTTTGTATGTTTGTAGATATATAAAGTTAAGTAAAATTACGCCACTTTCAAAAATGAAGGCAATTTAATTTTTTATTTGAATGCCAAAGAGACTGCCGTGTACAGTTTGCAGTTAAATACAGGTAAGTTAATTTACAGCACTTTAAAAAATGAACTTAAAAAAATGGCAACTTTAGTTAGTTCAGGTGTGATGAAAATCTAAATTTATCCGTGTTTCGAATAATTACATAAATATAATAAAATTAAATAGAATCATAGGTTATAATATGATGTCGCCAGTCCGCTGAGTCTAGGTAAAGTCATAGAGAAAGGGCTGGGCTATAGGCAGTTCAAAAGGCTTGATAAATGTTAGAAAGTCAGTGGAAAAAATAAAAAACACTGGTCGATCCATTCCGGTTTACAAAGTCACCACTTAATTTAAAAAACTAAAAATTCGTCTCATCTTCGAGTATTCCACAGTTCCTGGCCCTTAGTAAGGCCAGATGTAGTTCGCCTATACAGCCACGTACCGCTTATCAAGCGTTACGTGAGCCAAATTATTAGATCGCAACATCGGCCACACGTATAAGGATTATGGGGGATCGCACAGCCCCATAGAAACGGATCTGATGCGACGGTACGTGACCTCTACTAAAGTCAAGAGGATTTTTTTAGGTTATTTTGCTTTTACTTTTATGAGTCTTATTGGTCTTATGGGCGTCGCTGTGTTTTTGCACTGTTGGAAATGGATTCAACGTGTGGGATTTTTATATGGGATAAATATCAGCTGTGGTTAGGCAGTAGATAAATATAATGAAACTGACCGTTTAGCTTATATGGAATAAAAAAATGACATTCTACACTAAATACATTATTAAACACTTAATTAAATAAAAAGAAAATGTACAATTCTAAATTCAATTCACAAAATTTAAAACGATAAAAATGATTTTTTTTAGTTTATTAAGTTAATGGCTGTGTGACCAATCTTAAAAAATAATTTTAATTGAATGAGAGTGGTTTGGAAATAAAAATGTAACATTAGGTCGTTTGAGGAGCTTAAAAAGGACCGACATCACCAACTATTTAACAATAAAATGATGTGACAAAGAATTATCGGAAACTTCTCAACGGCTAGGTCTTTCAAACGTGCACTTGTCGACTCTCTATGTAAAGGGCGTTTAGAGTGCCGTGCCGTGACCAGTATATCCAGACTTTCCACCTCCTCATATTGTAAAACGTTTATACTGAAGCGTGAGGAGGACGAGGGCCAACTAAATCTGGTGGTCGCTATTCACAAAAGACTTAGAACAACAATGGACACTAACGCGAAGGAAGGAGTTCTCTTTACAAATATGTTTTCAGTGCGGGGTTTGCTGTAAAATCACTTGCAAAATATATTTTCTCTTTGCACTTGAAACTATTTACCACGGTGAAAGAAAATTTGTGTTGTGTTTTCAAATTTGAGTGGATCTAAATACACTATTGTAAAACATTGAGATATAGGTGTTTCAAATTTGGAATCAATCTGTAACGTACTAGATTCTGAAATCATACTCTCAGTCAGACAATCACAAATTTAACATATTTGAATTCGAATATCTTGACACTCGTGAAATGTATACCCGGCATTGCAATAACCTTACTACCTATCACATAATATGTGATAATATTATTAGGCCGGCAATAAATTAGACGAACCGTGGCGCCGCTATTTCGCCTCTGCCCATCACCTCGGGTATACAATGGATTACTTGTTTTTTTTTTTTTTTATGAGAAAAGCGGCAAACGGGCAGGAGGCTCACCTGATGGAAAGTGATCACCGCCGCCCATGAACATCTGCAACACCGGAGGGCTTGCAAATGCGTTGCCGGCCTTTAAAGAAAGAATACGCTCTCTTCTTGAAGATTCCCAAGTCTTAACAGTTCGGAAAGACCGCCGGCGACAGCTGGTTCCAGAGAATGGTTGTGCGAGGTAGAAAGTGCCTTACAAATCGCGCTGTTGTCGCTGGACATCGAGGTGATGTGGATGAAATTTTATGTTTTGACGCGATGTCCGATGGTGAAATTCAGCGGCCGGGATCAATCCAAACAATTCCTCAGAACACTCCCCGTGGTAAATGCGGTAGAAGATGCAGAGTGACCCAACATCTCTACGCAGAGCCAAAGGATCAAGCCGATCGGAAAGAGCTTGATCGTCGATAATCCGAGCCGCCCTACGTTGAATGCGGTCAAATGGAAGTAGCTGGTATTATTATTGGAACGAAGTTCCTTACGGCAGGCTTGGAGGGGATAGGGATTTCGCTGCGTGACCGAACTGAAAAAAATGTGATAGTAAAACCGTAAGAAATATGCGTGGAAAAAATGCGTGGAAAAAATACGTGGAATAAAACCGTTAAATGAGACTTTTTTTAAACTTAATTTGATATCTAGCACACAAAGTTAAAGTCGAAATTCCGTTAATAAAACAGATAGATAACTTATGACATTTGGAAATGTAGACGCGGTTTGAAATTTGAATTTGAATTTTTGATTATAGAACACGGCCGTCCACCGTTTAGTAGCCAGTCTAAGTCTAAATTAATAAGTTTTTATTTATAATTACATAAGTTGATAAAAAATGCTATACAATAGCTTTACCGCGGCAGTCTCCGAGTGCTACACGTCTTTTTTTTATTTCTATTTTTCTATTCTATTTCTATGTAATTTTATGTTGTCAAACAAAAATAAAGAGACATATTTTGTTATTTTAGTTGATAATTTGTATTTTTTATAATTTGTGTCGATTCTACATTAGCCGAAGGAACTTCGTTCCTACCTGGTGTCCCACGACACACACCAATTTTTTTATTATTTATTGTGTATGTAATTAAAGCTAGCCCTTTTATCCATTAATTCATTTTCGAATACCCGATTTACTATAACATGCATCACGGCAGGATGGCAACACACAACGTCAACACAAGTCGTGCGTCGGTCAGTAAGCAATGTATATCGCATTAACAACATCAATCACAAACCACGTGCGTCTGAAACTTACTGATAGCCTGCCGTCCTGCCAACCGTCCTGCCGTCTGTCTTATGTAGGCCACAGCTTTGCATTAATGTGGCTCCTTGCTAGGCTATATTACGATTTGGTTATGGGGTTAAATTGTTACGAAAAAGCGCTGGCTTGACGTATAGATGGTGTTACTCTGATATTTAAGATCGGTTGAAGTGGAAGCATTTAAGCAGGAGGATAATCCTGGCACGCTGGGATAATGCTAGGCCGAAAGGAAATTTATTAATTTTCTGCAGGTCTTCTTTATGTGGCACAGCAGACCTACAAGTGTTTTCAAAAGGAGACTCGCAGCGATGAATTATTATTATTAGATGAAAATTCACAAGAAATGGAGGATAGCAAGTGTATTCCTGTTCCTTCAATTAACTAAGCACAGTGCAGGACAAGTATAATGTTATCAAAAATATGCCAGGCTGAAATTACTCCGTATATATACATTAGGTGACCCCGGAACGCAACTCGCCCGAACGAGCCATTGTGGTGGGTTTTTCATAATGTGGACGGATTTTAATGCAGTTTTCAGCAATAGATAGGATAGCTCATGAGGAAGGTTAATATGTATATCACGCTGTGACCCATGGGAGCAGGCAGTAACATACAGGTGAAACCGAGAGGGACAGCTAGTACTTTATTACTCTTCACATATAACGCCTGAAATAAAAAACAGATTTCCTCGGAAAACAAAGCCAACGTGTAATGTGAAGACAAAAACTAGTTTATAATAATGGTGACCACCCCGTCGGGAATAACAAAGGTCCTTTGTAATACCGCACGCGTTTTCATTACGCAGTCTGTGTACCGGAGTGTCGAATTATCCCGGCGGAGTTAACGGCTGTGAAACGGTCCCGGGACCTTTGGCCCACATCCCGTTGTAACACATGCTTATTATCCTTCCCCACAAGTGTATTGGCCGTTGGGTTGTGTAATAAAGTCGTTGGCGTGTTTGCGCCAATTTTATTCGGAAGTTGTGTGTTTTTGTGTTTTGGTTAATCTTGGGTTACGCGTTTATAGCGGTAGGGCCACGGTGTAGTCAGTTTTGTGTACAGCGTGAATGGGTCGGTTGGATTTACTGTCTCACAGGAAACTGACGATGTGCCAGGTTGCTGTTTAGTTTAGTACCTACGATGAGTTAAGGTCGGTTCCGGCTGAAGCCGGGGTGTACGCCTCAGGAAACCCGGGGCCGTCCTTAATGCGCCGAAGAAGGTCACCGCGGGGTTTTAGTTGGTAGTTACCGGCATAGGTTGTATATAGTATTAGGGACTCGACCCAGCTGTCGGGTGGCTGGGTCGTAAGGCTGGTAGAACCCAACATAACCGTTCCACCTTCCCCCCGGTGGTGCGGTAGCAATAAACGGCTTTCCCGCGACAAAAAAAAAAAAAAGGTTGCTCTACACTATGGCATATCAATGGTCCCTCAAATAGCGGATGGCTGCGACGTATCTACACGATCGCCAGTGTAGATGAGTACCACCGTCATTGGCTTCCGATCCTTTGATCAATAAAAAATGCACCCAACAGTCACACACGTCCTGACCCCACACTAGGTTAACCTGTATCGTGGGTATCAGGAACTACGAGGGACTTGCGGTCCAACAATACCCAGACCTGATAAATATTTGTTAATCACACAAACATTTGTCTCAGTGCGGACTTGAAAAATGCGGAATCGAAGAAGAAGATTCATAGATAGATAGAAGAAGATAAATAAGCTGTTCAACTGATGAGTATCACTTATCACATTATTATGACAGCTTTTAGCTCTAATTTAGGAAAGAAGGTCTTTATGTAGGTATATCTAAAAGAACGCAATATTTTATATTCGATAAAAATCTCATGTTTGCGAGCACTGCTCATATAAACCGATTATGTATTGGAAATTCTGTGGGGAATGTAGTAGTGCGATGCGTGTGCACACGGAGAGATTTTGCGGATGGGAACGTTTGATATCTTAAAAATAACAGATGTTTTGATTTGCAATCTCAAATGTTTAAGTAATAAATAATAATACTAGCTCAGTATTATACACGACCCACTGCTGAGCCTCTTTTAACGAATGAGGGTTAAGTCTTAGTTCACCACACTGACCTAGTGCGGGTTGGCAGACATCACATACCTTCGAAATCCATGTAGAGAATTTATCAGGTATGCAGGTTTCCTCACGATGTTTCCTTCACCGTCCCACACTCCATTCTACTCCCCTTTGAGCTATCGCTGCTGTATCGGTTGCTTGACGGCAGAAATAGACAAAGCCAGACCATCCCAGACGGCCTCTCGTATACGAGGAACCTACCTTATTTACGCCAGCGACAAGCTTGCAATGCGCAGCTGTGTGTTTTCACTCAAAAGAGCGTAGCGTCGGGTCCTAAGGTAATGCAAAAGGGAATCGTGAAAAAATATATTGGCTTGTTATTTCTATCCGCCACGAGGATGGCTATTGGCTACCCACTGCCCACTCGTAACAACGTTTGACAACTGCGGGGGAAATATTTTCTTTTAACAAGAACATGGCCGGCACGGTTGTAACTACGTTGCCATGAAAAGAAAACTTTTAAGGACATTTAGACCGTAAATAATTCAATGAGGGAACTTCAAATATTCGATAAGCTTGGAGGCGAGTGGCTTGTTTATTCTGAAATAGATGTGGGAGCTATTTTCGGTGGTGATTTGTTTGTCCATTGGATAGTGATTATCGTACCTATGGTGAAAAACCCGCCATATTGGCGTTTCGGCGTGTCGCGGTGGAACGAGACATAAATTCTAGAAGCCAAACCTCAACAAATCTTGAGGGGTTCTGGTAATCTTTATACATAAAATTTCATATCACGTTGTTTGTCCGCGATGAACTCTCTAAACTACTGAACCGACTTTATCAAATTTTGTAAACAGTGTGCAGTTTGATCTAACTTGAGAGATAGGATAATTTATATCTGTTTATAGTCCCAATATTTTTTTATTACATATTATTTGTTATAATTATCTGTGAGTTCCATAAGATTCTAACTGACGGCGCGGCGGTGTAAGATAATTTATCGGCTGGATTGAGTACTACACACACACACAGTACACTTCATGATTGACTAAAGCCTAACCTATTTCGTTAGTGGAGGAGGCGCGTACCCAATAGTAGGACAGCATTGAAAAGGGTTGGAATTATTATTCTTATTTTTAATATCACTAGCTTCGTCCGTGTGGAAGTCTGCGGTAATGTTTTACCAGAATAAATGTTGTTATAGGTTATATTTACTATGTTACTACTATCTTTCTTCGGTCCATAAATAATATGCAAAAAAAATGCCAATCTATTGCTCGGTTACTGCGTGACAGGACAACACAAAGTACAGATCATCCTTTCTATTTTACGGCAATGTTAGTTCCGAAATATTGTCTTTAAAAGAAAACAACGACACGAATCCCGAAGAGTATCACAAAGACCAAATAAATCTAAGCGTAAGATCGTAGAAACCCTTCATAAACAAAGGCACGTAATATGAGAGCGCCAAGTCCTCGGGGACGTTTGTGAGTAAACAAACAGGCTGCACTCCAGTCGAACATTCGGCTAAATTGCCCGCTGCTCGTGTTGGGCCTGGGCAAACTCCGTCACGGCCGATGCCTTTCTTTATATTATACGTATGCTGATGTACTTACGATTTGAGTGGGGGGTGAAGGTCCTATTTACTATTAAATACAGTCACGCAAGTCAGCAATCATATTACACAAGCTACGATATTGAAACACTTATTTCGCCTCTATCACATTCATACATTTTTTCTGGTTGACTGGTTGGTTGGTTGGGACTTGCCTTTTTTGGAGAAGATTTTTTTTATTTGATTGAATGAAGAGACGTCTCAAGCGCTCGCCTGAAGGTAAGCGCCACGCCTGCCCATAAACAGAAGCACAGAACTTTGAATTACATAGCACTGCATGGCACGAACTACACTCGTCACTCCGTGACAAGTCGTTAAGTCTCATAATGCCCAGTAATTTCACTGGCTTCAATGCCCTTCAAACCGAAACACTACAGTGCTTACACACTGTTATTTGGCGGCAGAAATAGACAAAGCGCTGTGACCAACCCAGCCGGCCTCTCGTATACGAGGGACCTACCACCTTGTAAAATTATATTAGATTATTTCATTTGCTTGACATACGTACGTTTTCGGCGCCTTTTTCTGAATGGATGTGGCGTTCTGGATCGCATCTGCTGCTGCACATATCCCAACAGAAATGTAAATATCATAATGTAAATTGCTTTCTTCTTGTCCTTTCGTAATTTCATTGGTTTATTGGCAGCTTACGTCAGTTAGTAAGTGATGGGTAAGTTTGATAGATTATTCAACATAGTGAACCAACGAGCTAATAAGTAGATGGCTAATGATTTCTTACGTTTACGCAAATGTTACTCATTGAAATAAAGTGAGTCAGTCCACCTACAGGACTAATAAAATCAACAAAAATCAATCTGGTGTAGGTACATTGGATAAACTATCAAAACTACGTAGTTGAGGGACATTCTAGTTAATTGAACAACATGCAAGAGTTGTGTTAGGTTGGATATGTTTTAAAGTATGATTGATGTAAACGGGCGAGTGCTGCATCACCGTCTGCTCTTTGTTCGACCGTTTCTTTGAACTGTTTTAATAGGACTTGTGCCAGTCATCCAGTTTGTCCTCTGTGGGTTACTAACTGTTATTTTTCGCGGGTTTGCCTCGGTATATTTATATTCCTTTGCAAGGTGGTAGGCCCCTCGTATGCGAGAGGCCGTCTGGGTGGCGCCACTGCTTTGTCAATGTCTGCTGCCAAAGAACATTGTGTAAGCACTGATGTGTTTTAGTTTGAAGGACATTGAAGCCAGTGAAATTACTGGGCATTATGAGACTTAACATCTTATGCCTCAGGGTGAGGAGCGCAGTTCAGTGCCATGCAGTGCTTTGTAATTCAAAGTTCAAAGTTAAAGGATATCAATATTCTTCCACCGGCAATGCCACGTGAGTAATGGCGCGGTTGGTATAAATCACGAAAATATTTTTCTTTGTATTGGGTGCGATTTTGAATTCATTCAGCTTCATTAGACAATATGTCGACAGTTAACATCGTCATTATGAGTTACAGACATACATTTAGATTTATGATTATAGTAAAGAGTTGCGACGCGTCCTAGATTTTTAAGTGGGGTAAATTATTATTAGTGATTTTATGCAGTATCTGTCATGCAAGTTTGTTTACCTTATTGCGTAGACTGCGTCAGTGGCATGGTGGTGTTGTATTGCATATGCGATACTGCTATTCTCAGCTTTCGGGTTCGATCCCTGGGTCGGGTAAAAGTGATATTGGGGTTTTCTATCACGAAATGCTCAGCAAGAGTCTGAAATTTGTGCCCGGTATGCTAGGCTATGATAGACTCGTCCCACATCACATCATGGGACAAAAATAAGCTTTGCGAAATGTGGGTTACACCTCTGCCTACCCCTTCAGGGATGATAGGCGTGAGTGCGTATTTATATAGCAGAGATCGGCAAACGAGTAAGTGGATCTCCTGATAATCTCCACCGCCTACCTCTACGACATCATAAGAATCATGGCTGCGCTGCCGGACTTAGGGGAAAGAGTGAGGACTGGGAAGGGACTTAATCCCTATTAACATTCATCAGTTTTTTTGGCCGTAAATTGAGTTATTGAAATAAATAAATCAATACACCCAACAGTCACACACGTAGTCCTGAACCCACAGTAAGATACGGGTCTTGTGCCGTGGGTATCAGGAACTACGAGAGACTTTCGGTCTTACAACATCCAGACCCGAAACAAATATTTGAGAAACACAAACATTTGTTTCGATTGAACCCGCGGCCTCTCGCTGCACAACCGGCTACTAGCCCGCCAATCCCTCGTAGTTTCTAATACCCACGTTACAGGTTAACCTACTAGGGTCAGGACTATGTGTCTGACTGTTGGGTCTTTTTTACTTTTTTATTTGACGTTATTTTTTTTTTTTATGGCATAGACCGGCAAACGAGCAAATGGGTCACCTGATGGTAAGTGATCTCCACCGCCCATGTACGCCCACAACCAGAAGAATCATGGGCGCGTTGCCGACCTTAAAGGAAAGGGAAAATTGGGGATTGGGAAGGGGAGGGGATTTGGGCTTCCGGATATCTCACTCACCATACGAAACGCAGCAGCAAGCCGCTACTTTACGTCGGTTTTCTGTGAGACAGTGGTAACGACCCGGTCGAGCCAGCCCATTCATGCTGTAGACAAAACTGTCTACAGCGTGGCTCTACCAAACTGTCTACAGCGTGGCTCTACCAAACTGTCTACAGCGTGGCTCTACCATATTATTCAATTACTATATTATTCAAAGAAAGAAAGAAACATTAATAATATTACTGTAGGTTCATAGTTCATACGTTATTAAGCAACTAGACTTGCGTCTCCAAAGTCTACCACTCCCTGCTGACCTATGGCTGCTTCGTTTGAGCTTATTACAAGCATAATTTAAATAGCTGTACATAAAATTGTACAGAAGTGGGACAGCCCTGCCTCGCTCGCGGCATCCGCGATCCATCTGAACGTACTGGTTCGTGTAATGATATAATTTGGCACTAATGACTCGCAATAAATTATAATTATACACCACAAGCTGCCTCTAACTGCGTGTAATTCTTCCAAAGAATTCCTCGAGATTCTTGTTTGTTGTCCCATAGTTTATGAAGATGTGAGAAAATCATGACGCATTTAAACATATTATTTTAATATTGTCTCCCACTAAACCCCCGACGTTAATTAGAAAACTTCTATACCATTTAAATGGCTGAAATTTAATAAATAATCTCGATTAAATCAACTTTCAATCAAAAAACCGTATTCAAATCTCACTCACCCTAAGATAAACAAAAAAAGAACACCAACATTTCGTGGAGTTAATATCATTTTTATCATTTTTACCGAAACCTCAGCACAGCAATACCACGTACGTAACTTTCGTGGTTGACATAGTACAAAATGAAGTCGCTTCCGCTGTCTGTTCGCTTAGATCTTTAAAACTATTCAACGGATTTTAATAAAGTTTTCACCAATAGATAGAGTGATTCATGAGGAAGGTTTCTATGTATACGCTATGACTCATGGGAGCAAGCCAGTAACATGCAGGTGAAACCGCGAGGGACAGCTAGTATTTACTAAATCTGCCTTGCACGACGATCCTTACCGTATTTAACCGCTAAATATGATCAGTAATGTCATCTTTTCATACGATTTGACATTGATTTGACATTATTATTTTTTAATTCTAGCTCGTCAAAGTGACTACGCTACACCTGATGGTAAATGTAGCGCAATCCAGGAATAGTGTCGACCAACGACAAACAATTTATCCATCGTAGGTCAGCAAGATCATGCCGCCCTGTCTAACTGCACTTCCTTTCCTTTAAAGGACCCTATATTATAAGAAGGAGGGAACACGTGTGCCGGCAAACTATTCCATAGCTTAATGGTCCCGTAGAAGTATGATTTTGCGAACTTTTTAGTTCGAGTCGAGATGGAGCAGACCACGAAGCTGTGGCTCCGCAAGCCAGCATGCGCTTTGTTTGGGAAGTTGGGGGCTTAAATTAATAATGTCTTTATTAAAATGTCGTTGTATTTTGATTTTGCCCCACCCCAAATATCCTAAATGCTGCCCTGCGCAAAAACACTCCCGGTAATTACAAGATTTTCATCAAAAGCGCCGAATGTCCACGCAACTTACCAAATTATTTGCTCTTAAATACAAACAAGTCTTACAGATAACTATTTCGGTACAGATATGATCACGGGCCACCACTAAGTGATTGCCATAAAAATAATTTTCGTTGGCCTGGTATTATACTGTCCCAGCGCTGGGCACGGGCCTCCTCTATGATTTTTTTTTAATTTAATTTGATCGAATGACGAGACGATCAAGGCGCTCGCCTGATGGTAAGCGCCACGCTTGCCCATAAACAGAAGCAACACCACAAAGAACTTTGAATTACAAAACACTGCATGACACCCTCGTCACCCTGAGACTTATGATGTTAAATCTCACAATGCCCAGTAATTTCACTGACTTCAATGTCCCAAAAGCGACACACAACAGTGCTTACTAACTGTTGCTGGGCGGCAGAATAGTCAAAGCGGTGGTACCAACCCAGACGGCCGCATACGAGGGACCTAACACCTTATAAAATCGTAATGCTAAATAAACATTTCCTAAAGCCAATGTATTGAGGTATTGTGGCAGAGCGTAGTTCAATTCAATTCAATTTATTTATTTCAGATATTTTAAAATCCATTACATAATTTGTTAGTATACGTGCCTAGCCTATATTAGTAAAATACATTCATTAATTTAAAAATTAGCAACTGGTCAGTGCAAGGATGCCCAGTGCCTCACAAACGGACCGTCAAACCTTTCCGCCACAGCAACCATGAGTACCTTGCTGTTTTACGATGTCATCTAGTCCTATGATGCAGGAGACTGCACGAGGTATCATTCTCGTGGACATTGGACGTATAAATAGCTCTGAATGGCGAGAATTGTGCGCGCGCAGATTTACGATGGGCTCGCGAACCGCGCTATAAAGGATACATTTACTAGATGAGGTATCTTCCTTATACTCGCAAGGATCCTGGGTGCCTAAGCACTACAATTTAGTCTATTCTTCATTCAACTTAATGACCAGACGAGTATATCACTGGCCTGATGGTGATAGTACATCGCGAGAGCGGCTCTACCACTGTACAGCGTGAGGATTATGCACAAAAATCATTATAAATTCATTATTTTGTGTCATAATGTTCCTCAATGGCATAAATACAGCTGTTCTAATTCTAAATTTAAAATGTAATACAAATATTGTAAATAAGATTTGAAAAGTGCAATGTTAGAATTTCTTGCCCGTTTTTCTCTAACGAAACCTCAAAAAAAGTCTCTACAAAACGCCCCTGGAAAGAACCGGATATACACTGGCTGATCCTGGAACGCGATCTACACAGGATGTGTCACAGTGTGAGTCACTATGGCAGGTTTTAACACCATGTGTACGGTGGTCGCTATCCGGGCGGATATGAATATCCTACCACCAGTGAAACGAAGTGCGTAAGCCATCATATTTACTAAACTACTCTAATTTTCAATCTGGCGTTATCCCATCTAATGTCATGGCCCACCATTCTATTCAGAAGCTTCCACTTCACTTAGTATTGCGCATCTTTCCTAATCAGACCCTTGGCGCTTATATCATTCTTAAATACTTAAAGCTGATCCATTTTGGACCATCCACGAGACCGTACCGACCGTACCGACCGTAAGATTTTCACCTTACAAAATGTTTATTAGACGCAATTAGATGTCTATTCTACATTCTCTATAGCCGTATTTAAAGGGCTATCAGTGGAATATCATTATTTAGCTGAAAGCGAACAATGGCGGCGCGAGCGGGCGCGGGCTCGGCAACAGCGACTTGACAGCTTTAATGTTATTCAATTGTGCAATTTTATAATATTGATAAGTAGCTTTTGTGCTGCATGTTATATTTGGTTGTTATATAATACTAGCTTTTCCTCGCGGCTCCGCCCGCGTGATCTGCTTTTCCTGTCTCTATACCAATTTTCAACAAAATCCGTTCAGAATTTTCGGTGTGATTGATGAATATCAAGATTCCTGTTTTATCCCAAGGGAGCATTTAATCGGGATAAAAAGTATCCTATCACCCAAGTCAACTCATAACCTGTCTGGATATTTCATCAAAATCCGTTCAGTAGTTTCAGCGTGATTGACGGACAAACATTCAAACAAACAAACTTTCACATTTATAATATTAGTGTGATATTATGTTTGGTCCTAAATGATTATAAAAATTTAAATATTGTTTTATTATTTCACTTACAGCCGCACTCAGAGACGTCACTAAACTTTATCATTTTTAAGTCGTTTCTTAGAACTTGGATTATGTCCCAGAGACTGGTGTTAGGATATTCATATCCGCCCGGATAGCGACCACCGTACACATGGTGTTAAAACCTGCCATAGTGACCCACACACCTTGTGTGGATCGCGTTCCAGGATCAGCCAGTGTATATCCGGTTCTCCCGAGGGGCTTGCGACATGACTCGATTGTTGGTTGGGGCGGGTATAGGGGTACATCCTTGTATCACTGCGCCTGCATCGATTATCCGGCAGTCCTGTCGCAGGCTCCTCGAGTCGTTTCTTCACTCTTCGGAGTGTGAAGAAGCATTTATACAGGCCAGCATGATTCTGGTTTCCACCGATATAGTCAATGTTTGTCGGGGGTCCCTAGTTTTTTTAACTGCACTGCACTTACCATCAGGCGCAGTGCAATCACTTTGCCGTGCTTAGATAAATAAAAAAACCCGTATTTACAAGAAACAATAAACATTAAACCTGTAAGCAATAATAAACAACTTAATTCCCAGAACATTAGCAAGTTTACCGTGTTGAATGTTATATAGTGGGACAAAACAAACGTGGCGCGTCCAATCCATTAGTTTTCTTGAATTTCCCGCGCTAATCCACCATTATCGCGCGGGCATCGAACTTATGAATCGGCGGAGCGTAATCCCACAGCTGGTAATCTATGTCAGTGGCCGAACGATGCCCCTACTATGAAGGCTTGTTAAAATGCTGTATTTTGTTCGTGCTTTTTTTTTATGGAATGACGAGACAAGCAAGGCGCACGTCTCCCCATAAACGGAAGCAATACCACACTGAACTTTTAATTACAAATCACTGCATGGCACTGAACTGCGCTCGTCACCCCGAGACAAGATGTTAAATTTCATAATGCCCAGCAATTTCACTGGCTTCAACATCCTTCAAACCGAAACACAACATTACTTACACACTGTTGCTTGACGGCAGAAATGGACAGCGCAGTGGTACCAACCGAGACGGCCTCTCGTATACGAGGGACCTACCACCTTGTAAATAACCATCTCTTGCGTACTATAGTGACATTGGTAAGGGTTGCCACCCGCGCTTCGTGTAGATATAAATCAATGGTGGAATTAGTGCAGCCGATAACGACCCGACACTGATGCAGGGTTGACACCAAGAAGTTTTAAATTAAATGAATTATAACGACACGAGAGGATATTGGTGATTTGAAATAGTTCTAAATTACAAAGAGATTTCAAAACGGTTGGAATTTAAAGAATTTATCATAATCATCATCATCAAAGATTTCCAGACCGACATGTTGGAAGCGGCCTGCATCCAGCGACTTCCTGCGCCCTATATCAGGTCGTTTGTAGGAGACCACCTTGTAGGCGGACGTCCAACGCTGCGCTTGCCAGAATGTGGCCTCCATTCCAAAACCTTTCTGCCCCATCGGTTATCGGTTCTGCGAGTTATGAGGCCTGCCCACTGCCACTTGAGCTTGCTAATCCGCTGGGCTATGTAAAACACATAGGTATAGATGAATAAAAAAAAAGCAAAATAAAACATAGTATATATTTTGCCGCCAACCCTACTAATGGAAGAAAAAACCTTTAGTAAAAACATATCGCTAATCTTGTTGAACGCTAATGACGTATTAAGAGAGACCTCTCGTTAACATCAATTTCTGTTTGGACGTTTTTTTTCGTCTCTCGTCCTTTTAAATACAACTCTCTAGAACGCGTCTTACAAATTGGGAAATTATTTATATTTTTTATGTGGTTTTATTAAGTGATAGCCAAGCGGGTAGTGGTACGGACTGCCGAGATGAACGTTGCAGGTTCGAAACCACATCGTGGATATCTGACTTTTTACATAACTACGCTGGCGCCATCTATTGACGCATAAGGTAAACTTTACACACATCACAATTTACAATTAATCACAATTTACAATACTACTTTTTTTTTAATATTTCATTATTATTGGTCCTTGATAAGTATGCCAAATTTCGATTTAATCCGACGTTTTGAAGGAGTTCAAACCATGTTCAAAGATTCCATTACATACAAACATACTCCCATACAAATATACGTATGAAGCCAATAAAAGCGTTAAGCGTGTTAAAAAGTGCTATTAGGGTTCCGTATTACACTCGTTTATTATATTGTAATTGTTAGAATATCTGCATTAATTAATTTACACGTTATTTGTTTAATTGCTGCTGCTGCAATGCAATGTAATGCTGATGATAGGATATCCATATCCGCCTGGATAGTGACTACCGTACACATGGTGCCTGCAATAAAACTTGCCATAGTGAACCACACACGTTATGCTGTAGCGTATATCCAGTTCTTCCGAGGGGCTTGCGACATAACTTGATCGGTCATCTGCCTGGGAAGGAATATTTATACAGGCCGGCATGACTCTGGTGACCACCGATAAATTCATTGGTTGTTGATGGTCGCTGTTTTCTTCGATTGCACTACTATTGATGGTAATCAGGTGAGTGCAGTCACTTTACCGTGCAAAGATAAAAAAAATCAATTAAGTTACTTTTCCAGCAGAATAAACACTGACAGGTATCTTTATATATCATAATAGTGTTCACTATAATACAACTCCAATTAAAATATTTTATACCCCTTATATACAGTTCCCAGAAAGGTCGTGTAATTAACTTGTCTTCGTAATCTATTCTGGCAGATATGAAAAAAGGAATATTTCCTGAAAATTGAACGACTTTTGAACGCCTTGATCTTTGCGTAAATTTGCTTGTTTTGTGAGGAAAGTAAATGAAGTACAACGAATAAGTATTGTAAAGTTTATCTTAACTAGCGTGCCGAAGTAGAACTTGCATCTCAGAGCCGAATTTTAGATAATGAAATTACTGTAGAACAACATTAATTCCTCAGAGCAGGAGTTCCCTAATTATGGGTCGCGACCCACTGGTGGGAGCGAATATTGAGTGGGCCCTGAAACATAAGATAACCCGACCGTTCGGGCTAACTGCCACTAAAAGTAACTAGGATCGAAATCGATGATAAAGCTGTAGGTAATGACAATCATAGTTTATTTAAAAAAGGGTATTTTAGTGTAAGGCGAACGCGAATTGGAACGCGATCAACACAAGGTGGGTCACTATGTCAGGTTTTAATACCATGTGAACGGTGGTCGCTATCCGGGCGGATATGAATATCCTACCACCAGCATTATCTAATGAATCAAATAAGTCGAATCCCACACCTTCCGTCTGTAAGAAATGCTCTCGTAGGTAGTATAATGAGCGTCAGACGTGACGAAACACAGGCTGTGACTAATGAAATTACCATGTATGCTCTGTTGGACGCGTAAATACAAACGCTGTTTCATTGTCTCCATTCTTGATAGGCGAGCGCAAAAATATGTTATCTCATATAATGATTTCTTATGTTTACGCGAATGTTACACATTGAAATAAAGCTAATTTAAACAGATTATAAACAAAGCTAAATAAAAAACCGCGTTAAAATCCTTTTAAATTACATAGTTTTATTTTATTGTTATATAATAATTTATTGTGTTGGTGCGAAATTAGATTATTTTTAAATAAATAAATAAACTCGACAGTTACACACATAGTCCTGACCCCAAGCTAGGTTAATGTGTAGCGTGGCTATCAGGAACTACGAGAGACTGCCACATTACCCCAACGTCTTTATTTCACCCTTAAACATTTGTCTTGGTACGTGAATCGAACCCGAGGCCTGTCATTTAAGTGTTTTTACATAGGTAATTCACTGCACGTAGGAATCGAACATACGGCCTCTCGCTTCACAACCGCCTGCTTACTTATTGCGCCACGGAGACTGACTAGTAGTTTAAGGCATCAGGCATTGTTCTAATGATTGAAACGACCACTTAAAATAGTAAGTCCCACGATATTATATTGACAACCTCCGTGGCGCAGCGGGCGAATAGCCGGCTGTGAAGCGAGAGGCCGTGGGTTCGATCCCCGCACCGAGACAAACATTAGTGTGATCCACAAATATTATTGTCTCGGGGTCTGGGTGTTGTGAGACAGAAAGTTTCTCGTAGTTCCTGATACCCACGACACAAGACTCGTATCTTACTGTGGGGTCAGGACTATGTGTGTGACTGTTGGGTGTATTTATTTATTTTATTTATATCGGCACCGTATTTTGTACACACGCATCCGTGACTCCCTCACATGCTGTACAGTATAAATGTCGATTTGTTTAATGAAATCAGTACGGTAGTCACGTGCTTTAACATTACGCAGCTTATTTGCTTAATTAGCAAGCGACGCTTGGATTATCTCAATCGTACCTACTAATAGCAGCGAACTATAGGACTGATGTTTTTATTTAATTCAATGACGAGACGAGCAAGGAGCTAGCCTGATGGTAAGCGCCACCTACCAACAATCTTTCTTTCTTTTCTGCCTTGCGTTATCCCGGCTTAGTGCCAGAGTCCGCCTTCCTACTTAAACGCCTCCACTTCACCCGATCTTGAGCATCTTCTATAGTGAGACCATTGGCTCTCATGTCTCCCTCCAATACGTCAACAATACTAAACATAATTTATTTTCTTTCTTATAGTTCGTTCCGTGCCCTAAAATTAAACAGGGCCTCGTATTATTAAAACAATAGCGGTTGTTGCTAAATAATTGGCTAACACTGCGTGCTTCGATAAAGCTCTATTGTAATATAATTTAAATATTACAGGTACATACTAAATAAATTGTAAATAATTCGCGTTGATACCGAACACCTGTTCTATGTTGTACGTTTGACCATTACTCATGTAATTGACACATACAACGAATGATTTCTTACGTTTACGCGAATGTTACTCATTGAAATAAAACTAATTTAAACGGATTTTATCGCGGTTTTTTATTAATTTTGATCCCAACGTTTCGAAGACTTTTCAGCCTTCGTGGTCACGGGGAGGACTGAGGTGTAGGTTGTCCAAAAATGTTAATGTTACAATATCTACCTTCAATTTACAATTATAAGATCTTTATGGTTTGGTCCGATCTACGCAGAAGGAGCTCACAGTGTCTTGAGGTCTGGCAGTTGGTCTTTTGGGCTCCGATTTAATTAAATGTATAATCGGATCCCAGGCTTGTGCTAGCTTCCAACCATCTTCTCTATTGAAATTCGGATGTTTTTTAATTTCAATAGCCTCGCGAATCATCCTGGGTAGGAATCGGTGTTCTTTGGCAAGGATTTGTGGTCTGTCAAATCGAAGATAATGTTTGGAGCCTTCCTCTGAATGTTCAGCAACTGCAGACTTCGTAGAGCGTCGGTGTTTAACATCAGCTATATGTTCTTTTACGCGGGTCCCTATACTTCTTTTTGTTTGACCTATGTAAGAGAGTCCACAGTCACAATCGATTTTATATATGCCCTGTTCCTGTAGAGGTATATGACACTTGACCGGTGGTAAAAATTGACTAATCTTCTTGGGCGGCTTGAAATAAGTTTTAATAGAAGCACGCTTCAGCACATAGCCAATCTTGTCGGTGACTCCTCTAACATATGGTAATACAACAGGGACACGTTCAACTGTGGCTGGTTTCACTCGGTTTCTGTGACGGCGGCGTGGAATTTGGAGCTTGTTGTCTTGCAGTACTCGCTTGACATGTTGCAGCTCGGCAGCCAGATGTTCTTCGTCACAGATTCCTTGTGCTCTCTGAAACAAAGATTTGCCCACGGTAGCTAACTGTTTTGGATGGTGGTGAGATTCACCATTCAGGTATTTATCTGTATGGGTCACTTTGCGATACACAGTATGGCCTAAAGACTGATCAGGATTACGGATAACTAAAACATCTAAGAAGGCAAGAGATTTATTTTTTAGAGGAAGGCTCCAAACATTATCTTCGATTTGACAGACCACAAATCCTTGCCAAAGAACACCGATTCCTACCCAGGATGATTCGCGAGGCTATTGAAATTAAAAAACATCCGAATTTCAATAGAGAAGATGGTTGGAAGCTAGCACAAGCCTGGGATCCGATTAAACATTTAATTAAATCGGAGCCCAAAAGACCAACTGCCAGACCTCAAGACACTGTGAGCTCCTTCTGCGTAGATCGGACCAAACCATAAAGATCTTATAATTGTAAATTGAAGGTAGATATTGTAACATTAACATTTTTGGACAACCTACACTTCAGTCCTCCCCGTGACCACGAAGGCTGAAAAGTCTTCGAAACGTCGGAATCAAAATTAATAAAAAACCGCGATAAAATCCGTTTAAATTAGTTTTATTTCAACATACAACGAACTTACGTCCGTAATCCCGAAGGGGTAAGCAAAGGTACAACTTTTGTTCCCCTGATGTGATAGGGAGCAAGCCTATCGCCATACTGCGCACAATTCCAGACTCCGAGCTGATACTGAGCATTTCGTGATAGCAAAATCCATTTTTTTTGTCCGAGCACAACAACGTGACTGCATTACACCTGATGGTAAAAAGATTCGCTTCTTCCTTCTTCGGAGTGTGAAGAAGCATTTATATAGGCCGGCATGATTTTAGTGACCACCGCCGACCACAGTCGGTCGTTTTTGTACTGCATTGCGCTTAAAATCAGATGTAGTACAGTCAATTTACCGTACTTGGATTAAAAAAACAGTTAAATCACAGATTTTACATAATCCACAATTTACAAGGTGGTAGGTTCCACGTATGCGAGAGGCCGTCTAGGTTGGTAACACCGCTTTGTCTATTTTTGCATGGCATTGTGAGATATTACTTTGGGCATTATGAGACTTAACATCTTATGTCTCGGGGTGACGAGCGCAGTTCAGTGCCACGCAGTGCTTTGTAATTCAAAGTTCTGTGTGGTGTTGCTTCTGTTTATGGGCAGGCGTGGCGCTTACCATCAGGCGAGCGCTTTGCTCGTCTCGTCATTCAATTAAATAATGATATTAAAGAATATTACGTTCATCTAACATCACGTTTGGATCGTATTCCGCTAGCATTTCTTACAAAAATACTTCTGTTATCTTGTCGCAAAAAGCTTGTTACAAAAACAAATGGAATGTGTGCGGTATCCCAGGATGAACATACATAAGTAAAGTAGAAAAATCACGAGAAACACGTAAAATTCCTTAGTGACGAGATAACACGCCATACCTTGTTATATTTTACGATTGTCCTCACAAAAACGTTTAGATAAAATGGGTATTTTGATAGAATTTGCTTACACTCTGCGACTACGATACGATATCGTGACTAATTAGAGCCATGCTGTAGACAGTTTTGTGTACAGCATGAATGGGCTAACTTGATTGGGTCGTTACAACTGTCTCACAGGAAACCGACGTAAAGTAGCGGCTTCCTACTGCGTTTTGGACGGTGAGTGAGATATCTGGAGGCCCAAATCCTTCTCGCCTTGCCAATTCCTAAAAAAAAAACGTATAGGTTATTTATACCGAGATGTGAGATGTGGACTCATCAATTATTGTCCCGATAGTCTTCTCTGCCCATGGGTTGATATCGAAGAGCCTCGACCAATATCTTCAGAGGCTCTCAATTGGTCGTTGGGTCAAAGGCCAGATACAGAAAGCGGTGTTATTGGACACGGCACGCCTTCTGAAGAGATTTCTCTCTGTTAGGTCCTAACCGCCGGTGGCTTGGGTACTAGGCCACGCCATTGGAGGGTAATGTTTTTATATTTTTAAAAGTTTTTTTTTTATTGCCTTGATAGGCAGACGAGCAAGCGGCCCGCCTGATGGTAAACAGTCACCGCCGCTCATGGACATCGGCAACGCCAGGGGCACAGCCAAGCCGCTACCTACCATTAACCTGCATACTGCCTACTTTAACTGCCTTTGTTTGTTACTAATATAAATATGTAAAAAAATCCTTTTAAAATAAAGAGTACTGCACAAATCGTATATTATAAAAGCGTACACAAGGATCGCTGCTCACCCCTATCCCTTAAGATTCAATTTGCAAGGACTCGTCCCGGTGAGGAATAAAAATGAAAAGCTTCCAACAACTATTTTCGGACAAGCTTGTTCTGTTTTGATAGTTCTTAGAAGGGGTCGTGTAACTAGCCCCTACTGGTCAAGCAATTGATTTTACAAATAAGGGTTGAATATCGGCTCTTTGTTACTGTGATATGTATTACCCGACAGAGCTTTTTTTATAGCATAGGCCGGCAAAGGAGCAAGAAGATAATTTGGTGGTAAGTAGTCTCCACGCTCCATGTATGCCCATAATACCAAGAAAATCATGGGCGCATTGCCGCCTTTACAAGACGATTAAGGGATTGGAAAGGGGAGGAGGATTTGGGCCTCCGGATATCTCACTCACCGTACGAAACACAGCAGCAAGCCGCTACTTAACGTCGGTTTTCTGTGAGACAGTGGTAACGACCCGGTCGAGCCGGTCCCTTCATGTTGCAGACAAAACTATCTAATGCGTGGCTCTACCAGACCTTAGGTCAAGCTTTGTTATTGCAGCACGACTGCTGTAAACTGCAACTTTGTCGACGACAAACTAGTGAGTGGATAACCTGACGGCGCGGTACTGTCCATAGACGTCTAATAGCATCATCATCATCAGCCACAGGACGTCCACTGCTGAACGTAGGCCTCCCCTAAAGATTTCCAGACCGACCTGTTGGAAGCGGCCTGCATCCAGCGACTACCTGCGACCTTTGTCTGACCTGTCGTCTGTCCATCTTGTAGGTGGACGTCCAACGCTGCGCTTGCCAGTACGTGGCCTCCATTCCAGAACCTCTCTGCCCCATCAGTTATCGGTTCTGCGAGCTATGTGGCCTGCCCACTGCCACTTGAGCTTGCTAATCCGCTGAGCTATGTCGGTGACTTTCGTTCTTCTACGGATCTCCTCATTTCTCTAATAGCACCGCGATGTAAAGCGCACAAATCTTCGCGTCCGTTTTAGTGCATTTGTAGATATACTTTTATTGTCACAAACCAGTGCACAGTGGTGTATACACACTGTACGTGCTTCGCCATACAAGTCGGTCGCAAACAGCGTGACTGCACACGCGGACGGAGGTCTTTGAAGACCGCAAGCCGCCGCGTCATATTTATTCATTTTAAACTCAAATAAACTAAAAAACATTTTATTATTTATACGATTAGATATAATTGAATTTGACTGGCGCATTTATGTAACAGGAATCTAGGGAATTATACGGTCTTGTATGATATTTTTTATACATTATCCTACTAATATTATAAACGCGAAAGTTTGTAAGTATGGATGTATGTAAACTTTACAATAATATAGCTTATACATCAGAATAGGACATAGGCTACTTTATATCCCGGAAAAAGCTGATCACGCGGGCGGAGCCGCGAGCAAAAGCTAGTTATCCATAAATATTGAAATAAAAACGCAGTTGTTCTTTGATGACGGCATCACTTGGAAAAGGGTGAACAGATTTGGCTAGTTCTAAAATTATTCATAACTAGCTGTCCCTTGCGGTTCCACCTGAAGATCTAAGCGAACAGACAGCGGAAGCAACTTCATTTTATACTATGTAAAGATATAGATGTCACTGGATACAGGCCGCTTCCAACGGGTCTAGGGGGGTCTGGGTAGGCCTATGTTTATCAGTGGACGTACTGTGTCTGATGATGATGATTAAAGATAAAGATAATCCGAATAAGGTTTGTACGGAGACAAAAAATTTAAAAATTGCCCGTAAAATTAGAAATTAAGTGCTTTTTTCTTTTGTATTTTTGTATGACCTCAAGAACATAACTCACGATTTGAACGATCGATAAGCTAATTTTTTTATTTTGTTCAGGAAAAGTTTTCAAGAAAAATCAGTATAATAATCGCAATTTAATTAAACAAATTTTTCATCAATATGTAACCTTTTAAACGACTTTGCCAATCTTACAGAAACAGAAGAAAGTAATTTTTCACTACATGGAATGAATTATATAGAGTACTAAAACAATGTATTTATGCTCCTCTAAGGTGAATTGTTTGTTTGAAAGCATTGTGCGAAAATGAATACATTTACAACAGAAAGTAACATAATAGAAAACCGGAGTACAATCTACGTCGGTAACAAGCTTCTGTGGTATTACCACAATGCATTTGTTAATCAGCTTACACCGAGTCTGCTCTGGCTAATCCTAGTACATCTGGATTACCACATTGTACAGATTGAAAAACATTTTAATTTAAAATTCTGCTGTATAAAAAGATTGTAACAGTAGATTTTATTTGAGCTTCGGCTAAATAAACATTAAAATATATCATTAAAGGCCACAGTATCTACAAGGACTAAGAAGGTGGTAGGTTCTTCGTATGCGAGAGGCCGTCTGGGTTGGTACCATCACTTTATCTATTTCTGCTGCCAAGCAACTGTGTAAGCAGTATTGTGTTTCGGTTTGAAGGACATTGAAGCCAGTGAAATTACTGGGCATTATGATATAACATCTTATGTCTCGGCGTGACGAGCGCAGTTCAGTGCCATGCAGGGCTTTGTAATTCAAAATTGTGTTGTGTTGCTTCTGTTTATGAGCAGGCGTGGCGCTTACCATCAGCCGAGCACTTGGCTCGTCCCGTCATTCAATCAAATGGAAAAAAATAAAAAAACGAGTACGCTACATACACACTCACGCATGTAATCGTCGGAGGGCGATATGCATTCGCCGATCGTATTCCGTCCCATGACAAGCCTGTCGCCATACTGGTCACAATTCCAGACAGATAGACGCTGAGCATTCCGTGATAGAAAAACCCAATATCACTTTTACTCGACCCGGGCATCGAAACCGAAACTCTAGCACAGCAGTCGTACCGCGTACGCAGTTAAAAAGAATTAAAAATTAAGTTTTAAAAGAATTAAAAATAAATTTGAGATCAATCTCAAGATGCAGATTGAGATTTTGTATTGAAGTTGCCACAAAAAAGTTTAATATCAGACGTCATCTCGCGTTTGATAAGTATATTTGCAGTACCTATAAAACCACAATAAAAATAATTTTCATGCTCTCCCAAGTACAAAAATTCGCACAACAAACAAGCACGTTACGGAGTTGCATTAACTCCCACAACTCTATTTGTGAGGGCCCAGGGGCATGCAAGAGGTTCCGAGCACTTATCCGAACACCAAACCCTTTGTACTTAGTTATTGAACCGGATTTATGATTCTTTTATAACACTCATACAATAGATGGAAAATTTCGCCTACACCATAACGGCACGATAAGGTGAATGTCGCAGTGTGAGAGTGATTTAGTTTAGATCTCATTTTTTTTATTCGAGCACGGCAAAGTGACTGCACTACACCAGTGAACGTAGTGTACTGTGTAGTCCAAAAAACTAGCGATCACCGACAAACAATGAGTTCATCGGTGGTCACCAAAACCATTCCGGTCTGTATAAATGCTTCTTCTCTCTTCGGAGAAGGAACAAGCAAATCGAGCGGCCTGCGACAGGACAGGCGGATGACCGATGCAGGCACAGGGATACAAGGATGTACCCCTATACCTGCCCCTACCAACCATCAAGCCATGTCGCAAGCCCCTTTCAGCAAACCGGATATACACAGGCTGATCGTGGAACGCGATCCACACATGGCGTGTGGATCACTATGGCAGGTTTTAACACCATGTGTACAGTGGTCACTATCCGGGCGGATATGAATATCCTACCACCAGCAAGGTATGTAATTAAAGGCAAACTTCAATACTGACCACGAAGTTGTCATTATAGCTAGCAAATAGCACATCGCTACCACTTTAAACGTTGCCGAAACTGTTGTTTAACTTCGAATATTTCCCTGTTTACATTGGACCAACGAAATAACAACAATGCATTATTAAAATGTGCGTACATGCCTGTGTACTTAGCGCCACAATGAGAGTTATTACATGCTATTGTTGCAAGCGGTTGCGTGCCGCTCTCTGCTCTTGTAAGGCCGTCTGTACTATGACGACTGACGCTTCCATTTCGTAACTTTTTATGTTGCGACTTTTGGGAAGCTAGCAAGTTACGCTTTTTTATCCTGGCAAGGTAAAAATGCGACTACGACTAGCGACCTGAAATCATTGTATAATTATATGTATCAACTGACCCTGGAAAGTGACTCTCCGTAACAAGCTTATTATTTGTGCAGGAGAATTGTATTTTGTTGTGGCTACTTAGTATAGTTATATTTTCATAGTTATATTTTTATTTATTTTCTATTAGGTGATGTATTTATATTACAATTTACTATGTGTCCAACATGTTGTGCAACTCGACGTCCGCACGTTATTCTGGGTCCCTTATTGAAAATCAGCCCTGCAGTACTTGCTTAGGCAGTACTGTACCAGGTAGCTGAATAAGGGAACCCATTGTTGGAGCAACATATTATTTAAGTTTAATGTCTTATTTTATGTGTTTTGCTCCAATGATAAATGTCTTTTCTTTCTTTCTTTTATAATGATTATTTTTTTTTACCACGTTCATGGTGTTAGCTATTCCGTCGATTACAAAAAACAATCAGGCCCCAGTAGTATCCTCCCAGGAGCACTTAAGTCTCCGCTACTGTTTTATTTATTTTATGTTATATTCTATGGTGAGGTTTTAATTAACACAATATCTGTTATAATCGTGAATTCGAATATATTTCACGAGATCCTGTCATGAGATCTTATTAAGTCAATTGTTAAAATCTACTAAGTCGCAAAATGAACTTGGAAAAAAACATGTTTTCAATATTTTATACACCTTTATGGCAAGATTACGGCTCATAAGAGGATCTTGGGAACATCTTCATCTTTGGTTTTATGTTTACACAATCTGCGTGTATTCTGGCAGCTTTATCCCAGTGAATGCAAAGGCGTATCTGTTCCCTTTGACCTGGCACAGACGTCCGCCGAGAAAATGATCGCTCTGTCACATCTATTTCTCATGCCACGTGCATTAGCTGACCATAATACATTGTAATGTACGATATTAGCAATGAAATCGTTTGTTTCACTTATAAAATTTTAAGTCGCATTTTTTTTATCCGAAAACGGCAAAGTGACTGCATAATACTTAATGGTTAGCGCAGTGCAGTCCAAAAAACCAGCGACCACCGACAAACAAAGAGTTTATCGGTGGTCATCAGAGTCAGATACAAGAATGTACCCCAATACCCGCCGCATCAACTATCATGTCATGTCGCAAGCCCCTCGGCAGGTCCGGATATACACTGGTTAATCCTAGAACGCCATCCACACAAAGCGTGTGGATCACTATGGCAGGTTTTAACACTATGTGTACGGTGGTCGCTATTACTATGGTGAATATCCTAGCACCAGCATAATTTTCTGCAATTTTTCTGTGGTTGGGTTGTCTTGTATTGATGTATTAGGTAACCGCTAGATTTTGGATCATTGTCAGTAGAAAAAACATATCAGTTGCCGCTGCGTGGATGATGCTACTTAAACATTACAGTACTAGTATTCTGCGACATTACTGAGGTACACAATGTAGCGCATTACCTATGATTTGCTTGGCCTGTAAAATTTTACTGCGGCCCTCATATTACTATGGTTAAAGCTGTAATCCGCTGCATTTAACGATAGATAGGTTTGTTAAGTTCCATACGCGCGTAGATTTACGTCTTAAGCCCCTTTTAGAAGTAGAGTGTTTCTCGTACTTACGACATGTATACTAATGATTGATAATAGTGTATATTACTCTATATTGGCTTCGGAATGTTTTTTATAGCATAAACCGGCAAACGAGCAAGTGGGTCACCTGATGGTAAGTGATCTCCACCGCCCATGTACGCCCACAATACTATAACAATCATAGGTTCGTTGCCGACCTTAAAGGGAAGGGATTGGGAAGGGGAGGGGATTTGGGTCTCCGGATATCTCACTCACCGTACAAAACGTTATTTACGTCGGTTTTCTGTAGTAATGTGATAACGACCCGGTTGAGCCGGCCCATGCATGTTGTAGACAATACTGTCTACAGCGTGGCTTTACCACTTAAAAACTACCTTCCAGTGATCATTCAAGATCTATTACTTATTAACTAAAAAGCATTTATTGTCTCTTTAGGCCCATGATCAAAAAAGACGACCACTGCACTAGACCAATGATATATCGAGAAAATATCAGTGGAGATCACTTACCAACAGCTGACCTACTCGTTTGCCAGCTTTTTTTTTTATTTTTATTCTGCGATTTTATTTTTATTTTTAAATACTTTTTTTGAACATGGCGGCGGTACGAAACTATCCCGAAAATATATAAGACGGCTGCAACCCATAAAACAAAGGTAACGAGGTGCTGACACATCGCACTCGGATAATTTCCCTGAGGTGCCCTCGACCGACTCCCTTCATAACTCACTGTACGCACTACGCTCCAAGTATCTCCCAAATTGGCCTTACGTGCCTTTATTTTTATAAAACTTGCCTGGTCGTGAAGCGTTGCATGATGCACGTGGTAACATAACTTTTAATAAAAGTTCGCTTCGTACCTAAAATATTCTTGTACTTACGTGGAAACTATTGTTTTACATTCAAAAGTATGCTTACGCGATACTAAGCCCCATTTACACGGAAAGTTTATCGCATGACAGACAACGTAACAGAATACTGTCATAAATGGTGCCTTTTTTATTTGACTGGATTACAAGACGAGCAAGGCGCTCGCCTGATAGTAAGCGCCACGCCTGCTCATAAACAGAAGTAACACCACACAGAACTTTGAATTACAAAGCACTGCATGGCACTGAACTGCGCTCTTCACCCCGAGACATAAGAGGTTAAGTTTCACAATGCCCAGTAATTTCACTGGCATAAACCGAAAAACAACAATGCTTACACATTGTTGCTTGACGACAGACATAGACAAAGCGGTGGCCTATGCCTATACAGTTTAAATGTCAATTTTCTGTTATAACTTCTCACTAATGTCATATAAGATACACTCCATCCAAATAGAGTTTAATTAACACAAAGACTAGACTGTGGGTACTTTAAAATTAATAATCTATGGCTGTCCCTATTCTTCACCTTTACCTATGGTTGATTTTTGAAGTGAAACAGAAGTTTCACTTCAAAAATCAATTGCTAAAGAATTAGCACCATTGCGATTTGAAAATTAGATGAAACGAAGTAAAAAGAGATAAACATATTCATAAATAGGATTTAGCCTGCGAGAGAATCAGATAGATTACAAGTATAAAGTGTTTTCTGTAATCTTTGTCTCGTCTTTGTTTACCTCGTTCTGTTATAGGCTACTTTTCTGAAGTTTCACTTCTGCCGTGAGTGACTTACACAGACACTTATATTATTTTTTTTATGTACCACAGATTAATAAATATTCGATTAATTCTACAGAGTGTTCATAGATCATATGCTAAATATTTTTTCTCATTAAATCAAGATCAAATTAAACAGTCACATTCAGTATATTAATGTACTTTTATTTTTAAATAAATATAACCAATAACATTTATTACATCACAGGAGCAGGGTATCATGAAAACACAAGTTCATCGCAAATACACCAAGTATGTGTCACATTGGGTGAACCGTAGACAATGTGCCAACCGAAGTTGTTTTTTCGATGGTGGTGTTATGGATTTTTTAGTCTGTTGATAAAGCGCTTGAAATTGCTTACTTAAAATTAAAGCGCATCGACTATGGCTACAAGGCCGTCAAAACAGAGGTTAAATCTTGGCTTGTTTAAGTACATATTTAGAATGTGGAAGAAAGAAATATGTGGAAAAATTCCAAAAATGTTCCAAGTACTTTGTCTACGGTTTATCAAATTTTCGTGTAAATGCCACAATTCAATTGACATCCCTTACATATATAAATTATAATAATTAAATTAATTATTATATTAAGTTAGTATCAATACTATTAAAGTATTAAAGAACAGTCGATGAGGAAAATATTGTAATAATCAGGCTAAAACATTATAGGCCATTGTGCGTTGTCCTGAGAATTTAAAAAACATTTTAAAAATTGAATCTACCCCATTATAAGAGAAAAATATAATAATCCAACATAATCACTTTTTAAATAATTGTATATAATGATTATTTAGTTATTTTAATCACGTAATGGCATTTTTAAACCTCATTAATTTTTATTCCAAGCAGCCAATAATTAAATCTAAATAAAGACATACACGTCATGGAAATACGCTGGACTTAACAGTATGTTAAAAATGTTGCATTAATAAATTATGAAAAATAAAACAATATTCACATTTGTGTCAGTAAACATACAAACATCCTATAACTATAGGTACAATTAAGTTTCAGATATTATTATATATTTTGATTTAATTTCGTTTGAAATATGTTTTTGCACGAATATAAAAACCGTCATTGACACAAACCGCCATGTTGAAATATGTTGATTTAAAATAGAGGTAAATATTGAAAATGCTCTTATAAATCTCTTTCAATCCATTTTTTTTGTATTTCTTATCGTTTAGAAGTTCTTTTATACATTTTCTTTTATCATAATATTATGTGTTGCGTAAATCAATGAGATTTAATATTAAAATATTGTACACAATAAATTTACAAATTTATGCATGTAATTCAGGAATCTGGTTTAGAAGATTATTTCTCTGGTTTCATAGATTACCTATGCCCAAAGCCGTCATTAACACGAGAAATTTTATTCAAGAATGTATGTGATTATTTTAGTGATACATTTATTAAGATAGTTGTTTCGTGCAAAACCAAACTCCAAACATAATAAGAATTACGAAATTTAGAGATATGCGTAACTAGAAACAGGGTATAGACCAATCTACAACTAAATACACTTTTTACAATCCGTAAAACGATCAAGCGAGAATCCTAGTTTTTAAATAAGTTTTTTTTTATATTATCTATAAATTATTTGTCAATCGCATCAAAAATGTACAGAGGGGAATAATGGAAGGCTACAAATGGTTTACTTTAAATATTTAAACAGTTTACGGTGAAATATAAAGGAGATTGAACGGCAAGGGCCGTTGGCAAGGCGCCATTTTTATGTGATCACCGATTCAAGAGCAGGGGCGGAGTCGGGTCGAAATCATAGGGACTATTACACTTTAGATATTGAAGGATTAATTATCTGTGGTGTCACGGATATAGATAGTTCTGATTTTTGCACGTCTTGTGTTAGCATGATGCATGAGCTTGTAAATATATTGTTGTGATTTGTGTGACAGTGTCGCGTCAGACGTCATCCTATCATGCAGTGGTGTAGCTAGCACGGGTGGCGGAATTGATTTAGGTATCACCCCAAGAATTAAAACATTAAAATGATGTTTTTAATACATTTTAAACGATTTCAAAAAAGGAGCTTCTCAATTTTTTTAATATTGATTTCTAGTAAGTACGTAATCGTGTATAGGTGCTGTATTTTCAATGCCAATTACTGGGATACATGAGCAAAGATTGAAATATTTATGGTGAAATGAGATAATTCTATTAAGACAGCAGTTAGAACTTGTAATGTATAATAACTATATTTAAGACATATCTTTCCATCCAGTGCTAATTTAATACATTCCACGTTCATACGGAATACTGATGTGGAAGCTATGTATTTTATTTACCTTTCAAAAAGTGGAAGACGGTCTTCAATTAAACCACTTGATAAAGTACCGAGTCCGTCCCGTTTCCGAAGGGCAACTCAGAGATTATTGTAAATTGTTCAATCGTGCGTCAACTTGATTTATACTTTTGTATGCTCAACGGCCGCGAGCCTCCTCGGCATAAATAATCTCGACAGCTCAATCGTAAACGATTACAATGATTCCGGTGCATACCATTGAGATGTTTGAGGCGCCTTTTGGGGAAATTGTACGTTTACATCGAGTTTTATGATGTGTGTTTTGAAATTGGGATGTATTGTTGGAAAGTTTTCAATGGTAGCGAAGTTTTGTACGCGAAAGTTTGGCTGTATTATTCGGCAGTTTTATGATATTATGTGCTTTATAAGCCATTTTAATATAGCTATATCTTGCCTTAATATCAAGACAATTCTGCAATATCTCAAAATATAAAATGGCGGATAAAATTAGACATATTTTCGCCTCTGTACTTTTTTAACACGAAGGACTCTTATCCATTATATTATATCTCATCAGAGGATCTTGGGAACATCTTCATCTTTGGTTTTATGTTTACACAATCTGCGTGTATTCTGGCAGCTTTATCCCAGTGAATGCAAAGGCGTATCTGTTCCCTTTGACCTGGCACAGACGTCCGCCGAGAAAATGATCGCTCTGTCACATCTATTTCTCATGCCACGTGCATTAGCTGACCATAATACATTGTAATGTACGATATTAGCAATGAAATCGTTTGTTTCACTTATAAAATTTTAAGTCGCATTTTTTTTATCCGAAAACGGCAAAGTGACTGCATAATACTTAATGGTTAGCGCAGTGCAGTCCAAAAAACCAGCGACCACCGACAAACAAAGAGTTTATCGGTGGTCATCAGAGTCAGATACAAGAATGTACCCCAATACCCGCCGCATCAACTATCATGTCATGTCGCAAGCCCCTCGGCAGGTCCGGATATACACTGGTTAATCCTAGAACGCCATCCACACAAAGCGTGTGGATCACTATGGCAGGTTTTAACACTATGTGTACGGTGGTCGCTATTACTATGGTGAATATCCTAGCACCAGCATAATTTTCTGCAATTTTTCTGTGGTTGGGTTGTCTTGTATTGATGTATTAGGTAACCGCTAGATTTTGGATCATTGTCAGTAGAAAAAACATATCAGTTGCCGCTGCGTGGATGATGCTACTTAAACATTACAGTACTAGTATTCTGCGACATTACTGAGGTACACAATGTAGCGCATTACCTATGATTTGCTTGGCCTGTAAAATTTTAC
The DNA here is from genome assembly GCA_949126905.1 of Amorpha juglandis. Classification (NCBI taxonomy): domain Eukaryota; kingdom Metazoa; phylum Arthropoda; class Insecta; order Lepidoptera; family Sphingidae; genus Amorpha; species Amorpha juglandis. Next base: position 15,766,810 of record OX421376.1, read on the forward strand.
TGCGGCCCTCATATTACTATGGTTAAAGCTGTAATCCGCTGCATTTAACGATAGATAGGTTTGTTAAGTTCCATACGCGCGTAGATTTACGTCTTAAGCCCCTTTTAGAAGTAGAGTGTTTCTCGTACTTACGACATGTATACTAATGATTGATAATAGTGTATATTACTCTATATTGGCTTCGGAATGTTTTTTATAGCATAAACCGGCAAACGAGCAAGTGGGTCACCTGATGGTAAGTGATCTCCACCGCCCATGTACGCCCACAATACTATAACAATCATAGGTTCGTTGCCGACCTTAAAGGGAAGGGATTGGGAAGGGGAGGGGATTTGGGTCTCCGGATATCTCACTCACCGTACAAAACGTTATTTACGTCGGTTTTCTGTAGTAATGTGATAACGACCCGGTTGAGCCGGCCCATGCATGTTGTAGACAATACTGTCTACAGCGTGGCTTTACCACTTAAAAACTACCTTCCAGTGATCATTCAAGATCTATTACTTATTAACTAAAAAGCATTTATTGTCTCTTTAGGCCCATGATCAAAAAAGACGACCACTGCACTAGACCAATGATATATCGAGAAAATATCAGTGGAGATCACTTACCAACAGCTGACCTACTCGTTTGCCAGCTTTTTTTTTTATTTTTATTCTGCGATTTTATTTTTATTTTTAAATACTTTTTTTGAACATGGCGGCGGTACGAAACTATCCCGAAAATATATAAGACGGCTGCAACCCATAAAACAAAGGTAACGAGGTGCTGACACATCGCACTCGGATAATTTCCCTGAGGTGCCCTCGACCGACTCCCTTCATAACTCACTGTACGCACTACGCTCCAAGTATCTCCCAAATTGGCCTTACGTGCCTTTATTTTTATAAAACTTGCCTGGTCGTGAAGCGTTGCATGATGCACGTGGTAACATAACTTTTAATAAAAGTTCGCTTCGTACCTAAAATATTCTTGTACTTACGTGGAAACTATTGTTTTACATTCAAAAGTATGCTTACGCGATACTAAGCCCCATTTACACGGAAAGTTTATCGCATGACAGACAACGTAACAGAATACTGTCATAAATGGTGCCTTTTTTATTTGACTGGATTACAAGACGAGCAAGGCGCTCGCCTGATAGTAAGCGCCACGCCTGCTCATAAACAGAAGTAACACCACACAGAACTTTGAATTACAAAGCACTGCATGGCACTGAACTGCGCTCTTCACCCCGAGACATAAGAGGTTAAGTTTCACAATGCCCAGTAATTTCACTGGCATAAACCGAAAAACAACAATGCTTACACATTGTTGCTTGACGACAGACATAGACAAAGCGGTGGCCTATGCCTATACAGTTTAAATGTCAATTTTCTGTTATAACTTCTCACTAATGTCATATAAGATACACTCCATCCAAATAGAGTTTAATTAACACAAAGACTAGACTGTGGGTACTTTAAAATTAATAATCTATGGCTGTCCCTATTCTTCACCTTTACCTATGGTTGATTTTTGAAGTGAAACAGAAGTTTCACTTCAAAAATCAATTGCTAAAGAATTAGCACCATTGCGATTTGAAAATTAGATGAAACGAAGTAAAAAGAGATAAACATATTCATAAATAGGATTTAGCCTGCGAGAGAATCAGATAGATTACAAGTATAAAGTGTTTTCTGTAATCTTTGTCTCGTCTTTGTTTACCTCGTTCTGTTATAGGCTACTTTTCTGAAGTTTCACTTCTGCCGTGAGTGACTTACACAGACACTTATATTATTTTTTTTATGTACCACAGATTAATAAATATTCGATTAATTCTACAGAGTGTTCATAGATCATATGCTAAATATTTTTTCTCATTAAATCAAGATCAAATTAAACAGTCACATTCAGTATATTAATGTACTTTTATTTTTAAATAAATATAACCAATAACATTTATTACATCACAGGAGCAGGGTATCATGAAAACACAAGTTCATCGCAAATACACCAAGTATGTGTCACATTGGGTGAACCGTAGACAATGTGCCAACCGAAGTTGTTTTTTCGATGGTGGTGTTATGGATTTTTTAGTCTGTTGATAAAGCGCTTGAAATTGCTTACTTAAAATTAAAGCGCATCGACTATGGCTACAAGGCCGTCAAAACAGAGGTTAAATCTTGGCTTGTTTAAGTACATATTTAGAATGTGGAAGAAAGAAATATGTGGAAAAATTCCAAAAATGTTCCAAGTACTTTGTCTACGGTTTATCAAATTTTCGTGTAAATGCCACAATTCAATTGACATCCCTTACATATATAAATTATAATAATTAAATTAATTATTATATTAAGTTAGTATCAATACTATTAAAGTATTAAAGAACAGTCGATGAGGAAAATATTGTAATAATCAGGCTAAAACATTATAGGCCATTGTGCGTTGTCCTGAGAATTTAAAAAACATTTTAAAAATTGAATCTACCCCATTATAAGAGAAAAATATAATAATCCAACATAATCACTTTTTAAATAATTGTATATAATGATTATTTAGTTATTTTAATCACGTAATGGCATTTTTAAACCTCATTAATTTTTATTCCAAGCAGCCAATAATTAAATCTAAATAAAGACATACACGTCATGGAAATACGCTGGACTTAACAGTATGTTAAAAATGTTGCATTAATAAATTATGAAAAATAAAACAATATTCACATTTGTGTCAGTAAACATACAAACATCCTATAACTATAGGTACAATTAAGTTTCAGATATTATTATATATTTTGATTTAATTTCGTTTGAAATATGTTTTTGCACGAATATAAAAACCGTCATTGACACAAACCGCCATGTTGAAATATGTTGATTTAAAATAGAGGTAAATATTGAAAATGCTCTTATAAATCTCTTTCAATCCATTTTTTTTGTATTTCTTATCGTTTAGAAGTTCTTTTATACATTTTCTTTTATCATAATATTATGTGTTGCGTAAATCAATGAGATTTAATATTAAAATATTGTACACAATAAATTTACAAATTTATGCATGTAATTCAGGAATCTGGTTTAGAAGATTATTTCTCTGGTTTCATAGATTACCTATGCCCAAAGCCGTCATTAACACGAGAAATTTTATTCAAGAATGTATGTGATTATTTTAGTGATACATTTATTAAGATAGTTGTTTCGTGCAAAACCAAACTCCAAACATAATAAGAATTACGAAATTTAGAGATATGCGTAACTAGAAACAGGGTATAGACCAATCTACAACTAAATACACTTTTTACAATCCGTAAAACGATCAAGCGAGAATCCTAGTTTTTAAATAAGTTTTTTTTTATATTATCTATAAATTATTTGTCAATCGCATCAAAAATGTACAGAGGGGAATAATGGAAGGCTACAAATGGTTTACTTTAAATATTTAAACAGTTTACGGTGAAATATAAAGGAGATTGAACGGCAAGGGCCGTTGGCAAGGCGCCATTTTTATGTGATCACCGATTCAAGAGCAGGGGCGGAGTCGGGTCGAAATCATAGGGACTATTACACTTTAGATATTGAAGGATTAATTATCTGTGGTGTCACGGATATAGATAGTTCTGATTTTTGCACGTCTTGTGTTAGCATGATGCATGAGCTTGTAAATATATTGTTGTGATTTGTGTGACAGTGTCGCGTCAGACGTCATCCTATCATGCAGTGGTGTAGCTAGCACGGGTGGCGGAATTGATTTAGGTATCACCCCAAGAATTAAAACATTAAAATGATGTTTTTAATACATTTTAAACGATTTCAAAAAAGGAGCTTCTCAATTTTTTTAATATTGATTTCTAGTAAGTACGTAATCGTGTATAGGTGCTGTATTTTCAATGCCAATTACTGGGATACATGAGCAAAGATTGAAATATTTATGGTGAAATGAGATAATTCTATTAAGACAGCAGTTAGAACTTGTAATGTATAATAACTATATTTAAGACATATCTTTCCATCCAGTGCTAATTTAATACATTCCACGTTCATACGGAATACTGATGTGGAAGCTATGTATTTTATTTACCTTTCAAAAAGTGGAAGACGGTCTTCAATTAAACCACTTGATAAAGTACCGAGTCCGTCCCGTTTCCGAAGGGCAACTCAGAGATTATTGTAAATTGTTCAATCGTGCGTCAACTTGATTTATACTTTTGTATGCTCAACGGCCGCGAGCCTCCTCGGCATAAATAATCTCGACAGCTCAATCGTAAACGATTACAATGATTCCGGTGCATACCATTGAGATGTTTGAGGCGCCTTTTGGGGAAATTGTACGTTTACATCGAGTTTTATGATGTGTGTTTTGAAATTGGGATGTATTGTTGGAAAGTTTTCAATGGTAGCGAAGTTTTGTACGCGAAAGTTTGGCTGTATTATTCGGCAGTTTTATGATATTATGTGCTTTATAAGCCATTTTAATATAGCTATATCTTGCCTTAATATCAAGACAATTCTGCAATATCTCAAAATATAAAATGGCGGATAAAATTAGACATATTTTCGCCTCTGTACTTTTTTAACACGAAGGACTCTTATCCATTATATTATATCTTAGTAAAGCTAGTAATACTGTACACAAGTAAATTAGGCAACGTATTTTGTTCAAATGTTCCATCGAACGAATACACGACAGAGAAGTTAAGTGCTCTGTACAATCAAACGTTACTTTGGCAAGATCAAAAAATAAATTTTAAATCAATTTATAGTCGAAATACGAACACAATATTTATACATGTTTTAGGCTTAATCGTAGAAAAACTTATTTTATACTTTTTATTGTAAATTAAATATATAACCCTTAAAATTACTATATTAAATGAGGTACGTTAAACCATTGTGACTATGAAGTAAAGATGAAACTTCAATACGATCTACTACTAAATAAAATTGTACACTGGCAACACTCGTACCAACTGTCAAAACAAGACAATGTTGCCACCATAAAGGATTGTTTCTTAAACAGTTGGCACTACGCAACGCTGCCAACAAAGCGGAAAACAATATCAACGTACGCATTTATTAAAATAACAATTTTAAAACGTAAAATGCGAAATGGAACGATACCTTATACAATTACGCTATACGTAATAAATAATTCTCAGGAGCTGATTATATTTTTCTATCGTATTTTGCCCCATTATTCCATATTATTTTGAAATAAACTCTATTTTTATTTTTAACGAAATCCTAGGAAAGGAAAATAATGATTTATTTCAAAAGCAGGAGCATTTTGAGCTAATGTTATGGCAAAATTCGACGTTGTACAATGTGTAACGTTAAAAATCCACTAAAGTGTTAATGATTATTCAGAAACGTTATTCTTAAATCGAAATAGGTTAACGAAGGATTCGTATAAGAAACATTTGTTGATATTTCAGGTGAAAGTTTGATCAGAGGCAACTTACCTGTCTAAAATATTTGTAATTTTTATTTTTTCCACCTACAGTTTACATTAATCAGACATTATACTTTGGCACTTAGGAAGCGTGCATGCTCATTAAGTTCTTATAGGAACCACGATGTGACATACTGTTAGATCGAAACCACAAATAAAAAAAAATAAAAAAAAAAATTATTTGTTTGTTGTAAATTGTCCCAAGTAACATTGTACGGTACCAACACTTTAATGGGATGATAACGGAAATTGATTTTTTAAAGTGGCAACTTAAATAAAACCTTTACACGAAGAGTAATTTTTAAAATGTGAATTCTCAATGCCAACAAATGTTTCTTATATCAATAAAGGTTAAGATTGAAAATATTGAGTAACTTCATGGTTTATTTTATAATCATCTATTCAAATATCTGTAGATACTTTTATAAAGCAACATTGGCGCCATTTATTTATCAATACAAGTATACAAGCAGAATGTAAGTAAAATAGTAAAAAAAGGTATTAACTGAGACAATTTATGCATATTTAAGAAGGAACAATAACAGCGCTGGATACAGTAATTACTCAATATTTCCGAACACATAAACGTAGAAATCCATTACAGTATGGCAGTAACATTACGAACAATACATTTGCACGGAACGAGCGACGGATTACGAACAACAAGTCGGTTAGTGGCCACACTCCCCTTAAAGTAGGACGTGGTCACTAATGTCTGGCTGACGGCCACTGACTGGTGGCCAGTAGTGTCTGGCTGTCTAATGGCAGTTGATGGCTCGCCGCTGCAGGCGTCGGATGCGCCTGTGCCAGTCATCACGCCATTCGAGAAGGAGGCTTCGTTCACCCACCACTAATCCGGGCAGGCCAGCTTGGATACCTTCTTTTTCCACTCCTAGGATTAAGTATGACCTGTGGAATGATAATTGATGTATGCTTCTCGAATGCGTTAATGATTAATATTTAATAACTATTGTTGAGTCCGTAGAGAATACCATGCATTGAGAATGATGAGACTCGAGAGATAAGGTCAATTCTCACACATCAAGAGTAGAAGCGCGAATATTTTGTCATTTGTCCATTAGTTGAATACTCTATTGTAATATTTAAAATGAAACTGATGCTTAATTTTATGTACTTTGACTCTATAGATATGGACTGGCCTGTTTCTGAAAAATCTTAAGTAGTGACGAACTTGTTAATGCAAAATTTCGAGTATGTATAAATGTAAAATAACATCAGCCTTTTATACTATTCCACTGCTGGGCACGGGCCTTCTCTACGAATGAGAGAAGCTAGACCTTAGTTCACCACACTGGCTTTTTGGCGGGTTGGCAGACAAGTAATGAAAATGTAGTAAGACAGATTGTAGTATTAACTGATATTTGACAATATTTAGTCTGTGCGTTTGTAAGCTAGTGCCATCGGTATGACATTGATAAATAGCCAAGATACTGACGCCACCATCGGATGTCTCCATCTCACATTCTGTAAAATCAATGTCCAGACATTAAAAGAGGCAATAACCCATGAGTTTGTTTCGGCATTTCTTCTCATGAATAGCCACGAAATTCCGATAAATCCTACTAATATTATAAAAGTGAAAGTTTGTAAGTATGGATGAATGTATGTTTGTTACTCTTTCACGTAAAAACTACTGAATGGATTTTAATGAAACTTTACAATAATATAGCTTATACATCAGAATAAGACATAGGCTACTTTTTATCCCGGGAAAAGCAGATCACGCGGGCGGGGTCTCGAGCAAAAGCTATAATATATAATAAATATAATCTAGTTTACAAAAATATTGACATGTAAAATTGATATTTATGGTCAAATTTACAGAATAAATGGTTAGATTTGAATAAAGCTAAACAAGTTCAGACATAGTGATGTCTAATTCGCATAGCATCAGAGTCATTAGGGTTATCAATTTTAAAACCAGTCGGTACTGACTTGTTGATCTTGAGTTTAGGGCACTTGCAGGCGAGGTCTGCGGTGCGCACGAACAGGGCGGCGGCGCCGCGGCGCAGGCGGCTCCGGGGCGCGCGCTTGTACACCGCCTGCACGCTCAGCGCCAGCCGGCTCCACTCGCCGCCCGCGTCCCCGCCCCGGCTGCTCGGGCCCTCGCGACCTACCACCCTGCCCATTATGACTGTAGACAAAATGTTACATGTGCTGTAAATCTTACATCAGATGCATAGTTCGGTACCTTTAATTTGGTATACCCAGACCCCCGACATGCTTAGAAGCGTCATTGCTCGGTGTCAAAATATGGGTGCCACTGGGTTACAAGAGTTACATCGGTGGGTTTTTTTATTTGATTGAATGACGAGACGAGCAAGGCGGTCGCCTGATGGTAAGCGCCATGCCTGTCCATAAATAAACAAAAACAACATCACACAGAAAGTTGTATCACAAAACACTGCATGGCACTGAACTGCGCTCGTCACCCCAAGGTATAAGTTGTTAAATTTCATAATGCCCAGTAATTTCACTGGCTGCAATATCCTTCAAACTATCACTGTTGCTTGGCGACAGAAAAATACAAAACGATGGCACCAACCCAGACGGCCTCTCTGATACGAGGGACCTACCACCTTGTATATGATGTGACACGATATGAAATGATGCGATTACAAAATGATATCTCAAGCTATGTTTGATGGGGGAACTCACCGTAGTCTCGGCTGCAGAACTTGTTGAGGTTTAGAGTGCGGGCGCCGACGCGGCACCGGCCGCACTGATCCGCTGCTGGCCACAACAACGCAACAATAAGAGCATCCGACCACATTAACCACTTATATAAACAAACACAATTATATAAACAAGTCATCGCTTAAGGAACACAGTTCTACAGATATGTTGGTAGATTTCAATTTTCAACACGGTTAGTTTAATCAAGGTACCACTGCGACGGCCTGACGTTGATAAAGACCAAGTTAGATTATTAGACGATCTTATTTTTAGGTGGTAGCCGCTATTGGTTAGACTCGTTAACGATCATTTTCTCCCGCAATAGAGGTAAATTATTATTTTTATTAGTTAAACTTGACTTATGTTTCTTAAACGACGATATCATTTTTCTTAAAAATCAAAAAACTCTCAAAATAACCTTTACTCGATTTTTATTAAAGCTTTGCCAATTTTTATATAGTTACTTAAAAAGCAATAATAAAATTTATAAAATTGAATACAAAATTAGGTACAAAACAAGTCGGTAGTCAAAAAATAGACTTTAACATAAAAAAAATATATTAAAAAATCTTAAATATATTGAAAGTGTAAATGCAATTGATGAAAGGGGTGAAACTAACGGAGTGATATAAAGGGATGAACATAAATACGTGCAATTAAGTATAAAACGCGTTACCTCCCACTCGGCACTGTTAAATTAAAACAAAAACAAATTAATGGTCACAATGGATACGGAACAATGGAGTAAACAAGCATCTTAATCACATGAAGATATTATTACTACGAGAACGTCCACACACGATGTATGATCCGAGGTTAGATATATAAACTGGTGGAAACTTTAACTATCTTACCTTCCTTGATTTTTTTTTATAGCATAGGCCGGCAAAAAAGTAACTATAGTATTTTTTTATTACAATGTGTTCAGAACAGCTGAACTTTTTTACCACAGTCAAAGAGTACACTCGATGTTAAGTAATTGGTCACAATCTCTTGTGGAAATCGGCATTTCGTACAGGCAAGCAGTCGCCACACTAAAAATATAACCTAACCTATATCCTATCTTATAGACAATAATTAAAAGTTGTCATTGTACTTAAAAATACTTTGGATAAAATTTGAGTCAAAGCACATTTTCAGTCACCACCAAGTATCAGAGTAGGGTGAACTACAAAGGACAAAATTAGTTTAACCAAAAAAAGTACATTACTATGTGCTATCTCCCAACTCCATATCATTGAGGACAAGGGGATGATATTACATGATTCTTCTTTTTATTTATGGCTTTCGCAGTATTATGCATTTAGCCAGTGTCAAGTATAATTTATCTCAAGTTATTTTTACAAGAACGATGAAACACAGGTGCGGTCGATTTCAAGGTCCTGCCGGAGTTTTGGTGTTAACTCCTTTCAGTACGATTCTTAATTCACTTATTTCAATGTTTCTATACACTGTTCATCACCGTCAATGTTTATTAAACAAATCCACACCACTTTTATGCAACAAACACAACTCTAAACTAGTTTATGAATTAAATTAAAATAAGCGATGAACTGCACTGTCAGAATTCCCACCAAAACTCTATTACATGATTATGGGTAATCCCGTGTACTTTTAAAGTTTTGGAATGTTTACTGTAATACTAGTATCATTATTCCACAGATATTATAATCGAATTTGTGTGTGGACGTTAGTATTTTTAAAGGACTTAAAAATAAGCTGTTAAGTAATTTTAAATGAAATTATATTTTTTTTAATATAAAAAGAGTAAAATACATTTTCCATTTGACCACTATAATTAGACCTCTCGCTAGAGAGTATTATGTGCCTTGAATTGGACAAATCCAATTCACACCGTGTCAATTTTGAGTCATGGAGATATACAGCTCAAAGTGACGTGTGGATTAGATCCTTTTCATTAAAATACGGCCAATAATTGTTTCTCAGTACCAGCATACAATTATACATTACGATTATTTTTTCTAATTTGTAAGCCCTTTAAAAATAATTACAGTGCAAATTAATATAAAATGACAACTGACTGTATTGTAATTGGTCATTAATGTGCTTGTTTTTTGCAAAATGCTCTATTTAGATATTATTATCAAGACAAAGAATACAATACAGTCAGTTTTTTCCAGCACCCAATTACTACATACGTTTAATTTACATAATATAAGCCAGATTATGAATGTAATGTATTAACTGTTAATACAAAAATCCGACTTTTCCAATTTACTTTATCAGTTTAAAAGTTGTTATAAGCAGGCTACCAAGCTACTAGGTTACTATGGTAACTTTGGCAAGGTAACCCGGGAAAGAAGAATTACCGAATTCCCCGAGGATGTCTAAGGTATGTTATACTGTGTTTTATTTGCCTTTTTCACATATTAGTTCTACACCAGCTAGTGATGTACTCATTGTGTAGTAATTAAGTACAGGACGGTATGATGGTGAGGCGAGAGTGCATGAAGGTACACTTACTACTTACCGCGGCCCGGCTCACCGTCCACCGCTTCCATAGCCTGCACGGCGGTCACCACCCGTGGGATACCTGGACAAAAAGAAAATGTATAAGTTGCTGTTAAATATGTAGTAAATATTTTAACATTCTATAAATGTGCTTTAAAATCATATATATTTTTATTACGGCCTATTGAAAGAAGAAGAAGAAGAAAGAAGTTTTTTTTTTATTGCCTTGATAGGCAGACGAGCAAGAGGCCCGCCTGATGGTAAGCGGTCACCGCCGCTCATGGACATCGGCAATGCCAGAGGCACAGCCAAGTCGCTGCCTACTACTGAACGAATACTCTTTTTAAGCCTCGTTTAAAGAAGGACATGTCATAGCGCTCGGGAAACACCGAGGCAGGGAGTTCATTCCAGAGCTTACACGTTCGTGGAATAAATGAACGCTGGAAAGGTACGGTACTAGACCGTATTGTTTCCAGGTGGTATGGGTAAACTCTAATGCGGTTTCGGGTGGTGCGATGGTAAAATGGTGACGTTGGAACCATCTGAAACAGTTCCTCAGAGCACTCCCCATGGAACAGACGATAGAACACGCAGAGAGAACCAAGGTCCCTCCGCAGTTGCAGTTGTATCATTAATTTCCTTATACTTAAGTCTTACGTATGCAAGGTGCGATGTGACTCCTGGACTGTTGGTATCCCTTGGCGCAGCGGTTGCACGTGGTACCGGTGACGCCGTCCTTGCACGGGCACTGTCCACTCGTCTGGTTGCATGTCTTCCCACTCGCTCCCACCGGGTGGCAGTCGCATGCTGCGGGAAAGAGACGAATGAAATTGTGATAAACTTTTTAGCTAAGTAGGACAAGATTTTGTGATCAACTGATGTGTGTACGATTTGATCCTAATTTTCTGTGATACGTAGATAGACAGAATATTCTTTATTGTACACCAAATAAAGTAATTTAAATAATAATAAAAATACCCTGTACAAGATGGTGGATATACATTCTCATATAATTACTCTGCACCTAATATAAGTAATATTTATCGTAGCCCAAAAAATACTACATCAACGATATAAGTACATACCAAACTAACATTAAGTTCATCAAATTTCACACTGATTTCCATTATACTATAAACCAGGGATTCCCAAAGAGGTCGATATATAACGAAAACAGCATTTTTTAATTGGTATGTATTTTGTATCAATAGGAAAATAACTAGAGATAGAATTTTTTAAGTAATTTGGCTATTGGGACTGAGGGTATTAAGTTCATTTCGGAAAAGGGATCTTTTGCCCAAAGTAGTTTGGGAATCCCTGCTATAGACTAAAGACTGTTTAAATCTTCATTTATTCAGTATAATTCACGCTCAATGCGGTTTTTAATAAGACTGTTAAACTCCATGAAGCCAACTTGCAAACAACGCCAGAGCCCAGCTCAAATTACTTCTTCGCTTCATTCAGTTTACTTTTCTCCAATTTCCGTCGGAGTGAAGTTTTTCTCGATTATTTGAGTGAACGTGTCTCGGCAGACCATCGGCTGATCTAGGGTTGTCAGCTTGTCAATAAGAGATTGATTTAATAAGATTTATGTGGAAAATAACTACCTATGTTTATGTGAAGTGACTATAACAATTTAATGGTATTTCTCCACGATGGGACAAAATACCATAATGGTAGCAAAATATTTTTTTTATCAAAGCACGGAGAATTGACTGCCAGTGACGGTAAGTATAGTGCAGACTGCAGTCCAAATATATTATCTACCAAAAGAGATGTTATACTTCTCTCTAAACACCAGAGAATTGTGCCACCTTGTAACTGGATGTATAATCTTTTGTAAGTGTAGAAGCACGCTGTACAAAGTTTTGTTTACAACCTGAATGGCCCGTCTCGACCGGCCGTCTCACAGAAAATCAACGCAAAATACTTAAATAATAAACATACTACTGTTGCGTTTCGTGCAGTGAGTGAGATATCCACAGGCCCTAATCCCCCTCCCCTTCCCAAATCTTCAATTATACCCTTCCTTTAAGAACAATAATGGCTAGATATTTGTTTGTGTATATTTATGGTACATGGCTAGTAATTAGAAAAATATGGCCACAGCATTCTCATACATATGTGTATTATATATATTACACATGTTTATCGCAGAAAACAACATTTTTTGTCAGTATTTATTAATTCGAGATAATAATATCTTATTCGCAGGCTTAAAGTCTTTATGCCCTGATTTTTTTATTTATTTGTCATACGATGGCAGCCCTACTCGCAGCGCGCCATTTGTGTTTACTCCCGGCCATTTTATGTGAGTCCCGAACATTTCAACTTGCGGATTGTGATTCGATAATATCAGCTTTGTTTCGTGTTGACCTCTGTTTGCCAAATAAACAGGATTTTTTGTGGCAAAAATAAAGTTGTTTCTTTTTATTTTAATATCTAGAATTTATGAGTTATTTGTCTATAATCATTTTAAATAACCGAGTAAATATGATTATTATAAATAAATATTATGAATCTATGTCTATTTATCAAAAATAAAATTCTCGGACATGTTTGAAGCTGCTAAAGTATCAGCATATTTACATGTACATCAATATAAACCCAATGGCTTGTAGTATTTTATTTTGAAAGGGTTCATAAAACTCTGGTCAGAATATTATTTTGTAATATTAGAATATTGGGCTGAACGGCCATTTAGCGATACCTTGTCGTCAATAGATACACGCAGGCAAGCAAAAATATACCAACCTCCAGATTTAAGGGGTTTAAAAAAATCCACAATACAAAATACAGTAAAAGAGTTACAAAAAAAACGGTCAACTTCATAACAGATGCCGAAAAGCACAAATCCCTTCAAAACTCAATCAAGATGTCAGCAAAACACATCGCATATAAGTGCCCTCAGGGGTCACGTGACCCCACCGCAGTCGGGATAGGGGTCGGGGGTCAAGACCCACGCTCCCCTTAAGTCAATATTTAGATTTTATATGAATTGGTTTGTGTAGATTTTTGTGAGAATATGATTTTTGATTGAGACAGTTTATTTTTTTACTAGCCCTGTATTATGTACGTCCCACTGCTGGGCACGGGCCTCCTCAACTGAATGACAGGGATTAGGCTTTAGTGCACTATACTGGCCTATGCGGGTTGGCAGATTTGACATACCTTCGTAAAATATTATCGATTTCTCAGGTATGCAGGTTTCCTTCACCGTTAAAGTAAACGATAAAACAATTAATATACACGTAACTTAGAAAAGTCAGAGGTGTATGCTCTTGGGGCTTGTTTGGAACCTGCGACTTTCGTCTCGACAGTCCTTACCAGTCCCCGCTGAGCTATCACTGCTTTTATCTCTGTTTAAATAATAATGAAATACTACTTTGGAGTAGAACTTACCTCCTCGTTTAAATACTGTAGGCCTTTGCCCAACAGTGGAACTGATACAGGGCTAATAATTGTTATGTAACACATGTTAAACATATGACTACCTCGGTGGCGCAGTTTTATTGGGTACGCGGTACGACTGCTGAGGTCTCGGGTTCGATCCCGGGTCGAATAAAAGTGGTATTGGGTTTTACTTTCACGAAATGCTCAGTATCACCCTGGAGTCTGGAATTATGCCCGGTATGACAATAGGCTCGCCCCCTATCACATCATAAGACGGAGAAACGTTCAGCTAAGTAACGTTTAGGAGAAAAGTTTTTTATCATTTAATTGAAAGTCGAGATTATCAAGTCGCTCGCCTTATGGTACGCGCCTGCCCATAAACAGAATCACCACACTGAAATTTAAATTTAGCACTTCTGACGAGCGTAGTTCAATACCACGCAGTGCTGGCACCACGTAGTGGTGACCCACTAGACATAAGATCTCAAGTCTCACAATGCACAGTAATTATATCTCAATTGTTAATTTATGTGGGTTAATATGTTATTGCATAATTGCAGCCAATTAAGATTGAAAAATTACACCACCGATTCTACGTAACACATATCTGAAGGAAAACGGCAAAACCTTCAAAAATAGTTAACACTAGCTTTTCCTCGCGGCTCCGCCCGCGTGATCTGTTCTTTCCGGGATAAAAAGTACCCTAGTTCATCAGGGATAATGTATGATTCTAATGGTCAATATTTTTTCAAATCGGTCTAGTAGTTTTTAAGTTTATTTGTTTCATACAAAAATACAAATCTTTCCTCTTCATAATATTAGTGTAGAAATAGATGAATTAAAACTGGCTCCGTCCCATACGAGGTAAGGCTCTGTGGGCCAATTCCATCGGACCGGAGGGTCGACAACTCGATTCCGGCACCATTTTTATGGCGAAACTATTTGCACGATGGGAAATGCTCTGCGGTCCGTTCAGTGAACATTTTACGACGCGAGCTACGTTTGTTTTGGCCATTCCGATGTTTTTGTGTTGTGTAATCATAATATTTCTACATACGTACGGTTTTTCGATAAAACTAGTTGCAAAATGAGAGCTAAACGGCGATTTCGTACGTAGGAAATATGGTGAATATTTGATTATAGGGATAGTCTATAGAAACAATGAGTGTATCAGTGGTCACCAGAATCATGCCGGCCTGTATAAACGCTTCTTCATACTCTGAAGAGGGAAGAAGCAAGTCAAGGGGCCTGCGACAGGACACGCAGATGACCGATGCAAGCACATATCTGATTCTCTTAACGTATTTTAATGTGAATTCATTAAGCAATTAATATTTATAGACCCTTTTCTACACAAGTCTTTGAAATAACCATTTAATAAACAGTAAATGATGAGATATACAGCTTCCGCAGTTGAGCATATATTTTAAACCGACTGCGCGACAGTAAAGACAGGGTTATGTTTAAGTAATAACCTGCTATTAAGTAAATATGTTTATTAAAATAATGTATGCTGGCCGTTCAAACATAAACACGCGTAAAATATTTTATGGCATTTAATTTATTTTTATCTCACGTTCCGTTTACTTATTTTACGCACATAAATACACCGTTTATCTAGTTTTATATTGTTTTTATAACGTAAATATCTTATGCTGAGTTGCACCAACTTACTTTAGCAATGACAAACATGTTAAAGTACCGGTTAAACAAAAAATGAGCAATATTTGACAAAGTTAGAGACGTCATAACTTTAGCTGTTATCTGTAACTGCCCAAGATTCGCTAGTTAAATCTATTGTTTAAGTTAAATAGGTGTCAGATGTTTCAATTGGAACCTCCAAACCGATATATATCCTAAAGCGTCCGTGCTCCAAAATAATATAATGTCCCTCTTTCTAGAATTAATCGAGTAATCTAGTAGTATTGGAATACGATGGTACAACACATTCCGCAGTCAATCTTAAAGTTAGCGTTACTGTTATCAATCGTCAAATTTGACATAAATCTTAACTATAACTGCTATTATGGTGCAATCCAGTCTTACTAAATAAAGAATCGTAGCTTTATATTAGTAGTAAAGTCTTTGGGAAAGGTAAACGATACATTTTACAACTTCATTATGTTGAAATAGAAATTCTCTAGAGGCGTTTACGGCTAGATTAACATTTAACCTGTCTATAAATGTTGCAACCAATTTGAGATATTACCTGTGATTTTCTCGAGCTTTGTTCCTCATTGGTCCAGTGAAATCTAGTGGCTGCATGCTCAGACTGAGAAACTATGAGGTCCTGAGTAAAATCCGAGATCGAACAATTAACAATGAATATTCGAGTTTTTCGATTCGAAAAAAATACAAGAGTTGCTCTGAATTGGAATGTCAGAGAAACCGCTACAGCGATAGGCTGACAAAACGATGGTACCAACCCAGACCGCCTCTCGCATACGAGGGACCTACCTTGTAGTTGATCATGTTTAAGCTACGTATTTTTACATTTACATTGTGATATTTACGTATCATTACGCAAATAATGTCGACCATCAAATTGCGTACTACGATGGTCTGCAGAATTCCTAAACTTACTGGATATACACTGGCTGATCTCAGAATGCGACTCGCCTAAGGGAGCAATTATGGTGAATGTTTACCATGTTTACGGTGATCGCTATCGGTAGAAAAATGATCTGGTATCATCGAACTAGCACTAATTCAGGATAACACTATATGTAGTACACAATAGAGTACACACTCTCTGAGTGGTAGAGCCACGCTGTAGACTGTTTTGTCTACAGCATGAATGTGCTGGCTCGCCCGGTTCGTTACCACTGTCTGACAGAAAACCGACGTAAAGCAGCTTGCTGCTGCGTTCCGTACGGTGAGTGAGATATCCGGAGGCCCAAATCCCTCCCCTTCCTAATCCCTAATTATCCCTTTCCTTTAAGGTCGGCAACGCGCCCATGATTCTTCTGATATTGTGGGCGTACATGGGCGGTGGAGATCACTTACCATCAGGTGATCCACTTGCTCGTTTGCCGGCCTATGCTATAAAAAAAAAGAAAGAAATGGTACTCACGCTTGCACGCCTTCTTGTGCGTGATGGGCTTGCTGGGGTCCCGATAGTAGCCCTCGCGACAGTAATGGCAGTGTCGGCCGGCGGTGTAGTGGCGACATTTGAGACACACGCCACCGCTCTCGCGACCAGACAACTTGTACAACTCCATGTTGAACCGGCAGCGCCGCGCGTGACCATTGCAGTTACATTCTGGAACGAAGGAATTGGTTAGAACTGATTTTTGAAGTTATAACTTCTTATGGGAGGGTAAACCGCTTCGTAACGTAACGCGAGCAGTAGTCAGGCTCCCCCTCTATCACTTTAACCCACATTAGTTTAAGTTATTAGTTAGTGTAATATAAATTGTCATTTTTGTGTACAATAGTGTGTACTTTGACCGGAATATGACCGCACTTTCTAATGTAATAAAAATTGTCTTTTTTGTGTACGATAGACTTAACCACATAAATGATAGTACTTTTATACTCATAAATAAAGCAATTCCTGCGAAATTATTCCCTAACCATTCCAAAATATTCAAAAATGCACAACGTTAATGTTCAAGTGTTCACTTCTGCCGGCACTCCCGGAGTGCACCCCTTTGTTTTTTTTTATAGAAATTACCAGAAAACGAACAAGTTTGTCTATAAGGTAGTAGGTCCCTCGTATGCGAGAGGCCGTCTGGGTTGGTATAACCGCTTTGTCTATTTCTAGCAAGCAACAGTGTGTAAGTACTGTTGTGTTTCGGTTTGAAGGACGTTGAAGCCAGTGAAATTACTAGGCATTATAAGACTTAAAATCATGCAGTGCTTTGTAATTCAAAGTTCTGTGTGGTGTTGCTTCTGTTTAAGAGCAAGCGTGGCGCTTACCATAAGGTGAGCGCCTTAGTCGTCTCGTCATTCAATCAAATAAAAAAAATAAGTATCTCTCCATGATTTTCATGGAATTAGCACTCGAGATTTTTAACAAATTAGCACATAGATTATTATAATACAGTTAGCCAACGATTAGTTGTCGGGCTGAGGTTAAATATGCTCAGTAGACAGCCTGACGTATGAAGTCATTAGTGAACGGTGAAGCACATCCGGCTTGCACCGCTGTTTTGTTCAACAACCATACATTACATTAATGTTATATATAGTAATAATGTGTTACAACATATGTTTAGCACAGGGCAGTTACATTCTTATTTAAGGTGCAGTTTGAAATTTAGATCTTAAATATAATAGTTTTAATTTCAAGAAGCAGTCAACTGTATACAGTCTTACTTATAAAAAAATCGCTAAGATGTGCTTAGTCATCTGTTATCTAAGTTGCTCTTATGCGAATAAACAATGCTTAACTTTTTCTTACAGTTTATAAACTTAGGTTACCTGCTGCTTAGCTAAGACGCTTACGGAGAATCAAATCAATGGTCGACACAGATAATAAACATGCTAAATCAAAATTGAACGAATATGTTGATATTATTGGTGAATAATTAAATAAATAAAAAGTTAGTTATATTCTACGTTTTAATGTTATAAATATTATAGTTAATATTATACGTATGATAGTTTAGATGTTTGTGTGTTTGGATGTCTGCGAGTGTGTGAATTTGGATGTTTGTTATTCAATCTTTGGCACTTTTCTGTACCATAATTTGAATTAGGACAGGCTAATTTTTATTCCAACAAAATTTTATACGAGCGGAGCCGCGAGTAAAAGGTACTAATAAAATATGAATTGTTTGGAGGCATATGGAACAAAGATATTAAACTTTATTTAATTTTAAATTCATAAATCAAAAAGTAACAACCATCTATAGCACAGATAAGAAAATACCAGAGACAATAAATCCATCAATCTGTGAACTAAAAGCCGTGGCGCTGACAATGACATCACAGTCACAACACGACGTGCAGAGGGCGCTAGCACCGCCCTGAACACATAAAAATGTCATCGCTTGTCACTGGATAAACAATGTACACACAATAATTTACGAGTGTACTCTTTGATGCCATTCAGTAAAACGAAAGAACCAAATGTTCCCCTCGAATGGTAACCAAAATATTTGATGTAATATTAGTTCGTGGAAGAATATGATAGAAAAACTACGCTCCATTCAGTATAAGGTTAAGATATTTCTTTCAATGAACTAGCACGTTGTATACGGTAGTTGAATTGATGTTTTATATTATTTAAATCTAAAAGTTACCATCAGGCGACCTGTCTCGTCATTCAAGAAGATAAAAAGAATTATATCCATCGCCCATGAACACTCAAAATTTCAAAAAATCATTCGTTGTTGACCAAGAAGGGAATGGGGCTTGGAGAAAGAAGAAGAGGTATTTGGGCTTAAAATTCTCGCAATAAGAAAATAAATGCAATAATTTGGCTCCAGCAAATTGTGCGCTATTCTTTAAAAATGTAGCTCTCAAATATCCATTCTACAATATTAAGACAAACGCGACCATAACTTTGTATGTTTTGTGTAACGTTTAACAGATGGCGCTGTAAGGTATAAAAACAACAATAAATCCCTTTGTAGTTGCCATAATGTAAATACGCGGTATGATTTGTGACAGAAGCCGCCAGATATATGTGACGGGACTCGGAATGCAACATGAAATAGTTTCTTAAAATGGTATTCCAGACTTTCTTTGAACATATTAAATATGGCCACACATGATTCCGGAAAGTCGTGCAAACTTGAATGAATATTTTTAGCTTTTTTTTTGTTTATATCCGACATTGAGTTATTAAAATTTAAGATATATTTAGATTTTTTTTATCCGAGCACGGCAAAGTGGCTGCACTACACCTGATGGTAAGCGTAGTGCAGTCCAAAAAACTAGCGACCACCGAAAAATTGTGAGTTTATCGGTAGTCACCAGAATCATGCCGGTCTATATAAATGGTTCTTCCTGGAGAGGGGAGAAGCAAATCGAGGGGCCTGCGTTAACTACCGATCTCAAACACACATACCCGAACTAAATATTTGAAGATTTCGCTTCGGTGCCGGGATCGAACCCGCGGCCTCTCGTTTTACAGCAGACTACTCACCCACTAAATGCACATGATTTTTATGCGTATCATTAACATTAAATATTTTTATACCTTAAGACTAGTAAATAAAAACCGTTATAAAAACATTCTTTTTTTAAAGAGCGGATTAGAAGAAAAATAATAAATATTTTTTTTAAAACCGAAAACCATAATACGCGTTCTATCCTGCCTGTATTTAAAGAGTTTGTATTAACTAACAATTAATGAAAAGCTATTCAGGGTCCAACTTTACCGTGGAACACTTTCACCTCGCCCCCCGCATTATTGGCGGTCACGCGCGTCCGTATTACGCTCATTGTGGAAACGAAAGCACCAGCGGATGCTGGCTCGCACGTACTGCCGAAACGCAGGGTTGGCGCTACGGAGCTTTATGAAAAAAAATGTAGTGATAATGTTATTGTTTTCAAGAAACTGCTCATTTTCTGTATTGCTTTCTTTTTTTATTTATATGTCTGTGCATCTGTTTGTGGCATCGATATATCTAATTGAATGGATCGATTTTATTTCTTTGCTATGTTTGAATAGAAGCTATTATGCCATTTCAAAATTACGTCGCGTTTTGAGGTAATCCACCTTGACGAAGGTCAGGAGATACAACGAGAGCAACATGTTCGCTTTGTCTGCAATTTTATAAGTACATTTCGAGGTATATAGATGATTCTATAGAAGGCTAGTGTCGGTCGCCCTGGCATGACTCCCTGTCACGTTCGTGTACCTCAAACATATTTTAAGTATAAACATTACCCAAAACTTTTTATGTTGACGAAAAAACGTCGCGTACTACAAAAAAAGTCTATAGATTTTTGAAAATTAGTATTAGGTTTTTTTTAAAACATAATAGTGAGGCTACCTACTATTTAATGTATGCATAATACGACATTTGACAATAAAACTATCCCATCGTCCCTATCATTTGATAATAATTTTATTATCATGATAATTCAAATTATAAACTATATAACCTGAATGGCTACTAGTTTAAAAATAAACCTATCCGATCATTACTATTTGTCCAGTGTTAATCACTAACCTCAGCCAATTATATTATTTTATGGAAGCAGTATTTTTTTATAGCGTAGATCGGTAAACGAGCAAGTGGGTCACCTGGTGGTTAGTGATCTCTTATCTCGTGATCGAATCTAGTGATCGCGAACTTATCTATTTCATGAAATACCTCAAAAAAGCCTTTATGCTGTGACAACCCTACCGTACCGCACGTGGCGTACGCGCCGAGGGCGATCGAGCAGTTGCCTAATTACCTGATTACAATTACACTACGTGCCCTACACAGGGCAAAAAGTTGTGTACTGAGCACTAATGAGGGCCACGAACAGAAAGCGAGAAGTTACAACAAAATTGAGGGATTTTTTCCGTGAGTTTTGTCTGTTGTGGATGATTAGTTAGCCGTGAGTTTAAAGACTTGTGTAACTTCTTTTTATAGCATTCGCTCGCGACTCCGCCCGCGTGAAATGCACCGTTATATTATCGATATTGTCTATGTTCATCCGGGATAATGTAGGATTCTAATGGTGAGAGAATTTTTCAAATCTGTCCAGTAGTCTCAGAGCCTATTCAATGCAAACAAACAATCAAATCTTTCCTCTTTATAATACTTGTTTAGGTATGCTTCATTCGTTTGGAAAAATAGCAGCCAGTCAAGAGTCAGAATTATCAGTTATTTATGATTTTGGCTCGGTAAAATGACACTGAGCCGCATGTTAAGTAATTGTTCTTACCGCTGAGCAAATACAACATTATACATATTATACAAGGTGGTAGGTCCCTCGTATGCGAGAGGCCGTCTGGGTTGGTACCACCGCTTTTTTTTTTTTTTTTTTTTTTATTGCCTTGATAGGCAGACGAGCAAGCGGCCCGCCTGATGGTAAGCGGTCACCGCCGCTCATGGACATCGGCAATGCCAGGGGCATAGCCAAGCCGCTGCCTACCACTGAAGGGATACTCTCTTTAAACCTCGTTTGAAGAAGGACATGTCATAGCGCTCGGGAAACACCCAGGCAGGGAGTTCATTCCAGAGCTTACACGTGCGTGGAAAAAATGAACGCTGGAAACGTACGGTACTAGACCGTATTGTTTCCAGGTGGTATGGATGAACTCTACTGCGGTGTCGGGTGGTGCGATGGTAGAATGGTGACGTTGGCACCATCTTAAACAGTTCCTCAGAGCACTCCCCATGGAACAGCCGATAGAACACGCAGAGAGAACCAAAGTCTCTCCGCAGTCCTAACGGTTCCAGGCTATCCGTGAGATCAGGATCATCGACGATTCGAACAGCTCGTCTTTGCAAGGAGTCCAGTGGGTTGAGCAGGTATTTGGGGGCTCCTGCCCAGAGGTGAGAGCAGTACTCCACGTGGGGCCGTACTTGAGCTTTATAGAGCATCAATCTCTGGCCCGGCGTGAAGTACCGCCCCGCTCTGTTCAGGATACCCAGCTTTTTACTAGCCAATTTGGCTTTGTCCTCCAAATGACTCCTGAACTGGACTGTGCCCGAGATTTCGACGCCGAGAATCCCAATACTCTCGGAAACCTGGAGAGGTACTCCTTGGAACTGAGGCGCTATGACAGATGGGTCCTTCTTCGCAGTGAACGCGCAAACTTGTGTCTTCGTGGGGTTGAACTGAACTAAGTTCATTTCACCCCATTTGGAGGCCCGCCCCAGAGAGCTCTCGATTTCAGACACAAGTTGAGACCGTCTTTCCTCTACGGTGCACCGAGGAACATTCTGGTGGCCGATGTATCGCGCATCACTCGTGCTGTCATCTGCATAGCAATGCATGCTGTCAATAGACAGCATGTCATTGATATGCAAGATGAAGAGTGTCGGCGACAACACCGAGCCCTGTGGAACGCCAGCATTGACTGAAAGAGTCTCGGAGCAACAGCCGTCAACGACGACTTTAATGCTCCGACCTTCCAGGTAGCTAGCGATCCACTTGCAGAGTCCCTCGGGGATTCCGTAGGATGGTAGCTTCGATAGAAGGGCTCTATGCCATACCCGATCGAACGCCTTCGCGATGTCAAGGCCGACAGCCATAGCCTCACCCTTGCCCTCCAAAGCTTCTGCCCAGCGATGTGTGAGATAAACAAGAAGATCACCAGCTGATCGACCGTGACGGAAACCGTACTGACGATCACTGATCAGCTGGTGCTCCTCAAGGTACCGCATCAGCTGGGCATTAACGACTCGTTCCATAACTTTGCAGAGCAAAGATGTGACCGCTATCGGCCTATAACTCGAAGGGTCCGACCGGTCACCTTTTTTAGGGATCGGATGGACATGAGACACCTTCCATGAAGTGGGAACCCTGTTAGTATAATAGGAAAGACGGTAAAGGCGCGTAAGAACGGGGGTCAACTCAGGGGCGCACGTTTTAAGAACCACCGCGAGGATACAGTCTGGCCCACTCGACTTACGGATGTCGAGAAGCCTTAGTTCCCTCCTGACCGCACGCTGGTTGATGCGTATCTCAGGTAGGGTAAACTCGCACCGGGAGATCTTCGGCGGTGTGGCTTCTCCATCATCTAAAGTCGAGTTCGAGGCAAAGGATTGGGCTAAAAGATCCGCCTTCTCCTTTGCACTATGGGCCAAACTGTCATCAGGCTTACGCAGTGGCGGGAGACTAGACTGGCAGAAGTTGCCTTGGACAGCCTTGGCAAGCGACCAAAAAGCACGGCTCCCAGAGGGATAACTCTTTAGTCGCTCACCAATTCTGCCAATGTGCTCCGCCTTGGCCCTGGCTATAGCCTTCTTGCTGGACCTAGAAGCAGCATTAAAGTTCCGCTTCTCTTCCTTGGCGTTTGGATCCTGACGCTTTCTGGCGTCATTCCACGCCACGTATGCGGACTGCTTGAGGCGCGCAGCTTCGGCGCAGGCATTGTTATACCAAGGCCGGCTACGACGCCCCAGTGGTATTTTGGTATTGGGGATGAACAAGTCCATCCCCAAAAGCACCACGTCCCTGATGCAGTCCGCACAAGCGTCAGGATTTTCGGAAGAGAAACAGAGCTGCTTCCATGGGTAGGACGCAAAGAACTCACGTAGTCCATCCCAATCTGCTGACCCATAACGCCAGACCCTGCGAGATCCAGTCGCTGAAGAGCGATGCTGATAAGTAGCAGGGGCCGACGAACGCACTAGGCAGTGGTCAGATGACCCTAGAGGGGCATCGACCACCACCTTGTATCCATCTGGGTGTGTAGTCAGCAGAAGGTCCAACAACGAAGGTTCGTGGGTCTCAACATCTGGAACACGAGTGGGTTGCGTT
Organism: Amorpha juglandis; assembly: GCA_949126905.1. Classification (NCBI taxonomy): domain Eukaryota; kingdom Metazoa; phylum Arthropoda; class Insecta; order Lepidoptera; family Sphingidae; genus Amorpha; species Amorpha juglandis. Next base: position 15,791,185 of record OX421376.1, read on the forward strand.
ACCAGTTGTGTGAGACCATAAGCCAAGGCCAATTCACAAACAGTCCGACCCGGGAGGTCAGTGGTCCGGGAGCCCAACCACTCCACATGATGAGCGTTAAAGTCGACAAGGACCACCACCTCCGCAGATGGGTACTGTTTAAGAATTTGGTCAGTCCCCACTTCCACGTTCTCAAATAGGTGAGTAGACCCCACTTCACTGGCATGAGACCTGTAAAGGCATGCGTAGATCCGAGTACGACCTCCATAGTGTAGACTAGTAGCATAGCCACAAGATCGACAGGTCCCGATGCTCGAGGCCCCGAAGGCGGCGACAACATATATCACCCCTAACGAAAACGCACACCCCGGCCTTACGAAGGAACGAGTGCTCTAGTACGTAGCCGGGGTAGTTTAAGTACGAAGTATCGTCAGGGGTAGATATTTGAGTCTCCGTTAAAAAGAGCAGAGCAGGCCGCGACGTCTCGAGGTGGTGATGGACGGCGTCGAGGTTACTATGCAGACCCCTGACATTGCAGAAGTCCACTTGAAAAGTGGATGAAGTCTCCGCCGAGTAATGTCTGCTCTTTTTTTTGGCCTTCTTCATATATTTAAATTTATTAGAGTAGGAATGGAGAAGGATGTGCGCAGTGGGTTCAGAATGATACCCGAATAAAAGGCGGAGCGTGGTGCGAGGTGGGCACGTGAGTTATTTGAGGAGCTGGCACGAAGCACGGAAGGGCCCCCGATGCCCCCCCATGTACAGACGCCGGGATCCACTCCAGTCTCCCACACTGGCACGGCGACTGTACAATGGGATTTTCGCCGGTTGGTAGGACAGCTTCCCAAGGAGGGAGTTTTCAAAGAGAATCCTCGGGTTCAGGTCCCCAACTGACCGGCAGGCGGCCGGCGGCGACCGTTCCCATCGGGTCTCCCTGTGCCCCGAGTCAGCCCCTCATGCTCATCGCGGCGACCGGGACTTTAGCACCGCATGTTCCGGGCACCATCCGAAACCACCGACACGGAAAGGAGAGTAGAGGACAGGAACGGCTATCCAGCCCTTCCACAGGAACGCATTGCTACTTAGCTGCAGAAATAGGCTGGACGGTGGTACCAATCCGCTTGGGCCGAACGCCGAGCAGAAAAACGTCCACTCAGAGTTGAGCCCTACCACCAGTGACGGGAGAGAAAGGTAGGGACAAGGACACCATGACCGCGGAGAGAGGGGATTTGTCTATTGCTGCCGCCCAGCAACAGTGTGTAAGTCCTATTGCGTTTCTGTTTGAAGGTCATTGAAGCCAGTGAAATTACTGAGTATTAAGAGACTTAGCATCTTATGTCTCGAAGTGTCGAGCGCCGTTCAGTGCATTGCAAAGCTTTGTAATAAAAAGGTCTGTGTGGTGCTGCTCCTGTTTATGTCCCAGGCGTGGCGCTTAGCTGGTTTCGTCATTTAATGAAATAATACAAAAAAAACACCTCTTTCAATGAGGTAAGAGGTGAGAAATCGTAATGTAAACCCTCCATTGTCATATCATTATGTTACTCACACATTTAAAATGGCGGCAACTTTTCTAATTAATTAAGTTATTTATAATAGCCCATTAATAAGATTTAGTCAGTTCGCAACTCTTGAGACAAACAGGGCCGTATGCAGTGAGAATGTCACGGGAGTAATTGCCCACACACGCCGTAGTATATGCCGTGGTATGCCGACTTAAATATAACTTCCTCTTATTTCCAAGTATGATTTACATGGAAGTTTTTGAAGTTAAGTTATGTTATCTCATAAACAGATGAATTAAATTGACATAAATATTATAATAATAATAAATGCTGATACCTATTACAGGCGACTTATAGGTGGTACATACGTACCGCCTCATATAAATAAAACACTCATAGCCAATTGCATTCACTGGTCGATAAACGATAAGCTAGTTAGGCGCAGTCAGTCTATGGATGGGTGACCGCTTAATGGTATTTCAACTGAGCTTCTCCGTACTTCGGAGGACACGTAAAAATTCGGTTGCGGCTTATAAGAATCTATTCTGAGCTAATTAACTTATAACAATCGTTAATCCAAATCGGAGGCTTTGTAGCGGCTTGAAAACTCTCGATACTAGGTTGTCCACTAACCATTTGATATACAATAGATTTACAGGTAAATACATTGGTTTGAATACACTATTCGTGTAACTATTGAAACATTTTTTATAATCATCACAATATAAAAAAGACTCCATTGACACTATCCAAAGAATTCCTAACTCCTATTTAATAATAATTACTACACTCGCCACAGAATATATTTGCCCCCCACAGGAAATTCACTTTCCGTGCCTGCGCAAATGGAAGCCAGACGTCGCCAACCCTCGGCAACTTCGTCAGAGGCAAAAGCCGAGAGGGGAACGCCAAATTGCCACACTCCAGATAACGAGTTTATTAATTTGATTAATCCCGTCTGTTGGCTATATATCGGCTTAATAACGTTCCGAGTTCGCCTCTGGCCCGTGCGTGCCTGAGACAATGTTAATTAATTTACCGGCTTATTAAATGGGGGACTGAATTGAGAAAAATTGGTGTGGAAGCAGTAGGAGTCTTAAGTTAAGTGAGGGTGGTGTGAGAAATCGGTGCTTGTAGATTTTAGACAATGTATACCAACAAGGTTCCATTTTCAAATGAAGTTGTATGGGAGGATTTAACTAAACAGAAATTGGGATATCGTTGGCGTCTAATAGCGGGGTCACACCGTTCAATTTTAATTGATCAACTGCTGAATCACATGCGATGCCAACCGTCTGAAAAAACTTTCAATCTAATTGATCAATAAAACTACAATCTTGATGCAAGTAAGTTGATCAGTTGACGCACCGTGTGAACCTACGTCATTTTTCTGGTGCGAGCTGGATGTATGTAGGTTATGATGTCATGCAAAGATTTCATGCCCGAATTTTCGACCATAATTTTTAGTATTTTTTAATCCTATAACGGAGTCTTGATATGTAGTCTTGAATTATTGTTGCCATAATTAGGCGTTAAATTTTAAATTCAAGTTAAGTATATGAGAAAAATAAACATAAAATTTTGGGAATTAAAAAACGCCACATCAGTGGATGGGATTCTCATTTAGAAGCCATTACTCATCGTCCGAAACGACACTGATTGACAAATGGGCCTGCTTCGATAACTTGACGGGATTTTACGGCTTTTTCCCTCCAAATTTGTTTGTTTTGCACCGGTTTGATTGATTCCACGTCCCTGTGAATACACGTGACCTTATATTTTAGGTCAAAGTTAATTTGGAGTGATTTACCCTTGATTGAATTTCGGATATTAATTAATATTGAAAGCGTAACAACTGTAACTGATGAGGGGTCGGCGGTCATTGGTCAATTTTTGGTAAACCAATATACAATTGGAATCAATACGGGAATACAATAAATCCTATAAAGTTTATAAATGTGAATATTTGTAATTTTGAGTATTTGGAGCTTTGTTAAACAATTACGCCTAAGGATTGAAGCCATTTTTAGCAGAGGCCGACTAACGAGCAAGTGGGTCACTTGATTGTAAGTGATCTCCACCGCCTATGAAGATCCAAAATACCTGAGGAATCATGGGTTGCTTGCCGGCCTTAAAGGAAAGGTATAATTAAAAGGTTGGGAAGGGGATTATTGGTGTTTTCTTTTCTTTTTTATCCGATCACGGCAAAGAGACTGCACTGCACCTGATGGTAAGCGTAGTGCAGTCCAAAAAACCAGCAACCACCGACAAACAATGAGTTTATCGGTGGTCATCAGAGTCATGCCGGCCTGTATAAATGCTTCCCTCTTCGGAGAGGGAAGAATGCAGGTACAGTGATACAAGGATGTACCCCTATACCCGCCCGTATCAACCATCAAGTCATGTCGCAAGTCCCTTGGGAGAACCGGATATACACTGGCTGATCCTGGAACGCGATTCACACAAGGAGTGTGGGTTTTAGGCCTTCGGATGTTTTTTCGTACGAAATACGGCAGCTGGCCGCTACTATTTTACATTGGTTTTCTGTGAGACAGTGGTAACGGCTTAAAAATACTGTCTACACCGTGGCTCTACCACCCATGTATTAAAAGAAGGGAGACATTTTATCCCAAATAGGCACAATTGGCCAATTACTTAGGCACGATAAATCGCGCTAAACGCAGAGCTGTGACTAACACTGGCACCGCAGCCAACTAGGTGCCCCGATCATTACGAACACCGTATATCTTAGTTTGGACGCTCGCCAGAATACGAACTAGAGGTGCGAGTTGCCAATAAATAATTAACAAATAACTAGGATTTGGAAATATAATGGGTGTGTGTGTTTTTTTTATTGAATGACGAGACGAGCATGGTGCTCGCCTAATGGTCAGCGCCACGCTTGCCCATAAACAGAAGCAACACCACGCAGAACGTTGAATTACAAAACACTGCACGGCACTGAACTGCGCTCGTCACCCTGAGCCATAAGATTTTAAGTCTCATAACGCCCAGTAATTTAACTGGCTTCAATGTCCTTCAAACCAAAACACAACAGTGCTTACACACTGTTGCTTGGCGACAGAAATAGACAAAGAGGTGGTACCAACCCAGACGGCCTCTCGCATACGAGTACCACCTTGTAAATTTGTGAATTTGATCATGTCACCCTTGTTTCCCGGCTTTTGCTACAAAAAACTTCCTAAGACAAGGGAAAATATATCTCGCTGGCAACATTACCACGGCTGAGTTGCTCACGGCGACTGACTTGCGCTTTGTTTTATGTAATTAGCCGGTGATTTATACACATCGATATGATTCTTTTGCTCTTTCAGAGCAGTTGACGATTCTGTGTACAAATAAAATGATTGAATGGCTTCTAACTATCTGTAATGACTATATGCTTCGGTGGATATTCTCGGATATATATTTGGGGCACATTGTATTTATTTACAATGCTTACATAGGTATATGTAGGCTGTGGTTTTTATTCTCATTCGTATGAAATTACATGTGAAATTCCTTTTCCAAAATATTACAATATGATCTGTAAAAATGATTTGAGGACAACAAAAAAATACATTGTAATGCCAAACCTAAGGCTGAGTTTCTTGGTGCTTCTTCTCAGATCGGTGGGCATTTCCGAAGCACCGGTAGAGACATTTCAATGAAATGTATCTATTATTGTGGTTGAGCCACGGTGTATACAGTTTTGTCTACAGCATGAATGGACTGGCTCGACCGAGTCGTTACCACTATCTCACAGAAATACGACGTAAAGTAGCGGCTTGCTGCTGCGTTTCGTACGGTGAGTGAGATATCCGGAAGCCCAAATTCCCTCCCCTTCCCAATCCCTAATTATCCCTTACCTTTAAGGTCGGCAACGCGCCCATGATTCTTCTGGTGATGGGCGTACATGGGCGGTGGAGATCACTTACCATCAGGTGACCCACTTGCTCGTTTGCCGGCCTATGCTATAAAAAAATATATATTAACTTGTAAAAGAGCCCTATGTGGCCTACTTGCAAAATAAACGCTTTGATTTTTTTAATATATTGTTTGCGTGTTTGGCTTCTACAACAAATACTTGGAAACTACAATGAAATTAAAATGGGACCAACCATTAGCTATACTTGTTTGAATATAAACCAAATCGGTCCACGCTTGATATCTAAACGCGTCGATTTGAGAACCTCCTCTTTTTTTCGGCGGTTAAAAATACAAGTAGGCAAGATGTCGATCTGCAGTTACTCCTTTAAGCGTGTCCTGTGTGCTGATGAATAATACATGTTCGCGATTGGACAACAGAGCGGATCCAGCGCCGGGATGTGGATACATTAATACGAGAGAAAGAATAGCGGAATTTATATAAATTTTGGATCGCGATCAATGGAGAAATTAAAGGGAGATCTTCACAAAGCAATTGTAAGTTTTGAAAGTTTTAAGAAAACTTCAAACCACATTTTTTTTATTCTATGAATGACGAGACGAGCAAAGCGCTCGCCTGATGTTAAGCGCCACGCGTGCCCATAAACAGAAGCAACACCACACAGAGCGTTAAATTACAAAGCACTACATGGTACTGAACTGCGCTCGTCACCCTGAGACATAATATGTTAAGTCTCACAATGCCCAGTAATTTCACTGGCTTCAATGTCCTTCAAACTGAAACACAACAGTGCTTACACACTGTTGCTTGGCGGCAGAAATAGACAAACCAGTCGTACCAACCCAGACGGCCTCTCGCATACGAGGCACCTACCACCTTGTAAGTGTATTAATTAGAAGTCCATTTCAACTTTTGTCAAAACTAATTTTTTATACAACCAAATACGGAACTTTATTTTGGCATAATATAATTTTCTCATAATTACACCAGTAGCTAACAAGCGTGCAATGAGGGACAGCACATCGATCTGTCTGTGCGTCGAGCACACGCGGCGCCCCCTGCCGGATGACAAACGAGCCACTAACGACTACACTATATCTAAGATGGAGTAATCATTGTTCTTAGGATTATCCTTTGAACATAGGTTCCCAGACATTTTTCTCATAGACCACTTTAAAAATTAGGCTGGTTCCGGTGGGCCCCCTGCAGCTACATTTCTGCAGTTGCAGTTGTACTGAATATGGAATATACAAATTTTTACAAGTAACAATTGCTGAGCTTCTTAGAATACTATCTGCCTATATTGATAGGTGAAGTCAAGCCAACATTTTAGTTCTTCACTATCGAAAGCAGATACATTTTCAGATACATTTGCTTACGAATTATTGTGAACCCCCATTTTTTTTTCACGCCAACGGAACTAATGCTTTGAAACAAACATAAATAATGTTATCAAGCTGTTTACGGGATAAGATATATGCTGGTGGGAGGATACTTGTATCCGACCGGATAGCGACCACCGTACACTGGTGCTAAAACCTGCCATAGTGGCCCACCTTGTGTGGGTCGCGTTCCAGGGTCAGCCAGTGTATATCCGGTTCTCCCCAGGGGGCTTGCCCCCTGATCCTCACCCTTTTCCCATTCCTTTTTCCTTCTCCTCCCCCTTGACCCTTTAGCAGGCCGGCATGATCTTGCCGACCAACGATGGACACATTGTTTATCGTTGATCGACAATATTCTTGGATTGCGCTACACTTACCATCAGGTGTAGCGTAGTCACTTTGCCGAGCCAGGATAAAAAAAAAAAAAAAAAAAAAAGATAAAAGAAATAAAGTTAGTTCTCCAGATATCAAGGTAATATCCAACACAACTAAACGGCGTAATTATTTTACTGGTTCTGTTTTCTTTACTGTCACACGCTGGCTGGTTTTAAGACTTCACATTCCTTCAAAATTATTTTCAAATTGAAGCCACGGCATTGAAACCGGTGAAATTACCGGGCATTATGAGACTTAACATATCATGTCTTGGGGTGAAGAGCGCAGATTATTGCCATGAAGTGCTTTGTAATCGATTCTAAAAGTTCTGCGTGGTGTTGTTTCTGTTTATGGGCAGGCGTGGCGCTTACCATCAGGCGAGCGCCTAGCTCGACTCGTTATTCAATCAAATAATAAAAAAGAAGTCATCGTTTGAAAGGGTGGGGTCAAGGACTGGCTGTGTTTAATTTAGGTTTAACTATGTTAACAGCCTTTTCTCATAGTTTTTTTATACTAGCCCTGTATTATATACGTCCCACTGCTGGGCACGGGCCTCCTCTACTGAATGAGAGGGAATAGGCCTTAGTCCACCACGCTGGCCTAATGCGGGTTGGCAGACTTCACATACCTTTGAAAATCTTATCGAGTTCTCAGGTACGCAGGTTTCCTCATGATGTTTCCTTCACCGTTAAAGCAAGCGATAATTAACAATTAATATACACGTAACTTAGAAAAGTCAGTGGTGTATGCTCTTGGGGCTGGTTTTGAACCTGCGACTTTCATCTCGACAGTCCATACCACTCCCTGCTGAGCTATCGCTGCTATTTCTCATAGTTAAGTATGGTTATTTTTATATTTTTTAAATCTGTTATAACAGAGATAAGAAATACATTGTCAGATATTGTAGTTCAAACTCATACTTGTATCTCGGAAGAGGTGATCAGTGACGCAACTACTGGTCAACCGACCAAATGATGCTATAGACAAAAATGTCTACAGCGTGGCTCTACTTCTAAATACTTACTATTATCATATTATAATAGTATTATTTAGCGTTTTACAAAGTAGGTATTATAAACTATAATGAGCATCCCTTTTAACATGATATATAATTGGATCATAATAAAGGCTGTACAGTAAAATTTACAGCGCATTATATTTAACGACTATGTCTCGTACGGGTTTAATTTTTAAATATTAAAAACGCTTTAAACACCTTCATCTCATTAAACGATAATTCATGACCGCGCGTCTTCGATACGTACTGTTGAGTGCAACAGTGATTAGCATTTCGGATAAAATTTGGATAAATCATACAAGCCAATGTCTCTTGACGATCGACATTATGTTTGGACTGCCCAATACTTAACATCAGGTCCAGTGTAACCTCTTTGCTGTGCCAGGATTTAAAAAATCGAATACGATCATACGATTCTTATTTTTTTATATATACTAGGCAACTCAGAATTATAGTAAGTACTATCAGCAATCGGATAGGTTATAAGCTACTAAAATATTTGTTTTTTTATAATCTTGAATGCCTACAAACAAGTCGCTCGCCTATAAATGGTAAGCGCCACGCTTGCCTATAAACACAAGCAACATTAAATTGAATTTAGAATTACCAAACGCTAGTATTGAACTTCGCTCCCCACTTCGAGAAACAAGATGTTAAGTCTGATAATGCCCAGTAAGTTCACTGGTTTAAATCAAAATCAAAATCTTTATTAATCATGTAGGCTAAGAAAGCGCTTATGACAGGTCAAGTACAGAAAATTTGTCATTAAAAAGACTAACTTAGAATTAAGGGAACTTAGGACTAACCGCCGCGCTAAAGGCTGGCAGGAAAAGGCACACCAACAAGCATGGGGAAATGCGTTTAAAACCGAAATACAACAATGCCTACACACTGCGTCTTGGAGACAGAAATAGATTAAGCAATGGTACCAACCCAGACGACCTCTCGCATTTTTGGAGCCTATCACCTAGTAACATTTTAATACTTATAAACTTTAGTGTTAATAGTTAAACACTGTTTTCGTCTCTTTCTGGCCATTTTATAAATCGCGTTGGCAGAAAAAGACAAGAGTGTTTATCTAAGCAAAACTTAAGTCACGTTTATAATCAGGACTCTTTAAATCTATATATGTATAACAACTCCAATCACTTCTGCACTCGAGTAGACAGTTTAAAAGTTAGTGTCTGCAACACATCGTGCATTATACTTCAATATCACAGGTCGGGTAAAATGAGCGGAGATAAACGCAACGGGTAATTTGTAATTGTACTTTATTATACATAGCTCAGCCCGCGGCGTGGCTTGCAGCGCGCTCCTTCGATATTTTGAAGTACATGTAGAAAATTGTGCTAAGAAACGGCTAGTTAGAGAATATTTTACCTAACTTAAAAAAGGAAGTTCTGTATTAATTATGAATAAGTAAATACACACAACAGCCAAACACATTAGATGAACCTGTATCGTGGGTATCAGGAACTACGAGAAAGGTACATTAATTCAGACCCAAACCAAATATTTGTGGGTGTCACAGACATTTGTCTCGCTGTGGAAATAGAACCGACGGCCTCTCGCTTCGTAGCCGGCTACTCGCACACTGCGCCAGGGAGGCTGTCTATATTTTGACATTTTTTACCTTACTGTAAGGAGGGTAGGTAAAGTTATATTATCTGTATTTTTTTTTATAGCACAGGCCGGCAAACGAGCAAGTGGGCCACCTAATGGTAAGTGATCTCTACCGCCCACGTACGCCCACAACCAGAAGAATCATGGGCGCGTTGCCGACCTTAATTAAAGGAAAGGGATAATTAGGGATAGGGAAGGGGAGGGGATTTGGGCTTCCTGATATCTCACTCACCGTGCGAAACGCAGCAGCAAGCCGCTACTTTACGTCGGTTTTCTGTGAGACAGTGGTAACGACCCGGTTGAGCCAGCCCATTCATGCTGTAGACAAAACAGTCTACAGCGTGGCTCTACCACTCAAAAAAATTATATGTACTGTACTGTATATTACAAAGCTTTGAAATATATAAGTGATGGAGCCAAAAATACAAAGCAATGTAAGAACATGTTACTTAAGAGTATTTTTTTCTAAATTTGGACTCCGGTATACAAATTAAAAACTTAGACAATCTTTCTTTCCTCAAAAATCTAGCAGCCAAGCGAACATTATCCGGCAGACGTTTTTCCGAATGTATATCCAACATATCCCACAAAAATTAACACTTATTATAGAGACAGACAGTCTTACAATCTTTTGTGTTGCTAAGCCTTCTTTGTAAGTAACTAATTGCTTAAAAAAAAATAAACACAGCATTTCACAGAATGAAACATAATCTGTATTTTCAAATAAACGATTAAATTCAACGATTTCAATAGCGTTTTTATTTACACATTGAATTTTAAATGCTACTGATATTTCCATTTCACGAATTTTGTTTAAAATTACGACTTTATAACTGTGCAAAGGAATCAAGTCATAAGTCCAAAGAGGTTTTTCAATTAATTTATTTTAATTATTTTGTGGTGTTTGTTGAACATATCATTGACTTAAACGAATTAACTTTATTATACACTAGCTTTTGCTCGCGGCTCCGCCCACGTGATCAAACAAACAAACAAACAATCAAACTCTACAGCTTTATAATATTAGTATAGATTTGGGTAGCTTAGCAACGGAAGCCTTCAAATAATATTATTTGGGTAGTTTAGCAACGGAAGACTTCAAATATGAATAATTTTCCCCGTTTTTGCAACATTTTTCACTGATGCTTCGCTTCTAATGGTCGCAGCGTAATGTTATATATCCTAAAGCCTTCCTCGATAAATGGACTATCCAACACAAAAAGAATTTTTCAATTCGAACCAGTAGTTCCTGAGATTAGCGCGTTCAAACAAACAAACAAACAATCAAACTCTACAGCTTTATTATTAGTATAGATCTATACTAATAATAAAGCTGTAGAGTTTGATTGTTTGATTGTTTGTTTGTTTGTTTGTTTGTTTGTTTGTTTGTTTGAACGCGCTAATCTCAGGAATTACTGGTTCGAATTAAAAAATTCTTTTTGTGTTGGATAGTTCATTTATCGAGGAAGGCTTTAGGATATATAACATTACGCTGCGACCATTAGAAGCGAAGCATCAGTGAAAAATGTTGCAAAAACGGGGAAAATTATTCATATTTGAAGGCTTCCGTTGCTAAGCTACCAAAATAATATTATTTGAAGGCTTCCGTTGTCAAATCAAAATCAAATCTATACTAATATTATAAAGCTGTAGAGTTTGATTGTTTGTTTGTTTATTTGATCACGTGGGCGGAGCCGCGAGCAAAAGCTAGTATGTAATAAAATTATTATTATAATCTCCTTACACTTTACTGTTTTATAAAGGGCTTCGACAATACTTTCAGGTCCCAATATTTGAGTCGGCTTTTTGGTTTTAGCTATGTCGATACCTAGAGCAGGATAAAAATCTTGTTTGATAGCCTCTGTGGCGTAGTGGGCGAGTAGGTGGCTGTGAAGTAAAAGGCCGCGGGTTCGATTCCCGCACTGGGACAAGTATTTGTGTTATACAGGAAATTTGTTTCGGGTCTGGGTGTTGTGGGATTGTACGTCGCTCATAATTTTTAAAAGCCACGATTTAGGCTTAACCTAGTGTGGGGTTAGGACTGTGTGTGTGAATAGTAGGTGTATTTATTTATTTAATTAATTATTCTAGTCAGTGCCTTACTTCTCAATAAGAAATGGGACAAAATATTTAGTTCATTACTTAAGTAACCGTATATTACTATTATATTATTAATTAAAAAACAATTTATCTTAATATTTCATTTCAAATTACGAAATGAGGAAAAATAAATGATTATTACAAATACAATATTTTCCAGCGGCATTAAAAAAATTAACTCTCTTTGATGGCAGCATCATCGGCTAAGAGGATTTAATATGCAATTTGGAACATCAAAGCGAATTTCATAAACAGATAATGAAATATATAAAATGGTGCAAAATATGAGAGATTGGCGAAAGTATTACAGTATTAATTTTAATGTGGACGCTATAAAACAGTTCAGCTTTGTATTTCTATTTTCTCTTTTATCTTGTTAACTTACGAACAGTTTGGTGGTCAACCTTCCTAGCAATCATGACATATAAGTATTACCAAATATTATAAATTCAAACACAAATTATGATGCAGTTACAGATGATAACAGATGCCGGCTGTGAAGCGGGAGGCCGCGGGTTCAGTTCAGTAGGACAAGATCGTAAAACCGTAAGTCTCTCAAACCCACGATACAGGTAAACCTAGTGTGAGGCAGCACTATATTATGTGACTGTTGGGTGTAAAAAAAATGTCTCTTATTTTATTTCAACCATTTTTATAACTATCCACTTTTTTTTATTAACATTAATTACTGCTGTAATCTTGTGACTCGCACCATCGTGTACCGCAGTGCAAATATCATTTCATTCACATCCGTTTTTCCATTTTCTTGGTAACGTGTAATTGGATTTTTTTTCATGGCAACCCATTTTTGTATTTTAATTGTGCTATCCAAAATTATTTTTTATGTTTACCCGTAAGACTGGGTGTTTTTGGATTTTGTTTGCTGTCCTCGGGGTATCTCTCCCTTGTTGATTTAAGACCTACCGTGTTTACTAAGGCAGGAGACAGAGTAAATATTAATTAAGAAAATAATAACCGATCGAGTTGGAAGGGGCTCTTTCGAATTGCCAATATTAATTATATGTTATAGTTAGTTTTACTTTTCTTTAACATGTATAACTAAAAAAATATTTACTTCAAACATTATTATGAAATCTGCTTTCAAATAAAAAGACACCACATTTAAAGACAGAAACATAGACAGACATAACATTTTTGTAGTGAATTGCCGGTTGAAAACCTCTGTGGCGCAGCGGGCGAGTAGCAGCTATGAAGCGAGAGACCGCGGTTTCGATCCCCGCACCGAGACAAATATTTGTGTGATCCACAATTTTTTCTGGGTCTGGGTGTTGTGAGATTAAAAGTCTCTCGTAGTTCTTGGTACCTACGTAACACAAGACTCGTATCTTACTGTGGGGTCAGGACTATGTATGTGACTGTTGGGTGTATTTATTTATTTAATTAATTTTAAAGTAGTTTAAAAATTAAACATATGTCTCTTACTTTTATATTATAATAACTGGGGTACAGCACCATTAAAATTAGCAGCGATAGCTCGAAACGAAAGTAGCAGGTTCGAAACCAGTCCCAAAAGCATACACCACTGACTTTTCTAAGTTACGTGCATATATTAATTGTTAATTACCGCTTGCTTTAACGGTGAAGGAAACATCGTGAGGAAACCTGCATACCTGAGAACTCGATAAGATTTTTCGAAGGTATGTGAAGTCTGCCAGCCCGCATTAGGCCAGCATGGTGGACTAAGGCCTGATCCCTCTCATTCAGTAGAGGAGGCCCGTGCCCAGCAGTGGGACGTATAATACAGGGCTACTAATAAAAAGGTCCGTCGCCAAACCGTCTCGAAATCAAACGGTAACGCGATTAAGGCGACGGGCGGTAATCGAGTCACGACTCACGAGGCGGGTTCGTTAGACTCGGCACATAGTGGCGAGCGCCGAGTGGAGACGCACCGTGCCCTCAGCACATCCTGTAGCTTTGGCTAATTGTTACACTGTTGTGTTAACAGGAAAATATGACTGATAGTTTGCATAATTTAAAGTATTACAGCGTCGTGCAATAGGACCTATATTTTAGGAAGGAGGGAACATGCGTGCCGGCAAACAATTCAAGAGCTACATTTACGTACATTACTAGTCTCGTAGCAATTGGCAGTCTCCGTGGCGCAGTGGCAGGTAGCCGGCTGTGAAACTAAAGGTCACAGTTCGATTCCCGCACTGTGCAAATGTGTGATCACAAATATTTGTTTCGAATCTAGGTGTTGGACTGTAAATCCCTCGTAGTTTCTATAGCGTTGACATGATTTCCAAAATACCTAACTAGACAATTGTAATATCTATCGTTGATTCTTGATTTAAAATATTCGTAACATAGTTTCACGCATCTCAAAATTAGAGACTTATAATCATTCATTTATTCATTATATGAATTTGTTTCCCCATTATAAATTTAATTTTAGAACATGGGAGATATTTACTAGGTGGGTAGGCCCCCGTTTGCGAGGAGCCGTCTAGTTTCATACCACCGCGTTATCTATTTCTGCCGCCAATCAATAGTCTGCACTGTTGTTGAAGGATATTGAAACATTCTGAGACCTAACATATTATGTCTCGTGACGAGCGCAGTCCTGTGCCATGCAGTGCTATGTAATTCAAAGTTATGTGTAGTATTGTTTATGTTTTCGCGCAGATGTGACGCTTACCATCAGGCGAGCGACGGGGTCATTCATCACGGGACGAAGGAAAAAAGGGACGGAGTCATTCAGAAAATAGTAAAGAAATATAGATGGCGTAGAAAGAGGACCAACGTAGAATAATAATTAAATCGCAAAATTACTTAAAAATAAAATATGGCTAGCGAATATGGCATTTACCTAAGCATAAGTAAATACTTTCATCTTTTCCTTTCTCCCCAGTTACATTCCGTATCGCATCGACAAAAGATTCCGTACATTTTTCAAATTCAATAATCTTACGAATTTTATCTCATTGATCAAAAATATTCAGGCTGCCAACTCGTAACTTACTTAGTAAGACTGAATTTGACGGTAAGGATCTTAAGATGATACTCGGCGGGAAAATAATTCTCCACAGTAACAATGGCTGCGTCCGTTATAACATTGAAATTGGACCTAGTTATGCAAAAAGGAACTAACCCACAGCAAGTTCAAATGGAGATACTGATTTTGTTTTACTAAATTCAACCTTTTAAAGTAATTGTATCTCGTAGTTTTTTGGAATTATGCAAAAAGAATACGCTATTAATATCTATTAAAATTATAGAATTTAGTAAAACAAAATCAGTATCTCCATTTGAACTTGCTGTGGGTTGGTTCCTTTTTGCATAACGACGCCCAATTAATCTATGAATAGATCTCGCGGAATGGAGCTTTATGGTAAGTTCTCTCATATTTAAGCTCCATTGACATAGGAAGTTTAACACTCGTCAGAAAAGTCTTGTTTACGAGGCAGCGTCATGTAATTTAACAGCGAGTTTCTTTATAGCATAGGCCGACAAACGAGCTAGTGGGTCACCTGATGGTAAGTGATCTCCACCGCCCATATATGCCCACAATACCAGAAGAATCGTGGACGAGTTGCCGACCTTAAAGGAACGGGAAGTGGAAGGGGATTTGGTGACGAGCGCAGTTCAGTGCCAATTTGTAATTCAAAGTTCTGTGTGATGTTCGATCTGTTTATGGGCAGGCGTGATGTTTACCATTAGGCGAGCGCCTTGGTCGTCTCGTCATTCAATCAAATAAAAAAAGAAAAAAAATAATTCAAAAATCCCATAGAAAAAGTAAGTTCAGTTTTTCACGAATTCAAATGTTTCAGTCCAATTTTTCTTTCCACAAAAAACTTATACGGGTTATTACTAACGATGTATTTATATACATTTGGTTGAAAGCTTAACACAAGTTATTAAAAGTACCTGTTAGAACATTTCATCCTCTATTTTAATATAAGAGGGTGTAGACAGCACGAAACCCGCTGTAACCCGAAGCTGCAGTCTGAACCGTTACTATTTAGAGCGTGTCATTTGACATGGCACAACACTAACGTACGGGTGTGGTGGGAGTGCGAGCGGGCAGCGACAGTGTGAATGACATCACACAATTAAATCTAGTTACGTAAAAAGGAACCAACCCACAGCAAGTTCAAATGGAGATAATGATTTTGTTTCACTAAATTTAATAATTTAAACTAATTTTATCTCGTAGTTTTTGGAAAATCGGACATGAAATATATGAAGTACGATTTTGCAAAAAATACGGTATTAAAATCAATTCAAATTAATGAAAGGCTGGCAAATGCAAGGCAGTACGCACGTATGACTATTTTTGGGGTTCTTTTTCTCTATACTGATTTTATCAAATTCTTTCAGTAACTATATCGAACACCATCGAGTCTAGGAAGCATGTACAAAATAAGTTAAAATCGCTACTCGCCCTCACTCTGACCTCCCCAGCAGCGGATAAGCGAGCGTTTATTTGTGAGCGCGTAAGCTCTTGTACGCGTGGGCAGGTGCTAACGTACTGTCGGCACCACAAGTGATAATTCCAACGCACTGATTACGAGCGATTGCTGTGATAATTACAACGCAATGAACCTTGAAGTATTGTCTATTGAATGAAGTGTTGACTTAGGTTAGTGTTGCGACATATCCATCGATCCTACTGTCAATGACTCATTCGGAACAGTGATTTATGATCAAGAAAACCTTGTTTCTTTTAAGCTTAATCAGGAAGTATGAAGTGAGGTCCACGATGTGTCTAGGAAGGGTTTTTGAAGTCTGTTGGAGAAGATATATTCGAAATATAAGCCACTAATTTAATCAGTTTATTTTTATTCAAAATAGGCTTGCGTTTGGCCACTAGCTCGCCTGATGGTGAGCAACGATGAGGCCTAATGGTGACAGGATCGCACCCTATCACATCATGGGACGGAAATAAGCTACGCGTAGTATATGTACTGGCTACACTGTATACCCATTCGGGGAATACAGACGTGAGTGCGTGAATATGTAAAACTTTAGTTTCTGTTTTTTTTATTGGCTTCTTCTTCTTAGTCGTTACACTCTTGGCAGAGTGGTCGTGGTCGTCACGTCAGGGTTGTGGCTCGTTTGATAATTCTGCGCCACTCCTCTCTGATTGCTGCTTTCCTGGTGCACGTTTATGACGGTGAACCATCCTGTACTGCTTTGACTTGCTCCGTCCATGGATGGCCTCAATACTATTATTGGCTTACAATACTAATATTTCTTATTGACTTTAACAGTATTATAGGTACTGGACGCTTTCGAGCTGGTCTGTACTTGCGCACACGCAGGTGAACACAAGTTTATGAGCTCGTAAAGTCGGACCGGCGAGTTAAAATAGAACCCAGTACCGTCCGACACCTAACTTGGAGACTTTGTTTACTTCATCACGATCTGAACCTTGGGGTACGTGCCCGCATATACAGCATCTGTTTATACTGGGATGATTCTAATTTTGTTGTTAATAATAAGGTGTGAATTATTAATAAGACCTAGTGTAAAATGAACATAATGTCTAGGATGATTGAGTGAAAAATGAGATTGATTGGTAAAGCCACGCTGTAGACAGTTTTATCTACAGCATGAATGGGCCGGCTCGACCGGGTCGTTATCACTGTCTCACAGAAAACCGATGTAAAGTAGCGACTTGCTACTGCGTTTCGTACGGTAAGTGTGATATCCGGAGCCCCATATTCCCCTTTCCTTCCTAATTCCTTATTTATCCCTTTCCTTTAAGGTCGACAACGCGCACATGATTTTTTGGTATTGTAAGCGTACATGGGCGGTGAATATCACTTACCATCAAGTGACCTATTTGTTCGTTTGCCGGCCTCAATTATTCATGCCATAATAGGCGAGTCGCCAGCTGTGAAGCTAGAGGCCCCGTGTTCAATTCCTGCACCGAGACAAATGTTTGTGTGATCCACAAATACGTGTTTCGAGTCTGGGTGTTGTGGGAAAAAAGCAAGCCCTCATAGTTCCTGATACCTACGATACAAATTTTACCTAGAGTGAGGTCAGGACTATGTGTGACTGTTGTATTTATTTATATAGTTAAATACCAAATTAGAAAGAGCAGCGATAGCTCAGCGGGGTACGGACCGTCGAGACGAAAGTCACAGGTTCGAAACCTGCCCCAAGAGCATACACCTCTGAATTTCTAAGTTACGTGTATATTAATTATCGCTTGCTTTAACGGTGAAGGAAACATCGTGAGGAAACCTGCATACCTGAGAACTAGATAAGACTTTTCGAAGGTATATGAAGTCTACCAACTCGGATTAGGCCAGCGTGGTGGACTAAGGCCTTACCCCTCTCATTCAGTAGAGGCCCGTGCCCAGCAGTGGGACTTGTATAATACAGGGCTAGTAAAAAAATATATATCAAATTCCTCCCACAGTTTCACATTCACTACGATGATTATTTGGCCCCTACAACATTGGTTAGAGCACACTTAGATTCAAACCCGTTATCCAATTATAGTCGATATCAGATACCTGTGAATTTACTTAATCGTATATGGAGTTTTATTGGTCTAACGCCATTTTGTTATGTTAAACGACTGCAAATAGCTGTTGGATCGATTGCTACTTTCCTTATTTAGGTTTTATTTGTGAGTTACCCTAATATAGCCCTGATAGATAAACAATCCATAAATAAATACGTAAAGATGTTTTTAAGCATATTGGCACGGAAGAGAGCCAGATATGTTGTTCGGTGTGGTATTGCTTCTGTTTATTGGCAAGCGTGACTTTCAACATCAAGCGAGCAACTTGCTCGTCCCGTCATTCAACCAAATAAAAAAATTTGAATCACACAAACATAATGAATGGAGGCCACGTACTGGCAAGCGCAACTTTGTACGTCCGCCTACAAGGTGGACAGACGACCTGATAAAGGTCGCAGGAAGTCGCTGGATGCAGACTGCTTCCAACAGGTCGGTCTGGAAATCTTTGGGGGGGGCCTATGTTCAGCAGTGGACGTCCTGTGGTTGATGATGATGATGATGATGATGACAAAAACATTTGTCTCGGTGCGAAAACCGAGCCCGCGTCCTGTCGCTTCACAACCACGCCACGGAGGCTATCAGCAAATACTGTAAACCAGAGTCTACCGTTTTATTCTAGTTTTATTTGTGCAATAAAATCTCTCCTTGTAAATGGGGTTTACAGCTCTTTTCGATAAAGCAGCATTATAAACTTATTGTTTGTCAGTGGTCGCTGGTCTGTTTGAACTGCACTACGCTTACCATCAGGTGTAGTGCACTTTGCCGTGCTCGGATACAAAAAGTGCACAGAACACACGCAGGTCTAACTAAGACAGTACGGTTAACATTCCCGAATAAAATGATGAGTGATAGAGCCAAGCTATAGACAGTTTTGTCTACAGCATGAATGGGCCGGCTCAACCGGGTTGTTATCACTGTCTCACAGGAAACCGACATAAAGTAGCGGCTTGCTGCTGCGTTTCGTACGGTGAGTGAGATATCCGGAGGCTCAAATCCCCCTCCCCTTCCCAATCCCTAATTATCCCTTTCCTTTAAGGTCGGCAACGCGCCCATGATTCTTCTGGTATTGTGGGCGTACATGGACGGTGGAGATCACTTACCATCAGGCAACCGAACTGCTCGTTTCCTGGCTCATGGTATAAAAAAATCTAGGCAAAATCGCAGGCGAATGAAATCATCGCTCCGTGAAGGGCTTCCAGTCCCTTTGGCCGAGGCTCTTTGTGACATTACCAGAGACTATTCGGCTGCATGCCGGTCCTTTGTACGTGTAATTAAATGCGCAATTTGACGGAATGTATTCACTTTTATCCTTTGATTTTCGATTAAGATTGTTTTTATCCTGGTTCAACAATATTCCAGAGTCAGGACTGGCATTAGGCATTTCGTGATAGAAAAACCCAAGATCACTGTTACCCGACCCGGAGATCGAACCTGAAACCTCAGCACAGCAGTCGTATACTCATTACAACTGCGCCACCGAGGCAGTTACATACATTACATATTGTATATAATCTTAATATCTGAATAAACAGACAGAAACACGGGTCGGCACACAATAAAGTTATTTGATAGAGACATACTGACTGGACATTGTAACAAATGACCGTATGGGGTCACGGCGGGCACCGGAGAAAGTGTCGGAAATATTGCTTGCGCCGCGACATGAGAGTAGGTTGGAAATATAAATTTGTGCTTGAGCGAAAGAGACAGCGAGTCGTTTGTGTAACCGGCAATGCATTTCATATAATTTATCAAGATTGATTGTCACGATTAATGTGTGGGCTTATTAAAATGTGATCAGCGAGGCATTTGGAGTTCCCCGGGCTGGAATAAAAACCTTATTTAATATTTATTTGAATGACGAGACGAGCAAGTCGCTCGCCTGATGGTAATCGCCACGCCTGCACATAAACAGAAGTCACACCACACAGAACTTTGAATTACAAAGCATTACATGGAACTGAACTGCGCTCTCCACCCGGAGACATAAAACGTTAAGTCTCATAATGCCCAGTAATTTCACTGGTTTAAATATCCTTCAAACCGAAACACAACAGTACTTACACACTGTTGCTTGGCGGCAGCGATAGACAAAGCGGTAGTACCAACCAAGACGGCCTCTCGCATACAAGGGACCTACCATCTTGTAATTAATTAGCAATTAATATCCTCAAGTCCAAGTATTGAGTGGTAGAGCCACGCTGTAGACAGTTTTATGTACAGCATGAATGGGCCAGCTCGACCGGGTCGTTACTACTATCTCACAGAAAACCGACGTAACTTAGCTTAGTTTTCTGCTGCGTTTCGTCCGGTGAGTGAGATATCTGGAGGCCCAAATCCCCTTTCCTTCCCAATCCCTTAATTACCCCTTCACTTTAAAGTCGGCAACGCGCCTATGATTCTTCTAGTATAGTAGGCGTACATGGGCGGTGAAGATCACATACCATCATGTGACCAACTCATTTGCCGGTCTATGCTATAAAAAAAGTCAATTCCGACACCGAAACACAACTGTTTGTTTTAGGCAGTAACAAAGGCTATGTACGGCCTCAGACAAAATAAAATTAATACCCGAGTAACAAAAGCTTATCTCGGCTGTTGGGACAATGCTTCGTCTTATATAATAGTCCACATATTACCAAGTTATAATTGCGCATACTGCAGGGATGGACTTGGTGAGGATTTTTTTTATAGCATAAACCGGCAATCGAGCCAATAGGTCACCTGATGGTAAGTGATCTCCATCGCTCATGTACGCCTACAATACTAGAAGAATCATAGGCACGTTTCCAACCTTAAAGGGAAGGGTTAATTAAGAGATTGGGAAGGGGAGGGGGATTTGGGCCTTCGGATATCTCACTCACCATACAAAACGCAACATCAAGCTGTTAATTCACGTCGGTTTTCTTAGACAGTGGTAACAATACAGTCGAGCCGGTTCATTCACGCTATAGACAAAATTCCTTATAGCGTGGCTCTACCACTTTTATTTCCCTTGTAATTAGTATAAATTCTCACTCTATGTGTCCCAAGTTCCCCTCAAAGCCTCACTACGGGCCTGATATAAAGCTTTGTGATACAACCAACGCAATTAGCGTAGATAACGCCTTTGTTTCACCGAAATAACAATCATAATAACACGCCACAACTGAATATGTGTACTGCTATTCCAGCCTACGATTGCTTATTTCGGCTAACATTTTGCCAAAGTTTGGATTAGGTTTTGGGAACAATGGATCGTTCTGTAGCATATGACACTTTCTCAATATATACAGAATAAATGAGGTTCAGATCTGACCCAATAGATAGTTTTGGGTGTCTAATGGTATTAAAGGACTGATACTGACAAAGTTACAAATACCTATAATACAAGAATACACACAATTAATATTATACAAGAATACACAATAATACAAGTTCCTATAATACAGGTGTCATGGAAACCAAAAATAAACGTGAATTCTATAATGATTTCTTACGTTTAGGCGATGTCTCGAGTTATTATGATACAATGGTATCAGCTCAGGCGGGTCGGCCCATTCAACCTGTAGACAAAACTGTCTACAGCGTGGCTCTACCAACCATAACATATTACAAATGTTTGTTCTTAGATTGGATCAAAACTACTGAAGTTTATAGTAGATGAGAATTGAGAGTAGATTACTATGAGAAGTTTAATTGAAATTCAAATAACTGAAGTGAGCTTTCGCATTAAGTCAGTAACTAAAATGAACTGAATTGTAGATTGTTTGAATTCTTTTGTTCTAGAATGATGATTTCGAGAATTGAAGATTTGCGGTATTCCTTAACTATTTTAGTAAGTTAAACACATCTTAAATTTGACTGCAAAATACATATATCAATTCATGGATGTATCTCCAAAGGGGTTGACAGAGGTACAATTCGTGCATTCACGAATCTATTTTTTTTTTTCATTTATAACCGAACACATTTGATAAGATTATAAAAACCGCTTATCAAATTAATTACAAGTAGTACTCCATAAAAAATAAGTAATTAATTACCCAAAGAATCACCTTCGAATTACTACCAATTTACAGCTCTTAACAACCTATAATACTTTATAATGAT
The DNA here is from genome assembly GCA_949126905.1 of Amorpha juglandis. Classification (NCBI taxonomy): domain Eukaryota; kingdom Metazoa; phylum Arthropoda; class Insecta; order Lepidoptera; family Sphingidae; genus Amorpha; species Amorpha juglandis. Next base: position 15,813,647 of record OX421376.1, read on the forward strand.
AAAAAACATCGTAAATAATAATGTTTTAATTTAAACATCACACGTTCGAGCTCGTGTGTGGTCGCCCAGAATAAACTCTAGTGAACATTAAATCCTGGAAATTGGGCAAGAATCGTAAAAAAGTACGTAAACAGAGTGGTGTGACGAGCTGTGGTTTTTCCTCGGATTAAATGCTTCAGCAACTGAAATACATCAACGGATTATTGTCGAACACAAACAACTTGACTTCACAGTGATTTTTGGTATTCTCGAATAATCCGTTAAATTTACAAAAATCCCCATAGGCCTATATCCCTAAAGGTGCAACCGAGCGATCACCCACATTTCGCCGAGACTATATTCGTCCCATGACATGATAAGGGACAAGCTCATCGCCATACCATGCCTAAATTCCAATCCTATGTCCAATTTTATAGAAACAAAATTAAATTCGCATATTGCGATCGTCCGACCCAAGAATAGAATAATTATCAATTCCCTTTTTACTGTTGTTTCGGTTTCAAGTACATTGAAGCCAGTGAAATTACTGGGCGTTGTGAGACTTATCATATGTCTCGGGGTGACGAGCGCAGTCCAATGTCATGCAGTGCTTTGCAAAACAAAGTTTTATGTCATGTTGCTTCTGTTTATGGGCAGGCGTGGCGCTTACCATTAGGCTCTGCTCATCTCGTCATTCAAACATACAAAAATATATATTAAACTAGTTTTTGCTCGCGGCTCCACCCGCGTGATCTGCTTTCTCCGGGATTTCCGGGATAAAAAGTAGCCTATCACACAAGTCAGCTCATACCCTGTCTGTATACCAAATTTTATCAAAATCCGTTCAGTATTTTCAGCGTGATTGTCGGACAAACATCCAAACATCTAAACAAACAAACTTTCACATTTATAATATTAGTAGGATACGTTATTAAAATCACGCAACGGATAATCGGCGACGTCAACTCCGTCGCCAGGCATACACGTGTATGGTGAGGACAGCATTTTTGTAGTACATATCAATTACGACACACATTCCGACTGGTCCGGTCTCCAGGTTTATTAGTCGGAAGTGATCTGTCAAACGGACACGAGCGGGTTCCGCGGCTGGCACGTGGGATACTCGTATGTACCTCTTGAATCTGGTTTTAGAACTTTACTCAATGAGGCAAATTCCATTCATGCGCGACACCGTACACGTATTTTTAGTGGTAGAACCACGTTGTAGATAGGTTTTGTCTACAGCATGAATGGGCCGGCTCGACTAGCTTGGTACTACCACGGTAATATTATCTATAACTGTCTCACAAAATAAAGTTGTTTTGCGTGTGCGGTATGATTGCTGTGTGTGTGTGTGTGTCTTGGGTTTGATCCGAGGTAATAAAAGTGATATTGGGTTTTTACTATCACGAAATGTTTATTAGTCCGGAGGCTGTAATGGATGCCCGGTATGACGATAGGCTCGCCCCTTATCACATGATGGGACGGAAATGAGCTCGGAAAGATGTGGGTGTACGGGTTAGACCCCTGCCTACCCCTTCGGGGATTAAAAGCGTGAGTACGTATGTATGCATGGTTACTCATACACCAAAAAATAAACAAATACAAACGTCGAATCGTCAACTTTTCCGTTATTTTAGTCAGTAAAAAAAGGTTTTCGACTGATTTAAGGATTGAATTTCATAAAAAGGAGGATGTGTGTAGAGCAGTTTATTCAAAAACTATATTTGAGACAATTCAGATGGTTCCTGAAACGTTTCCGATAGGAAATCCTATCAGGCACACGGCTTAAGACTATTAAATATATTTATTCATTTATGATCCCCCCGCCGCCGGTGTGGTGGAAAGTGCCGCGTTATGAATTAACCGCCCCGGATAATGAGTCGAATGAGTTGTCATACGTGAGTAATGACAGCTGTGAACGGCTTTCGGCGAGTGTCGAAGTGGAACAAGTATGAATCATTACTCGAAATAAGCAAACATTACCGGAGTAATGAGGCTATGGGTCTTGGTTACTGGTAGTCATGAGCAGTAATTTAAAGTATTTTTTGCAAATTTTATAGTACTCCTAAAAAATAATATAATCTAAAAACTATACGACTACTAGCTAACTATATATATATATGACAGTGTGTGAGTACTGTTGCTTGGTGGCAGAAATAGACAAAGCAGTAGTACCAACCCAGACGGCCTCTCGCATACGAGGAACCTATCACCTTGTAAATTCTAATGCATAATGAAATAACATTTCCAGGATTATTATTATTGTCAACAATCGAATATTAAAACATACCATAGTTCGTATTATTATATTGATAACTCATTATGGAATACAACAAAACTCTATCAAAAATAACAGAATATATAAATCCATCGAACAGTCACACACATCCTGAACCCCTTACTAGGTTAACATGTATCGTGAGTATGAGGAACTACAAGGGGCTTATTGACCCACAACACCCAAACTTTCATATATCAGCTGTCCATTGAAAGACTGTCATAAGAATACATTCACTCTCGTATTTTCTCTCGACAATAATTCCCCTCAAATTCAAAGAATCCCAAACACACAAATCCGTATTCTCCCAATTCACAGATGGAATTCCCGAACGTCTAAAACGTATTAAAAGATGCGTCATTACCGTCTCTGTCATTAACGCGGTACGATAGAAATAATTCAGTGTACACCAAATTATTTGTATTCATGGAGCGTAAGCGGTGCAGCGAGGTGCGAACTCAAAGGGCAGGGCTTTCAGGGGATGCGGTTTGGACTGATTCAGCGATGTCTCGACTCTCGGGGCGAGTGAAATAATTTGTATCGATTGGGAAGTGGGACTGGATGTGAATACGGAAGTATTTTGATAGGGTGTTGTGAATTTGAGGTTTTTTTGGGTTGACATCTGAATAAGAGATTGTCAAATTTGCCACATTATTTTGATGCAATTATATTTCAAGCCATATCAAGTAAAAATTGAAATGTTAATTTTATTTTGTTCAATTCATTAACTTAAATCAATATTTTAAACTACAATTTCGCATAACATAATATAACCTGATTAAATGTAATGTTTTTAGCATAATAATCCATATCAAAATTGTCATTGTCTTACAGAAAATTTCCCGTAATATCAAATCCGAGTGCATTGCTAGGCCACTCCTAACTACTAAACTTACTCGATTATATCTGTTTGAAAATAAAACTACTCGCTTCTCCATCGAAATATTGGCACAGGCAACCCTAAAATCTTGATCCTTTAACACTATAAACTTCGAACCTTTTTCAAAAGCGCTCAAACGATCAATCACGTATCAACACACGGGAGAACATAATCCCAAAAGACTCGAGAAGCCTCCGACTCAGGCGGTGTCGGGTGTCCAATACACCCCTTTTCAAGTGCAAGGGTTAAATTTAATTCCGCGAAACGTTTGGAAACACCCGCGCAACTTAACACCGCTCCTGTTTTCTAATTAATTATTTAATTATTATATCTAAAGGGCTAAATGGGGTCGACAGTGTTTATTAGTGTATTTGTATATTCATGCAGTCTTGTTGTTGTAATAGAATTTTTCTTTATACATAATTGTAAGGTACATTTTTTTTTATTATTTATTATACACATATAATACTCCTCTGTCCTCTATCCTCAGAATAGCGACGTAAATTAGCAACGTGATGGTGCGTTATATATTTTGAGTGAGATTTCCATGGGACCAAGTTCCCTCCTCACCTTCCAACACATTTGCTTTTAAGATAGTGGTGGTGCTTTTTTGCTGGTGGTAGTATATTCATATCGGCCCGGATAGCGACCACCGTGCACATGGTGTTAAAACCATAGTGGTCCACACGCCTTGTGTGGATCGCGTTCCATGATCAGCTATTGTAGATACGACTCTCCCGCGGGGCTTGCGACATGACTTGATGGTTGGTTGAGGCGGGGTATAGGGATATATCCTTGTATCACTATGCCTGCATCGGTCATCCGCTTGTCCTGTCGCAGGCCCCTCGATTTGCTTCTTCCCGTGTGAAGAAGCATTTAAACAGGCGGGAAAGATTATAATGAGTATCCATTGCTTGTCGGTGATCGCTGGTTTTTAGCATGCCCTTACCATCAGGTGTAGGCTAGTCAAAAAAGGTCGGCAATAATAATTCTTTTAGTATTATGGTTGACTCATCCCTATAAAATCGTTTCACCTCCATTTCATCAGATATTCATAAAGAAGCGAACATTCAAGGTGAATACACGTGTAAAGGCAGACCAGTAATGACCTTAATATTGTTATAAATAGAGCCATAATGTGGCATAAAATGGCGGATTTCCAGTCGAATAAATCAAGACGTTCCGCTGAAGGATCGTGATTCGATTCAGCTCTGTATCGATGGTATACAATGCGCGCACAGGCTCGCAGTAAGGGAGTATTTTATGGGCCCTAAAATTGAGAGTTCCCAGATATTTTTTTTATTTTAAACACAATGTTAAGTGTTTACTGCCCAGTTATTTTACTAGCTCCAATGTCCTTTAAATGGAAACTCAACAATGCTGCACCTTTGCTTATCCCCTCGCGAATACAGCGGTGAGATTATACTTAATAATAATGCATTAAGAGCAGCATCAGAATAATATTATTTTTCTTCTTTTCATTGTGCATGAGAAAAACACTCATTACGAATGATTTATCATAAGAGAACCCATGAAAGATAATATGATAATGATTTGATTATAAAAGAGAAATAAATCATAAACGCATATTTTACGTCCATCGGTGCATATTGAGTGTGCCGGGCGAAGCACGCGGACAACTCGTTTTAATGACAGATGGCTTGATATGAGAAGTTACGAAATGTTGATTAAATATAATATTTATTACTTTCACAAATTATAGATTCCATTCTTGTATTTTTATCATATATTTTATTTGAATTGAATATCATATATCAAGTACCCGTATTCTTTGACTTTGCTACGTTTAAAACGCATTGTTTTTTTGAAATATGTCTTGCCAACGGTTATAAAACAGTTATATTTTATAACAGTTCAAAAACGACGACCAATACCTAGAGCAAAAAGGAATCATCATATTGCCATTGCTGATGTCCACCTTCGCTGCAACCACTTACCATCAGGTGGCTCATCACCTCAGCTCATTTGTCTTCGAAAGCTAATAAAAAATCATTTATTAGAGGTATGTAGTGATCACGATTAACAATAAAAACATTTAAAATACTAATGAGGGTGTAAATTCTAGATAATAATTGAGTACACTCTATTCATTTGAAAACGCATCAACGTGCTTCAAAGTTGGGAGACTAGCCCCCAACACTCCCCCAAAGCACATCCCTGTAATTTAGTATAAAAATCGATTGATCAAAGTCCCTACTGTATCGTTGAGAATTACTCATGCCGACAGTAATCTCGATAAGGTTGTGTTGCGGCGAGTTTCGCGTTTTGCGCTTATTTCAATGCGCGCGCATTGAGAAAAATATCCAGGTACCATTCAGTCAACGATAATGCAAGTTTTGTGTTAAACATTTGCAAAGGTGCTGTTGATATGCAAAATAAATATATTAGTCTTGAATACACTATGATTTTTATAGAAAAGGTTGGCAAGCGAGCAACTTGAACACCTGATGGTGATCTCCACAACCCAGGAACGCTTATAAAAATAGAATAATCATGGACGATCACAGATCATTTCCGATCTTAAAGGAAAAGAATAATTAGGGAATTGAGAGGTTTTGGGCAGCCGGATATCTCACCCATCGTACAAAATGCGACAGCAAGCTAGTACTTCACGTTGGTTTACTGAGACATTAGTAACATCCCGATCGAGCCGGCCTATTCATGGTGTAGATCACCCTGGCTACAGCATGGCTCTACCACTCATTTTGCGCGCAGTGGAAATGAGTTCGACATTGAAACACCTGCCATGATTCGGACCATTAAAATACTTCATCTTTGTGGCTTTCCCAACCCGTGTATAGTATCTATTAACAATATTTATATGTACCTCGGCAATCTTCGTTTGTTTCGGAAATAAAAAACCATGATGATAATGATAATGTTGACTATCTAATACAGATACTATTACAAGATGTCATTATCTTACTTTTCAAAAATTCTTTGACTATCCATCAGCAATAAATGTTCCTGTGAACTAAAATCTGCAATAATATTACAGGACATACACCGATATCTAAATAAGATATTTTAATAGCTGGTCACTATTCTAGTCCAAAATATTTAATATAAATTGAGATTAGACCATAGGTTGAAAAATCAAGTAGAAGTTGCTCTAAAATATAATTTAATCTCGTAGATTATTACTCAAACCTTTTCTCAAACTGTGTAATATTTACGAAACTCCTGAGGGAACATTGTTTGAAACGAGCTGCAGGGTACAAACACGCCGTTTTATACATAAAGATAATAGGTACGTCACCGGGGGCAGTACATGCATTTTATTTTAGAGATGAAATATTTTTAATGTATCGCCGACGAGTAGCCCGCGGTTATTTTGTACTCTCGACCTCACATTTTAATGTAAATACACCCGGATTTATGATAGTTGTGGATGTACTGTGGTTCATATTCGATGGTTTAATTTTTAAAAATCTGTCACAGAGTAAACACCATTGTGTGATGAATACAATTAATCATCTTAAAATCTCTGCTTGTTTTTACAGAGTCTAGCCTTAGACCTTGACCCAATGTAGATTGGAAGCCAGTTCATATTTATTAAAAAGGTCGCCATCAGGCATCATTCTGAGATTAAAAGGCTTTCACCTCACCACCTCTTCAGGTCTCTTCTAAATATTAAATGAGGTCTCGAAAAAACCTATTTTGTTTTTTCAGTTGCAAGCAAACACCTTTCAACATTTTTTTGACATGGCTCCAAACTTAGAGATCTTCTGCCCCTATTCCATTCTAACATATACGATGCAACACGCTTTTTACAGAACAAAATCTAGCGAAAATGATCGACTTAATTTTTACTATCGGCTATGTGTTTAGCTGCCTTGTCTTTCCCATGTAAGAGATCCAATCTCGGGCAGATAAAAATGTTGCTCAAAATTTCTAGCAAGTTATTTTATAGTCAAAATACTACGTCTGTCTGAGTGTACTAGGCAACGGCGGCGCGCCTGTACAGCTGAGCGAGCCGCAGTCGTGACCGCGTCAAATTGGGACCTTGTTATAAATAAATGCTGGGAATAAGGACTCGACGGAAACTGCAGTCGGCAACACTGCACTCGCATTCATAAATAAAAAAAAATACTGTGTCAAATAGAGAATGTCGGAATATTTGTGAGGCAAACGAGAGAATTTGCGCTGCTTCGAATTGAAAATTGACGTAGGTATTATTAAAAAATTATAAAAATTTAATATAATGATAGGTAATCATGATTTATTAAAATTTTATTTTTAGTTAATTCATTGTCATTCAATACTAATATTTAATCTCATTAAGTTTGACTTTATTACAGTTTTGAAAATATTTAATACATAGCTGTATTTATTTAAAGAATTTATGGTTTGCCCAAATAATATTATAAATGTGAAAGTTTGGATGATTGAGAGTGTGATTACGAATTTATTATCTCGTAAAAACGTTCACGGATCCGCGAGCAATATGTGGTGAAAATACGTCGTTTACTTCGAAATTTCAGGTGTTAAAATAACAATGCCAGAAGACGTTTCGTTTTGCTTAAAGGTTTGTTTTTAAAGATCGCATATCACGTATTCTGCAGTGGCATTCACCATAAAAGATTCCGTTTTCAAAATAATAAATAACAAACTGCTTTTAATAAATATAGATAACCTACATAAATCAGTTTCGCGAACCTCGGCGCTCGTGTTAAAATACGCAAAAATAATCCTTTCCAGTTGCTGTATCATGTTGCTAAAAGATTACGTTGGCTGTATTGGGTTCCTTTGCTTTATTAATTAAACATTAAAAGAAGGAAGTCCGGTTTTATCTTGATATTAACCAATTAATCTGTGTACATATAAAAATACTTTATTTTATTATGGAGAAACGGAATGAGAAAAAACCCCAAGATTTCTATAAGTAAGACGATTTTTATGAGATGATGCAACATAATTATTAAACTTAACTAAATCATAGGCAATATCAAGATTTATAGTCTGTAGAGAACATATTTTTTCCTAATGGTATTCCTTTAATCATCAAAGAGCATTAACTCAGACACTTAAAGTTGAAATAAAGATTCCCTTGTCTTAAACACGACCATAACTTTCCCATCAGAGGCTCATTTCCACGGAACCCAAAGAGAACTGACAATATAATGCCACAATAAGTCCGTTTAATACTGTCATTTACTTGGGAGTTTCTGTTGGAAAGGACAAGATAAGGATCTGATCGCCGCGCTCGTTCCCGCCAAAACGGACGGCCATTTTGTTATGGCTGATTTTGGTTGTTAATTGCAACCATAAATTTTCACGTTTTACAATTTCCAATGTTTTACGTTTTACTAAGGTTTTAATACATTATACATCGATTACTGTTACTTATTTGGTAAATTGGTAATGGTAAATTGAATTTAAATAGCATAATTAGGTAAATAAACCGAGAAGAGAAAATTTGTTATGTCTATTTCAGGCAGCCATTTTGCTGTACACTCACCTTCATGATCAATTCGCGTTACTTTAGAAACGTATTTAATAAAAAATATTGCAGCAATAAAAAGCCTGAGTGATAGCCACTATAAAGCATAACTTCACAGAAATGGTATGTCAGCGAATCTAAATATGATGTCGTTTTATTTTAATATCAACGAGAGAGCAGACTCACTTCTAATTATATTACACGAAGAACATATTTTTCTTGTCATGATATATTTAATATAGTTTATTGAGCAATATATAGCTACTTAGGAATAATAAATTATTCATATTAATGCAAAAACGGTTGTTTAATACTAATATTACTAGGTGTTTATGTATCAGTTGTTAGCACAAATTTAATACAATTGGTAATTTTTTTTAATAACGACTCGGTCATTGTCGTTACAGATCACTTATTATGACTCGCATACTCGTTAGTCGGCTTATGCTATAAAAAATATAGGTAAACTTGAAAAATTGCAAGAGTGTTGGAAGGGCACTCGATACATATCCGTACCCGACTGGAATTGACTGGATTATGACCAACGCGCACATGGTGAAAAGTAGAGTTGAAATGGTGAAAAGTAGAAAAAGTAGTTCCTTTAAGCCGGCATAACTCTGGCAACCCTTGAGATAGGCACCGTCTCTTGAAGGTCATCATTATATTCGAACTGCATCGTACCTACTTACCATCAGTAACATTGTAGTCACTACCCTACCAGGATAAAAAAACCTATTTTTTTCTTAATTGAAATACAAGTTGCCTATTTTGAATGTTGAGTTTATAAACTCCACCGCCCATGTACGCCCTCAATACCAGAAGAATCATGGACGCGTTGGTCTAATAAAAATATTTTTTGATGTAACAGTCTAAATTTTTCTACACACTAAGCAAGGTCAATAATCCTTTTTCCCGGATGCTTCAATATTGGCTTCGCTGTTTTAAAAATAAGCTATTAATCCATATAGCACGAACCAACGAGACGACAAGACACGCCGTGGCTGAGAGCAACAAAAACACTGCTTCGTGCCATGCCACGTGCGTAACAAAATGTTATGGGCTTACGAACCGAAAGAAATGGATTGAAATATCCAGTGCAAGACATGCGGTTGAGATTATTTTTTCGTTTTAAGTTTAAGAATTATACAGTGCCTTTTATTCTTAAGTTACTAGTCGAGTACGTATTAGCCAAGTATTTGAACCCTTTCGTGAAACTTAATAGATAAGAAAGATCTATAATAAAAAGAAACTGTCCACCCCGTGACCACGAAGACTGAAAAGCTTTCGAAACGTCGCGTCGGGACCAAAATTAAATAAGAAACCGCGATAAAATACGTTTAAATTAGTTTTATTTCAATGTGTATCATTCGCGTAGACATAAGAAATCATTATAAAAAAAACTGTAATGAGACCTTGTAGTGCAAGACTTCTTGAAGGTTTGTTTTAATATTGTAACGATTCCAGATTCCTAAAGGCAGCAGCGGCGAGGGTGAAAGGAACCTGGCGCTTATTTCTCAAAATTACAGTGATTATTGGAACGAAGTTCCTTACGGCAGGCTTGGAGGGGATAGGGATTTCGCTGCGTGACCGAACTGAAAAAAATGTGATAGTAAAACCGTAAGAAAAAACCGTAAGAAAAAAAGCGTTAAATGAGACGTGCGCATGCGCGACAATCGCATAACCAGCCAGCGTTAGTTCCTTTTTTAAAATGAAATTCATTCAGCCAGTTATTATTTATAATTACATAAGTTGATAAAAAATGCTATACAATAGCTTTACCGCGGCAGTCTCCGAGTGCCACACGTCTTTTTTTTATTTCTATTTTTCTATTCTATTTCTATGTAATTTTATGTTGTCAAACAAAAATAAAGAGACATATTTTGTTATTTTAGTTGATAATTGGAACGAAGTTCCTTACGGCAGGCTTGGAGGGGATAGGGATTTCGCTGCGTGACCGAACTGAAAAAAATGTGATAGTAAAACCGTAAGAAAAATGCGTGGAAAAAATGCGTGGAAAAAATGCGTGGAAAAATGCGTGGAAAAAATGCGTGGAAAAAATGCGTGGAATAAAAGCGTTAAATGAGACGTGTGCAGGCGCGACAGTCGCATAACCAGTTTGATATCTAGCACACAAAGTTAAAGTCGAAATTCCGTTAATAAAACAGATGGGTGTGAAACTTATGACATTTGGAAATGTAGACGCGGTTTGAAATTTGAATTTGAATTTTTGATTATAGAACACGGCCGTCCACCGTTTAGTAACCAGTCTAAGTCTAAATTAATAAGTTTTTATTTCTATTTTTCTATTCTATTTCTATGTAATTTTATGTTGTCAAACAAAAATAAAGAGACATATTTTGTTATTTTAGTTGATAATTTGAATTTTTTGCAATTTGTGTCGATTCTACAGTAGCCGAAGGAACTTCGTTCCTACCTGGTGTCCCACGACACACACCAATTTTTTTTTACTGTTAAATTAAAAGTTAAAGTATTTATATCGATATCACAATATAATTTAATAACTATTTATACCATGAGCAAGTCTTCCTTCGAAGGCCAATAAGAAAGTTTTTTGTAGGTATAGCATCTTTATTTTTTATTCAAACATAGCAAAGTGACTGCACTACATCCGATGGTAAGTCCAGTGCAGTCCAACGACCATCGACAAATAATGAGTTTCTCAATGGCCACCAGAATCATGCCGGCCTTTACAAATGCTTTTTCACACTCCGAAGAGGGAAGAAGCAAATCGAGGCGCCTGCGACAGAACAGGCGGATGACCAATGCAGGCACAGGGATACAAGGTTGTATCCCTTTACCCGCCCATATAACCGTTTTAATTTTTTCAAAGTATTCATTTGTTTAGCACACTATTTTCATTGAATTTTCCTTTACGAGTTTTATGAATGAATCTCCAAATAACGTGGCAGATGATTCAGCGTTTTATTTTTATTTGGCACTACTTTATCAGTCATTTATCGTGAGGTAAACATCCTTTAATGTACGGAACGACACACTCAAAGTGAGTTAATGAATTAAAAGAGCACAAATTATTGCAGCATATTTTTAAAACTGACTAATAAGATGCATCTCGCGAAACGGGCTCGTTAATGGATGCTGTGGAGGCCCTCATAATTCCACTTGTCATCTGGGTATTTTAAAATTTTGTTGCGTAGTGTTGCCAGTGGCGTTACTTCATTTAACACTACGACTTGGGTTTGTAGTAATGATTTTTCTAAATATTTAGAAACATCAACGTTGGAATTTTTTATAAAAAAGTAAGGTACTTTTTTTATAAAAAATCGTAGCGGAAGACCTTTAAAGTTTTTTTATAGCATAGAGCGGCATACGAGCAAGTGGGTCACCTGATGTCAAGTGACCTCCACCATATACGCCCACAATACTAGAATAATCATGGGCGTATTTCCGACCTTTAAAAGGGAAAATTAAGGAATCGGGAAGATAAGGGGCATTTGGGCCTCCGGATATCTCATTCACCGTATGAAACGCAGCAGCGAGCCGCTACTTTACGTAGGTTTTCTGTGAGACAGTGGGAACGACCCGATCGGGCCGGCCCACTTATACTTAGAGATGTTAATATCGGAATGTGTTTATTAGTGAAAATTTGACAAGAAAACAGACCTAATTAAGCGCAGAAAAATGAAAAAATAATACAAGAATAGTCACTTTAATAATTTTAAATATTACGATCAAAACATTATTCTATGTACATGGTTAATCGAGCGGCAACCGTTTCGAACGAAATTAGGTTAGGATGAGTAGTCAGCGGTGCAATGTCGTGGTTCCCAACAGCATTTTTTATTAAACAGCATGAATGAACCGTGAACGTTTCGTTCAGAAACGTAACGGTCCAACGCGTTGGTGGACTGCCAGCTACCACGGCCTATTAAAAAGTACTCAATGAACGACGTTTGTTGCTAAGTGTTTTATTGTTTGTTTTATGAACGCAATATTTTTTATTATTTTATTACGCGTGTACTGTTTCCGAACGTGGTCTTTTTTTATCTGTGGTTACAGCCACCTTTAGATATATTTTTTTTAATTACAAATAAAGGTTATATTTTTTTTATTATATGTGTTTTATTAGATGTTATTATCATTATTTGCATGATTTTAGTATGATTATAGTTAGAAATACTGTTTTACAACTAATTATGTGATGTGGAGGTCACTTACCATCCGGTGTCTTGCTCGTTTGGCGGCCTATGTTATAGACTAGACTAGACTATCCCAATTTAGCCATCATACCTTAGGCAAAACGATCTACTGCATGACTCTACCACTTACGAAAGCTAAGTTGCTAGCAGGAAAAAATAAAAAAAGAATAATTGTTTTCTGAATAACAACGTCAATAAACTTTCAATGAAACAGTAAACAAGTACAGATGAAATCTCAAAATAATCGCGTTACAAATATAAATTATTAATATTTTACGTGCGTGGGTTTTGTTGATATATGAAAGCGCTGGATCTGAGCAGATTGAAGATTGCATTCTGAGTGATGGAAAGTGGCAGAATTAAAGCAGTTCGGATTATAATAAAGCTGTGAGTAAGTCACAAAGCGGTACGATGAAACTAAATCTTAAAAACATAGGACAAAACTTGTTTCATCGACCACACGATGTAGTGTACAAGGGCATAAAAATCATGACCTCAAATTAGCTCATTTTTTTATCCGAGCACGGCAAAATGCACTACACCTAATGATAAGCGTAATGCAATCCAAAAAACCAGCGACCACCGACAAACAATGAGTTTCACCAGACTCATGCCAGCCTGTATAAATGCTTCTTCCCTCTCCGAAGAGGGAAGAAGCATATCGAGGGGCCTGCGACAGGACAGGCGGATGACCGATATTAAAGCCTAAGGGTCTGCCTGGGCTAATTCGAATATACGAATACCTACTAAAACAGTCATGGAAGAGTCCTATGTTCGATGGCTAGTTTCTACCAGCAAACCAAATTTTTGGAAGAATAAAATAAAACTTACAGCTTTAAAATTAAAAAATTAAAAATTTCAGGATTGACCATTGAACTTGGCACCCATTTAGATCTCACTTCTTTTGTCGTTGGTCAACAACCGAGGCATATATCATAAAATTGAACTTGGCTCTTATTTCACATTTATGTTTTTGATGGGATTATAACTAAATTCCGTTCTGTTAATAATTCCGCGATAAATACCGCGATAAAATCCGTTTAAATTAGTTTTATTTCAATGTTAATAAATCGTCAAAAACAAACATTTACAGTATTTATTTCATAATAATATCACGGCGCGATTGCACGATTACCCCTTGATTAATTACCCACTACAAATGTTTAATATGAACAAATTATTTCAATTTATATTATATACGCACCCGGCGTTGCGCGTATGTGATTGCAAAATATGACTCGCTGCCAGCTAACTATTAATTAATGTAGGCAGGTGTGGATCAATGGGGAATAGCGGGGGGTCAAGAGATTTATTAGTCGCGAATATTATCCATTAATCATTGCCTTTTAATGATACTATTATTTTTCTACCGACTCTACTATTAATTTTTATTATTAAGAAAACATAATTATAATATCAGCATTAGTCAGTTCTAAAATAGTTAAAAAGAACCAATATGTGTTTTTGGAGCTACAAATTAGCCCAAGGCAATAAATAGATTTTAATCAAATAAAAAGAAATATTGAAACGTATTCATTATTTTACTCGTCAAATAAACTAACATTAAAAATAATCCGTAGTTTAAGGGACAGTTGTTAAATTAATAAAGTCCCCGAATATAATCCCTTAGTCCGTTCCCAAACACCGCAGGACATGGCGCACGTGTGTACTCACATAAAACAAAGCTTACGGTTGATTTGTTAGCGAAATGTGTAATTAGTGTATGAATTATACGTATCGAACCTACTGGCACGCATTTAAGGACTAGAGGATGTGGCTATATTATCTTTTTTTTAATTTAATTTGATTGAATGGCGAGACAAGCAAGGCTCGCCTGATGGTAAGCGCCACGCCTGATCATAAACAGAAGCAACATCACACAGAACTTTGAATTACAAAGCACTGCATGGCACTGAAATGTGCTCGTCACCCCTTGACATTAGATGTTAAATCTTATAATGACCAGTAATTTCACTGGCTTCAATGTCCTTCAAACCGAAACACAACAGCGCTTACACACTGTTACTTGGTGGCTGAAACAGACAATGCGGTGGTACCAACCCAGACGGTCTCTCGCATACGAGGGACCTACCATCTTTTAACAATCACGGTATATTCTATGGCGATAGGTTGGCTCGGTGAAATGTAAATTTACTAATTACACTTCTGTCTACTCTTTCGGCGACAACAGCCGAGAGTGCGTATACACATATATGCCTTTAGAACTCAAGTTTTCTCGAACGTATTTTTACAATGTAACCTTCAATAATCATGGGCCTTTACAGCACCAGTGCGGTACAGTAACTCGCAACTGATAATTTGGCCGCTAGCTCGAGGGCCTCGGTAAACAAACGCGTGATCCTTGGATGATATGATTGTATACCTTCATGGCTTGGATGTGGCCTGCAGGCTTGTCTGTCCGAGGCGTCAGCAATATGTGCTTGTACGCTGCTTTGTGTTTAATATTTATGTTAAAGGCTACAAAACTATGGAGTTTGGATAGAAAAGGAGACTGAATTAATGGAACTCATTTTAATTTTAGCAGTTGCCACCAAATATTCTAATGGGTCACCTGATGGTAAGTGAGGTCCACTATCCAAGGATATCAGAATCGTATACTTGTTGCCGATACTGAGGGAAATGCAAAGTTTAAAGGATCGAGAAGGGAAAAGGATTTGGGCCTCCGAATATATTACCGAAACGCAACAGCAAACTTTGTGTACTTTATGTTGGTTTTTTGTAAGACAGTTTAAACAACAAAATTTAAACTGAAAATAAAACATTTTAATTCAAAAAAAGAATTTCAAATTAGAAAACATTATTTTTCTTTTTTTTTTTATTTATGGCTTCCGCAGTATTATGCATTTAGCCAGTGTCAAGTATAATTTTTTGTCAAGTTATTTTTACAAGAACGATGAAACACGGGTGCGGTCGTATTCAAGGTCTTGTCGGAGTTTTGGTGTTAACTCCTTTCAGTACGATTCTTAATTCACTTATTTCAATGTTTCCATACACTGTTCATCACGGGCAATGTTTATTGAACAAATCCACACCACTTTTATACAACAAACACAACTCTAAACTAGTTTATGAAATAAATTAAAATAAGCGATGAACTGCACTGTCAGAATTCCCGCCAAAACTCCTAGAAAACATTATTTAAAATTTCAAACAACGTTCCATTCCACTCAGAATGTTACAAACAGTAAGAAAATCCAGTACGTCCGCGCTATTGAGCCATACAACGGAGAAGTAAAACACCATGTTTACGCGAAGTTGTATGATGTAAGTACGTTCGGAACAACGTGTAGATCTGCATAAGTGGACCTTGATAGACGTGGCTCGGGGCTGCTAATCTGTACCATCCTGTATTCCTGTTGAACACATACCTAATGTTTGTATCCTATCAAATCGTATGTCTTTTGTTTATAGGTAGTAGCTTTCGCTCGTAGCTCCGCCCGCGTGAACAGCCTTTTCCGGGATAAAAAGAAGCCTTTAACCGTCTCCAGGGTCCCATCTATTTCTGTATTATGCTATTTTCCATTGGTTTCCTGTGAGATCATGGTAACGACCCGGTCGAGCCGGCCCATTCATGCTGTAGACGAAACTGTCTACAGCGTGGCTCTACTCTCAGCTCTATTACTACCAATAGTATGAATACTTTCATATGAACATAGCCTAAACCTATCTTGAATTTTATGTCCTAAATAGGTACAAAATCTTTAAATGGGCACTAAACAATCTTAATGAGTTTCTTTATATATTTGCTCATAAAATGGTTACTTTATTCCTTAGACTAACGTTAATATCTACGTGTTTGAATTTAGCCTTTATCTAGTAATTATAGGGTTTAAATTCGATAACGATAAAATTAACTTTCCTTTAGCACAAGTACTTGTATTTAATAGAAATGCTGAAATGTTAATTGAACATCCACATTAAGTATTGGCGTATATTGTTAACGTGCTTTTAAATTGCATGTAATACTAGTTTTATAATTAGAACATGTAATAACTGATTAGTTATCTATGAACGCTAGCTTATGTGAAGAAAAGGCCATACTAAGGTATCTACTACAAAAAACACGAAAGACATTAATAATTCGACGCGTACACTTGTTTTTTATATCGTAGAAGCCGGCAAACGAGCAGGTGGGTCACCTTATGGAGTGATTACCGCCCATGAACCCATAAAACTACAATTAAATGCGTTGTCGTCCAGGGAAGAGATATGGGGAAAGAGGGATACTATTTTATGGACCTGCTGTTTTTATCACGAAATATAAAAAGGTTCCCATTTTTCTTAGGTACCTACTCTATCAGACCTTTAATCTTTTTATAAGACCACTCTTGACGTAAACTCAGTGTTCTATCGGTAGAATCGTCAAATTCCGCAAAAACATCACATAATATATTAAAAATACGCGTCATATTGAAAACCTATTTTGAAGTCAGTAAAAATCTTAAATTTGCAAAATGTAATACCTAAAATGTGATGTTCCACTTTTAAATCTATACTCCCACGACATAAACTTCCCCAACTTAAAAAAGTTATTCACGAAAAGACAAACAATGTAGCGTATAAGTTGACAATGGCTTCTGTAAGGCCGTTCGCGGTATGTGTATACAGTACGCATAAATTTCACTGCGGACACATTTCACGCATAGCCGTTCGCTGATATTGTCCGTTCCTGCGCCAATCCACAATAAATATACGCATGAGACAATTGAACGGGCTTGGGAACTGTGGTGTTGCCAGTGTTAATGATTCGCGGTATTTTTTTCGGAAATTATTAACCGAAGCAGTAATCTTGCTGGTGGTAGGATATTCGTATCTTTTTTTTTATAGAGTAGGCCAGCAAACGAGCAAGTGGGTCACCTAATGGTAAGTGGTCACCACCGCCCATGTACACCCACAATACCAGAAGAATCATGGGTGCGTTGCCTACCTTAAAGGAAAGGGATAATTAGGAATTGGGAAGGGGAGGGGGATTTGAGCCTCCGGATATCTCACTCACCGTACGAAACGCAGCAACAAGCCGCTAATTTACGTCGGTTTTCTGTGAGACAGTGGTAACGACCCGGACGAGCCGGCCCATTCATGCTGTAGACAAAACTGTCTACAGCGTCGCTCTACCACTCGAAAACCCCGTCGCTACCCGTGTAGCGACCACAGTACACATGGTGTTATACCTTTCTCTTCAAACCTTATGTGGATCGCATTCGAGGATCAACCAGTGTATATCCGGTTCTACCGAAGGCTTCCGACATGACTTGATGGTTAGTTGGGGCTAGATTAGGTATCCTTGTATTCCTGTGCCTGCAATAGTCATCCGCCTGTCCCGTCGATTGAGGATTATAATTTAATTTATTTACACTATTATTTAAATATTCCTTTCTCAACGTTCTCTGTTTCTAAAACAAATAAAATCGCTGCAACGTTGTTATTTCTACGCTGGCAACCCGGGCGAGGTTCGTAAGACATTCCGATTTCCCTGACGCAATAATGCTTTTTGTTTTTGAACGCGAGACTAGGGAGTCTTTGCCGCCAGTCCCGATGCATAAACGGACATTCAATAAAAACTTCTGTTCGCCTTTTTATATGTACAATTCAAATGTTAAGTCTATATATAAATAGTCATTGAATTGAATCTCTTTTATTTTGTATAATTTATTTTTTGTAGTGATTGTGTCTTTGTGGGCAGCGGGTTT
Source organism: Amorpha juglandis (assembly GCA_949126905.1). Classification (NCBI taxonomy): domain Eukaryota; kingdom Metazoa; phylum Arthropoda; class Insecta; order Lepidoptera; family Sphingidae; genus Amorpha; species Amorpha juglandis. Next base: position 15,832,140 of record OX421376.1, read on the forward strand.
GATCCTCGCATCGCGGCAAACGTTTGTGAGATACAGAAGTATTTATTTCGGTTCGGGGTGTTGTGAGACCGAAAGTCTCTCGTAGTTCCCGATACCCACTACACAAGTCTCGTATCTTGGAAGTTTGGATGTCAATAAGTGGAACTCTTAGCGGGTTTTCGTGGCCACGTATAGATGTAAAAAAATAAGTTTATATAATCAAGGACATATTTATAATTACATATCAATAAACCTAAACTTGATCTTCGAACTCCACTCTAATCGCATTGATAAGTCAACAGTCTGCAAACAAATAACTGTTTCATATAAACCCCCTCATATACTCTGACTTCTTGTCCGAAAACAAAATTCAAAGCTAATTACTACGAAACGTTTACAAACTTGATTAATACAAAAACTCGATAATGTATGTCAAAGGAAACATGTTAATTGGCGCCATTTATCCCGCATCTGATCGGGGGCGAAAAAGTTGTCCCACCGTTTCATTGCAACCCTTTTAGGGATGGCCACTTTGGGACAAGTTTGTGGAGCGGTTTTCATTTGGGTAGGTATTTAACGTATTCAGTACACTCAGGTATTTTTAGAGATAATAAAAAATTACATGAACAGTAAATTATTACGCTATAAAAAAAAATACACTGAAAAATAAATTAATTTCTTTTTTAAAGGAGAGGTCAGTAAATAAGCAATTGGGTCACCTTCTTCACATTCACTACCACCACCACTTTGCCAGAAGAATCATGACGCGTTGCCGACCTATGGGCCTAGACAAGTAACATAAACGCTAGTCGAATAGAATGATAAATGTATGGAATTGACATTACATTACGATAAGTAATTTCATCTAGCGTATCGCACTAATAGGTAGCCAAGTGTTAATAACTTTATTCGATGAAATGTAACGTCAGAGTCGAACAATTTCCGCCATACAAAAATAAATTGGGTTTGGAAAAGGGATTTCCTATTCATGTAATCTCACCCACCGTACAAAACGTAGCAGCAAGCCGCTACTTTACGTCGGTTGTGGCTGTAGACAAAACTGTCTATTACGTGTTTCTATCAGTACACTGAACCTGATGTTAACTACAGTTTTTTTTTATCCGAGCACGATCCGAGTGATTTCGGAGAGGGAAGAAGCAAATCAAGGGGCCTACGACAGGACACGCGGATGACCGATGCAGGCACAATACAAGGATGAACACCTATACCCGCCCCAATCAACCATCAAGTAATATCGCAAGCCCCTCGAGAGAACCGGATATACACTGGTTGATCCTGGAACGCGATCCACACAAGACGTGTGGATCACTGTGGCAGGTTTTAAAACCATATGTACGGTGGTTGCTATCCGGGCGGATAAGAATATCCCACCACCAGCAGTGCAGTGCAAATATAATATCGACCATCCAGACACATAGCAGTCCTCGACGGTCGGCATAATTATGCCAGCCTAAAGTTACTGGATATACACTGGCTTTTTGACCATGTCTACAGTGATCAATCTACCACTATGCACCTCTTCTTAGCTTTTAGGGGACACATGCTTTAGCTTATAACTTTAACCCGCAAGGAATTTAATGACAAAGAATTCCAGAACTATGCCCTCTGGCTTAATTGTTTCTTCACGCTTGGCTTAAAGGACCCGATATTGAAATAACTTAACAACTCAGTTAAGTGGTCACGAATTTTCGTTTAACATTTTACTACAAAGAAATCCTTTCGACAAACTTTAAAGTACAATGAAATGTCTAAGAAACGAAGAGTGATGAGTTGTATTCCTGGAATTACATAAATGTTTTTAAAATAGTTGTTTCATGATTTTCGTGTTACCAAAACCCGTGATTGCTTCTGGAAGGTGGTCATTTAGTATCGAAATATATGAAACTTTGGGTATTTATGAAATTTTAAGATAAAAAAATGCCCGTGTGTGATCGTATCAACGAAGATCGAAATCAATGCATTTTCTATCTTTCATGGGACAATGTTCTCACTAGGAAGGATGGTAAAGATCGTCCCAAGTAGAACTGTGACCTGACTGGACCCTGGAACTAAGCCAGGCTAATGTCATGTAGATAAAAAATACTAGCAATCTTGAATATGAATTTATTAAAATTGGCAGTGAGTATGAAATAATTCCAATTTTATTAATTGCTTCAAAAATCAAAACTTTTCACAACAGTATTCTTAATGACGATCAAATATTGTATCAGGTTTAAACTGGTCGTCAAACAGGGCCGGCTGAAAGGCTCCGCGGCAGGTAGTGGGGGCGTGATCCTAATTCAATAACATTCAATTAAGTCCCACCCAGCAATTACAACCGGCTCTCGACGTGCCGATGAGACAGAGTATTAAGCTGCTGGATAGGACAGGTGTTTTAAGTTGATATACTTAAATGCGGTAGGGATTTCGATCGCATATGTTAAATACTAGAAATAAGAATAAACTGATATTGCCCAAGACCAGACTTCAAAAAATTTGTAATTCATTTAAATGTCAAAGTATACGTTTCTACAATAAAATTCCTAGCCATATTCAACAATTAAGTCTAAATAAATTTAAATTTTATATTAAACAGAACCTTTGCCGAAAAGGTTACTATAATGTTAAAGATTATTTGGAAGACAAAACGGCTTGGAATTGAGCCGCTCACTCCATACAAAATATGGCTGTCCATAGTCCTCTAATATATTGTACTATGTGAAAATATAATAATTTATTATACTTGACTGCCCTATTGGCACATTACTAGTATTTAAGGCATATATCGTTGACATTTTTAATATTTTTTAAGAAAAATAATTTTTAAAATTGTTAATTTTATTATTATTATATATTTAATAGAAAGTCAATGTCTGGACATTAAAAGAGGCCATAACCCATGAGTTTGTTTCGGCATTTCTTCTCATGGCTAGCCACGAAATGCCGATAAAAGAAAAAAATAAAATAAACTAGTGTAAAGAATTTTGACATGTAAAAGTGATATTTATGATCCAATTTGCAGAATAAATGATTTGAATTTGAATTTGAATTTGAATTTGAATTTATAACTTTATTGTACATCACACAAAAAGTATTTAAAATACACAACAGACAACCAAAAATCATAATGGTCTAAGATCCCACCTAACAACGACCTTCACCCATCTGTTTACCGGATGAAACATATATTTTCGGGTATAAAATGTGTTGCTGATCACATTCCAATAGGGTTGCCTAAAAGAATATGGTCAAGGATATGATTAATTAAAATTTGAAAAAAATATTTTTTTTATAATTTCACCGATCTGTTTACCAAAAAAATGAACCTTCAATGAAAAGTGTACAATGTATACTACCTGAAAAAGCTAGGTTGCCTACCTTTTTCTGGGCACTACTACCGGGTTGCCGTGTGCAAAGAGGTAACAAAAAAGTGGTAATTGCGCTCATCTGCTTTCCGCTTCAAAAGTATATTAAAATGAAGGAAATTTCATTGCGAATTCAGTAATATAGGGTTGCCTATGAAAATCTGTTCATGGATAAGGGTTGCCTGGCTTTGAAATCCGAAAATCGAAGCAAGTTAGAGATGAGTTTGTTTCGCCAGGTCTTCTCAGGAAGGGTCGCCTTTGGATCTGGTGGTAGTCTTAAAACAACAATCTGGAGATACACATGATACGTATTAATCTGCCTTATAACTAACTAGCTTTTGCTCGCGGCTCCGCCCGCGTGAACAGCATTTTGCGGGATAAAAGTAGCCTGTAACCGTCTCCAGGGTCCCATCTGTCTCTGTAGATAAATTCATCAAAATCGGTTCAGTGATTTAGGCCTGAAATCGTAACAAACAAACTCACTTTCGCATTTACTTTCATCCCTTATCAAATAAAATTTCCAAAATTCCTGAAACACATATTTATTTGTTTTACGTCAATGACCGAAATACAAAATTTTGTTTATGTAACTTTCAAAATGACGGACTTTCATACATATTATCATCCCCTATTTAGACCCCTTCGGGGTGGAATTTTCTAAAATCCTTTCTTAGTGGGTGCCTACATAACAAAATGAATATATAGTCCGAATTTCATGCTTGTAGCCTTGATAGTTTGCGCTCGGCGATGATGAATCAGTCAGTCAGTCAGGACATGTTATTTTATAAGTATAGATTATATATATAAAAGGCTTTGTATTTCCGCAAATAATTTGGATTGAAAGACCGGACCAAAAACAAGCCCACTGAATTTGTCTAGCTGGATCATCTCAGGGCTGGGTCGCGCCGCGTTGCATCCAGGGGTAAAGGAAGCCCACTTGAGTTTGTTTCGCCGGGTCTGCTCAAGAGGGGTCTTTTTTGGATCCGGTGGTAGTTTTAAAACACGTGCCGTTTCGATAATGCCTATGGTCCATATCGACGACCCTCCCCAATATATAACGATTCTGGACTATTCCATAGTAAAAATATAGAAAAATAATAATAATAAATAGATTTAGTGTAATTGCCGTGTGTATTTTGAAGATGCTATGTATGTATGTATACATTAGTTGATACTGATTTCTATATATAAGTTTCTTTTACTTTTGTTCTGACTTGTCATAAGCGCTATTTCAATTGCCTACATGATTAATAAACGATTTCATTTCATTTCATGAACGAGAGAGAAGCATTGCGCGTACTATGTGATGCAATAGAGGAGGACGCAGTTCATCAGATGCGTGCTATGAATCTGTACAATGGAAGAGAGTGCGCATGCATAGTACATCTATACTTATAAAATAACATGTCCTGACTGACTGACTGATTCATCATCGCCGAGCGCAAACTATCAAGGCTACAAGCATGAAATTCGGACTATATATTCATTTTGTTATGTAGGCACCCACTAAGAAAGGATTTTAGAAAATTCCACCCCGAAGGGGTCTAAATAGGGGATGATAATATGTATGAAAGTCCGTCATTTTGAAAGTTACATAAACAAAATTTTGTATTTCGGTCATTGACGTAAAACAAATAAATATGTGTTTCAGGAATTTTGGAAATTTTATTTGATAAGGGATGAAAGTAAATGCGAAAGTGAGTTTGTTTGTTACGATTTCAGGCCTAAATCACTGAACCGATTTTGATGAATTTATCTACAGAGACAGATGGGACCCTGGAGACGGTTACAGGCTACTTTTATCCCGCAAAATGCTGTTCACGCGGGCGGAGCCGCGAGCAAAAGCTAGTTAGTTATAAGGCAGATTAATACGTATCATGTGTATCTCCAGATTGTTGTTTTAAGACTACCACCAGATCCAAAGGCGACCCTTCCTGAGAAGACCTGGCGAAACAAACTCATCTCTAACTTGCTCCGATTTTCGGATTTCAAAGCCAGGCAACCCTTATCCATGAACAGATTTTCATAGGCAACCCTATATTACTGAATTCGCAATGAAATTTCCTTCATTTTAATATACTTTTGAAGCGGAAAGCAGATGAGCGCAATTACCACTTTTTTGTTACCTCTTTGCACACGGCAACCCGGTAGTAGTGCCCAGAAAAAGGTAGGCAACCTAGCTTTTTCAAGTAGTATACATTGTACACTTTTCATTGAAGGTTCATTTTTTTGGTAAACAGATCGGTGAAATTATAAAAAAAAATATTTTTTTCAAATTTTAATTAATCATATCCTTGACCATATTCTTTTAGGCAACCCTATTGGAATGTGATCAGCAACACATTTTATACCCGAAAATATATGTTTCATCCGGTAAACAGATGGGTGAAGGTCGTTGTTAGGTGGGATCTCCTACAAATAGATGTACAATTAGCGGTCTTATCGCTAACGGCAATTTTTTCCAGGCAACCTATAGATGGGCTGGATTGATTGGTAAATGAGCGGGTAGTCAACTATAAATGAAATCTGCAGAGAATAGATGTACACATTTTACGAATTAATTAATTTAGTAATACTATATACATAATATATACAGAATATCTAAATATATAAAACTCACAGCCCAAATGAACGCACAGCCCAAACCACTGGAGGGATCGGGCTGAAATTTGGCATGCACGTAGATGTTATGACGTAGGCATTCGCTAAGAAAGGATTTTGATAAATTCTACCCCCAAGGGGATAAAATAGGGGATGAAAGTTTGTATGAAAATCACGCGGGCGGAGCCGCGAGCAAAAGCTAGTATATAAATAAATACATAATACAATCTCTACATAAACTACAAACATGCATTTTTATTTCTACAAACATTTATATTGATTTTTCTAGGTTTAGGTAGGTTTTTTACTCTTGATAGTAAGCAAATATTCCAAATATATTCAGATAGAATATAGGAAACGGTCTTTAGTGCCTTAGTCTATCCAGAACCAACAAACTCCGGAGACTGCGGTGGGCGGCGGCGGCGCGGTGGTTGGTAAGATCCTCCGTAACAAATAGCCATGTCATGTTCCATGTAATGAATATTATCTTGCGCCGATGATGTGTACGGTACACTACAGATCCTCGCACTGATTACTGAACACACTGTCCGCTGTCACAGTGATCTATATTTGACAGCCTCTGTGGTGCAGTGAGCCGACTGCGAAATGCGAGGGTTCGATTTCCGCACCGAGACATATGTTTGTGTGATCTACAAATACTTGTTTCGGGGCTGGGTGTTGTGGGACCACAAGTCCCTCGTAGTTCCTGGTAATCACGACACAGGTTATCCTAGTGTGGGGGACTATGTGACTGTTGGGTGTATTTATTTATTTATAGAGTGGTAGAGCCACGCTGTAGACAGTTTTGTCTACAGCATGAATGGGCTGGCTCGACCAGATCGTTACCACTGTATCACAGAAAACCGACGTAAAGTAGTGGCTTGCTGCTGCGTTTCGTACGGTGAGTGATATAACCGGAAGCCCAAATCCCCTCCCCTTCCCAATCCCTAATTGTCCCTTTCCTTTAAGGTCGGCAACGCGCCCATGACTCTTCTGGTGGTGGGCGTACATGGGCGTTGGAGATCACTTATCATCAGGTGACCCACTTGCTCGTTTGCCGGCCTATGCTATAAAAAAAAAAAAAAACTAATGTCATCGACACATTTTTCGACATGAAACAAAGTAAAGTTTAGTAGCAGTTCCAACGACATTGTTCAATGGTATTTTATGGCAAGTAACCAAACATACATAGGCGAATAATAAGCGCCTGTTTCACCACCTCTGAGTAAGGCTACTTACTAAATATAATGACACGTTTTAATATAAACACATACATACCTATATGCTGGAGAAAAGATGGCTACTAGGTAGTTTCAAAAAAGCATAAAACGTTATTTGGCGCTTAAATCTCACTCGAACATTGTGAAACTTAAAATAAGCAGGCGAAATGCAGCCCAGAGACATTTTAACACTTCATAGCTGTTTTTAAAAGTTTTAAGCTTGATTGAGGTTAATTATTTTATATTATGAGACCAGAATTATTTTTATTATCTTTGTTCATGAAATTACACTAGAGGTTCTTTTTTATTTGATTGAATGACGAGACAAGCAAGTCGCTCGCCTGATGGTAAGCGCCACACCTGCTCATAAAGAGAAGCAATACCACACAAAACTTTGAATTACAAAGCAATGCATAGCACTAAACTGCGCTCGTCACCCCGAGACATGTTAAGATATTAAGTCTCATTATGCCCAGTAATTTCACTAGCTTCAATATCCTTCAAACCGAAACAAAATAGTGCTTGTTTGGCGGCAGAACTAAATCGTCAAATATTTTGGATTTGTTTAATAACAAAAAAGCGCTTACTTTTCTGAAAAAGCCTGCTACTAAATCTTTTTACTGGCGTGTTTGTTTACTTGATTTATTCCAGGATTAATACGGTCTGAAAAAACCACCACCAGCCGATTCAATTTCCAATAAACCGCGGGACAAACAAACAACACCGCAAACGTGTGCAATGTTTTTATATGGTTTTTGTCGAAAAGGGTAATTTGCGAAGCCTGATGAATGACTTTTTTTGGCTGACGCTGTGGATGATAATATTGACAGAGGAAATGCAAAAAAATTACAAGGTGGTAGGTCCCGCGTATGCGAAAGGCCGCCTGAATTGGTACCACCGTTTCGTCTATTTCTACCCCCAAGCAACAGTGTGTAAGCACTATTGTGTTACGGTTTCAAGGACATTGAAGCCAGTGAAATTACTGGACATTATGAGACTTAACATCTTATGTGTCGAGGTGACGAGCGCAGTTCAGTGCCATGCAGATACATGGGGAGTGTGTATGGTACAGTTGGGAGAAGAAGGCCTCAGCGAACGTTCTGAGATATTCTCGAGAATGGCCAGGTCAGAAGTACCATAAACCGACGCGACGTGCATGCATGAAGAATATAATGAGAGTGAAAGACGCCAAAGAGGTGTGTAAGAATCGTAGCAGGTGGTAGTCCGTTGTCTCTGCCTACCCGTATGGGAAACAGGCGTGAGTCTATATATGTACGGGGGACCTCCACCTAGTAATTTTGGATAACATCTATTAACAACGAAATATAAATGATAAGATGTCACTCCATTGTTTCCAAGCAACGTTAAATCCTAATACCTTCTTAAGGCCATGCCCCCAGCAAAACGCCGCGCGATAGATGTTTTTAGAGGCTATCTAGTCATTACTTAAAATAAATATTGATAAAAAAAATATACAATATATTTCTACAATCTGTCAGCTTTACTTTGTTCGATTCAAATTCATGTTAATGCTGATATATATTTTTAAATTGTCGTTATAAATGAACCATAAAAATTTGAAAAATGCAAAGATTCCGTGCGTCTCCTTTTAAAGTACAGAATGTTTTCAAATGAGATTAACATCACTAGATAGGCTATTTAATAACGAATATTTTGCCCGTTTTAAATTTTCGAAAAGACCAAAACCTGATTTTTTAAGTCAATTATTCGCTAAATACGTGCATATTCTGCACGAAAACTCACACATCAAGTACACGATTTAGTATGGCGCGAGTCAGTCAAGGTCGTTTGCTCACGGAAGGCCCTTAATGTAGCTTTGTAAGTATAATTATCTTTACGTAGCATTATGTTAATCCATTCACAGATAGCCACAGCCCACAGCACGATGTGATCCAATCAATACGTCATTTGGTGGACATTGAAGCTGTCATTAACAACACGGCTGCGGACCAGTTGTGGTAGACCACAACATGTAAGCTACAGCGATAATTAAATATTGTTCATGTCTAGAAGTGCTATGAGTGGATCCCCCTTTTGAATGTATAGTTCTACTAATATTATATGTAAATGTAAACGTTTATGCATTTGTATATTTGTTATTCACTCACGCCTTAAAGTCTCTAAGTATTAAGATAAAATTTGCCATTTAAGAAAACTATGACTTGGTTTAATACAAAAGCTACTTAGAAGTACTACAAGAGAAACACGTGGGCGGAGTCGCGAGCAAGACCCGTATTAAGTATATACTGTACCGTATTAAGAGTATTAATATAATACTTGTTCACTTGAATACAGATGCAATCCCAGAAAATTCTTGTATTTGAGATCGTCAATTTAAATGGCCTTACCATTACGAACCCTTTTACCAATCCTCCTACATGAATTAGAAAAAAAAGTCTAAACGGCTGAACAGATTTATGGAAACATAGCTATGTTTTCGTAGCTACGAATAAGAACACGGACAGGCGTGGCGCTTATCATTAGCCTAGCGGCCTTTTTCATCATAATAAAAAAAAACTAGGTTTCAAATTAAAGATCGCATTCAAATTATTACGGCGTTACGGTACCACGGGCAGGAGGCAAAGGGGTCAAAATTATAACCCCGCTTGTTCTCTGGCATTAAATGGTAAAATTGTAAAGTCATGGTGATCGAATACGACCTTCACATACACGGTGACCTGACCAAATACCAAAGACATAAAACGGCAGCAAAATTAGCGATAAATACTTCATATACCCCGCTTTCTCTTATAACTTGCTCCTCATAATACAGGCGTGTTGACAGGTTGACAAATTAATACATTGAAACGCGCGTTCCGCAATAGCCCTTGTACACCCAGTTTTATGTGCGACCAACGTTGGCTCCAACATTGGAGTCTATAAAACGTTTTTTTATACTAGAAGCCGTCAAACACTCAAGAAGGTCACCTGATGATAAGTGGTCTCCACCGCCCATGAACATCCATAATACCTGAAGAATCATGGACGCGTAGCCGATCTTAAAGGAAAAATATCATTAATGGATTGGGATGGGGAAGGGGTTTCGGGCCTCCGGATACCAGTGACCGTACGAAAAGCAACACCAAGCTACTTCACGTCGGTTGCTTTAAGACAATTGTAACCTGGTCAAGAAGGCCCATTCATCTAAAATTATGAGACATTGATACTGAAGCAGAAAGTACTTATAGAAAATTTTATAATAATACAGAAACAATTACATAATTAATTATATTTATTATTATTATAGACGAATAATAAACATAACTACTTAACACATGACAGGTACGTATTTAGGCTATGCATTGGGGAAAAATTATCTTTAAAATTAAAACAATATTCTTTTTGTGCTAGAAAAACCGTGATTACATTACATAAACGTTTCATTTTGTATTATCTCTCTTCACATGGACCTAAGTCCTTGATTCTACTAAAACAATCAAAGAAAGGGACTATACTCATTTTACAAAAATCTATTTTTCTTTTAATTCATAGTCGAATATCTGCTTAATCCAGTATCATGAGTAATTGTCAATGCACAAGATAATGAGTTGGCAAATTCGAAGAAATCTCTCAGTTGTTTTCTGGAACAACTTCGTACCGGGATTTATCCATTCTATTCTTAGTAACAAGAATATAAAATGATGTTTTATTTAACTCATTAATAAGAATAACACTGTGCCATTGTTGAAAAAGGGCCTGCTCCATCAAGCTTACCTACTGTGGATACTGCGGACACATACATTTTTTTTATAGAGAATATGCAGATTTCTTCATTTTTTCACCATTAAAGCAAGGCATATTTAACAATAAATAGACAACTTTGAAGATTCAGGGGTGTGTTTGAAGGTGGAATCCACGACATCCGCATCGGCAGTTGGTTGCACTATCCTCTTGGTTGTGACCCCTAGGAACTTTTCTTTCTGCTTAGCGTTATCCTGGCTTATTGACATTGTCTGCTTCCCTAACAAGAAGTCACCAATTCGCCCGATCTTTAGCGATCACCGGTCAGAATAAAAAATGATTTAAAAAAAACCTATAAAACATGGTCACAACTTAGCAGCTCAAAATTGGTATCAACGGTCGTTAATCAAAGTCTTAGCTCGTAACAACTGCATGACTAACCAAAAATTTACTCAAATAATCCGATCAGACTATAATAACGTCTTATAACAAATATTTTAATACCAAAATAACAAAGAACGGTCGAACACAAGATAATTCCGGTCGCCAATTACGCGGGTCTGTCTTGTTATGTCAAATTGTTGGGAACGAGCCGAGCACGACAAATTATATTATAATTGTGCCTTTGAGGCTATATTTCTTTATTTTCGTTGTTCCTATTGTACTACGTGTTTTTTTGTTGTTGTAAATATTATTATACCCTGAGAACTGAGGATTGATTCCGCCCTTACTATAGTTAATGTGCCGATTATTGTTGATGTTGTTTGTTTAAAATGTAAGGTTTTAGAAACCCTTTATTTTCACTTCTATTGGTCTGAATAACCAGACGTGCAATTCGTCCGCCTGGATGGTAATAAAAAAAATTGAGTAGCAATTAGAAATCACTGCATGGCACTACACTACACTCGTCACTTCGAGACATTAGATGTTAAGCCTCACGATGGCTTCGATATCCTTCAAATCGGAACACAACTTAATTTTAAACCTTTGCTTGGCAACAGAAATAATATAGACGATGCGGTGGTGCCTACCTAAACTGCCTCTAACAATGACTTACCGATACAAAGGAGACTATACGTATAAAGTTTTCACGCTATCCAGTTTATATTTAGGAGTATACAAAGAGACAGCTATATTTCAATTACATAGGAGAAATAAACCATAAAAGGTCCAGATTAGGTAACACCACCTTAAACTTGACCGTTTTCACCACAGACGCAACATTGACCTTATTTTAACAACACCAATTAGCAAAACTGAAATCCTCAGCAAAATAGTTCAGTTAACGAAGAGTTATTTCTTCCTCAGTCAGCTAAATGTGGATATTTAACAAACATGCTGAGTTTAGTCGCTGCTTACTCTTAGTTTAAACTGACGGCGTATGTTAGTGCGTTCGTCCACGTACCGACTACGGAAATATCCGCGAAACTAAAATTTACATTTGAAAATACATAGATGTTAGAAACATTTTATGACGACCACCGGCGAAGTGTGTGAGTACATGGAGTAGTTAAAAACAGCTTTTAAGTACCAAATACATTGATTCGTGCTCATTCTCGGTTTATGTAGAGCTCCTGATCAAGCAGCTGCACCGGCGACGAATAGCTATCCATATATCTAATGAAATCTAACTTAATAATATTAAAAACCAATACAAATACGAGGACAAAAAATACAATGTAATGCAAAAGACCTACTGCTGAGATTCTTGGTGCTTCCTCTCAGACCAGTGGGCATTGCTGAAGCACCGGTAGGGACGTTTCAATTAAATTTATCTATTATTGATGCGTAAAAAAGCACTTTGCAGCCTATTTGCAAAATAAACGTTTTGATTTTGATTTTAAAAAGTAAAAAAAATATGATGGCCTTATCGCTATTACATAGATTAGATTTATAGATTGTCAAATAAATAAGAAAAAAAGGAGATAGTCGAGTAAGATTTACTATACCAAGCAAAGAAACAAACCTCGAACGATTAAACTGATATAGAATCGCAGGACCGATATCCTAAAGGCCCAAATCCCCCTTCCCTTTTCTAATTATTTAACTATCCCTTGCTTGTCCACTTGCTCGTTTGCCGGTCTATGTTACAAAAAAGATTTCAAGAAAATACTACATATCAAACCCTTTATCAAGGCATAAATAAATATGATGTAATAAACAAAATCAGGCCCAAGTCAATGTGCGAAGGGCTTTACTGGATTTGTTATAAATTATATTGGACACCTGTTGACATGGCCACGGCTGCGGCAGTTTATTTTCATGCAGGATCGTGGATTGGGGAATTTATAGCTGTCATGCTTTAACCGCATTAAGTTGAACTTAGTGAGTGCATTTAACTTGGTTATTAAGAGATATTAGTAACGGGATGTTTTGTCGCTGTGTGAGAGGTTTATTGAATTGAAAATTGTTTTCATGATAATGAATACGAAATGCAAAATTAGAACGCTGGTATCCCGTATCCGAACTTGGGGACACAAATAATAATATTAATTTTGACGCCAATATATTATATTGTCTCACTGTTGGACATGGAGTAATGAGAAAGGAGGGTTTGATTCGACTTCCGTCTCGATAGACTGTCCCAAGCTCTGCTAGGCTGATGTAATTTATTATAGATAATATTTTTTTAAATAGACATGGCATTTGAGATTCAAGATTTTGGAACACCTAAAAAACATAAAATTAATATTTTTTTATTAAAAAAATATTGTTAAATGTGGTCATTAAACCCGTAACATTCTTCCTGAATCCGCTCCTGCCTCTTCACTCACTTTGCAATATTTCACTAACAGTAGGTAACTAAAGAAATGTCTCCCAAAAATTATATCAAATATGTACATCAACAAAAAGTGTGAATGACTCAAACTAAAAAAAACTAAAGCCGTAAGCTCAAACGATGATCTAAGGCGGCGCGTACACAGATGTGTCCCGCGATAACCGCGGGCCTCGATTAATTGCGGCGATAGCGCGCACCGTGTAAACATGCCCTTAGATGCCGCCTTCCTTAATGTTCATGTTGACACGTCATATTTCTGAGATCAGTTAAGACTGGTCGTGTATGTGCATCTGTTTAGGGATTACAAGTTTTTTAACCCTCGACAAAAAGTAGGGGTGTTATAAAGTTAAGTCCTTTGTTTCTCTGTGGCATCATACTGCGTAAACGTAGCCATCAATTTGAAAAAGTTTTTTTTAAATCTATTTTAATAAAGATGGTTCTTGATTTTGGTTAAAGAAGACTTTTCAGATGTTTTTCTAACTGAAGCCGTGTGTTTCAGTTTCACAGTTCTTCTCCGAAGAGGAAAGAAGGATTTATACAGGCCGACATGACTCTGGTGACCGCCGATAAACTCATTGTTTTTCGATGGTCGCTGGTATTTTGGACTGCACTACGCTTGCAGGTGCAGTGCAGTCACTTTGCCGTGATCGGATTAAAAAAAACGTGTATGAACTTTACAAACATAACAATCCTTTCAGGGCACATATCATCTGTCTAAACATTTTCACAGGTAGCCGATCACTACGCTTTGTACCATCAGTCTATTAAACGAAACAAAGTTTGTACCCTTCCATAAATCTTCTCCGTTTTAAATATTCTCAAAGGGATCAAAACATTCGATAAATAACAGGTAAAAGTCCATAAAACATGACTCGCTTTGATCGTACATGAACAGAAACGTTCGGGACATCAAACGCATTGAACGCCGATTGATCGGGCACGAGATTTGATACAAGGTGGTTATTCCGGGATGTATAGGAAATGTGTTATTTTTGGTTATTTTGCGACGGAAATGGACGTGACGGTATGTGATGAAAAATCGGTGATTTGTACGAGCATAGTTGCATTTTTGCCAACCTATATTTGGATTTTTAAAGTAAGGATAAGTGTCTTAATGTGGTGTTAAGCAAGTCACTATCACACGAGACGGAAATAAATCGACAAATCATGTTTTTTTTTTCCACTTTTAATAGACCTACCTCACATAAAACACATTTACAAGGTTGGTAGGTCCCTAGTATGCGAGAGGCCGTCTGGGTTGGTACCGCCGCTTTGTCTATTGCTGCCGCCAAGCAACAGTGTGTACGCTCTGTTGTGTTTCGGTTTCAAGGACATTGAAGCCAGTTACTGGGAATTATGAGACTTAGCATGTAATGTCTCGGGGTGACGAGCGCAGTTCAGTGCCATGCAGTGCTTTGTAATTCAAAGTTCTGTGTGGTACTGCTTTTGTTTATGGGCAGGCGTGGGGCTTACCATCAGGCGAGCGCTTGGCTCGTCTCGTCATTCAATGAAATAATAAAAATAACAAACATATTGTTTATTCGACAGCCTCAGTGGCGCAGCGGGTGAGTAGCCGGCTATGAATCGAGAGGCCACGAGTTCGATCACCGCACCGAGATAAATGTTTGTGTGATCCACAAATATTCGTTTCGGGGTCTGGGTGTCACGAGACCGAAAGTCTCTCGTAGTTCCTGATAGCCACGACGCAAGACTCGTATCTTACTGTCGGGACAGGACAATGTGTGTGACTGTTGGGTGTATTTATTTATTTATTGTGTTCCGAAGAAAAAGAAAAGGAGTAAATAAAATCTAATCTAGGCAGTAGCATTTATTAAAATTAATCCATAGATATATTTCATGGCATTAAAATTGCAATAACGAGTGCAAAAACGTCGTAAATAACGATTTACTTAAAAAATAAATCAAGATGAAAAATTGTCGGATAATGCAGCGCAGTTTTAGCGGTCCGTCGTGCCGTCATCAATCACGGGTCAGTTTAAAAAACATACAATGACGTAACGAGTGAGTAGAATATGCGCACCCTGGGCTTAAGGCAGACTTCTGAAGGTTCCGTCCAGCGTAAGACACCAGGGTTAATGACATCACCATATGTGTTGACCAATGTCAACACCATACTTAAAAAAATAATGAAAGTGCTATCCTTAAAAATGTTAGGTGTCCTATTAAATGTTATCCTTAAAGATACAAGAGACCGCAACGCACAACGATAGAGACACGCCTGCTATGTATGTAATTTAATAAGTAGGTTTTAAGATATGACAACAAGACAAAAGAAAACGAAGAAAAGACGAGAAGAAGGCAGACGTGTTACTGTCTCTCTATCTCGATGTGTATCTAAAAACAAGCCTATAGATTTACATAGTGGATTTACGCACAGACTGCGTCTGACGTATTGAATCTCTCGGAATGTCCTTTTCGATAAATTTCTTACATCTTGAAATAAAATACTTTGCTTTACATAAACAAAATCTTTTTTCTTGTTCCCAAATCTAACCAAAACTAGTTCATTGTTCTAGCAGCAAAAGAAGATGGCCGTTTCCCAAATTTTACAAATTAAATCTCAAATAATCTTAATCAATAGATATACCATCTTCTTTAAGAATTCCTATTTTCGAAACAAATTAATAAAACATAATATAAATCAATTGCACAATTTATTAAATGAACTATAATAAAAATTCGATAAATTATGTAATATTTTTTAATTATTATTATTTTTAAATTATTTGATTGAATGACGAGACGAGTAAGACAAGCAAAAGCAAGGTAAGCACTGTTGTGTTTCGGTTTGAAGAACATTGAAGCCAGTGAAATTACTGGACATTATGAGAACTGACATATTATGTCTATGGGTGACGAGCGCAGTTCAGTGCCATGCAGTGCTATGTAATTCAAAGTTCTGTGTGGTGTTGCTTCTGTTTATGGGCAGGCGTAGCGTTTACCACCAGGCGAGCGTTTTGCTCGTAATTCAATAAAAAAAGCGTTAGTAAAAAGTAAACTCATATATAAAATTCCCCATCCACTGCTCTTACAGATAAAATTATTGATATCAAAGAATGGGATCTTTTGTGACAAAAAAACATAAATTAATAAAATCTGTACCGCCCTGACATGCAAGATACGAAGAAAAAAACCAAAATCTTGAATGCGGTTTTTTTGCAAACCGATCCGAGGTGCGACGGCTAATTGACTGAAATATGATGGGTGACCTTTTTAAACTGGTTTTTAATCATTTTCGTGGGCCGAAGATCAGCGTTGCTAATTTATTTCGCTTTGGGTGGTTACCTTTTTTTTCTCATCACATTTCTCGTCGTAAATCAACGCTACAGTTTAGGCTCTTGCAGTTTCAGCATGAAACTGAATTTGGGGAGGGGGGACGTTGTTGTTATTGATGTACCGGTCGTAATTTCACTTCACGCGTGACATGAGATGTTAAGTTTATAATAAATCATAATAAAGCCCTTAAATTTGTATTTTTTTTATACAATAGGCCATCAAACGAGCAATTAATGAATTTAACAAAACAAAATCAGTATCTTTGAACTTGCTCTGGGTTGGTTCCTGTTTGCGTATGTAGGTCCAATTGAGAACCTATTTTTCAAAGTCGATTAAAAATTCTATCCGCATCATTTTTTTCATGTTTCTCAACAGTGAACTACACCTAGCACAGAGCTCAGTAACAACAGGAATGTTGTCCAGAATTAGCCAGTGTGTTGTATTTAGATTTGTTGTTTATAGAGTGCTAGTGACACGCCACATACGTAGACAACTTCGTCTACAATGTAAACGATCGCTTCAATATTGTTGAACTTATATTTGGTTACATCTTGATTTATGTAAGTAGGGGATAATGTTTTTATTTAAGCGATGAAGTATCATTAGGAAATGGGTGATGTTTATGATTTCTAGGGTTCCGTAAGGTACCAACAGAGGTTTTTTTTTGTTTTATTTTTGGCACAAAACTGTTACATGTTAAAAATATGCAATCGTATTTTAGAAAATAAAATTGTTTTTCTTTTAATTGATTGACGAGACCAACAAGTCGCTCGACTGATGGTAAGCGCCACACCTACCCATAAACAGAAGCAACACCACACAGAACTTTGAATTACATAGCACGCTTTTTTTTACGATAAAATACATTTTTTCCTCCAAATTTTTTCTATATCTATCACATTTATTTTCTATTTTTTAGTTGGATTTGCTATAAAAAAAAAATATATTTTTTTTAAACTATTAATTACTTAAGTAAAGAAACGCTTGGATTTGTCTTTAAGCATACATAAAACCACATCAACTCCCGTTCTGTACAAATAATAAACCTTATACACTAAACAAAGGCGTTGTGCTGGGTGGCAATGATATTAAACAGAGAGAGAAAGCCATCTTCGACGACAGATTTACCGTCACAGGACCAATAAAACAGCCATGCCGTGCAGCGCGTGCACGCTCCCCAGGGAATCTTCATAAAGCAACCACTCAATAAAACTAATCAGGCGATTAATTCACTCATTCATTCCTCGCTAATAAATGTTTCGTTCACTCATTCCGTCTATTTCAGTTTAATTCGCTGTATTTAAAATGTGTTCGATGAACGTTTTTGAAATGCATTTTCGATTCACATGTTCGAATTATAAAAATAAAATTGAGTTTGACCGTAGAGGTTAGATGCTTTAACAATAATGTTAATTATCTGGATCTACAATCAATTCAGCGGAATAGGTGATTTATATTTAAATTCGCCTATATTTAACTTATTACTCGTATTGTAGCTAAAGGTTTGAGTTCGAGATTGCTGGCAAATCGCAGACCGAGCTACATTGTCGCCCAACCGCACTGCAAGACCGCAGCGACAGTACTAATTTGTGTATATTTCAAACCGAAACACAATAGTGCTTACACATTGTTGTTTGGTAGTAGAAATAGACAAAGCGGTGGTACCAACCCAGACGGCTTCTCACATATGAGAGGGACCTACCACCTTGGCCGACACTATCACTTAGATCTGTTGTACGTCACGTAGCGGAGCCTAGAGGTAGACTACTAGCTATAGAGTTCCTTTGCTTGTGTTACCTTCAAATTTTGTTTGAAACTATTAACATCCGTACCTGCAACAAAAATATTTTACGAATTAGATATACCTAATGTTTAAAAAAATGTATATACATACATATAAATACCGTACTGAACGGTTGGCTGTCACACCGTGTATTTGTTACGCTAATGTAGACGAATGTCAACATGCACTGTAATATTTATCCGTGACTCAAAAAAAACACTATGCATTAAATTACATGTCCCGGCAATATGTTAGGGGGTCTCATGACGTGACATTAGTGATATGATTACTTGGATGGATCACCAAAATCAGCCAATCAAAATGAGTTATATGTACGTGTGACCTTCAATCTGTATTCTGATTGGCTCTTTTGTGCTATCTATCCGGAGAATCAAGCTAAGATTGACACCTATTAGATTTTTATAAGATTGATTATTGACACCGGCCGTTTGTAGTTACATTTGACAACCGTCCACACTAGTAAGTTTACCACAGTCACGCTTCACGTTGCGGTGAAATGCGTTCGTAACAAGTAGAGATTAGACCTTAACAAACAAAAAAAAACACCACTACTTACAAATTTGTGCCGATAAATTTTTCGCTAAACAATATGTCAGAAACAAAAGCATATTGTTCCGCATAGAACTATTTCTAATAACAATATGACGGTTCTTAAAATAGACACAGCGCAATCGCAAGCGCCTTGTATCACAAATATAACGCACGCGGCACACCGCACGTGTAAAAAACGAAAACCACTGAATTCGGGACGCTGCGTGTGAAATGACATGTGTCAAAATACTAAGATCGATTGTACGGGACAAGTGAGGAAAGCGAAGCGAGTATACTTTGTTGCAAATTAATATGTTCGGATACTTTCTGTTTTTTTCATGTTTTTGTGTACTATATATTATTATGTGTATTATACAATTTATTAACGAGAAAATCAAAACGCTTACCTAAAGATATGCACCACGCCTGACCTTAATCAGTAGCAGCCTCACTCAGAACATTTACAAAACATGTATTTACTAAATAAAAAGCAATGTTCAAATCAAATCATAACCGTACTTAGACACATCAACGACAACAATATTGATCTCTCCGACATACCCTGTCGTCATAGTCGGAACATGCAACCAACCTCAAGCTAAACAATTCGACTGCAAAAAATATTAAAATCTACATTTTGGCAGAGATATCGCGCGACATACATAACGAAATGAGAATGTCCACTTTTTTAAGTCATTTAAAAGAAAGCCGGAGACCTAAGTTCCCTTCTCCTTCCCGATCCGTTAATTACACCTTTTTTTTAAGGTCGACAACGCGTAAAATTGTTCTGGTATTGTGGATGTTTATTAATTGATTTCTTCATTTGGACAACCAGTAGTTGCTACATTATTACTTACTACTAAAAGATAACTGCTGTAATAAATTTAAATTCTTAATAAAAGTCGAGATATTTTATTGTATTTTTTTTCAAAATATTTATATTGTTTTTAAAATTCTTTTTTTATATTTTTTCCAAAAAAAATATTAATAAAAAACAACCGGTACCCCGTTTATGCCGCATGTAAACAGTATACACCACTATTTTTTAAATACCAAAGAAAAAAAATGAGCTGATAGCCGCGAATGTTAGTAATGTCTTGGTGAATCTATTTTTTAAATTGTACATAAGACAAAAAAGTTATAGGCAGTCCTAGTTTATCCAATTTGTGCAAAAAATGATGGCTACTGCAACGCTGCCGCCGTCGCCGCGGCAACGGCGACGCGCGCGCGCCGCCCGCCTCGCACCCCTGCCCCCGCGCTCTTCTATCGTACCTAACGAGTTACTATACGGAAAGTTGTAACAATAATTTAATGTTTTTTGTTCTAAAATTTTTGATATATTTATTTAATTTTTTAATGTGATATTTGGGTTAGGTAAATGATACTGATACCCCTGTTTTTTTTTCTTCTATAATTAAAAAATAGTAGTGTATAATGCGTAGAAAAGTAACACTGGTATTATTAGCTAAAATAATTCTGTGAAACCTGTTTATATTAGAATTATGATCTAATTAAACTTACCATCATTACCCATTTGCCTACCGATCTCTGTTATAAAAAATCTTCGTCCGCTCGTCACTTAATTCCCAAATCCATCAGCACGACATCGATACGCGGAGAACGTTTGACACCGCCTGCTTGTCTGTCTGTTTGGACTCTCAACCACAAGTACGAAAGCGCGGGAATATACAGCCGAGCTCTTATGTAAGAGATGAGAGATCATTGATGAATTACGATTTTGAGTTGTTTATTTTTTATTTTTTTTTATTTTTTTTATTTATGGCTCTTGCAGTACTATGCATTTAGCCAGTGTCAAGTACAATTCATTCTCAGGTTATTTTTACAAGAACGATCAAACACGGGTGCGGTCGATTTCAAGGTCTTGTCGGAGTTTTGGTGTTAACTCCTTTCAGTACGATTCTCAATTCACTTATTTCAATGTTTCCATATACTGTTCATCACCGTCAATGTTTATTGAACAAATCCATACCACTTTTATACAACAAACACAACTCTAAACTAGTTTATGAAATAAATTAAAATAAGCGATGAACTACACTGTCAGAATTCCCGCCAAAACTCTCCATTTTATTTATTTATTAAGGAAAACTTACAGCTATGACACTTATTGATACAGAAAATAATTACAGAAGGCTAATAAAAAGTTTTCACAATTAGTACAGATAGTTGTGGATGGGTAGAGAAGTGAAATTGATTTTGTCTGTTTGTCTGTATTATCAATTTAGCTGTAGCATTCTAGCGAATATACAAATAGACCTATTTGGTTGTGATGTTTTTATTTCAATTAAGTTAAACTTTAAAGCAATCGAATGTATAAAAGGATTTTTTTTATAAAATAGACCAGTAAACGAGCAAGTGGTAAGTGTAAGTCACCTGATGGTAAGTGATCTCCACCGCCAATGTATACCTACAATACGAGAAGAATCATAAGCGCGTTGCCGACTTTAAAGGGACGGGATAATTGGGGAAAAGGGATTGGGAAAGGGAAGAGGACTTGGGCCTCCGGATATCTCACTCTCCGTACGAAACGCAGCAAGCCGCTAATTTATGGCTCGTTCCATATCACATCATGGAATGGAAATAACCTCCGTGTGGGCGTAGCACCAGATACACCTCGAGAATAAAGGCGTAAGATAAATATGTATGTATTAGAAAAACAAAGAATAGTAAAAAAAAGACGCTTTTATAGAAAATCCAACCCTTCTCACCTTGTAATTCATTATGAAAGTACTTGTAACAGTATGTACAAAATACATACAAAATATTGGATTTAATGGACATTAATGACAAAAAATTGATTTTAGTATGTATTATTATACAGGGTTATTTTTAAAACACTGACAACCTCGCAGGGCCATATAGCTGACCCCGTAAGGAACAACTTTTGTTCTACGAGTTTGGACATAACTCAATACATAAGAAAAAAAATGATTTCACAAGTTTTTGTTATGTAGTTATTTTGTTCGTACGTCTACGTGTAGGTATTATCGATCGAGACGGCGCGGCCGGTCATTGAACTGACGCGCGCGCCCGCGTGTATTACGTAATCTGCGCGTAGGTAAAATTCAAGACGGAAATTAAATTCATAATTATTTTTGTATGAGAATAAAATCTAACAAATTATGAAAAGTCGTAGAACAAAAGTAGTAGCAAATGACCTTAGGAATCTAGTCTTGCGAAGTTGTCAGTGTTTTAAAAATAACCCTGTATATTATTTCACAAGGTGACAGGTCCCTCGTATGCGAGAGGCCGTCCGGGTTGGTACCACCGTTTTGTTTATTTCTGCCGCCAAGCAACAGTGTGTAAGCACTGTTGTGTTTCGGTTAGAAGGGCATTGAAGCTAGTGAAATTACAGGGCATTATGAGACTTAACATTTTATGTCACGGGATGACGAGCGCAGTTCAGTGCCATACAGTGCTTTGTAATTCAAAGTTCTGTGTGGTGTTGCTTCTGTTTATGGGCACGCGTGGCGCTTACCATCAGGATAGCGCCTTGCTCATCTCGTCATTCAATCAAATAAGAAGACAAATTCGTTACATATCTTTCTCGATCTCATTCATTGTTGTTTCATTGGGACATGAGGTTGTGCTCTTGGGCCCTTCAAATTAAAAAAAAAATCTTCGCATAACTCGTAAACATTTCCCATTAGTTTCATAATTACATCAAAAGTGCACAGTTTGGGACCACAAAAATTGCCCTCATCATAATACCTCGACCGAGAACCAAACCGGTTGACGACGGCGTCCGTCCGCCCGCGCTCGTTAAACAATGGCTTATTAGGGTTTTTGCCAATACAATCGTTTGGAGGTAGTCATTGCGGCCGGCGGAGCGGAAAGCGAGACGAAGATGTATGGTCAGCAGAAAAATTGGGCTTGAAAATTAGTTTATGGTGATAAGAGAATGAAGATAATGATGAGAATGCAGGCTGCTTCCAACAGGTCGGTCTGGAAATCTTTGAGGGAGGCCTATGTTCAGCAGTGGACGTCTTGTGGCTGATGATGATGATGATGATAAGAGAAATTCGTTACACATCTTTCTAGATGCCATCAAATATGAAGGTAAAGTGCATCATCAGAGCGAGCCTGTCGCAACACCGGGCACAATTCCAGACTCCGGGCTAATATTGAACATTTGTCATCGTGGATAAACGGGCCGGCTGGACCGAGTCGTTACCACTGTCTCCAGAAAACCGACATAAAGTAGCGGCGTGCTGCTGCGTTTCGTACGGTGAGCGTGATATCCGGAGGCTCACAACCCCCTCCGCTTCCCTATACCTTAATTATCCTTTCCCTTTAAGGTCGGCAACGCGCCCGTGATTCTTCTGTATTGTGGGCGTACATGGGCGGTGGAGATCACTTACCATCAGATGACCCACTTGCTCGTTTGCTGGCCTGTGCTATAAAAAAAGCTAAGTAGCCGTTGTCGTATGTGTAGTTGTGCGTCGCAGTCTTCTCTCTCGGTCCCTCAAAACATACCTTAAAGAAAGTTAAGGCCTTAATGAAGTGTTCTATAGTAATCAATGAATGAAAATATTCAAAATCCATTTTGACCGCCAGTTTTCAAAACAAACGTGAAATGCGACATCCCAACCTTGATCTTTTTAACGGATGTGAAAAAATATTTTGGCACGCCTCTCAGTTCATCGGCACGTCTAGAATCCAATATTCTGTTAACCCACGCCGACATTTGTGAATTCATTCTTCCATCAACAATACACGATTTATGATAACTTTTATTTCAATTTGTTTTGACAAATGGTCGAATTTTCAGATAATTTATCGCTTGTATAACTTTCATTGGGAAATAATGGAAGCGTAGTGAAATATGTCTGTTTTTGTAAGATTAGTAAGATCATCTACGAATTTAGAACTAGATAGTATTGCGGATTAAAGAATCTAGAAATTTCTATTCTGAGTTCAAAGTCCAATTAGGTCAATAACAATTTGTCTCGAGTGTTTTTTGTGTGTTTGTTTTGTGTTGGAAGTCGTTGGATGCAGGCTGCTTCCAACAGGTCGGTCTGGAAATCTTTGGGGTAGGCCTATGTTCAGCAGTGGACGTCTTGTGGCTGATGATGATGATGTTCCACTTGACGAATCACACATAAATGTTTTTAGACTTTCGCGATTTGTATGACTAATACTTTAATATTCCAAAACAAGTCTTAAATATGCATCACTTGTATTTATAGCATACCCAAGTTCGTCGAATGGTGGGAGCACAAGATACATCTCTGCCTACACTTTCAAGCATACAGACGTGACATTAAAGTATTTCAGTTTAATATGCAGTCAGTACTTGAAGGCGCGGCTGCAATCCAGTGTCATTACAGCCAGTAATCATTGAGCCGGCATAATATTTTAGCTTTGGCACCGACGACAATCAGTCAACCGCGTTTATACGCTGGGCATAGCACTTAAACAAAACACTGCATCTTTAATTATAGTTCATATTGATGTAGCTCGGTTACTTAAACCTCATTCACAAGGAGAGGGTTTCTTGTACGACATACATTTTTGGTAGAACCACGCTGTAGACAATCTTTGTCTACCAAGATACAAGGGCCGGCTCAACCGGGTTGTTACCACTGTCTCAAAGAACCTGACATTTTACTGCTGCGTTTCGTACATAGTTTAATATATCCGGAGGCCGAAATCCCTCCTCACCTTCCCAATCTCTTAATTATCATTTTCTTTTTATGGTCAGCAATGCATCCCTATTTCTGATATTCTAAATGTACATGACCAGTGGAATTCACTTACAGATGCCCCACTTCCTGGTTTGTCGGCCTATGATATAAAAATATATGGAACGGAACATGACAACTGTCATCGACGAGGCTACATCTAAGGCCGCGGACTCGAAGTCAGCGGCAAACGGCAGCGGCGCGGGAGCGGCGCGTTCAAATGCATAGATTTAAATGGACCTGGCCTCGAAAGCAGCGGCGCGGCGCGGGCGCGAGGAGCGACGTACGAGCGGCGCGCGCCAGCCGAGCGGCGCCTGCGCGTCTGCATTGACGTAGTGTTGTGTATTTTCAAAAATGCCCGCTGACGTGGTGGAGCAAATTATTTCTTATATGGAACATCATATTCACATCAATTTCGTAATCGAAAAAATACTAATTTCTCATAGTACAACACTACGCCGCTCTAGCGCCGCGCGATCTGCCCGCTGACTTCGAGACCGGGTCTCTGCCGCTCCCGCGTCGCCGCCGCCGCCGCCCCGCACCCGCTGACTTTCGAGTCCGTGGCCTGAGACTCTCATTTTCAAACGGTAATGGCGCAGCACCATAAATGATGTTTTCGCACCAATTTAATCAATACATAGTATAAAACAAAGCCACTTTTTGCATCTGTTTGTCCGCTTATTTCTCCTAAACTATGCAACGGATCTTGAGATAATTTATTCCGGAAAGTTTATGATGTTTTTAAAATACCACGCTATGACACATGTGAGCAGGGCAGTAAGATGCCTGCGGTGAAACCGTAAGGGACATCTAGTATAATTAATACTAATATCTGTATTTATACACTTCCAACTGTTGGGAATGGGTCCACCACACTGGCTGAATGCGGGTTAGAAACTTCACATACATTCGAAATTCTTATGGAGAAATTCTCAGTTGAATGAATGATTCAGAATTCACGATGTTTCCTTCACCGTTAAAGCAAGCGATAATTAAAAATTAATTTGCACGTAACTTATAAAAGTCAGAGGTGCATGTTCTTAGGGTTTGATTCAAATTTCTCATCAGTTTACCCTGACGAAATCTCTGGCATCGTACAAAACGCAACATCAAGTGCCGCTATTCGGTTTTCGGCAAGTGTGATTATAACCCGACTCGACCGAGTATAATCACTATTGAAGTTTGTTGGTAAGTAATAAAGTAATATTTTTTATGCAATAGGGGCAACTGAGCAAGTGGGTCACCTGATAGTAAGTAATCACCACCGCCCATTTACACCTACAACAACAGAGGAATCATCGGTGCGTTGTCTTCCTTTGAGGAAAGAGAAGGCTCCTTTCTTGAAGCTACCGAAGTCGTATCTGTTTGGAATTACCGTAGGTGAAAGCAGATTCTACAAAGGCGCTGTACGGGGAAGAAAACTCCGAGTAAGTCTGTCACCTATTATGTATTCGGAGGCCCAAATCCCCCTCCCCTTCCCAATCCCTAATTATACCTTTCCTTTAAGGTCGGCAACGCGTCCATGATTCTTCTGGTATTGTGGGCGTATATGGGCGGTGGAGATCACTTACCATCAGGTGACCCACTTGCTCGTTTGCCGGCCTATGCTATAAAAAAACTTTCATATTTTAACGGCACGAGTTAGTTTAATTACAAATCTATTCTAAAAGCATTTTAGTATGTGGCGAAAGATGCTAAGGTGTATCGAATATAAACATAAATAAGACAATCTCATAAAAGCGTGTCGCTGTCGCGTGTCGCGTCATCAAAGGGGATTCATTAAAAGCGGAAGACATAATAGATTTTGCCTTTCATCTAGAGCGATTCCTGTGCTTTATTGGTATAACTAATTAATAAAATACTAATAAATAACAAGCCACACATATAGTCCTGACAACACAGTAGGTGAAATATGAGTCGTGGGTATTAGGAACTACGAGGGACTTGCGGTCCCACAACACCCAAACCAGAACCAAATATTTTTTTTTTAATAGCCCTTTATTGTACACGTCCCACTGCTGGGCACGGGCCTCCTCTACTGAATGAGAGGGATTAGGCCTTTGTCTACCACGCTGGCCTAATGCGGGTTGGCAGACTTCACATACATTCGAAAAATCTTATCGAGTTCTCAGGTATGCAGGTTTCCTCACGATGTGTCCTTCACCGTTAAAGCAAGCGATAATTAACAATTAATATACACGTACCTTAGAAAAGTCAGTGGTGTATGCTCTTAGGGTTGGTTTCGAACCTGCGACTTTCGTCTCGACAGTCCATACCACTCTCCGCTGAGCTATCGCTGCTTAAACCAAATATTTGTATAGCGCAATTAATACAAATGTAGGTAAATCAGAAAAGATATAGATGCTTGCTGGTGTCGAACCTGGGATATCGTTTTGGCAGTCAGTACCACGTCCTGCTGAACTATCGCCACTATACACATAAAGCAAAGCAAAAAAACTTCGTTCGCCGTTCACTCATCAATCTCATACATATTCCGATTCCGAGTACTTCTTACCATTCGCAAATGGCTATTTAAAAAGAGCCTCGTAAGTCAGCCTCGAGTGAAGATTGATGATCCCAGTGGAAACATTCAGGATTCAATTTTGAAGATTGAGTGGAGAGAAATTATTTTGGCGAACTGATTATATGTAATCATGGCAGGAAATCATAAGGTTTCAAGGGAGGTTTCACAAGATGGTAGGTCCCTCGAATGCGAGAGGCCGTCTGGGTTGGTACCACCGCTCTGTCTGTTTCTGCCGACAAGCAACAGTGTGTAAGCACTGTTGTGTTTCGGTTTGAAGGACATTGAAGCAAGTGAAATCACTGGGCATTATGAGACTTAACATCTTATGTCTCGGGGCGACGAGCGCAAGTCAGTGCCATGCAGTGCTTTGTAATTCAAAGTTCAGGCGAGCACCTTGCTCGTCTCGTCATTCTATCAAATAAAAAAAACATGAAGTGCGTTCCACACCCTATCGCTATGACTTATGTACCTACTTTTGTTTCTTTACATATATTATGCCATATTAATGTTAGCTTAAGAAATATTAGAAATCACTTATTTATCTACAATATGGTAATTGAGTATTGATTTACAAGTACTTAAGTAACAGATGATTTGTTTTATCACGGTTTAGTGTTCAGCGCAAACATTGTTAATAACTCCGTTAGCCTCCATTAGTTAAACAAACTCTCAGTTACAAAGCTTTAACCAGTAGTCTTAGCGACTGTTCTTTACGTAGAGAGAAATTATATTAAATAATAATAGTATTTTTTTTATATAATGTAACAAATATAGAGTTTACACTAAGTTAATCTATATTACGGGTATCAAGAACTACGAAGGACTACTAACACCCAGACTACACCACAATTCCCGAAACAACTATTTGTGAAATAATGATTCCTTACGTTTACCCGATTGTTACACATTGAAATAAAACTAGAGGAGAAGGTGGTAATGTGGCCCCCCACTTTGTTTTTGAGGTCTCATGTGAAAAATAAAAGGAAAACATATGTAATGAATACCTCATTAGTTTCCTTATTTACTTGCCAATACACTACATAATACGGAATAAAGAGAAATGCAACGGATAAATCTGAAATATATTTATTAAAAAAAATGGAAATTTTGCAATTTGAGATCAAGTGAGGGTAATATGGCACCCTACTGACTACTACTATGGAGATACATTTCCATCACATCCCGATGAGTCGCTTTCAACTATTTCTTCATTATCGGAGCTACTGCTAGATGTTACGTCTCTTTGTTGCCAATTAAAACCGCCGGAATATCTGCTGAGCGAAAAGATTCATACAATTGGTTTTTCTAAGGTGACGATGTGAGCACCTTTGCTGCTGTAGTATTAGTTTTCTACCAAGAGGCTTATGCCTTGTGCATATCACATTCTTAGAAGCTGGAGACACTACACTTTGTCACGGCATCTATAAGTAAATAAAAAAATAAGTATCACTCATGTTATATGGGACCATAATACAACCAATATGAGGGGGCCAAATTACCAATATTGTGGAATCTACAAATCAACCTCTAAAAATATGTAACATCAAATATTTTACGTACGTACCTTCAAAATCTAATAGGAAAACGTTAATCAAACACAATATCCAAATCTCAGATGCGTAAACTCGGTATTTCCAGAAATATGCAATTAAATGCAAAACAATAACAAAGTTTTTGCGAGTGCAAGTTCAAACTGGCTCGAATAATAAACGCATGTGCTGACCTCTCATATTTTTTTGTGCTTAAAATCGAAATTGTCATTGATACTCCCCGTAAAAAAAAATTTAGCTTGATGACGTGATTCTAAGCTAGAAATATCGAAGGGGGCCATAATATCTGTGGGGGTCACATTACCACCTTCTCCTCTATATTAAACGGATTTTATCGCGGTTTTTATTTTAATTTTGGTCCCGACGTTTCGAAAGCTTTTCAGCCTTCGAAAACCATATTTGTGGATGGGACCATGGACGAGAATATTTGTCGGTCAGGCAAACATTTATCTCGGTGTTGAATGTGTGTGGGAATCGAACACGCGACCTCTCGCTTCATAGACGGTTACTCACCTACTGCGCTACGGAGGCTGCCTTACTGGTTGGCTCACTTAGGGTTTCGAAGCTAAAACTTGCCGATAGAACACTTTTCTATGTATCTGTCTGCTTCTTAAAGGGCTCCATTAAACCGTAATAGGTAGCTTGAAAATACAGAGTACGTGTTACGAAAACGCACACCCTAACAAATAATTAAAAAAAACTGAAAAGAAAAATCAAATGTATTCGTATAACCAATTATTGAGTCGACACCAAACAACAACCAACCAATTTTATTGTAAGTTAAGGATTTACAATACCCACACAAATTGTTTTTTTTTTTTAATTTTGTTTTCACACATTTTGGCAGAAATGCCGAAGTTCACGTACCGAGGTTTTATTCTCTCGATTTTTTTCTGTCTCGATTTTATTATCTATGTACACAAAATGAGTAAACTTAAGAAATACCTCACACACAATGTCAAAACAAACTCATTGAGTAAGTAACACATTCCTCGCCGGGACTGAAGCCGCATACTCTCACGTCACAATATTCCTTCACCGCTACACTATAGACATATTATTTAAATACGCTACTATTATAGAATTCTCATATTTTTAACCTACTTCAAAAAGGTGGCGTTTTCATTTCGTGTGATTTTTTTTTTGCATAATTTCACTTATGTGGACCGAATAATTATTTAATAAAGTTTGATACGGATCGTGGTTTCTGTCAAGATCGATGGAGTACGGAAGGAAATTAAGGGAAACTCCCCAACAGCTAAAAGCAAACGAATCAATTTATCAATAAATAAGTCGCAAATTGTATCATGAACATGATCTGGGAATCAAACCCGGAACTTGGCCTGTGTACACCAGCCCCGGACCAAAGCGAATGTTTCCGGAAATAATTAACATCGGACGCGCAATGCCGTGGGGCATTTTTATTAGGCATACAAATTTAATTATTTACACTTTTTCTGAGTATGTTTTAGAATGTTTTTGGAGGTACATAATTGCCAGCCAATTAAATAAGGTAAATATGTAAAGAAATATATTGGTGTTGAAGATTTTACGTAAACGATTCGCGCTTCGCCTATTTGTTTCATATTTCTCTGAAAATACACTTCTTCACCATCCATCATCCACCATCTTTTTGGTAATCTCGATGGAATCAAATTTAAATAAATACTTGACCCCTCGTGTCAGAACTCGGCAGTATCCGCCATGATAAAGGGATGCCGAGGGGAGAGGCCGCGGGTTCAATTCCATCATCGAGATAAATGTTTGTATTATAGCTCGAATGACGAAACGTGCAGGTTGCTCGCCTGATGGTAAGCGCCACGCCTGCTCATAAACAGATACAGCACCACACAGAACATTGAACTGCAAAGCACTACATGGCACTGGACTGCGTTCGTCACTCCAAGACATAAGTTAAGTCTATAATGCCCAATTTCACTGGCTTCAATGTAAATGCTGTGTCATCATCATCATCATCAGCCACAGGACGTCCACTGCTAAACATAGGCCTCCCCCAAAGATTTCCAGACCGACCTGTTGGAAGCGGCCTACATCCAGCGACTTCCTGCGACCTTTATCAGGTCGTCTGTCCATTTTGTAGGTGGGTGTCCAACGCTGCGCTTGCCAGTACGTGGCCTCTATTCCAGAACCTTTCTGCCCCATCGGTTATCGGTTCTGCGAGCTATGTTGCTGTGTGATCCCCAAATATTTGGGCTGGGTGTTTACGGGACCGGTAAATCCCTCGTAGTTTCTGATATATATGATGAAGATTAACCTAGTGTGGGGTCAGAATGAATGTGGCCGCCACCATGAGTTTTATTGACAGCAATCCTTAAGCCAAGTCGGATGCATTTGGTAGGCTTGAAGACTTTGGCACTAGATTGACCATTAAATATTCGATATAGAATAGAATATTTTAAGAAACCTACATATATAATTACGTCTCAGAATGTATATTAAATACAGGATTCACAAGGTGGTAGGTCCCTCGTATGCGAGAGGCCGTCTGGGTTGGTACCACCGCTTTGTCTATTTCTGCCGCCAAGCAACAGTGTGTAAGCACTGTTGTGTTTTGGTTTGAAGGACATTGAAGCCAGTGAAATTACGGAGCATTATGAGACTCAACATCTTATGTCTCGGAGTAACGAGCGCAGTTCAGTGCCATGCAGCGCTTTGTAATTCAAAGTTCTGTGTGGTGTTGCATCTGTTTATGGGCAGGCGTAGCACTTCCATCAGGCGAGCGCCTTGCTCGTCTCGTCATTCAATCAAACAAAAAAAGGATACCACCATTGCTTCCTATCGAATCCCATGTACTAACAATGGAAAGCAGACGCGCACAAACAAACGTACAGACAAATATTTACGCCTTGTTACAATGTTCCAGTGACGTGTTTACGTTCGGAAATCGTAAAACATTGTTAATATGTTATTCCTGTCGAATTTGCTGTGTTTATTTCATGTTTACATTTGTATGTATTTAGAAAGTCCTGCGGGAAACGTTCGATAAACGTTGGAGGTTTTCTCAGAGCCACGCTGTAGACAGTTTTGTCTACAGCATGAATAGGTTAGCTCGAAAAAATTATTACCATTGTCTCACCGAAGACCGAAGTGAAGTAGCAAGCTGATGTTACGTTCCTTTTTATAGTATAGGCCGGCAGACAAGAAAGTGATACTTGATGGTAAGTGATCTCCACCGTCCATGTGCGCCCACAATACCATGGGATGATTAAGAGATCGAGAAGGGAAATCCCTCTCGATTTGGACCTCTGGATATATCACTCTATTTTCTGTGAGTAAGTGGTAATGCCCTAGTGGAGACGGTTTATTCATGCTGTAGAAAAAACCTGTGTACAATGTGGCTCTACCACTGACACGGCGAGATATCTGGAGGCCCAAATCCCCCTCCCCTTCCCAATGCTTTAATTATCTCTTTCCTTTAAGGCCGGCAACGCATCTTTTATTCTTCTGATAGTATGGGAATTCATAAATCATGTGGAGCTCACAGATAATCAGGTGACAACATACTTGCTCGATCGCCCGCCTCTGCTATAAAAAAATAGAAACATACCTATATATAGCTAATATATTTATGTTAGCAACGCGTACCATAAATAAATTCCATACCGTCGAGAAATGCCAGGGAGCATCCTAAATTTTAAATACTTTTACGATATCAAATGTAAATGCATGCACCCATTGTTAACGTTCATAGTTCAATAGATTCGTACCTTAATTTTCAGCCACTACCTGCCTTATTTCATCCAAGTACAACAGCCCTTTTGCAATATAATTTCCAGTAAATCCACAATATGTTTTATTTCCGAACGTTCAAAATCATTCGAAACCGCATACAATTTCATCGGACAATGCGTTCACCAAAAACTATCAATGCATCAACACATTTAAAACCCTAAACAAACTTGGACGAAAAAATCAAATAATTACCACAGAGGAAATTAATCTGTTTTGTTATGTTTATAGAGCTTAAAATAATTTGTTTCGATTCAGTCATATAAAATCTTTTAAATAAAGCTAATATGTTTGAATGGCCAGTCGCTTTCGTTTTGAAAAAAGATTCTTTTTGTTGCCACAATGTCTGTCGTAAATCGTCAACCCTCCGCTCCATTGAGTAGCGGCGATTGGAAAGAACCTAAAAAAATGGAAAAAGAGATGGCTACCTGCGCCGTGATCGGCGATATTTGAAACTTAGTAAATCGCTGAACTATAAAAAATTCGTCGTAAAATTAGAATTCTATACATTGGATGTTATAGAGACATTAATCTTGTTTTTAAAATCCTTACGACTGATTTTAATTTTTTGCTTTTGATCCAACTCGGTTGTATCAGAGGAAAGTCTTTCGGATTTTGTTTATATGACATTGTAATCCAATACGTTTGGTTAAGCGAGCCGTTGTAACTGTTGAAAAAAATAAATATAAAAGTATAAACTATTTATGTGTCCAAGAAAATGAGTTAATCCAATGAAGAAATTCGATACATCTTATAGTTTATTACAAAAAAGGGATATATTCCAAAAAATGTGCCGTTTATGCAGATATAGCATGCAGTGTTAGTGAGAGAAACATAATGTTGAATTAAGCGTTAACAGGCACAAACAACTTTACGTTACAACTTAGTTTTCATAATTAAACAAATCGCCTTCCGGCATGCAAAATAATTGCAATAATGTATATTTAATTAGCGAATGATTAATGAAAGGATTCGAGATGTGATACGTTAAGTTTTGCGTGTTACAAGTTACAAGCATCCGATCATTAATTTGCATTAATTAGAGAGACCGCGCTCCGTGTACCAACCTAATAAAAAGAAATTACACTGCATTCGAGGGAATTCCGTTCGGAAACATTGTTGAATATTTAAAAAAGCAATCTGTCGACATAGATATTAATGTTTTAATTTCAATTGTAAAAGTAATTATGAGTTAA
Organism: Amorpha juglandis; assembly: GCA_949126905.1. NCBI lineage: Eukaryota > Metazoa > Arthropoda > Insecta > Lepidoptera > Sphingidae > Amorpha > Amorpha juglandis. Next base: position 15,866,143 of record OX421376.1, read on the forward strand.
TCTAGAGCCAATTCGTGTCGTATTATTTCATGCCAGTCGAGTATTTTATTTATTTTTAAATATTAAGAAAATACTATAATTTTTGTGGCTTTAATGTCGCGATGACATTATTTTAAGGAAAAGCTACTGTTGAGTTCAAAATATAAGTGTGGTAATTATATTGATGTACTTTTATAATAATTTTATATTTCATTTTTTTGAGGCAATAATACTATATTCTTAGAAATTTAATGAGATGACTAAAAATAAAAGGAGGAACATAAATAACATGATCCACTTTCAAACTAATTTATTTTACTTGCAAAGAACAAACTCGTGTCAGGATAACAAACTGTAGGCCTTACTTAAATGCACTTAAATACACACTTAGTATGAATAATTACGACAATATTACAACTACTGTAACAGACAGCCAAGCAGAAGACTGGCTTCTATAATAACGACCACTATAGGTACTAAGGTCTTCACTGTGCGACGACTGAATGCGAACTGTGTCCTGTCAAGTCGTGCACCTCTTTTATACATATTTTAGGTGGTGTTACCCGATGACAATTTTATAAACACCATCAACAGAGATAAAAATAAAAAATATCTAACACGGCCTCTCCTGACAAGTGCGCGTCCCGAGCACATTAGGTATTTACAGAACACAGCACCCACAAAACGCCCTACCTCATCACTTCATATGCCACGTGTTATCTATAGCCGGGAAAAAAGAAGTGATGCAAGAAAACCCAGGAACACATTGATAGTTAGCTGTGTAAATGAGTTTAGAAGAATACAATGCAAATAGTTAATTTCTAGGCGGAGCCGTTATTCAATGCCACTCCGCATCATGCACGCTGTGCCGTATTCTTCATCAGAATCGCTGTCGTTGCCCTTCGCAGCTTCCATCTGCCTGCGTGACGTACCCAACGAGCATCTTGCACCTCCTGAGTAACAAAAAATACACGGCAGAATCACATAGCTCGATTTTTAGCAACAAATAAACCTAAAAGTCACACACAAACATTTGTTTTGGATGCGGGAATCGAACCCGTAGTCACTCATTTCACAACCTTATGATGGCTATCTGCTGCGTTGCAGAGGTCGGTTGTAATTAGATCGTACCATAGGTATACTCAAGTGACACTTTCTTATACTAAAAAATTTCATAAATAAATAGCTAGTGTTTTATGCACCGCTTCGACCAATCCTGACTAATTTAAATAATCACTGCTGTGGTAGTCTTTATGAAGGTTTCAAGCTTTATGTAAATCCTAGCTTGGGCTTCGACATTAATTTAACTCTTAAAAATAAAACAAGCGAGAATTGGTTCACCATGGATCCACATCAGTCCTTAGAGGTCTTCAGCATGATGTACAGCGGGCTTCTGCCCGATGTTGGCAGACGGCTGCTTGCCCGTCGCTGGCAGACGGCTGCTGCCCGACGCTGGCAGACGGCTGCTGCCTGATGCTGGCAGACGGCTGCTTGCCCGTTGCTGGCAGACGGCTACTGCCTGACGCTGGCAGACGGCTGCTGCCTGATGCTGGCAGACGGCTGACCAGCGCGTCGCTATAACCAGCGCCCAGCACCAGATGTACAAAGCAACCTCTTTTAGCCGGCTCACCGAAAAGAATTCACCGCTCGAATTTCTGCACATGCACATTCATACATATGCGCAGTTCGAGCTACTGTAATCATAAGGAAAAACACACACGGAGAACATTGAAAATGGTTATACAGGTTTGTGTGTCTGAAGCATAACTTCTTAATATTTTTATCTTTTAAAAAGAACTGTACCAAATGAAGTGACCAACTGTACTATAGGCGCAAGCATGCATTCAAGCGACTACAGACAAGGATCTTGTAAGTAATAAAAATAAATGATTTAACTTTTAGTAGCTTCAGACATAACACAAATAAAAATAAAATTCAGTACATCGTGAATGACATAATCCGAACTTCCATCACACCCCATACACTGCTACATAACAGAGGCCATTTGATTTCCGACAAATATTTTATTTGTTTGTCATTTTTACTAATTCATAGCACAGGCCCAAACATCAATACTAGTCACGCCGTAGGTAGCTGCAAAATTTGCGAGCGCGCGTGTACCGGTTTATGCCACAGATAGCTGCTCGTAGGCAAGCGCGCATATACTTAAAAATATCAGTTACTTTATAAACCGAACAAATGTACCGACCAAATGTAACGAACAAATGCGTCCGACTAAATGTAACGAACAAATGCGTCCGACTAAATGTAAATGTACCGACCAAATGGGCTGACCATATGTACCGAACAAGACAAAACATATCACTTTGCACAACAGCCGCACACAACGACATTTCATATCACAAGTAAGCTTTACTCAGGTCATATTCCCACACCAAATACCACGTGCGCATCAAAATTTACATTGGTTACAGCGGGTCAACCTCAAGACTCACTTCAGGCTTTAAACTCTGTCTATAGTCAGCATGGGCCCCACCGACATCACCCGCGATACCTGCTCCATGAACCATACTCTCTTTTAGTACAGCCCACAGTCCGTGCCACTCAAGACTAGTATATATGTGCACATCAAGATTTACATGAGACAAGGCATACAAAACCAGTGCAACCGGTGATTGTTTGGTACATAAAGTCTACTATACAAACTGGAGCGAACTCACCAAACTTCTGCTAATTACCGACGTATACTCAATACTCGTAAATGCGTTTGGTCACAGTCGTCCCTCAACGCTGCTCTGTGCGCCGCACAGATGCACCACCACACCGTGAGCAAGGTGTTATAGTTGATCGAGAACTCTTGCGCACCAATATCTTGCACTCAATGCCATCGCAGGTGCCACATCAGTAGAACTCGTCCATTACAGTCCTAGATAAGTTCTGCGAACAATTGGTACACAATTAATAACTTTGTAGGTGTAGACACAACCATGAACTGTGTCGCATTCTGTCTTAACTCTTAAGACTCGAACATAATATGCAAGACTTTTCGTATCCATAAGCAGTAAACTAACACGTTCACAATAAATTTATTACTGCCAACAAGTTATTTTCAAAATATATGAGACATGGAGTTGTTAATAATTATAATCGGGTAGATAATTAAACTCCTTTGCAAAAAAAACGGGCACCTTACACACACACTTTACCTTAGCTTTTCTATGGGTAAATATTATTATATTTTTAGTATGTCATTAGCTTGGATGACTAGAAATTTCTTATTATCAATGAGAATCTAGTTTTTTAACACTTTTATCCTGGTATCGGTGTTTTAGTCAATGTAAACAGAGAGCCGTGTTAAAATGGACATTTTTATGGGTATAATGAAATTAAGACTACGAGTATTTTTATGGTATTTTAATAAAAGAGACATTAAAAAATAAAAATTAATAACGAGTATGACCTCCTCTTGCAGCGATTACGGCATGTAATCGTCTTGGCATGCTTCCCACCAGGCTTTTGATGGTGTCCTGTGGAATGTGTTCCCACTCAGTCGAGATTACACGTTTAAGCTCTCTGATGTTTTGTGGAGGTGGTTGGACAGATCGTACTCGCCTTTTTAGGAGGTCCCAAACGTGCTCAATGGGGTTAAGGTCGGGGCTCCGCGCTGGCCAATCCAAACGACGAATACCGACCTCTTGCATATAAGCATCTACGTCGCCAGAACGGTGGGCCCGAGCATTATCGTCCATGTAAATGGCATCTTCACCAATTACAGTCAGTGCGGGTTGTGCATTTTGAGAAAGGATTTCTGTTATGTACCTATGCGCATTTAGTGAGCCATTTTCTATGAATACTATCTCGGTACGATAGTTGGAAGTTACGCCCGCCCAAAACATAACGGACCCTCCACCATAAGGGGTGATTTCTTCAAAACACACATCGGCATAGCGTTCCCCTGGTCTTCGTAACACTCGCCGACGTCGGTCCTCACCATGCAGACAAATTCGAGCCTCATCGGAGAAGAGTACGCTACTCCAGTTACCTGGTGTCCAAGATAGGCAATTTCTAGCGAACCTCAACCGCGCAATCCGGTGCTCACGGAGTAACTTGGGGGCCCGCGCTGGTCGTCGACTACGTATATCAGCAGCTAAAAGTCTTCTCCTCACAGTCCATAGGCTAACTTGTGCTCCTCGTACCTCTTCAAGGTTTCTTTTGAGGTCTATGTAACTGCATTTGCGGTTCCTCAGCGCCTGAGTCACTAAAAAGCGATCGTCTCGCGGCTGTGTGCAACGTTTTCTCCCAGAACCTTGCCTTCTCTGAACGGAACCTGTCTCTTGGTATCGAGTCCAGGTTCTTTGTACGGTTGAACGACTCACGTTTAACCGCTGTGAGACGTAACATTGGCTACACCCCTCTTCCAGCAGCGCTATAATTTTACTAGCTCTCATTGCTTTTTCTGCCATTACGATAGACACAAAGATATCTGTTTTAAGTCACAATAAGGCAGAATTATGCGATAAACATAAATTGTTGTACTAAAAATAACGAAAAGTTACTTTTAGTTGCTTGATAACCTTTTAACCGCAAACCCGCGAAAAGTGTCACAAAATGAAAAAGGGATTAATAATTAAAAAAAACAAAAGTTTTGAATTTGGAATGAACTTTTTTTCATACCCAGACTCTTTATTAAGTGCCAGTAACATAGTTTGGCTATTAAAACCTCTGAAGAACTAAATTATTACCAATAATGTTAAAAAATCAAACCCGCCCGTTTTTTTTGCAAAGGAGTGTATTAATTTACATTCCTAAACACCAACAAATTTAGCAGTACAACGATTTGTTAATAATTATCGGGTAGATAATTATTAATTTACTTTTCTGAACACCAACAAATTTAGCAGCACAATGATTTGTTAATAATTATCGGGTAGATAATTACTAATTTACATTTCTGAACACCATCAAATTCAGCAATGCAATGATTTTACACTGAATGGCATTGGACTGCTGCACCATGGATCATCGTAATGATCTAACCAACACACCACATGACAATCTTATTGGCGATAAATAATAAAATTGGAACGGACTCACCAATTACCTCGTAGACAGTCGCATTTCATCGCACAGTTAGACATATCTCGCAATTACCAACACAAGTGCATTTAAAGTTCCAGCATTTGCTATCAAGTAATGTCTTGAAAAATTAAGTATCAAGAAGTTGATGATAGGCTGTGGAGCCTATCCCACTTCTGATCTTAGAAATTTAATGAGAAATGACTAAAAATAAAAGGAGGAACATAAATAACATGATCCACTTTCAAACTAATTTATTTTACTTGCAAAGAACAAACTCGTGTCAGGATAACAAACTGTAGGCCTTACTTAAATGCACTTAAATACACACTTAGTATGAATAATTACGACAATATTACAACTACTGTAACAGACAGCCAAGCAGAAGACTGGCTTCTATAATAACGACCACTATAGGTACTAAGGTCTTCACTGTGCGACGACTGAATGCGAACTGTGTCCTGTCAAGTCGTGCACCTCTTTTATACATATTTTAGGTGGTGTTACCCGATGACAATTTTATAAACACCATCAACAGAGATAAAAATAAAAAATATCTAACAATATCATAAAGAAGTGTAACGATGATCAGTTACCTGTAAATTGTAATTAATGATTGTATACTTTAAACTGAGATGTTCATCTTGACCACCTACTGCGTTCATTAATTAAAATCCTTAAAGTTGTCATCGAGGAAAAAATACTTAATAGAGTCACAGGATTTTATCACGTCCGTTAATTAGTTAATTTTTACGCGGTAGGTTAAGTGATAAATGATCCTGTGCTTTAACTAGAAGTGGCACTGTTATCAAACATTATATACTCTCTACAATTTTTATTACTTTGATAACTGAACTTCTAAAACTGTATGACTGTTGGGTATATTTATTTATTATATTCATTTAGCTTAGTAACGTTTGCGTATTATTAACACGTCACAGTTTATTATCCCTAAAAATATTTAAAAAAACAAATTTCGCAGTCTATACTTAAAATAATACCTACCGTCTTCGTCGTAGATATTAAAATCAACCTAAAATAAAAAAAAGACTAACGCAGCATTTATTAATATTTATAATTCCCGACGGGTCAACATGAAAGAGAATTTATTACTGTAATAAAATATATTCCCGTGCCTCCAGAGGGGTGAGTAGAATGTAAATTAATTTCTCACTTCTGTTTGTTTTGTACTGCTCTTGGGAGACCAAGGATTTGGTATTACTTTTGTGTCTCGAACTTGTTTTCAGTTTTATTACAATTGCTACGGAATTTTAAAAGCAGCGGATATTGCTGACCGGTATAGTAATTACAGTTGAATGTTCGCTAATCGATAAAGAATCAAATATAAAAATATAAATTACATAAGCTCACGCCTATATCCCCGAAGGAGTAGGCAGAGGTGTAATTAGTGCACTTACGTTACACCGATCTTATTTGCGCCCCATGATGTGATAGGGATGAGCCTATCGCCATACCGGACATAAATTTCAATCCAGGGCAATTCATGTATAATTGAAATAAAACTAACTTAAACAGATTTTTTATTTAAATTCGGCCCCCACGTTTCGATAGCTTTTCAGCGTTCCGTCACGGGGTGGACTGACCCCTGAAAGTCCACCCCTTGGCCAGTGGCGTAAAAACACAAAACGAACGTTAAGCCTTTTGATTGTGATTGGTCGAGAGACCAACGTGTGACGTTTTCCGATACATATCTGAGACGACACGATGGAATGTTTGGTTTTGAATTTTTGCATTCTAAGGGAGCTGGCATTTAAATCTGGCGACCATCACGAGATACAACTCTTTCTGGATATTTTTATTTGATTGAATGACGAGACGACCAAGGCGCTCGCCTGATGGTAAGCGCCACGCCTGCCCATAAACAGAAGCAACACCACACAGAACTTTGAATTACAAAGCACTGCATGGCACTGTACTGCACTCGTCACCCCGAGACTTAAGATGTTAAGTCTCACAATGCCCAGTAATTTCACTGGCTTCAATGTCCTTCGAACCGAAACACAACAGTGCTTACACACTGTTGCTTGGCGGCAGAAATAAACAAAGCGGTGGTACCAACCCAGACGGCCTCTCGCATATGAGGGACCTACTTGAAATGTAATGAATTTTCCGAATCGGCTCTCGTTATGTAATATATAGGTATTAAGCTCAGTCTACACGTAAGATAAATTAAGCCATTGTTCGATTTGCACATGGACAAAGCGCAATCTTTTAAACCGTGCGAAAGGCGATAAATTAACGAAATAAATTACTTAAGCGTAATTAATTTTATTAGCTTCGAAGTGTTCGCGGGGTTGCCATGTTACAGAAAAGACGGGTTTAACAAGTATTACAATAATTTTATTGTTACACATTTAGTAATTGGTATAGTAATTATGGGAAATAATATAAGGTTAAATAAAACGATTTCATGTTGTTCCAAGTTAAGTAATGGACAAAAATACGACCGCATTGAATAAAAGGTCGTTTAAAAATCATTATTTTATTTACTAAAGTGACGACTTGCTCGTCATTTTAAGAGTCGCGTCTCGCCACAAACAGTAATAATACACAGATTTTTGAAGCACAGACTATTACACTGCGCTTGTTACTCCAAGACATAACATGTAAATCATATTGCCTGTAATTTCACAGGCTTCAATATCCTTCAAACAGGAACATGACAGGGGCAGAATTGACAAAATAGAGGTATTTATCCATCTTTTATAGTAGCTAGTTCTACGCCCATTAGAAACTAGCAACACCGACACAGAATGCAACGGTTGTCCGGAAATCTTGAGTTAATTAAGTTATTCGACCATTATACCGCCCCGATACTGAGCGGGTTTATTTTCAAATAATATACTATGAAATAAATTAATCTTTCAAACTAGTTCGATGTGAGGTTCTAGGTTATGTTTAAGCAATTAGGTTATAGACATAAAAAAACTAGATTTTATTAGTGTTTCGGTCAACGGTAATATAAAGTTGTAAGAATTTAGTCTATAGTAGTTAGCTATGTATTATATTTAACTATTATAAATGTAAGCTTTGGTTGTTTGTGAGTTTGTGAATTCGGATGTTATTGATAAGTTTGTGAAATTATGCACGCATAAACCATAACCTAATTTAGAACATGGGCTACTTTTTATCCCGAAAAAGGGCCGTTCTCGTGGGTGGAGTCGCGAGCAATTCCTAGTAAATAATAAACACATTCCAGAATCACACACATAGTCCCGACTCTAAACTAGGATAACCTGTATCATAAGCGTTAGGAATTACGGAAAAACTTACGGTCCCACATAATCCAGTTATTATTAGAAACATATAATTAGAAATCACTAAAATCATTGTCTCAGTGCGACAATTTAAAATACTCTGTGGCAAAGTTGAGTGCATTGTTGTAGTAGCTGCAAAGAGGCCTTGTGCTCGATATAGCTAAGAACTTCCCCAACATAACATGGGCAAACATACTCTAGTCCAGGGATTCCCAAAGGGGTCAAAAGCGGTTTCCCAAGGGATTGAAATGGCGCTGGTAGTAGAATATTCATATCTGCCCGGATAGCGACCACCGTACATATTGTTGTAATACCTGCCATAGTGACCCACCACGTGAGTGGCAGGATTCTAGTGACCACGGATAAACTCATTATTTTTTTGGACTGGACTGTGCTTATCAGGTGAGGTGCAGTCACTTTACCGTGCATGAAAAAAAAGACATGAATGAAAACCGCGAAGTTTTTGAATTGGTAAGTTTTTTGTATCAATAGGAAAAAATAGACATAAGATTTTTTAAGTAATTTAAGTATGGGGGTCTGAGGTATCAGTTAATTTTTGAAAAGGGGTCTCTTGCCCAAAATAGTTTGAGAATCCTTGCTCTAGGCAAATTGGCAAATTACATGTCTACTTAATACAGATAAGTATGTTTTAAATTAACAAAGATATACTATAAAGCTAAACCTCCAGACAACTAAAGTGTTCACCGATACTCGTCTCTTATTACAGTATAATTGGGTTCCGATAATGAGGATCGATGCCTCGGCTGCGCAGTGTTGTGGCATTATATAAATTACACGCTAAGGCTTGCAACACTATTTTATTTACATCTTTGACATTTTAAATTTACGATTATTTTATGCTAGCTTTGCTTGCGGCTTCGACCGCGTGAATGTCGTGATTGAGGTGCTCTGTCTCCTAATCAAGGTCATGATCTGCCTCTGAGCCAATTTTCATCCAAATCCGTTAAGTCATTAAGATGTGATTGATTGACAAACATCCCAGTTGACAAACTGATCAAAACTTTCACATATATAATATTAATAGTAATTGGTAGAGACGCAGTGTAACAGGTTTTATGGCTGGTGTCCACCGTAGCTAAGATAGCAGAGGGAGGAAAGATCCGCACAGTACGGTATCCACTAAAGCTTAGCGGAGAGGAGATATGGGAATAATAATAGAGTATTGGTTATTTATGAAACATCACGTTTCTTCCCCGCCCACTTCCCATTTGGTGGGTTTCAGCCTTTATGACAGCAACCATGAGACGACTCGACCTTTAAGTACCATTGTCTCACAGAATACATTGTGATTAGTCATGGATGACCCACTTCTACATTAAAACTTGTATGTGATATGAAGCTAACAGTCCAGAATGTGAACTGTTGAATTAATTCAAATTAATTGGCTGGTGGGAGGATATTCGTATCCGACCGGATAGCGACCAACGTACACTGGTGCTAAAACCTGCCATATAAGTGACCCAATTTGTGTGGGTCGCGTTCCAGGGTCAGCCAGTGTATATCCGGTTCTCCCCAGGGGGCTTGCCCCCTGATCCTATCCCTTTTCCCATCCCTTTTTCCTTCCCCTCCCCCTTGGCCCATTGGCATGATATTGTCGACCTACGATGGCCACATTGTTTATCGTTGGTCGACACTATTCTTGGATTGCGCTACATTTACCAGCAGGTGTAGCGTAGTCACTTTACCGTGCCAGGATAAAAAAAAATCGAATCTAATTTTAGAGGTTCAGGACAAATTGTTATGCCAGATGTGCATATTCTTAATAGGCTGTTATTCGCAAATAAACAACTAGTTACGTTATCATATATTTTAGGAGCGACATGTAAGGAGATACCCGGCGAGCGCTTCCTCGCGACAAAGCGTGCGCACCGACACACCGAGTTCACTGGGCTTGAACAGTGTTGGGTTACTTACGACGTGGCCCAGTCTCCCCTTACACACATTTACGCATTTAAATAAACCAATTTGATGATATTGACGTGGATGAGACGCAACATTTTGATAAGAATACACTGATATTCAATTTTTATTTTCATAAAAACTCCACGCCATTAATCTGTATTTACATTTTTTTTATTTTCTTTTGTATTTATGGCTTTCGCATTATTATGCATTTTGCCAGTGTCAAGTATAATTTATTCTCAAGTAATTTTTACAAGAACGATGAAACACGGGTGCGGTTGATTTCAAGGTCTTGCCGGAGTTTTGGTATTAACTCCTTTCAGTACGATGCTTAATTCACGTATTTCAATGTTTCCATACACTGTTATCACCGTCAATGTTTATTGAACAAATCCACACCACTTTTATATAACAAATACAACTCTAAAAAAGTTTATGAAATAAATTAAAATAAGCGATGAACTGTACTGTCAGAATTCCCGCCAAAACTCCGTATTTAAAATTCTTCTTCTTTTTATTTATGGCTTTCGCAGTATTATGCATTTAGCCAGTGTCAAGTATAATTTATTCTCAAGTAATTTTTACAAGAACATGAAACACGGGTGCGGTCGATTTCAAGGTCTTATCGGAGTTTTGGTGTTAACTCCTTTCAGTACGATTCTTAATTCACTTATTTCAATGTTTCCATACACTGTTCATCACCGTCAATGTTTATTAAACAAATCCACACCACTTTTATACAACAAACACAACTCTAAACTAGTTTATGAAATAAATTAAAATAAGCGATGAACTGCACTGTCAGAATTCCCGCCAAAACTCCGTATTTAAAATTGTCCGCGCTTGACAGCTGTTTTGCAACACCGGCTGACGGTCCTTTGGCCTGAACTTTAACAAATTAGCTTACGTAACATCGTCTTCATTACGGGCAAAGTTCAACTAAGCAATTATTTACTATTTACTTAAAATAATTATGAAATCTTGAATGTATTTTACGAGCTTCACAAAATCATAATTGATAATATTAGGAAACCTATATAGAATATTATAGCGTGTTGTATATTTAATTGATGTGTTTTTTATTGTTAGTTACTTTGATTGATTGATTTTGTGTCGGTGATGTGTATCTATAACCTAGTCCTTTCTATATCCAGGTTTAATCTCTAGGATAAGCAATATAACATATGAGAGGTTTTCGATTCGATAATCATACACATTTTAACCGGAGTTGGATATAAGCCCGATATGCCAATAGGTTCTATTACCACCGCTTTGTCTATTTCTGCCGCCAAGCAATAGTGTTAGCATTGTTCTGTTTCGGTTTGAAGGACATTAAAGCGAGTGCATTTCAGTGTCGTGCAGTGTTTTATAATTCAAAGTTCTGTGTGGTGTTGCTTCTGTTTATAGGCAGGCGTAGCGCTTACAAAAAAAAAAGTTGATCATCATTTATCATGTAAAGGAAATATCGTTGTTGAACTGAGAGTGCATTGGTTGTCTCACTGCCTACGTCTTCGGAGGCATATTAGTACAGCTTTTATTCGTTTTTTTTTAGGCATGATAAGTCATCTAAAATATTTAGGCGTTATTATAAAAACATCGGATGCACAACGGAATGCGGAAACGACATTTTTTGCGACGTCCTTTCGCGTTGTCGGAATGCGGCTCCCAGCTGCGACGCCAATCAATACGGCTTCAGCTTGATCACCAAAAGATTGAGCAACACACAACGTCCTACGTGAAATTATTATAGAGAAAACTGTATTATACAACCACCCCACCACGTGACCACGAAGGCTGAAAAGCTTTCGAAACGTCGGGACCAAAATTAAATAAAAAACCGCAATAAATCCGTTTCATCATCATCATCAGCCTCAGGACGTCCACTGCTGTACATAGGCCTCCCCCAAAGATTTCCAGACCGACCTGTTGGAAGCCGCCTACATCCTCTAAATCAACCTCCCAATGATACCACAGACTAAAATCCGTTTAAATTAGTTTTATTTTAATGAGTAACATTCGCGTAAACGTAAGAAATCATTATGTATTATACAACCTGCTATAGACAGGTGTTTATACACCTTACTATAGACAGGTGAAGTCCAATTTAAGCAATGTAAAATGTATATAGACAAATATTTCACTCCCCGTAATACTAAAACCAATTGCATAGCTAGGGCACAAATACAGAATATTAGTTTTTATCGAATGAGATATACGTCGGTATTCGGCTTGCAACGTTGGACAACACTAAACGATTAACAGCTGAGCTTTTATCTAACTCTAGCATTGTTATTCTCGCGCATGCACTTAATTTATAGAGATGTGGTCGATGTTATCGATCTTAATTAATTAGTGGTTAAAATTAGTGTTAAACTTTTATAACGTTTAAATTTTTATAGAATCCGGTATACAAACTATGCATTTGCTATACTTCGTCATCAGACCTCAACTATGTATATATCCTTTCCACGGGGCGAATCCCATCGAGTATAAAAAAAACCCTAACATAACGTAACCCAGTGCACATTTAACGTATTTATAAGTAAAAAAACCCAAATTGCAGATGAATTGAGTAATTTCTCCTATTAGAAAGTCGAAAATACCACAATCGTCAGACATTAGTAAGAATATTTTGTGGTATCTGCGATAATTACGTCATTTATCAGATTTAGAACCACTTTTTTTGAATACGTTTCAGTATATTTTAACGATTCCCATTGAGAATAAATATTTCAATCAAAAAATAATACGAGGAATCGAAAGCAATAATAACGCGGATAACTCAACTCTATAGAGACCTGACTTCGCGGCTCTCTTGGATATGATATAAACTACACTCTTATACAATACGGTATGAGAGCTCTGTGAGGCGCGAACATTATACTGTGGACAACACAATGGCCAGCCAGTGACAAAGTGACACGGCTGACACTTTACATAATAAATAGTATCGTAAATGATAGATAAAATATACTACCGAGGCAGGTCTATTGAGACTGCCTTGGTAGCAATTGTAATTTCGTACGCGGTATGACTGACTGGTGCTAAGGTCTCCCGTTGGCTTAAAGTGACATTTTAAGTGACACTTACAGCTAGCATAAATACAATGTTACAGAAATGTAAATAGGTATAAGAAGGTCATTTAAACGTTTAAACAGGTAGATATTGGGTGTTTCTATCATGCAATGCTCAGTATGATGCCGGAGTTTAGAATTGTGCCAAGTATGACAATCTGCTCGCCCCCTATCACATCATGGGATGGAGATACACTCGGTAAAAAGCTCAGTATCATCCCGGAATCTAGAATGCCGATGACGATCGGTTCGCCCCCTATCCGATAATGGGACGGTGATACAAAATGGCGAAATGTGGGTGTAGTAGTTACACCTCTGCTTACCCCTTATTTTAATAGAACTTGCAGAAGTAAACAAATATTTATACCCAATATCAATGACCTCAATTGACCCTACAACGTATTCACTGTTTCTTGTTAAGATTACTTACCAATCTAGACAGCTTTAACAGAGACATCTTTTACCTGTAACAAAAATGTAAATTATTTTAAACATGAGGCATTAGTTACTTACTCCAAGTTATTTTATCGCTATAATTTTTAAGTCATGTAAAATAAACGACCATCAAATTCCCGCCAATATACAAATGTCAAAAATCAATGCTGCCAACAATTTAAACAAAACCCTCAAACCCTTAAATTAAAATGTTTCCTTGTGTATACCCCATTTAATCCTTTTTTAATGAAACAAACAAATGTAAACAACCATGCACCCTTTAAAATCAGACAATAAATAAATAACAGGGTAAAACTAATAACTATGTAGATTCCTTGAACGAACTGACAGGCAGAACTAGTGTAAAATCAGCGTCCATTCGACTTGGAGCTGTCTCGAATTATTAGATGATGCAGATTATATGCAAAATGGCGAAGTGGTGAAAATTGTAACAGATCATATTACGCTGGCCGTTATGTGGTAGTAATGAAACGGCGGGATCAGTGCGCCTCCGGCTACGCGTTTGTACTGTCGGATACGTAATTGCATGTTCATAGGGATTTTATTTACTATTTATTTTAATACGTAGTTTGCAGCTCTATTTGTAAATTAAATTCTGATGGTTACCTATCGTATAGGGGTTCCATTTACTTCTCACAATCATAATTTCGAACTACGGTTAAAGCACACTTCCAGTGACTACGTGCAGTGGGCGAGTGGCCGGCTGTTAAGCGAGAGGCCGCGAGTTCGATTTCCGGACCGAAACAAATGTTTGTGTGAGCCACAAACGCGTGTTTTGTCTGGGAGTTGTGAAACCACAAGTCCCTCATAGTTCCTGATACTCACGATACAAGTTTAACCTATAGTGTAGGGTCAGTAATATCTGTGTGACTGTTGTCTGTATTTTTTATTATTCAATGACCAACATTTATTGAAGACGTCTTTCTAATGATGTACTTAAACGACCCTGACTAGCGTGAGCCGCCGAGCTACGGACGGAGACGGCCGAATCGATTAAGGTGGTAGGTTCCTCGTATGCTATAGGCCGTCTGGGTTGGTACCACCGATTTGTCTATTTCTGTCACCAAGCAACAGGGCGTAAGCATTGTTGTGTTTCGGTTTGAAGGACATTGAAGCCAGTGAAATTACTGGGCATTATGAGACATCTCTCAGGGTGACGAGAGCAGTTCAGTGCCATGCAATACTTTGTAAATCAAAAATAAATAATAAAAAAACAACGCCGTGCGTCTCAAAATTACAAAGGTTTTGACAAGTCACTACCAATAAACAGGGTGCGGAGACGCAGAAAAGTTGGTATTGCCCTGTCAATGGTTTATTATTATTTATATTATTTATGATATCACACTCATTTAGCTTATAGAACCTTTGTAAGGCAGTAGAAGTTACCAAATAATTTGTATTAGAACCCCTACCAACTCTTAACTACAAACAACAAACGAACACTTATGCGCTCGACTGTACGTCTGTTTGCTGCGTTCAAAGCTCAAACTTCAATTCATTTATGCCTTCCCCATACCCCGCGTCATTCCCCCGCTGCGGCGATATGCTCAGGGGAATGTAAATGCACCCTACTATCACTGTCTGGTGGAAAAACGCCGGGGAACAGACAGGATCTTTTTTGTAAGATGAGGTTAGTCCTTTGGAAAATGAAAAAGTATTTTAGGTTTCAAATTAATATGCACTGAAATGTTGAAATGTGCCCGAATTACCAGAACTCATCAGATTTAAATGTTCGTCATCCGTGGCCTTATACAAACCTATCAAATTCTTTACGTTGGTTTTCAATGAGACAGTGGTAACGACCCGGTCGAGCCGGCCCATTCGTGCTGTAGACAAAACTTTCTACAGCATGAATGTAATTTTTAGAATTTCAACCTAGAGCTTCATGTTGATAAGACTTCAAGTCTCAAATCTTACAGCCTTTGCATATATGGAAAATTCCAGAACTTATGTCTTTTAAAAAGGTTAAAAGTAATAATATCGCATGTGCCCGTGGTCATGCTTGTAACAGCCACATCGGCGGTGCATTATGCATGGACTATCGATTCACGAGCCCCTTGCTTCTTGTATCGATTATGCCGGACGCGGCCGCCACTCTATAGCTTCCCAACACCAATTACGTGTATATTTTTTTTATCCGAGCACGGCAGAGTGACTATACTACACCTGATGGTAAGCGTAGTGTAATCCAAAAAACCAGCGACCGCCAACAAACAATGCGTTTATCGGTGGTCACCAGAGTCATGCCAGCCTGTATAAATGCTTCTTCCCTCTTCGGAGAGGAAAGAAGCAAATCGTGGGGCGGAAGGCGGAAGGCGGATTACCAATTCAGGCACAGTAATACAAGGTTGTAACCCTATACCCGCCCCAATCAACCATCAAGGCATGTTCCAAGCCCAAGCAAGCGATAATTAACAATGAATATACACGTAAGTTAGAAAAGTCAGTAGTGGCTCTTGGGGCTGGTTTCGAACCTGCGACTTTCGTCTCGACAGTCCATACCACTCGCCGCTGCTATGTATAAAAATATTCAATATATAACTTTATTTACCAAGATAAGACTAGAGTCAAAGTGATCCAAATAAACCTCCAGGGGTCCACGGCTCACTGAAGCCACCTAAATTTTGAATGTAGTCTATGAGAAAAATGTCTGGGACGCTCTGGTCTAGATCATATAGGATTTATCTTGCATTATCTATTTGTCCTTGAACCCGCAATTAATTGTATCCTAACTTTAATTGGCAATAATAAATAGCATTGGTACTTTTAAGACGCATGACAAAAGAAATAAAACCTTCACGTGTACTTTTTAAGAGCATTATTCGTTTGCAACTTATTTTGAACATCAATTATTGCTCATAAGAATTTCCGCGAGAACTTCGTGACGAACCAAGATAGCAATTAATGTTATTAGAATTGTGCATTAAAATAAAATGAATTCCATCATTGAACAAAAGTATCCTATTCTAAGAAACCGAAATACCTATTAGGCTTTACAGACTTGGTTTCCTTTGCCCATTCAATAGTAAATAAAAAATCAATAATTTAATAATGTTAACAATATGTTCAGGTGGACCAATTCATCTAAGTTAGACAGTCAGAATATAGTTATGTGCAACCTTTTTTTTAACCTAAACAGACCTGCTGATTTAGTAATCATTTAAAGACGTATTTATTTAATTACGAATACTGACGATTATGATAAGACACATAATTTGCTATTTATAATTTGCTGATTATTTGCATGGTGACCTGGATGAAAACTGAGTTATATAAATTAACTAGATAAATAAATGTGTTAGACTCCCTAACATAAAAGATCATAAGCATTTTATTATCTATGGTACAAAAAAATACCAAAAACATTACGCAACATTCAAAAGTACTTCTCAAAAGTAATCCGCTGAGTGGCTGAATACATTAGTGAGATAAAGTTGATGAATTGCCGCCGAATTGACGGATCGCTTCGAGAGGCGATGTTAACGCGCATCGTTCAATGTCTGATGATATTGTTATCTCGCTGACGTGGGCTGCCGACTCTTTCGTATCCAACACGAGGCTTTTTGGTCATGGCGCGGCATATGGCTTAAAGGATAAGTATCTAGAGCTATAATTTTAAAAAGATAACAATAATTGAACATCACTGGTACTTAAGTTCCATAACGGGATATTTGTCATATTAGATTATTAGGCAGATTTCTTCTTTCTCGTCGTTCCCTCACTTCTGAGGATCGCGACCACACGTGATCTTCCTCCATCGTGTTCGGTCCTGGGTGGCATGGACCGCGTGGTATAGGCTACCACCAACCGCCTTCCTGATGCTGTCTGACCATTTGGCTGGTGTTCTGCCTCTGGCGCGCTTGCCTTCTATGCGTCCCAGTATTATGAGCTTCTCTAATTCATGTCTGGGAGAGCGCATGATGTGTCCAAAGAAGCTCAAAATACGTTCATGACAAATGGCAGAGAGTCTCTTTTGGACATTTAGCTCATTCAAAATTGACTCATTGGTTCTCATGGCAGTCCACGGTATTCGGAGCATCCTCCGCCACACCCACATCTCGAAGGCATCGATTTTGTTAGCATCGCGGCTCTTGATGCACCATGTTTCTGATCCGTAAAGGAATATGGAAAAGACCAGTGCCCGCACTAAGCGCACTTTGGTATCACGACGTATGCTACGGTTTTTCCAGATCCTCTCGAGATTGGTCATCGCACTTTTAGCCATACCGGACCTTCGGCGTATTTCCCCAGTGCAGCTACCTTCGCATGTTATATACGACCCGAGATAAACGAAGTCCTCTACTTTCTCGTAGCCGCTGAGTGCATCAGATTGTGGAAGAAGTTGAGCTCTATCTATCACCATTATTTTGGTTTTCGAATGGTTGATCTTAAGACCGAGCTTAGCACTTTCAGCTTCTACTCGTTTCAGCAGAACTGCCATTTCTTCTTCGTTTGATGCAATTATGGTAGTGTCATCAGCGTACCTGAGGTTTGTGAGTGTTTCACCACCCACCGAAATACCACCATCCCAGCCATCAAGTGCTCTCCTCATAATATATTCACCGTAAAGGTTGAATAATTTAGGCGACAGGATGCAACCCTGACGCACACCTCGTTCAGTATGGAAAGGCTTCGATCTCTGACTATCCAATTTCACAAAGCTAGAGCCGTCAAAGTACAGATTCTGTATCAAGAATATAAGATGAGGAGGAACACCCATATCAACAAGCACATCAAACATGCTAGTCCACTGTACGCAGTCAAATGCCTTCGCATAATCTATAAAGCACAGCACCAGAGGTTTATTAAACTCACGACATTTCTCTATGAGCAATCGGACGTTCAAAATTTGTTCTCGAGTACCTTTTCCAGCTACAAAGCCTGATTGTTCTCTCGGTATCTGGTGGTCTACGAAAGCTGATAGTCTGTTGTTTATTATGCGAAGGAGTATCTTACTCGCATGGGACATGAGCGACAGGGTTCGATAGTTTCCACACTTCGTCAAGGAGCAGATTATGGACACAATATTTAAGCTAGATGACCTACAAACTACGAGACGGGCAGATCGCTCGCCTAATTAATTAATGGTCACGCCTGCTCATAAGAAATGAACAACAACAACAAAAACAACACCAATCAGAAATGTTACTCTGATAATGTCCAGTCATTTCGCTGACTGCAATGTCGTTCAAACCGGAATAGATTACAAAACTGTAACACAAAACTCACGTAGCTAGTAGCAATATATTTAGACCATCTACGACTACAAAATTTTACATGATTGATATGATGACATTTTATATGGTTTTTTTTTATCCTGGCTCGGCAAAGTTACTACGCTACACCTGATGGTAAGTGTAGCGCAATCCAAGAATAGTGTCGACCAACGATAAAAAATGTGTCCATCGTAGGTCGGCAAGATCATGCCGGCCTGCCAAAGGGCCAAGGGGGAGGGCAAGGAAAAAGGGATGGGAAAAGGGTTAGGATCAGGGGGCAAGGCCCCTGGGGAGAACCGGATATACACTGGCTGAACCTGGAACGCGACCCACACAAGGTGGGCCACTATGGCAGGTTTTAGCACCAGTGTACGGTGGTCGCTATCCGGTCGGATACAAGTATCCTCCCACCAGCATCCATTCCATTTGAAATATAAAGGCTTTTCAGATCCATAATGGCACAATAAATAAAGCGATTGACCAAAGACTTTAGTGTATGTATATTGTATAAACATTAAATTCTTTGCTTGCAACTAATGATTGCAACATTTTATCTGTGAAACTTGAACATACAATGTCTTCCACCTGTCCTTATCCCACTCGCAGTAGGGTCGGCGTAACATGCTTTTTAAAATATGTTACAGAAAGATTTGGCATGTAGTTTTTATGACCGCCTGACGTCAACCCAATGAGGAAACAATGTACATAAATAAAATTACATATAATTTTGATGAACTTGATTTGATCATAAGTATTATAAAATGACTGAATGGAAGACTAAGAGACTATCCCACTCACACACCCGCCACTGCAACTCCTGTGCACCAGGATCAACAGTGGCACACATTTTTGTTGACATCGAGCGGTGAAGCTCGGCGAGTCTCTGGGAATGCCTAAATGTCTTTGTCCCGCAACGAAATTAATCAGATAGAAGGTCAGGGAGGAGTTGGAAATGAATGAAATGAAATGAATGGAAGACTATAAGATATTAAAAAACGATTGTTTACATTGTGCATTCTTTTTTCAAAATAAGCTACGTTTTTCAACGATATTTGGCATTACGTGCTGTTTTAGTAGTTTTTTAGTATCGTCCGTCCTATAAGAATTGCTCTATTATATTCCCATATAAACAAAGTAAATCAGTGAGAACCCAGTCCCCACTCATGATTCTCATAGTAAACGCTAGAGATATGCATCGGACGCGAAACGACATCTAATAAAAAACACATTTGTATCATTTACAAAGTGACGCCATCATGTCTGCGGTTAATAAAATCACACCACGCAAAATTAATTTCAACGTCTCGTGTGGTGCATCATTTATTATAATATTAGAAGTGGTAGAACCACGCTGTAGTTTTATCTACCATGAATGGGCCCAACTGGGTTGTTACCACTTTCTTATAGAACATCGACTCGATCGAATTCGAATTATAAGTGCAATATTTAGAAATAATCCCAAATCTCTCGCCGTCCTAGTCCCTTAATTATTCTTTACTTTAAGGTCGACTCTGAGTCCATGATTTCTCAGGTATTGTGGGCATTCAAGGGCAGTGGAGATCACTTATAATCAGGTGAAATACTTGCTAGTTTGCGGGCCAATGTTGTAAAAAAAAAATTGAGACATGGAAAGTTTAAAGACAATGTTTGATGAGTGTTTTATAAAAGACTATCCCGTAGTCTAGTGGGCGAGTAACTGGCATACAATGCGAGTCCGTACTGTCGATCTCCACGCTGAGATAAAAGTATATGTGATATAGGTTTTTTACGAGTCTGGGTGCTGTGAGCCGAAAGCATTTCATACTGTGAAATAATGACTTTGCGAGTTACTGTTGGATTTATTTGACTTATTTATCAGTTTGACATAAATATTATGCCTTTGATAGGTCCATTTATAAGCCACCAACAAATGGTGTTCCGATTTTGAGGATTCCCTATGCGAAAACAACGCATTTAGATTTAAATATTACATAATCCGTAATCGTGAATTTATTTGTACTACTGCGGGCCAATTCTCGTATTTAACATTAACTGAGACTGAACTTTAACCAAACTGAGATTAGACTACGAATTGAATAAAATGTGGCATTCTGCTCCGCATAAAGTTCCAATATCATTCCGGTAGCATTATGATGTCAATTTGATATCATTTCAATTCCAAACTAATGTCAGCCACCACAGACTAAATTATAAAAAATGTAAAGCGAATGTTATAATAAAGTTGCCAGCGGACAAAATATATTGGCATTGTGAGTAATTTTGGCGATTTGAATTGGAAAAGTTATTACTCTAGCACGAAGTTATTTATTTAAAATTTGATTAATAGATTTTATAATTTATTAATTGATTAGGTAATTTCTCATGTTTCCCCTAAATTGAAAACCCGTTTTTTTCGGATTTCTGTGAATTGTGAGTGAAAACATATGCGTAATTTATTGTCGTGGTGGGTCACCCAGTGATTACATCTTTGTTATTGCAGGCTCAAAGTACTAAGATCGAGAGCCGTAAAAATTTTATTAAAAAAGAATGTCTATTGTTATTTGTTATTGTTCCGTGATTTAATTTTGTTGTGTATGTTATTTAAGTACGTATCTTTCAATTTCTATAATAAGTTAATTATGATTATCCATTGCGCGCGATAAATACTAATTGAAAGTTGAAATAATAATATCGTGAGTTAATTATTAGTGGACTGTTAGTAAAGTGTTGGTGAAACAATGACTAAACAATTAGAACTGTTTGTGGATTTCACTGAAGCAATTCGGATCACCAATTCTAGGCCTTGAGCCGACTCTGAAGGAGGAAGGACAGTGTATTATCCAAAAAGTTATGTTCACACAGTGCAAAAAACATGGATTCAGCTGCAATGTGTAATATGTGTATATATGTAATAGTGTTTTGTATTTTTATTGTTAATATATAATGTTTCCTTACGACTTTGTGATTTGATTGTTACATATTTACATAGAATATTACCCATGCATATAAACAAATATCGATATGATTGACTATATTTTAGTTAATTCACAATATCATTTCAGTTACATTGCGATGTCAATTCAGTCAACTTGCAATATACTTTTGATTGCATTACAGTTTTAATGGTTTACGGAATGCCACTTGCAACTTTCTTGGCACTGAAACTAGATCGGAATGATATTTTGAACATTTTTAATTACCAGAATTGGCCCGCTGATCATATTAATTTATTATTATATTTCAGGCAAATGTGTCTGAAAGATAAATATTTTATATAAGTAATTTTAATATTAGATTTTTGTACGTCAGTTATAATTATAGCATTATTCATTTGTTGTCTGAACTCCATAGCTAAACTATGGCCACTAATTTAGCCAATAAATATATCACAATTGAGATTGCACAGCTTTCTCGTGTATTGTGTAAGGCACAAGCACAATGAGCAATTCATTGCTAAAGCTCTGAACGCACAACGGCTACTCAGAACTGTAGTTCTCAACATTTATCTATAAACTGTTCGGGTGGAAAGTCGGACAAATGTCATGTGCTGTAGACGTAACATCACAGACTTTTTTTTGAGTGGTAGTGCCACGCTGTAGACAGTATTGTCTACAGCAGGAATGGGCTGGCGCGACCGGATCGTTACCACTGTCTCACGGAAAACCGACAAGTAGCGGCTTGCTGCTGCGTTTCGTAAGGTGAGTGAGATAACCGGAAGCCCAAATCCCCTCCCCTTCCCAATCCCTAATATCCCTTTCCTTTAAGGTCGGAAACGCGCCCATGATTATTTTAATGGTGGGCGTACATGGGCGGTGGAGATCACTTACCATCAGGTGACCCACTTGCTCGTTTGCCGGCATAAAAAAAATGACAACTCAGGTTGAGTTGTCTATGCGTAACGTATACAAACTGGTAGGTCCCACGTATGAGGGAGGTCGTCTGGGTTGGTACCACCGCTTTGTCTATCTGCCGCCAAGCAACAGTGTAAGCACTGTTGTGTTTCGGTTTAAAGGACATTGAAGCGAGTGAAATTACTGGGCAGACAAAACAAAATATCGTCGATAGTATTATTTCTTTCGCGCGAGATATGTCGTGGGCACATGTTAAGCCGCTTGGTATTAATGTCGTTTTTAGCCCTGCATATATTTCAAACTGTGACCATGGCCTCGTAAAAAAAGTATTGCTGACCAAGGTAAAAAAAAATGTTCCATAATGAAAATATTGGGAACGACAGACTTTAACAATGTATAGAAACAGCTTGTAGAAAATCTTGATAGAATTGTTTGTTGCATGTAAATCTGTGTATCATTTACGCAATTACTTTGTTCCAATAGTAAATTTATTTGGCGTAGGCGATGAAGCAGTATGAGCACTGGGGTGGTTCATATCCCGGAAGATACTGGGTACAACTGCATACTGGGTATGACTATTTCAAATACAAGTGGATCTTAAAAGGAGATTATGTCTTAGAGAAGCAGCAAATCTGTTTACGCTATGCAGTGTCCAATATTGCCATTATGCAAATATGTTTTAGTAGGTGGTAGTTCCCTCGTATGCGAGAGTCCGCCTGGGTAGGTATCACTACTTTGTTTTTTCTGCCGCCTAGCAACAGTATCGCCGTAGCCGATTAAATTACTGGGCCTTATAAGAACACAAACGGTCGTCTTTAACAACAAGACTTAAATAAGGAGTTTTGTTAGTAAAAACTACTGGATACTATAGATAGATTTTTTGCATATATGGTGTTATGAATATATACTATATTTATGTTTTGGGGTGACGAGCGGTGTGCAGTATTTTGCAATTCAAATGTCTGAGTGTTGTTGCGTCTTTATGGGAAAACATGGCCCTTATACATTCAAGCGAGCAACCTGTTCGTCTCGTCATACAGTTATATAACTCATAATGTAACACTCCCCTAATTCCCGTTTGAAAACCAGTTTCTATATCCAGTTAAGTTTTCTAATCTCCCTAAATCTCATGTCCGTATTCCGTACTCTATTTTTTCAACAAGGAAATACTCAATCACACTTTCTCCCAAGACGTATTGGTTTATTGTTAAACTTATGGGGTACAGTTATCGGGAGTCGTTAGCGGACATTACCACAGTTTATGAAGCACACTGTCAACCCGTTTGATGTTGAAGTGAAGAGGGGAAAAGGTGAAAAGGTATCTAACATCGTCTAGACATTTTGACATTTTGAAGCGAGTGTAATATATCATTAAAAAGTTACCACGCATCACATCCCATTATTTTATCTATCGTTGTTTTTGATTTCTTACTATTTTTATTAATAAAAAGACATATCAAAGGGGTTTCGGCTGGCTGAATTTTCTTTCTCTTGGCATTGATTGATTTCACCTGATCACCCCCATTTTATCCCCTTAGGGCTGGAATTTCAGCATTATACTACTTATACCCTTCTGAATGAAAAAATAATCATGGAGATCCTGTGTCCTCTCTATTCTATAATTGAGAACCTCATCCATTTATTAAATAAGCTTCATACACAGAATGTTTTTTTAGTCGCGCGAAAAAACAAACAATGCTTAACTTTATTGACAATCCGTATGATTTTTAGACTGTGACCTTTACATTCCGTGGGCGTCTCGAGACAATGGCCCCGTGAATAATTAGATTTACGAATTATCGACATTCCGATAATATTTTATTGTTCTCGTAATTTATTCGATTCTTTTTTAAATTACTCGAGCTAATTGCGTTGGACTTATTTTTTGTATACTTTATAGCTTTTTTACAACACAACTTACATGAAACGTGCATTAAATCACTCGAATATACTTGTAATTCACCATAGAGCATTTGTTCTAGCGGCTAAAATATGTTCAAATTTCAAAATTATTAAAAAATGGATGGAAACGTAACAGTCAATTTAATTCAACATATTCGGTTATGTAGAAAGTACAACAATACATATTTTGAAATATTAATTTCAAAATTAAGTAAACTGAAACAATAAAGCACGATCTATTAAAACCGTAACCTTGTTACGCCATATATATTTAGTTAACACGTTTTATTTTCAAATAGACTTTATTTTTTTTTATTCCATTCGAAAACAAAAAGCCATTTCGAACCGCAGAACGATAATATCAAAACAAATAAAAAGAAATAAGGCCGCCAGCCAGCCTCAACTTGGGCAGACACGAATAGTTCTATTTTCAAATTGTTACAAACCGCCGCGGACGCGTTCCGATTAATTTGTCATACTATCATCGCAGCGTTCCGGAGACTGTTTATTTTTATTTTTATAATCTTCATCGCAGCGAAAGATTTATCACGCGCTTTTAGAGAAAGGGCAATTATAATTCTGGCGGCAACGCCATGCGTGGAATTTGACGTAATTCGTAGACATGGAACGGGCCCTTCAACGTTTTCATTGAAAGGCAGCGAGCGACGCGCGCTTTTTAATGTGCCGTTTTTTAATGTTGCAAGGTGAATGCTTTTTGAGGTGTAGCGTTGCGAATTTCATTTCGTAGTTGTTTAATGCGGTCGTTAGCTTTGTTTTACGGGAACGATCGCGTCAGCGTTTTGTACCAGCAGAGATTTAATTTGCGCTGTTTTTTTTAATTCATAAAGGAGAAGAGATGAAAGAAAGCCGTTATTACATTTTCTGTCTGGCAACACTGAAACAAATTGCAATACCTACTTTAGCAGAACTAGAGTAATTAATAACTGACTACTACTACCGCATACTTGACAAAGTTAACACTTTACAAAGTAATTACTTTATTCCAGTTATGTCGTTCTAAATATTCTTGCTAACTCTAACATTTTCTCTGCGGAATCCAGGATTTTTCTTTAATTTTAATAACTTTAATTAATTTTTAAATTTTTTAATAAATTATACTTTTGACCCCTTTATCTATCTTTGGTATCATAACAGCTAAACGAATGGACCGATTTAAATTCATATTTATTTGAATCCTTAATCGAGATTTTTCATAAATTTATTATAAGAAAATCTGTTAAGGCATTTTAAAATACATAGGTTTTCTAATTTGGCGTAGTTGTGCAAAAAAGTTCCATCCCACAGCAATATCAAATTAACATGTTTATTTTGTTAAATTCACTAACTTCAAATGTTCCATGTTTTTTAAAAGCTCGTATTTAAAACATATTCCATGTCCATTGCAAAAAATGCTTTAAATTATATTTAAGTACTTTAAACTTCCGAGTAATTTATGTTTATCGTTTTTTAATAAACAACTGTAATACGACTCGGGATTGAATTCAAAACTTATTTCTCAGCCGAAGTACATAGCCACTAAACCAATGACTCGATTGATGTATCTCCTTGTATTTACGTAAGAAAAATATATTTTACGTCCGTTTTTAGCGTCAATTTACTTTAAAAATGGCGTACATCTCGGGGCGAAGACAAAAGTATCATGACAAGTGGCGATGGAAATAACTAAGGATCGTTAATTCGGTGTAATGATGGCCGATAATTCCCGAGTGAAGCCGATGTCGAACGAGGTGTGAGACCGCCCGAAGGAGTAGTTAACTATACGCCCAAGATGTGAGATATAGCGTGAACATTATTGAACGTGAAAGGCCGGTTGGGTACTGATTTGTCTATTTCTGCCGCCAAGTATGTATGTAAGTACTGTTGTGTATTAAAGGCGATTGAACGTAGTGAAATTACTGTGCATTTTGAGACTCTACTTAGGTCTGAGGGTGATGAATACATTCCAATGCCATGCCGATGTAATTTAAAGTTACGTGTGATGTGTCTGCTTATGGGCAAGCGTGGCGCTTACCATCAAAGTAGAGACTAATTTTATCGTCATTTATGCTAATAAATGGATCACCCATGACTCCATATATATCTCAATGCATTGCCGGCACATATTCCCATAAACTGAGTTTATTTATATTGCATTTTTTTTTTGTGCAAGGCAACAATTTTTTATTTTTTATTTGTCAAGACTTGTATAAATAAAGCCAGCGAGACCTGGGATTCCTAATTTGAATAAATACATCCATATGCTCATAAATCAAACCGAATACAAAATGTATAATTTGTTATCCGATCACGATGAGTATAGATGTAGTCGCGTAGTGCTTGCCTGTTACCGCTTATTATTTCTAATGCCATTCAAATTATATATTACAATAGCTTTACGTTGAGATTTGATGATCTTATTTATAAATTAGGATCATGTAGAATAACGTTGTCATAAATGAAATAATGTTTGTAACAATGTAGTCAAGTACAAGATTACAAGGTGGTAGGTCCCTCGTATGCGAGAGGCTGTCTGGGTTGGTACCACCGCTTTGTCTATTTCTACCGCCAAGCAACAGCAAGCAGTGTAAGCACCGCTGTGTTTCGGTTTGGAGGACATTGAAGCCAGTGAAATGACTGGGCATTGTGATATCATCAAGATCACATGTTATGTCTCGGGGTCACGAGCGCAGTTCAGTGGCATGCAGTGCTTTGTAATTCAAAGTTCTGTGTGGTGTTGCTTTTGTTTATGGGTAAGCGTGGCGCTTACCATCAGGCGAGCGCCTTTCTCGTATCGTCATTCAATCAAATAAAAAAGTGGGGTGTGTCCAAAGTATTTAAAAAGTAATAAAAATACATGTCTAGTGTTCACAGGCGAGTATAAAATTATACTTTTATTTATTTGACAATCATTAAATATTAAATACACCCAACAGTCACATACATAGCCCGTCTCACAACACCCAGACTCGAACAAGTATTTGTGCATCACACAAACATTTGTTACGGTGCGGCAATCGAACCCACGGCCTCTCCTTTCACAGCTACTCACCTGCTACGCCACGGAGGCTGTCACAATATGACTATATCTAAGTCATAATAGCATCATTGAAGCGAGTTACTAGAACCGATAGATTGGATAAACTGACAATAATCGCAGGTTTTAATTACATTGTACCTAATTCTCGTGAAATTTGTAAAGGACCTAGGCTTTATAAATGTTTCCAAAAATTGAGGATTAAAGGGGGAAAATTACCATAATTACGACCATAAGGTACTTACTTCTTTTTACAAAAATAATACCCTGGCTTATCGAATCAATGTATTGTTGTTTCTATCAATCAAATAGCAAATATTTGTTTCAATTAACGACAGTCTCAATGGCGCAGTTGGCAAGTGGTCGGTTGTGAAGCGAAAGGCCGTGGGTTCGATTCCGATATTTGTTTCAAGTTATCCCTCTCCGAAGACGGCAGCAAATCGAGGGTCCTGGGACAGGACAGGCGGTGACCGATACAGGCACAGTAATACAACCGTGTACCCCTATACCCGCCCTAACCAACCATCAAATCATGTCGCAAGTCCCTCGGGAAAACTGGCTGATCCTGGAACGCGATCCCCACAAGGCGTATGGATCACTATGGCAGGTTTTAACACGATGTGTACGGTGGTCGCTATCCGGGCCACTATATCTTACCACGAGCAAAAATAATGACAATGTCTCTAAGTGCCGCAGTCAGTGCTAGTGTAGACTCATAAGCGATACATTTAGGGTAAAACCAAACGAGCGTAATTTTGTGAGTCGTGAGTCGCAGAATTTCGGTAGCATAAATTCTGCTGCATTCGGTTTCATACAAAACAACAACTCATTTTGCGTCGTCGTGTGGCACCAACTGCCTTTTTGTATAAAACCTAGAATATTTTACAGCTGGCGCCTCAAACCCCATTGTTTTAAACCAAAATCTATAAAAATCTTATCATTAGTATGTATACCAACAAATAAAGTTGTAAATAGTTGATTCAAGATTGAAATAAAACTCGAAATCAAGTAACGGGTCGATATTTCCCACAGCTAATAAAGCTATATAAACATATCTTATCGAATCTTTATCTGTACAGCAGTGACAATGGGGCCGTTTGATGGTCACCACCGCGTCGCAGATCAACTGATTTTACTGATAACTGAATGTAGTTATACTGTACCAGTTTTATCACTGTGTAGCGGGCGAGGATATGAAACGAGAAACCGCAGGTTCGATACGCACCGAGACAAATCTTTTTGTGATGCACAAATATTTGTTTCGGGTCTGGGTGTTGTAGACCGAAAGTCTCCCATAGTTTCTGATACCCGTGATAAGATTCGTATCTGAGGGATCAGGGCTATGTGTGTTAATGTTGGGTGTATTTAATTTAATAATTTATTTTAGCTATTTTATTAGCTTTCAATACGTTTTCAAATAATATAAAATTAGACCAAATAAAACTATCTTTTGCTTACACGAAAAATAAGTAAGCCACTTCTGGATCGCTTGTTAATTTTATCATTCACTAACTTTCTGATCACGGCTCTGCCCGCATTCCATACATTTTTTTTATATCCGATGTCTTCTTCCATTAGAGACTGAATTTTGAAAACACGCTGTAATACGGTTTTGAGAAGCATTAATACTAAGTTTCTAGAATAAAGGCCAAAAAAATATAAACTTTGCAACTCCCTTTCTCTCGTTAGGAGTTAAATTTCGAAAAATTCCTCCTTTAACTATTTATGCAATTTAAAATCATCACCTTTTCAAATTTCTAATTTTCTCCTTTAATAGCTTGGCCTAGTGATGATGAGCCAGTCAAACTTGATTTCTTCATGATTTAATTTTTTCTCGTCTTGATTGACGAGACGAGCTGGGCACTCGCCTGATAGTAAGCACCTGCCCGTAAATAGAAGCAACACAACAGAGAACTTTTAATTAAAATGCATTGTATTAATTGGACTTTGCACTTTATCCCGAGACATAGGATGTTAAGACTCATAATACTCAGTCATTTTACTGGCTTCAATGTCCTTGAAACCGAAACACACAATGCTTGACTACAGAAGTTGTTAACTTTTTGCTAATAGGTAATAATTAACAATATTACTCAATAAAAATACGTAATCACGCTCTCCAAAATATTTTAAATACGATTAAAATTCAACAAGTTTAACCACTTGAACGCAGTAAGGGACGTTATCGTACCCAATTTAATAATAAGTCCTTAAGTTATAACAACTTTATACGTATTTTCCAAATAATTGAAGTTCCAGTTAAATTGAGGTTCAACTTCGAAAATATTATTACAGCCACTTACAAAAATGATACGTTTCATAAATAGTTTCCTAATAAGGCGCCAATAAAATAGAAAGCAGTTAGAACATTTTTATTGAACAAATAATTACACAGGAACGACGCCTTTCTATCCTTCAACTAGCGCAAGAATCTCACCCTTTAAATATTACCGCTATTGAAATAAAACTAATTTGAACGGATTTTATCGCGGTTTTTTATTTTTTTCAATTATTTTATTTTATCATTTCAACCTGTGACAACGAAGGCTGAAAAGATTTCGAAACGTCAGGACCAAAATTAAAATAAAATATAACATAGTAGTAATATCCGCGTAAGCGTAAGAAATCATTACATTACCGTTATTCATCAGTCATCCACAAATAAGACACTATAGTAATTGTTGACAATAATCACTGTAGTGATCCTTTCTTGTTTTTTACAAATAGGTAAGAAAACGCAAGTTTATCATTAATTAAATATTTTTATTGATAAGGCTGGTAATCGCAATTTACACGGAGGGTTTATCGCACGATAGAGGGGAGAATATAACAGAAAACTCTTTCTCATGAAGCTTGATAGGGCTTGATGATAGATGATAATCTAATTTAACAACGAGAGTTGTATGATGTATGATTTTAACTATAATTTTCTATTCTAGCCTTTCCTGTGTCATAAAAGAAACTCTCCATTTCAATGGGATATAAAGACGATATTTTATGAAACGAAAAATACTTGCACCACTATACTCCTGTTAATCCTTTAGCAGTAAGTGAGCAATTCATCGACGGTGCAAGGCTTGTCGCAACACTCGTCCACGATGCCGTCGCGCTTGCCTCGTGCAGGCGAGAGCATATGTGCCCTCTGCGGCCACCACCAACCTTCTGTCTGCATCGGCGCTCTCTTCATCGGATATTCAATTTTGCAGAGGTAATCCACTGCATTTGCCAAATTCCGCCCGCAGTAGATATGTCGCTCCCCACTGCTATATACCACACCGTAGAAATGCCACATCATCAGTACAGCTATGAGGTACCTCATGATGCTAGTATCACTGTTGGAGATCGAATGAGTTACTGCTATATCCGAGCAAGAATTTATACTGCCAGTTCATCCATATTCAGTTGTTATGAGCGAAGGTGCGAGACAGTATCCACTTGACTGAGCAATCTAACAGGATCTATCTGACAGGATGATTCCACAGCGATGAAAATTATGGAATATATGTCACGGCACAATTTACGTAAAGACGTTTGACATTTTGGTGACATCAGGTTCAGGTGTTGTTTGAATATTAATGAGCCGATTGTGGAGTATAAAAGCGGGGATTTCACCACTTCACACCACTCACATCCCGTTTATCGAAGCAGTGCCTACTAAAGTTAACAATGAAGTTCGCTCTCGTCCTGTTTTTCTTCATCGGGCTGTGGACCCTGACAACAAGTCAGATGGCGGCGCAAATTTATTGCGGACGTCGCTTGTCGGAGGCGATGGCGGTGCTCTGCGAACGGTTCGAAATGGAAGGTGCAGGGAAACGGTCTGAGGGAGCGATGGGAGCGGCTGCTATGTACGGAACCCGCGGTTGGCGCTGGGCGGCTCTTGGAGAGCCACGAGGCAAACGCGGCATCATCGAAGAGTGCTGTGAGCAGCCTTGCACTCTCAACGTTCTACTCACATACTGCTAATCCTGATGTTACGAATTATTATAGTGTCTGCATTTCGTAAAGATACTTTGCAACTTTGTTTGCATATTGTTCCTATTGTTATATACTACTAAACAGCTAGCTATGTAGTACATAACAATAAGAAAAATATGCGAATAAAATCATGCAGTTATCCTCTAAGAGTTTCGGCTTCAAGTGCGGATATACTAATATACTAAATATTTAACTTAACGACTGTCAACGATTTAATAATAAATGTAATATATACAAAACATATCTTTCATTGCTTGGACATTTATAACAGAAAAAAGCAAAAATCCTTTTTACCCGCTACTAAAGCTCTCTACCCTAACGTTGGAAAGAAACTTTAGCTGAAAGTTCATTCCACTTGTTACAAGGGCATAAGAACGCTTGAAAGCCTTTTTGTTGAAAAATGTAAGAATTTACCGTAGCGATACTAGCTTCGGTAGTAAAAAAACAAATATAATGTTAGTGAATAATATCCTTAGAATATCCAATTATTGTAATTAATATCAATAATTTAATTATATTAACACTTTTGATGAAAAACATCAATTGTAATTATTGTTTTAGGTAATTACTTTGTCACTTTATACCCAAAATTAATTATTAAAACACTTATTATTAAAAAAAAACTAATTACAACATTTTATAAGAACTACACCGCTGCCTTCTGCCGCTACTTTCTTTGAGACAGTGGTAACGACCCGGTTGAGCTGGCCCTTTTATGCTGTAGACAAAACTATCTACAGCGTGGTTCTACCACTCGAAATTACAACATTTTATAAGAAGTACTACTACACAGTACTACCTCAGTGGCGCAGTTGTATTGTGTACGCGTACGACTGTGCTCAGGTCTCGGGTTCAAAATAACAATTTCAGGTATCTTTTGAGTTTGTATAATTGCATAATTGCACCGTCTTCAGAGACCTAAGATTATTATTTTTGACTTTAAGTGTTGTTTTTTTGAAGTCGGTTTTTAAGTTTTTAAAACTTATTTTATTTTCCAATTTTCAGTGTTAAGTACAGCTATGGTATGTAAATTTCGACTCAATATCACATTCGCGACGACTGAGCTTTTGTTTGTTGAGGAGCTTTATTTTTTACTCCGTATTCCATAACATCTGAAATTTTATATTTAATATTACGACAACCTCCGTGGCGCAGCGGGCGAGTAGCCGGCTGTGAAACGAGAGGCGGCGGGTTCGATCCCCGCACAGAGACAAATGTTTGTCTGATCCACTAATATTTGTTTCGGGGTCTGGGTGTTTTGAGACCGAAAGTATCTTGTAGTTCCCGATACCCACGACATAAGGCTCGTATCTTATTTAGGAGTCAGGACTATGTGTATGACTGTTGGGTGTATTTATTTATTATTATTATGAAATTTATATGGGACATTGCATCTCTAGACGGTCGCAAAAATACACTGTCTCACAGAAAACCGACGTAAAGTAGCGGCTTGCTGCTTCGTTCCGTACGGTGAGTGAGATATCTGGAGGCCCAAATCCCCCTCCCCTACCCACAATCCCTAATTATTCCTTCTCTTTAAGGTGGCAACGCGCCCATGATTCTTCTGGCATTGTCGGCGTACATGGGCGGTGGAGATGACTTACCATCAGGTGAGTATGATAAAAAAAAAAAGATGCTAGATGATGAACCCAAACTAGGTTCAAACCCAGGCCCTCACGATTTCTCAGCCCAAATACCTAACACTAATGAGATGACTACATTATACCTATATACAAAACCTCCTTTTTTAAGTCGATTTATAAATTAATCAGCAACCAATGACACCGTGAAATATCGTATCATCAGAGAAGAAGCAGTAAACATCAATTTTATTGTATCGGCGTTAACGACCGTCTGTACACGCTGGCACGCTCGTTTGGATCATGTTTACAACTGTCATAAACTCGGACAACTTACGGCCGAGTTCCATTCGATTTTGCCGTTTTTGTACAGCAGTTTGCATGTTTCGGAGCGGTATGTACTTCTGGATTTCAAAGTGATCGTTTGGTGTACACAATGTCTTTTTAGTTTGTTGTTAAGTCAAATCAAACTATTTATTCTGTAAATTGGCTCACAAAAATATTACTTTTATGTGTCAATTATTTTTTAAGCTAGGTTATGTTTACGTCGGCATTTATGGCTAGGCATTTTTAGTTTTATAGTTATATTTTTCACCGACTTATGGCTAACTTTATTTGACCCCTAACATACGTAAATAATAAAAACCGTCCAAGTGTGAGTCCAACTCGCGCACCGAGAGTTACGTAGAACATAAAATTTTACTTTATATGATTTTATTATTTTGTTAATATAAAACATAGTCGTGAAAATTTTAGCGGATTACCTATAACGGTTTAAAAGACAGAGACATACAGCCAGAGGCCGTCTGTGTTGTTACAGCCACGCTGTAGACAGTTTTGTCTACAGCATGAATGTGCTGGCTCGACAGGGTCGTTACCACTGTCTTGCAGAATACCGACGTAAAGTAGCGGCTCGCTGCTGCGTTTCGTACGGTGAGTGAGATAACCGGAAGCCCAAATCCCCTCCCCTTCCCCATTCCCTAATTATCCCTTTCCTTTAAGATCGGCAACGCAACCATGATTCTTCTGGTCGTGAGCGTACATGGGCGGTGGAGATCACCTACCATCAGGTGACCCACTTGCTCGTTTGCCGGCCTATGCTATAAAAAAAATAAAAAACAACAGACAACATAATATGCTAATTCTCATAATTCCCAGTAATGTCACTAACTTCAATGATCTTCAAACTCAAGTCACAACAGTGCTTACACACTGCTGCTTCGCGGTAGGGATAGATTAAACAGATTTAAGCACTGCACATTACATTATTATTGTTAGAATCTTAATCTCTCGTGTAAGCCTCTATCTAAGTCCGCTCAGTCCTCATTAGGGCCAATGCAACTTTGTAATAAATAACGGAACACCTTTTATTTATCTTAAACCACGTGTATCAAATCGCTGTTAAATAGTATTCTATTAACAGCGATTTTTATAACATAGTTGGGTAAGGCCGTAGATTTTTCCACTTTTTCATTACCAGTCACGTTCATATTAATATCATAAACAATTAACACTTTTTACCAGCTTTGATAATTTTATCCGGTAGATTAGTTTTTAGGGTAAAAACAACTTTTACGAATTAACTGTAACTATAACAGTTTTTATATAATTTAATTTTAACGATATTAAGGATTTACGTTTTCATACAAAAATTTAATGAACATAAATTTCATCAGATAGTAAATTGACAAAATTACGAATATTTTGTTAAGTAAGCCATATAATTTTTAGTTTATGTAAAATCACAAGGTTTGAGCAATTAAATCCAATATTTCATTATTTTAAAAGAGCGTTTATTTATTTTTTATTCCAGTTTTAAAACAGGACATCAATTTTTACACTTTTATGTTACTATTTTATGTTACCAATATTGGTAAGTAAATGAAGTCTTTGAATAGTATTCGAAGAATATGTAAAATTAGACGGGCAATCCTAAGCAGAACAATAAAAAAAAGAAAAAGAAGTCGCCATATTGTGGCCTATGGATTGTTTCAAACAGTGCACAAGCAGTTTCGTCAGTGAAATTCAGAAACAGTTTTGTGATATTTTTAAGGTAAGTAGACACTTGTTTATGTTCATTGTATTATTTTTTTAGGCGACATAGCTTATATTTATCGAGAAAACATCTATAATGTCGCAAATCTTTTTAGTTTTGAAATTATAAGCTAATTACATCTAAAATATTTCGCTTTTATGATACTTTTATGTTACTTTTATGATACTTTTATGTTACCTGTAGCATAAACTTTTACGTCATAGTAGCACAACTTATGTTTAATTTTTGGGAAAAGTACCTTAATCTTAATCTTTCGTTATGTTCTTACCTGTATTATAAATTATGTTGCTTTTATGTTACTTTTATTTTTTTACTTTATGTTACAAAAGTGGAAAAAACTACGGCCTTACCCAGTTACAAGGTGATAGGTCCCTCGTAAGCGACAGGGGAAGACCCAAATACTCCGAAATATTTTAATCCGAATTTCGATGTTCAATTTTCCAGCATTGGACGTTCGCCTACAAGATGGACAGACGACCTGATAAAGGTCGCAGGAAATCGTTGGATGCAGGCCGCTTCCAACAGGTCGGTGTGGAAATCTTTGGGGGAGGCCTATGTTCAGCAGTGGACGTCCTGTGGCTGATGATTTTCAAAAGTCCGAATTTCATAATACTTAAAAATTATAATGTCTACTGTTAAAATTTACGAAATTTATTTTACCGAAAGTCGTAAATGCGATTTGTTTGTTTTCCGATTTTTATAAGTTTGAAGAATCAAACCTCAAACTGAACACAATAGTGCTTACACACAGTTGCTTGGCGGCAGAAATAGACTATTTAAACAAGACATACGATTTGACAAGCATTTATTTACAGCAATATATCACAAAACTACCGTCGTATAGGATAAGGTTAGCAGTATGTCAGCAACACTTCAAGAGTACAAGGTTTGTCGCAGCACTCCTCGACGACTCCTCTCTTCCCCCGCACTCCCCCCAACGATGCCCAGCGCCACCGAGTATCCAAGGCAGCAGCACCAACCGCACCATCAGACCGCTTCATCGCACCATCTTCGACCTCCGGGCAGAAATACGCCAAGGTATTCGCTAGCCGTCGTCCGCAGTAAACCTGAGCTCTCTGACCTGAAGTTAGCGTCAGAGTCGCGGCCAGGCACAGCATAATCGGGACAAACTTCATTGTGAAGCTGTTGCTGATCCGATAGACGAGGAGTGAATGTGATAGATGTGCGGAAACGTATCGTTATATAACAGGTGAAAGTAATTAATATTCTGACGTGGGCATCACGACAATGGTGTACAGCAGGCGCGTGGGCCAATCCTTGATACCCTTGTTGTTGTCGCGTAATTATCTACAGAATTCTGGAAGACAATTGATATTGTGATCAAGTTTGATTGCGGAATCGTTCGAAACTTACACAGCTCAATTAGATGCCTTAGAACAATTAATTACACGGTAATTGTATCTCTTATAACCTCATTAGTCTAATGTCAATGAACCGATTGAAAAACACGAATCCTGAATGGATTGCTAGGCCTATAATAACAGGCCTATAATATAATAACAGGCCTATAATATAATAACAGGCCAAGCAATCCAAAGGTTTTGCGTGATTGGTTTTCATCATTCCTCTCATGAAAGCGAAGAAATATGGCTGGAGTGACGTAGATATATGCATATCTATCAAGGCATTTGTTTACCTTTTTGATGATGCAGGTGATATAGTAACGTTTCGTCTTTATTTTTAAATTAAATTATAAATATATAGTAAAATAGGTGACAATTAAATCTCGTGATAGTCAAGAAATATATTCATTCTAGGTCAGTAAAGGTGCGTCCATACTTGCGTAACATTTCACCGCACTAAGAGGCGTAGCAGTCACACGTACCTTTTACACTAATGCGGACGAATGTCGCAACATGCACTATCATTTTGCCGTGACTTAATACAAAAAATTACAAAAGCTTAAATGATATGTCACTGCAAAATGTAACTGGGTCTGAGAACTGTGATATTGTATCATAACATTTGAAAACCATCCACAACTAAGAGTTTATCACGCGTATATGTCAGTCACGCCTTTGCAGCGGCGAAATATCACAAATAGAGACATCACTTCAATATACGATAACAACACTCCGTCTAGACAGAATCATCCATGCCTAAATCCTTTCAAGGTGTTAATTATCCCACTAATACGTCATAAATTACGCGTAGGTAAACATGAATACTAATTAATAATTCCAAGTATAAAAACCATGCGATTTCACATTATAATCATATTCACACTCCGCCTCTTGGGACAGCATCACCTGGGGTAACCATGAAGTTCGCTCTGGTGATGCTCTGTTTGTTCGCGCTGTGGAGTGTGACGTCATGTCAGGTGGGCCGTGTGTACTGCGGGCGACGGTTGGCGATGACGCTGGCCACGCTCTATCAGGGGGGGACGAGGATGTGATTATTATTATTTTATTTATGGCTCTTGCAGTACTATGCATTTAGCCAGTGTCAAGTACAATTCATTCTCAAGTTATTTTTACAAGAACGATGAAACACGGGTGCGGTCGATTTCAAGGTCTTGTCGGAGTTTTGGTGTTAACTCCTTTCAGTACGATGCTTAATTCACTTATTTCAATGTTCCCATACACTGTTCATCACCGTCAATGTTTATTGAACAAATCCACACCACTTTTATACCACAAACACAACTCTAAACAAGTTTATGAAATAAATTAAAATAACCGATGACCGGCACTGTCAGAATTCCCGCCAAAACTCGAGGATGTGATGAAGCGGTCAGGAGGAGCCGTCAGTCCGTACAGCGAGCAGAGCTGGCGCTGGACGGCGCTGGGAGGGGCTCGGGGGAAGAGAGGAGTCGTCGACGAATGCTGTGATAAACCTTGTACGCTTGATGAGCTGCTAACATACTGCTAACGTTGTCTGATACTGTCTTGATGAGCTGTGATATTTAAATATAAATAAATTATGAATTAACTAACTATATTTTACGTTTCATTTCCTAGCTTTATATAACCAACTCAGTATCTTTTTTTACACGCTTTATATTAACTTCACCTGTATGTTTGTTTGTAACCGACTCCTTTGGGCGCGATTTTGACCCACTTTGAACGGTCAGATTTCGTTCAAACTTTGTAGATTTATCGAGGACCGATGACAATACACTAATTTGATTAAAAAAAATATATAATAATAATAAAATAATAATAATTTAATTTAATTAATTATTGATATTCGGGTTAGGAATTAAAATTATATTCTCTGGATCTTCGTTAATTATAGGGAATATCGTAGTATCTAAGAGCGACAATAGATGGCGCTTTTTTGATATTCGGGTTTAAAATTAAAATTATACTCTCTGCTACAATATATTTTTATTTTAACTAAAAAATGAAAAATAAATAATAGTTTAAAAAAACTAAAAACACGCTTTTATAGAAAGTCTAACTAAAAAATAGAAAATAAATTTGAATAAAACAATGTATTTTATTGTAAAAAAAAAGCGTGGGGTGCATACAATAATAAAATTATAACTATGGACACCATGCACCCCACGCTTTTTTTTTACAATAAAATACATTGTTTTATTCAAATTTATTTTCTATTTTTTAGTTAGACTTTCTATAAAAGCGTGTTTTTAGTTTTTTTAAACTATTATTTATTATCATTGCGTTAATAGTTCAAGACAAAACTTCTTCCAGAATCTTTTAAGCTTCACCTTACTTCAAAAGTACATTTTGAGCAAAAGTACCTACGTATAAATTCATACAGTTTAATGTAACGAGCCAGACGTTTTCTACTGTCAGAGTAGACTTAACAGTAACTGAAGAGTTCAATCCAAATTCTATATTCTGTTTCGTGAGTTTTCTAAAACCGTGTAAAGGTCTGTAGCTCATTGGGCTGAAACTATAATTTACATTGGCTGTGATCCAACCGTATGACCCTGAGTTCAATTTCCACTTCGAGAGCTTTATGAGGAATTTTAGACTGATAAGTATTTTCTGCAAGATTCGATTATTCCCGATATTACCACACTGGGATTACATGGTATTTTTACACGCTTTTTATTAACTTCACCTGTATGTTTGTTTGTAACCGACTCCTTTGGGCGCGATTTGACCCACTTTAAACGGCCAGATTTCATTCAAACTTTGTAGATTTATCGAATACACTAATTTGAAAAACAAAAAAAATAATAATAATTTAATTTAATTAATTAATAAATTTTTTGACATTCGGGTTCGGAATTACTTTATAATTCCTAATTAATACGTATCCAGTTGTATCCACTTGTCCCTCTGTATCTCCGCTAATTAGAAGGAATATCGTAGTAGGTATCTAAGACTTATACCGAACTTTGTATTTTCAGTGTGTTTCTCATAACAGTATCTTTGCGTTCTGAACATTGCATCAATACAATATGTCTTATTTGTGAAGAACCTCAACCGACTACAATATATTTATATTTCAACTAAAAAATGAAAAATAAATAATAGTTTAAAAAAAAACTAATAACACGCTTTTATAGAAACTCTAACTAATATAGAAAATAAATTTGAAGAAAACAATGTATTTTATTGTAAAAAAAGCGTGTTATTAGTTTTTTTTAATTATTGTACTAGATACAGTAGGGCCTCGATAATCCGTACACAGGCTAATCCGAACGTCGCTGTAATCCGAACTGCTGAACCTGTCCCCTTCCACCCCCGCCGTAACACCTGAGCTTTGATTTGTTTGTGGTTTGTCATTAGTCTTTGCAAAATTACAGTGTGCGTTGCGTGCCACGTGTTATTTGAGGTTATAAATATGGTTCCTAAACCTAAACGTAAACATAAAACTTTGACGATTGCTGAAAAGTGTGCTAAATAAACTTATGTTTTATTTCTAACATACTATAATCCGAACGCTAGTTCGGATTATCGATGTTTTATTTCTAACATACTATAATCCGAACGCTAGTTCGGATTATCGATGTTTTATTTCTAACATACTATAATCCGAACGCTCCGTTAGTCCGAACAGGGGTTGTTTTTTTGAAGTTCGGATTATCGAGGCCCTACTGTATACTTGTATGCGAGAGTTTGTCGCGGTAGGTATACACTTTGTATATTTCTGTCGCCAAACAGCAGTTAATAAGACTTTTGTTTCTGTTTGAAAAACATTAAAGCCATTGACATTACTGGATATTATGTCTTAGGTATGTAGTATTTTGAAATTCAAAGATTTGATAAGTCTTGATTGGTGTTGCTACTGCTCTTTTTTTATCCGAGCACGACAAAGTGCTATATATACTATATTATACTAAATGCTACTCCTAATGGTAAGCGGAGTCCAAAAACCAGCAACCACCGACAAACAATGAGATTATTGGTGATCACCAGAGTCATGCCGGCTTATAAAAATGCTTATTTACACTTCTAACAGGGAAGACACAAATCGAGGGCCCTGCAGCAGGACAGGCGGATGACCGATGCAGGCAGTATTACAAGGAGGTACCCCTATACCCGCCCAAACCAACCATCAAGTCCTGTCGCAAGCCCCTCGAATACGGGAGGATATGAATATCCTACCACCAGCAAATCTCGGGCAGGCATGGCGTTTACAGTAGCAAGTAAGTCACTCGTCTTATCAGACGAGATTGCCTAATCAGGCAAGTGACCTGCGAATACGGGAGGATATGAACATCTTACCACCAGTTAGTCTCGAGCAGGTATGGCGTTTACGGTGGCAAGTAAGTCACTCGTCTGATAAGGCAAGTGATCTGCTAACCATCTGGTTACTGATTGACTGAATTCATGTCTGTAATTCACAGTTAGTTTCGCAAATACCATTGATGGACTTTGCACCTCTATCTACCCTTTTACAATTACAACCGTAGCGAAGTGTTACTTGGTAATGCTACAAATGAATTGACCTCAATAATTCGGCCGTAAATATCGCCACAATCGGAACGGTAGGCGAAACGGAGACAGTTGGACGCCACGTGGATATCTAGTGAGTGCACTTCACTACAGTGATACTGCCGACCCCCCACGGGCATAGCGTGGGCTTTATTTATGTCGTCATGAATTTTTGAGACTCGATAAATTACGATTAACTAGGTTCCAATTATGTAGATTGATATGAAATGGGTTCATTCTTTATGATTGGCAGCTGTTTAACCCGAAGCGATGTTCACTGAATTAAAATAAATAACTATACCCAAGTCATGCTTCATTTACAATCATAACAGTCACTTAATAATCTAAAAAAAGAGAATTTGGTTGCGATTTTTTTAATATCGTATACGTAATCAACACAACTTCTAGCTGTATGTATACGTTTAGTTTTTGGAAGCTTTGCTGGTGGTAGGATATTCATATCTGCCCGGATAGCGACCACCGTACACATGGTATTCAAACCTGCCATAGTATCCCACACAGCTTGTTTTGATCGAATTCCATGATCAGCCAGTGTATATTCCGTTCTTTCGAGGAGCTTGCGACATGATTTGATGGTTGGTTGGGGCGGGTATACGGGTGCGTCCTTGTATCCCTGTGCCTGCATCGATTATTATCGGCCTAAGCAGTCACAGGCCCCTCGATTGGCTTCTTCCCTTTTCATATAGGCCGGCATGATTCATTCATTCCACTGGAGGGTGACCACCGTTAACTAGTCATTATTATTTTTTTATCCTGGCTCGGCAAAATGACTACGCTACACCTGATGGTAAGTGTAGCGCAATCCAGGTATAGTGTCGACCAACGACAAACAATGTGTCCATCGTAGGTCGGCAAAATCATGCCGGCATCTTGTCATGGTCGCTGGTTTTTTTGGACTGCACTGCGCTTATCATCAAGTGTAGTGCAGTCACTTTGCCGTGCTCGGATAAAAAGAAGCATTTTCCTTCCACCCAGTATTTGTGCCCGACTTCCCTACTGCATAGCGACCACAGTATACAATGGTGAAAAACCTGCCATTGTAGCTCGTAGCTCACATCCGGGGGAATATAGGTTGTTTTCAGTTACTACAGACCGGCAAAATTCTGCCGGACGTCGAGGGAACCAAGGTCTTTTGACGATTGGCATTGTTAGGACAATATTTTACTTATCACCAGGTCAAATGTGGCCACTTTGCCGTGCCAGGATTAAAAATCTTTTGAACGTGTAGAAAGATTGAGGTCATATTCACACCAAATATATTTTTATAACATAGGCCGGCAAACGAGCAAGTGGGTCACCTGATCCACTCACAAACTAAAGATAACGAATGATAGAGAAAATTAAAACATAAGACAAAATACAGGAGTATCAGCGTT
This sequence comes from Amorpha juglandis, assembly GCA_949126905.1. Classification (NCBI taxonomy): domain Eukaryota; kingdom Metazoa; phylum Arthropoda; class Insecta; order Lepidoptera; family Sphingidae; genus Amorpha; species Amorpha juglandis. The sequence goes on from OX421376.1 coordinate 15,908,756, forward strand.
TATTCAAAATATCACAGAAGGAATATATTTTCTTGGGGCATGAGATCAGCAGTAGGTGAGCAGTTCATCGAGCATACAAGACTTATAGCAGCACTCCTCGACGACTCCTCTCTTCCCTCGAGCTCCTCCCAGGGTCGTCCAGCGCCAGCCCCGAGTGCCGTACAAGCCAGCAGCACTGATAGCACCATCAGACCGCTTCACCCCACCTTCCTCGACCTCCGAGCATAAGTACGCCAAGGCGTTTGCCAGCTGTCGGCCACAGTATACCTGACCTTCCTGACCTGAAGTCTGCCAGCAGAACATGACCAAACCAGTTAAGATTAAAAGGAATTTCATGGCTGTTTAGTGATGCTGTTGCTGTTCGGATAAAGAATGTGTGAATGTGCTGATATTCGGATGTTTCTTGGTTTTTATATTAAATTATAATTAATATTCACATGTAAGACCCACGTCTGTTTAGTGACGTAGACAGGTGGGATGAACTTACACTTGATATTTCACACCCTGATGAATATGTCATGACAAAATCTGTAATTACTGACCTAGAAAGTCGTCGGAAGGAAGTCAGTTTTGTAATTATTATACACATGAATACTGATTTCAAACTACATATTTTAATGAATGAAAATTCAGTTTGAACTCATGATGTAATAATCCATATTGTAAATGCAAAAGTAAGTCTGTATATCTATCTGTTCTGTACTGGCGACTAAACTGCTGAATCGATTTTGATACAATTTGGTATGAAGGTGGTTGAAACACAGAGTATAGATACAGGCTACTGTTCATAGGCAAAAGCTAGGTCGTCATAAAATCTACAAAAAATATAGTCTACCTACAAACTCTATTGGATACACACTCACTTACGCCTTTAATCTTCGAAGGGATAGGCAGTCATGCAACCACCGGGCACATTCCGGACTTCGGGCTTATACTGACCATTTCGTGATAGAATAAAAATAAAAATTCCATAATTCTGTAAAGGAGTACTGAAGTATTTAAGAAATATAGAACATGCAACAATCGTCTAGGCTGTGCGCTGGCATTGCTGAATTCCATGGGCGACGGTGACCCTGATTTGCCTATCGAGAAATAAAATAGGTAGACTTAATTATCTTTTAGCACACACCACGATTTTCCAATAAATTACAATTCACAAATCAGTCAGTTTACAGCAAACTGAAAAGGTTGTCATTTTACGCCTACTTGCCTATTGGGCAGCATCGTCACCGAAATGCCCACGTCTGAATATTAATTATTTTCATCTGTTATATAATGATACATTTCCGCTCATTTATCACATTCAATCCTTGTCTCATCACAGCAACAACTCCACATTAGCAGACAGCCATGAAATACCTCTTAGTCTTCGTATGCCTTGCGATAATGTCGCTGACTTCAGGTCAGGAGGGTCAGGTGTACTGTGGACGACAGCTGGCAAACGCCTTGGCGTACTTATGCTCGGAGGTCGAGGAAGGTGGGGTGAAGCGGTCTGATGGTGCTATCGGTGCTGCTGGGTTGTACGGCACTCGCGGCTGGCACTGGACGACGCTGGGAGGAGCTCGGGGGAAGAGAGGAGTCGTCGAGGAGTGCTGCTATAAGTCTTGCACGCTTGATGAACTATTGACATACTGCTAGACCGTTAAAGCCATTGATAATTATTCTGTGATATATTTGTGGAAATAAATTAGTACATAAGCCCGTTAACACTTGTAATTTGTTTTATTTTCCTAGTATACAAAAATGCAATACACGGTCCTCATTTGTCAGAGATAGTAAATTATTGAATTTAGTGAAACAAAATCAGTATCTCCATTTAACAATGGAAGGGTGAATGACATTTTGTTATAAAAAGCAGTATCTGTTGGTCTCGATTCATTCCAGCAGGTGTAGTGCTCAATTGTGAACCTAATAAATAAACTTATGCTGAAGACTTTCTATTGTGAACATAACACTCTGCTGAAATATGTTCTTGGAAGAAGAGCTCTTATATGTATATGAATCAATATCAAATAATGTATACAAAGCATATTATATAGCATCATTAAAAATACACTCGGCAATTACACTATATCTATTTAGTTATCTATTAATTTTCAATATTTACAATAGAAATGTCCAGAATTGTTAAATATTATAGGGAATTACCAACGAATCCAAAATGAGCCATCTTGAAAAGACCCGGCGAAACAAACTCAGTCTAAGTTTAAATATCATTGCGAGTAAACCCAAAAGCTTACCTTTACCAAAGGAAAAGCCCATTGTGACTACAACGCAGGAGGTAAAGCGATAGTTTCGCAGTTTGTAAGATATCTTTTGAATGGTTGTTTACGATTGACTAGTCGATACTATCGGCCTCCCGCGGCTCTGTCCGCGTGGGCAGTTTACGTCCGGATATTGTACGCCACTGGTGACAACAATGAAAGAAATTAAAGCTCGACACTATATTTCTTATGCGGGGTCGATAAAATGTGGTTGAAAGTGGAATTTCCTTTCAATGCACTAACTTAGTAAATGTAACTTCGACAGAATATATTGAAGTGTGATAGCCTAGTAGGGAGGAAAACGGACTACCTAGACTGAGGGTCGTGAGTTCTTTTTTTTATTCGATTGAATGACGAGACGAGCAAGGCGCTCGCCTGCTCGGCCACGCCTGCCCATAAACATTGTATTGTTGATTATCGCATGCTCTGTCGCAGTAGCGCAGTTATAATGCGTAGGCGGTATGACTGCTGTGCAGACTCCGCGGGTTCGATCCCCGCACCGAGCCAAATGTTTGTGCGATCCACAAATATTTGTAGGTCTGGACGTTGTGGTGCCGAAAGTCTCTCGTAGTTCCTTTCTTATCTATCCTATCTTACTGTGGGGTCCGGACGATGTATGTGACTGTTGTGTATATTTATTTATTTAAAGTGTCTTTTTAATTAAGCATAGATAATCATATCTATACTAAAACTACTATCTCCTTCAAGTGTTTCAAAGCGTGTCGTATTTAAAATTCATACCTTATCCCTCAACCTACATTACTTAAAACTTCAACGATTCACGATAACCTTATAAGTATTAAAAGTATAATTTCAAACTTCTGTCGTTATATTAAAGCAAGCCTTATAAGATTTTTCGAACAGACTGGGTCTTCGGTCGAGTGGATTATAGACAAAAAATCTCGCTGATTCTTATATCTTTTATGCATCAAATAATAGGATAGTTTCGTATGTTGAATATTTATACATTATTTTATATGCAACAGAAAGTAATACGAAAAAAAAAACATTTTGCTAAAACACAGTCAAAATCTGTTCAAAAATGCTGCCCGCAATTATGATTTTAAATATTGGTATGAGCAAAGATGGGGGCGTAGTGGGGACATCTCACTATCTCACTCGCACGCGTGCACCGTAATGGCCATTTGCCATGGTGACGTCAAAGTTTGAGTCGTCTGTTATTTAAGTGCCCCATGCATTATATTTAAATGACTTCTAATTTATGTTTTTGTGGACGGATTAATGAAATTCTTTCTGCAATAAGCTTTGGGTAACGTAACTTATTGATTAAAATATTAAAAAAAACAAGTCAACCACCCTATTCATAACTCAGCCCATTTCGAATTAGATATCTTCAACAATATTATCAGCATAAAGAACTTTATGAGAAAACCGCCTAGAAAGTACTTTCTCAACATTAATAATAGTGGAGTGCCTGGAGCATTCAAAACCGTAAAACCTCGGATTAGAGTTATAGTGAATGAATTAATATGATCGATGCGGGATATTGTTTTTTAAACTATAAATTGCAATGTTTACCCAAAATAAAATTGTGCAAACCATTGTTTCATTGTTTAAAAAAAATATTATGAAAAATTAATGTTTGCCCATATATTTTCACTTTAAACAGTTTTTTTTTATTTATATGTTAAATCTTACCTGAGTATTCTTATCTTATCTTATCTTGTCTTTTTACGGATTGATTTACACGACTCAGTAAAAGTATTTAAAAATATCAATGAAGACCCCAATAATATATTGCAAGCAGGTGTAGCATGTATTTTGAGTTTATATGGAGCTCCGTCTAAAACTTATGATTTAAATACATTAAGGTTCAATTCTTTCATAAAAGCAACAGCCAAAAATACGAGTGTTCTTTTGTCATCACTGCCTCCAACAACTGATGCAGCGTTTGAGCACCTTAAAAGAGTGTACCTAAAAATTCAGATATGGTTAGGAAAAGACGTAGTTATTGAAAATTGGGGATGGAAGTATTCCAATAACATGAACATCCCAATAACAATGAATCAATTACCTGCTCCGGATAATTTATTGCAAATGTTATTTTGTAATTGCAAAAAGGGATGTGGAGCTGCGTGTGGATGCCGAAAAAGTGGTTTATACTGCAGTGTAGCATGTTTACAGTGCAGCGGAAATAGTTGTTCCAATACTTCACCTGTTATACAGATAGATGAAGTAGAAGAAAATATTTGATGTAGACAACAATCTATAATTATAAAATAACATGTCCTGACTGACTGACTGATTCATCATCGCCGAGCGCAAACTATCAAGGCTACAAGCATGAAATTCGGACTGTATATTCATTTTGTTATGTAGGCATCCACTAAGAAAGGATTTTAGAAAATTCCACCCCTAAGGGGTCAAAATAGGGGATGATAATATGTATGAAAGTCCATCATTTTGAAAGTTACATAAACAACATTTTGTATTTCGATTATTGACGTAAAAAAAATTAATAGGTGTTTCAGGAATTTTGGAAATTTTATTTATTAAGGGATGAAAAAGGGGGTGAAAGTAAATGCGAAAGTGAGTTTGTTTGTTACGCTTTCACGCCTAAATCACTGAACCGATTTTGATGAATTTATCTACATAGACCGATGGGATCCTGGAGACGGTTACAGGCTACTTTTATGCCGGAAAAAGCTTTCACGCGGGCGGAGCCGCGAGCAAAAGCTAGTGTAATATATTTAAATAAACTGATTTTGTACTATTTTTTTTTCTTTTCATTAGTCGTAATTAATTACCTTATTTTTAAATGTACACAATAGAGTACGTTTCATTTATAATTAAACTGGCCGAGAAATTACATTGTACATAGCAGCTGTCGCTCCGCTCTCCCCTCCACGTTTTTCTACCTGTTCGAGATCCCTACTGCTATTTTTATACACAGGTATCTTTGAAAAATGTTCCTATATGTCTACTCAGGTAAGATTTAACATATAAATAAAAAAAATACTGTTTAAAGTGAAAATATATGGTCAAACATTAATTTTTCATAATATTTTTTTTAAACAATGATACAATTGTTTGCACAAAAAAAAATTGGGTAAACATTGCAATTTATAGTTTAAAAAACAATATCCCACATCGATCATATTAATTCATTCACTATAACTCTAATCCGAGGTGAAAACCCCCAGGCGCTCCACTATAATTTTACGGATATCACAAACTGCGATATTATACAGAGTGTTGGGAGCGGTTTCGCATTAAATGAAACAGCAGCTAGTACAATCCGTTATAAGTAGAATAGAATAATTTCCTAACAAATTTCATGGAAAATAAAAAAGTGTAATTTTCAAACAAAATAAATACCATAAATAGCAAAACGAAACAAATCACCATTTGTAATGGTTCGATGACTGACCTGGTAAGAACGGCAACATCGCGTCGCGGCGACATCAAGTGACGTTGCACCGTCCATCGTGTCGGTGATCTGGTATTGCTTTCGCATATACAACATGGGGGCGCTTATGTCATTTTTGTGAACTACGTAAAAAGTTGACCAATTGACACTTTTACACACTCACTATTTCACAAGACGTAATGCAGGGTTTCAAATTTTTAAGTTTTCAAAATGGCCACCATGTCTTTCGATACATAAATGGCATCTTCGCACTATGTTACTTCGAACATTATTCAAGAGAACACCTTGTTGAGCTAAATTTTTCAATTTATTGAAGGCAATAATAATACGCTCCTTCAGTTCTTCCTCACTGTTTACTTCTTTTGAGTAAACCTCATTTTTTATGCGTCCCCATAAAAAAAAATCCAAGGGCGTGAGGTCTGGAGAACGAGCCGGCCAGCGTCGGAACCCAAAACGGCCTATCCATTGCTCGCCAAACATTTCGGTGAGGCGTTCCCTGACTAGCACCCCCGAATGAGCAGGCGCTCCATCTAACTGGTACCACAATCGACAATGTGCGTCTACGGATAGTTGGTCAGTGTATTCTGACACGGGACCGGCGAGAAGATCTAAAAATTTATTTGCGTTTAGATTGCCATCGATAAATACTGGACCAATTATCTTGTCTCTGTGTATGCCTGCCCAAACATTAACAGCAAATCGGTGCTGGTGCGAAGACTCCCGACACAAATGTGGATTCTGGTGGCTCCAATATCGCAAATTTTGACGATTCCACATACCGTTACGCGTAAATGTGCTCTCGTCTGTCCACAAAATGTTAAAGACAAAATTAGAATCAGTTTCCAATTTATCCAGTAACCAGTGGCAGTATGCTTCTCGGACTGGCTTGTCCCGCGCCAACAACGCCTGAACCTTCCTGTAAACGTAGGGTCGCCGTTTATCTTTCTTCAAAATTTTATGAACAGTCGCGTGATTCACTCGAAATTGGCGGGCTGCCCTTCGTAAACTAGTCGTTGGGTTTCGATCAAAATATTGTAATATTCGTTCTTCACGTGCCACTGGTATTTCTTGTGGTGCGACACCCTCTTGCAGCGGGACCAACGGTTGATTTTCCCGTATTCTTTGCAAAGCCCGTACGATTGTGCGAGAATCTGTAGGGCATCGACGATTACCGCCATATCTTTCTCTGTATGTACGCAAAGCGAGAGCAGCGTTTTGTTGGCATTCACCATAAATTAAAATCATATCAGCAAATTCCGAGGCAGTGTAATTAACTCGCGGCATTATTATAAAATAATAAACCAATAATTAATAATAATAGTTTTAAACACAAACTATTAATAGCGTCCAACTTCGCAAATAAATAAAAGTCTCTGATTACAAACAAAAAAGTCCACTAGAAAACAAACAACACAATATGCATAAGAAAACAGCGAAGCGCGGCGGCGAAACAATAAACAGATTGCAACAAAACAGATTGGAACAAGCACGCACTTCCTTACATTTTAGTTACTAATTGCAAATCGATTCTAAAATCGATTTTCAAAATAATTTATTTTACTAAAGAAAAATTCGATACGAAAGACAAACAAATACCAGAGCAGAAAAGTACTAACGCCATATCTGACATAATTTGTTGAAGCATTGAGTGCGCCTTTAAATGTTTTAAACGTATGCCTAAACCTAGGGGCTAATTAGTTAAACTGCCTAAGACTTTCTTATTTTTTAAATAATTACCAAGAAAATATTGGATTTTGTTGAGATAACGTATAACGTTTTTAGAACAAATGAAAATTCAAAATCGATTTATCGTTAATCGATTTTTGTCGTACACAATCATAATCAAATCTCTATGTCAAACAGAGCCTCTCCCTATTAAAAAAGATGTTGCTGGAATGTACGCAAATAATTCTATTGGCTCATTTGAAATTGACCAATGGGGTCGTTGTAATATTTTTTATTGCCAGTGTAGTAAAAGTTCTTGAATTAATTGGGAAATATCCCGATTTTTGCCAACGTCTCCCGAAACACTGATTTTCGGTTGCTTAATAGTTCTTTACTATTTTTATTTCAATGCATATTTAACAATCTGGTATGCGTATCTTTTATTATTAATTAGCAGCTATTTTATTATCACACTTTAAATACACGATTTTGGTAGAAATTACTGGTTTCACCTGATTTCCAGATTTTTCCCTTATAGGCACTATTACCGGTTATTAAAATGTAATTCTTGCAACACTGTTTACTGCATATTATTAGTACTTTAAAATCGGTCATTAGATTAACAATATTTGTCTTTATTTTGCCTCTTGAACATTTTCGGAATTGTTTTGAGAATTAAGTGTGTGAAGGGTGTGAACATGTGTATCGAAATTAGAAACTTTTGCAATGTCTTGTTCATTCGAAAACTAGAAAATGTTTTGCTTCGGCAATTAATGGCTAATGTATGTTTTCAGTGAAGTTATTAAATATTGAAGTCACTATGTTATCTTTATAAAAAGACAAAAATGTGGAAGCGATTCCAAAAATATCCAACAATGTGTCTTAAACTAGAAAAACTTTTGCCCGGCAATAAACGACTAGTATTGCGTATTTTCAGTGAAGTTATTAAATAGTGAGGATACTATGATTTCTTTACAAAAATACAAAATAATGTGAAGTGATTTCAAACATAATAACAATGTTACTCAGTCTAATTCGTATCAGCCCGGCCTCGTCCCGCCGATTCTTATAAGGTAAGGGTTTCGTTTCTAACTTTTGTTATAAATGTTTCCAATATGTTTGGAACATTACTTATTATGGGAAGGCACATAATTTTTATGGGATCTTAAGAATAATGAAATTAGTTTTCAATCAGAAACTTATTTCGATTCTTTTGTTTACTCCGTGAAACATCAGCTGTGCGCGCCATTTTTTATGCATTACGTAGTACGTGTGTGAAAGAGAAAGAGTTACAAATGAACTGAAATGAACTATCGGTATCACTGATAACAGATTTTGGAGCGGCAACGCGGCTAGATAAATCATACAGCGTGTTTAAACGTTACGAAATCGAAAAATGAGCCTGTGGCTAAACTATTGATCCAATTGAATTGATTTTTGGTAGACAGTCTAGTAATGTTAGATACTACATTTGGTTAAAAGGATCGGCTCACGGTCTTAACCACCCGGTATTTATCACGTCAAGTACCAAAAAAATACAAACCCACACACACACCTTCATATACCAATTACTTAGAGCCAAAGAAAATTGAAAAATAATAATCAATATAGAGATCCAAAATGTATTCACAGGACAATATTATACATTTACCAAATATATATAAATTTTGCATGTTAATAACGTCTGCTTGTCGAGACAGATCCTGTAACATTGTTCAGTGCAGTGTATGATGTTGTCATCGACATCTGCCCACATCTCATTAACCTGGTCTTCACGTGAATATTCATGAGTAGCCGGGTATAAAACCGGGCATCCAGTCTACAACATCACACTCTGCCTCCATACAACGACTCGAATACATCAACGCAGTGCAATGAGATTCCTCGTAGCAGTTCTGGTCGTGCTGTGCCTGTGCGGAGTAGTGTACTCTGAGCGCCATTTCTACTGCGGCAGGAGACTGGCGGACACTCTGGCGATGTTATGCAGCAACAACTTCATTATGAAGAGGTCGCCCATGGGTGTTAATCACGAAGGTCCTGGATTGTGGTGGCCAGCTGAGAGGGCTAAGACGCTGTCAGGACGTGGGAAGAGAGTCGGCATCGCTGACGAGTGCTGCGAGAAGCCTTGCACCATGGAAGAACTGCTTTCCTACTGCTAATTGTATTATACCTGGATATTGATGTATTATATCAATGTATTGCTGACGACTGACTAATGTCTTAGCCAATATGCGCATAAATAAGTACAATATTCTTAAATGCGTTTTCTTTATTCTTGAATTAATTACTCACAATTACCTACTCAAGAGGAAATATAGACCCAAAGACGCAACCAAAGAATAGCATAAAATAATTGTAAGTTATGAAAGGAATACAAAAAGATAATTTTTTGTAGGTAGGCGTTTAAATGGCAGCCACGATATCTAGAAAGTTATGAATTGCGTTCACAAATACAATATATATGATAGGTAAAATAAAAACTTTGATAGATTTCACGAGTGGTACAGCCACGCTGTAGACAGTTTTGTCTACAGCATGAATGGGCCGGCTCAACCGGGTTACCACTGTCTCGACGAGGGATCTATACGAGTCTATACGAGGGACCTAGCACCTTGTAACAGAATTACAAATTTATGCCATATGAAACTCGAATATAAAATCATATGGCAACAAGACATTATAAAGAACACATCGCATTTTAAATGTAATTTTAGCATTAAACTAATAAAGGCGATATAGAGCCAACCAACTCCGGTAATAGAGCCTTCATATAAATTAACCGACCCCTGTGGTGCATGTATTGGTGCGAGTTGAAAACAGATAGCGATTAAAGAGTAAATTTTACTAGAGTGTAGAGACTGAGTGGTAGAGTCACGCTGTAGACAGTTTTTTCTACAGCACGTATTGGCCGGCTCGATCGTCGTCATTACCATTGTCTCACAGAAAACCGACGTAAAATAGCGGCCTACTGCTGTGTTTTGTATAGTAAGTGAGATATCCGCAGATACTACTAGCCGAATAGACCAATTATTATTTATTTATTTAATTTCTGGTTAATTTTTCAAATAAGTTTACAATTAAAACGATCTCATAGAAAATTGTTCCTTCGATTTTTTAATAAAAAGAAAACACAGTAAGCTTAAATGAGAAAATCAAGATTTTAAGTTTTGTCGATGGTAAAGCACTTTGTCTAAACATGGACCACTACTAAATACAAATACAATACAATTAGTGATTTTGAATTTAGGGACCAAGCATTATAATTACATCCAACTTGACATTTGAGATTAAAAATACTCTATTCTCTATGCAATTGCAGATTTTTTATGTTCAACTAGATTTTTCTGGAGACTCCGCCTACGTCGCCGTTGGTTAGTTGAAAAGTTTTATATATGCACTACACTGAACGTCAGCCTCTATAATACATAACCACAATCATAAGAAATAACAGATAAAAAAACGGATACCAATTACACCTTCGCGTTCCGTCTTCACCTCCCATGAACATCCACCATACCAGAGGAATCATAGATACATTGCCGACCTTAAAAGAGAGGAAGAATTAGGGATTGGGAAAGGGAGCTGGTTTGGGCCTCCGGAAATCTCATCGTACGAAATGCAAAAGTAAACTGTTACTTCACTTCGATTTTTCTGTGAGACAGTGGTAACAATCCGGTCGAGCCATTCATGCTGTAAACAAAATGACCTACAGAATGGCTCTACCAATTTGAATTACAATAAATAAAATAAATAAATTAGAAAATATTCATACAAACGCTGTCCTCTTCTGCCACAATCGTATTTTTGAACTTCAAGAGACAGTGCCGTGATAATTATCGACAGAATTTAGTTTTCTATTACATCGACACCTTTTATCGAGGGTGATGTCGCTGTCCCTGATAGATGCACCTGTTCTTTTACTTTATTGGGGCTTTAGTTTTTATTGTAACCTGCAGCGACAACTCATCACCTTTTTGTTCTAATGGCAGTGTTTTTCGGCCGTGAACGTGTTGACGTTCGATTCCCAGGTTCGAGCAACATATTGTTAAGAGTTACGCGAGACGGGTATTACTTTAAAGACTCAAAACAACAGTTATAATTTTTCTCATAGTTTATTGGTCACTTATACAATGTTAATGCTTTACAAACCACAAACCCATGCCAGGATTCAGGGTCATCATGAGTGTTTAAAGAACCCAGCTTTTATGTGTTTTAAACAATACTGTTAGTATTTTTTTTTATTCATTCACAATAGGCTTGCGTTTTGCCACTATCGCGCCTGATGGTGAGTGATGATGAGTGATATGAAGCGCGCTTGCCTAGCAAAAACGGATTCACTCGTGACTTGAAGACACCCAGATTATACCATATCGGATAATCATTTTGTCTACTATCACATTGTGATGGATTTACTTGTATTTGAGGAGTAGAGAAAATAAAAAGTATATTACTAATACTGTATATTGTGTTTATAGCCGTAGGACTAATCAATGGTCACTAAACATCAATATTCAGACAGAGTATACTGATTAGAGTTCGCAGTAGGAAAGCAGTTCTTCCATGGTGCAAGGCTTCTCGCAGCACTCGTCAGCGACGCCGAATCTCTTCCCACGTCCTGACAGCGTCTGAGCCCTCTCAGCTGGCCACCACCATCCAGGACCTTCGTGATTAAGACCCAAGGAGGACCTCTTCGTAACGAACTTGTTTCTGCATAAAAACTCCAAAGTATCCGCCAGTCTCCTGCCGCAGTAGAAATGGCGCTCAGAGTACACTACTCCGCACAGGCACAGCGCGACCAGAACTGCTACGAGGAATCTCATCGTACTGCGTTGATGTATTCCAGTCGTTGTATGGAGGCAGAGTGTGATGTTGTAGACTGAATGCCCGGCTTTATACCCGGCTACTCATGAATATTCACGTGAGGACCAGGTTAATGAGATGTGGGCAGGTGCCGATGACGAGATTACACACTTCATTGGACAATGTTACACGATCTGTCTCGACAAGCAGACGTTCCCAACATAGAAAACTATTATTATCTAGACATGCGGTAGCATGTTTTTTTTTATAGCATAGGCCGGCAAACGAGCAAGTTACCATTTACCTGATGGTAAATGATCTTCACTGCCCATGTATGCCCACCACCACAAGAATCATGGGCGCGTTGCCGACCTTAAAGGAAAGGGTTAATTAGGGATTGGGAAGGGGAGGGGATTTGGGCTTCCGGATATCTCACTCAACGTACGAAACGCAGCAGCAAGCCGCTACTTTACGTCGGTTTTCTGTGAGACAGTGGTAATGACCCGGTCGAGCCAGCCCATTCATGCTGCAGACAAAACTGTCTACAGCGTGGCTCTACCACTCAATGTCAAGCCAAGTTTAAGCTAACAGGAAGGCGTGCGGTACCAAGTGTAATAAGAACTTACAGCTTTAGAACTTTCGAAGGCTATATATTCGTATATGAAAACTAGTCAAGTCAGACCTTAGGCTTCAATATATTATGCTAGTTATAAGAAGAAATTATATTTTAAGTTGTTATACAATATTTTATGTTGTTATAAATAAAATTTAAAATTTAAAAAAATTAGGACCGACCATTGAACTTAGCACTCATTTAGATCTCACTTCTTTTGTCGTTGAAGTCAACAATCAAGGCATATATCATAATATTGAACTTGGCTCTTACTTTTTTTTTATTTGATTGAATGCCGAGACCAGCAAGGCGCTCGCCTAATGGTAAGCGCCACGCCTGCCCATAAACAGTAAATAAACATAACATACACTACACTCGTAAGCCCAGTGCAGTCCAAAACAACAGCGATCACTGACAAACAATGAGTTAATCGGCTCTCACCAGACTCATGCCGACCCGTATAAATGCTTCACACTCCAGACGGAAAAAAACTAACAGAGCGGCCTGCGACAGAACAGCCGGATGACCGATGCAGGCACAGAGATACAAGGATGTACCCCTATACTCGCCTCAAGCAACCATCGAGTCCTGTCGCAAGCCCATCGGGAGAACCGAATATACACTGGCTGATCCTGATCCGCGATTCTCACAAGGTGTCACTACGGTAGGTTTTAACACCATGTGTACGGGGCGGATATGAAAATCCCACCATCAATTTAAAATAAGTTCCACAACATAATCGTGTAAATTGCAATATGTGTATGGAATTCCCCATTATATTAAATGTTTTTCTAACATTCAAGTAAGTTATACGTAAAGCAATACACCAAGGTGACATTATAAATAACACCCAGCACCCAGCAATCACACACATAGCCCTGACCCCACAGTAAGATACGAGTCTTGTGTTTTGGGTATCAGGAACTACGAGAGAGGTCTCACAACACCTAGACTCGAAACAAATATTTGTGAATCAGACAAATATTTGCTCAGTGCGGGAATCGAACCCACGGCCTCGCGTTTCACAGTCGGCTACTCGCCCACTGCGCCACGGAGGCTGTCAAATTATAATGTATGCAAGGGTGCCTTACGACCTACGCACGCTTCTACGAATTAAATCCTATGTCTAAACACACGAATATTAATTACCACTTCGATATAAATTGGAGCCGTCCGCTTTTCTCTCACATTCATCTCTTGATCGTCACTGGCAAAACATCAGAAAATGAAATTTATTCTGCACTTAGTCTGCTTGGTTGTCCTGTGGTCGGTGACGTCAGCTCAAATGTCCCGAAGATACTGTGGAAGGCATCTAGCGGATACCCTGGAATACTTCTGCCCAGCAATTAGGGAGGCACAGGCGGGGAAGCGGTCTGATGATGCTGGCTTGTATGGCTCTCGCGGTTGGCACTGGGCGACGTTGGGAGGCGCTAGAGGGAAGAGAGGAATTGTCGAGGAGTGCTGTCTCAAAGCCTGTACAGAAAAAACGCTGTTTTCTTACTGCTAAACCTCATTATAAAGTAATTGACAGTGGTGCTGCTCGTTATTGTGTGTTCAAAGGTTGAAATATATGTTATACATTTTGTGCTGATGATTTTCGTCCTATTTACATAAAGTTGCAAATGCAGGTATACTGTAGAAGTGGATAAGGTACATTACATTAGCCTACTTGCACTCACTACTGTGCAAAATATAAGAATGTCTACTCCAGTCATTTTAGTAGGTTCACCTCGGAATTCGAGATACCCGGCTGTAACTCTGTAAATACTTGTGTATTGACACCCTAAAAGTTGTCTCAAAACCTACATATGGTAGGGTGTGCGCAACTATTAAATTTCAAGGTCAAAGGTCACAAAAATCGCTTTTTTTTGTAAATATCTCATTTCCTATGGGTTTTTTGCTATTCATATCCATTATCAATATTGTAGAATACAAAATTCTCTACAAATTTTGTTTAAAACTTTTTTCCATACGGTGAACCGTTTTCGAGATAGAGGGCGGAGAGCGCGCGGTCACAAGTCCGTCATTTTGAAAGTTACATAAACGAAATTTTGTATTTCGGTTATTGACGTAAAATAAATACGTGTTTCAGGAATTTTGGAAATTTTATTTATTAAGGGATGAAAAAGGGGGTGAAAGTTTTCACGCTTTCACGCCTAAATCACTAAACCGATTTTGATGAATTTATCTACAGAGACAGATGGAGCCCTGCAGACGGTTACAGGCTACTTTTATCCCGGAAAATGCTGTTCACGCGGGCGGAGCCGCGAGCAAAAGCTAGTATAACATAATAGTTAATAAAATTGACAAATATTTATAATCATTGATTTATGGATAGTTCATCAACTATATATGGCGCGTTTTCGACCGGAGGCACCGTTTGACCTGAACTGGTCCTGTGACCGCGCGCTCTCCGCCCTCTATCTCGAAAACGGTTCACCGTATGAAAAAAAGTTTTAAACAAAATTTGTAGAGAATTTTGTTTTCTACAATATCGATAATAGATACAAATAGCAAAAAACCCATAGGAAATGAGATATTTACGAAAAAAGCGATTTTTGTGACCTTTGACCTTGAAATTTAATAGTTGCGCACACCCTACCATATGTAGGTTTTGAGACAACTTTTAGGGTGTCAATACACAAGTATTTACAGAGTTACAGCCGGGTATCTCGAATTCCGAGATTCTTACCTAATTTAAGCTAAAATGACTGGACTTAAGATAATTTTTATTAATAGAACCGGTTTCCCTCCAAGGGGCAGAAAACGGAAATTTAGGTTTCAGCCATAGTTGGTACTTTTTTTTAGACGCTTATGCTTGTAACCCGACTCGAGTTGGCTATTTTCATTTTACCAGTCTTTTGGGTGAGCGCTTTAGGTGCTCTCAATATTACATTTAAGCGACCATACTGAGGGCACCCTGTATGGGGTACGAACCTCGGCACAGGTCGCTCAAAAGGAGGCAAAGACATCCCCGAATAAAGGTTTTGGGTGAATTTTAAAACTAGTCAACATCATCGGCTCGCGGGCAATGGAGGGCGCGGCGAGGTCTTCGACGACGAGTACGGTAAATCGGTCTTGTGGAGTATAAGTGTTTATGGAATTCCTCCATTTTTTTTTTATCCTGGCTCTGCAAAGTGACTACGCTACACCTGATGGTAAGTGTAGCGCAATCCAAGAATAGTGTCGACCAACGATGAACAATGTGTCCATCGTAGGTCGGCAAGATCATGCCGGCCTGCTAATGGGCCAAAGGGGAGGGGAAGGAAAAAGGGATTGGAAAAGGGTTAGGATCAGGGGGCATGCCCTCTGGGGCGAACCGGATATCCATCGGTCCATCCTTCGAATGACCAGAATGGTCTCACCCATTAATTTCAATGTATTCGGTACTCACACAATCAATCGTATCATGCTATACGAGTTGTCTGCACTGTTGCTATCTCTTTCTCAATGCAGCGCGAGTGTGCATCGCTAACGCCAATCGCGGCGCATTTGCTGCTACACGTTGAGAACTTTTAAAATTTTCCTTCGGAGCCCTCAAGAGATCTTAAACATATTCATATGGCACCATCCTCGAAATAAACCCTAACGAATATGGTACTTAATATGCACATAAAAAACAATAAAAAAGACGCGTGGAATAATAATTGTGAACCTCCTTTTTTTTAAGCCATTTGGCAAGCATGTCTGCTTCTTACTACCAAACTATTTCTGCCTACATTATTAAAAGATAAATAGCGTGAAAATAAACACAAAATTAATAAAGACATGTAGTTTCACAAGCTCATATAAATATTATGCCGTAATTATTTTTCCATAAGCTCACGAATCCCTTCCTCATTCAAAAAGCCTTAACTACATAAGTGTTTTGCGTAATTTTGACATCTATTTCATTTGTTTTAGAGTCCATTTGCGTACGGATATAATAAATTATTTAGTTTTACTTTACGACAAAGTAATTAGTGACGGTAGAATCAAAATGTTGTTAACCGTATTGCATCAGTCGATAGTCGTTAGCGATAATTATCGACAAATCGTTTTTGAATAATGCGGGGACGTCACTACGTGTTAGGTTGTTAGTTGCTATGTCATTATATGTGTTATAAAAGGTTTTTTGTACGTCTAAAAATAAATCCATAATAGTGTTGTTTGAGGCCATATTTGCCTAGATACGGAATGTATAAATTATTATACAAAAGAATAAAATAGGTAAGGATAAATAGGTATTTTATAGCTGAGGCTAGCAGACGAACAAATGGGTCATCTAGTGAAAAGTGATCACACATGAACCCACAATACTGCAAATATGTTTTTTTTATCCTGGCTCTGGCTGGAAAGTGACTACGCTACACCTGATGGCAAGTGTAGCGCAATCCAGGAATAGTGTCGACCAATGATAAGCAATGTGTCCATCGTAGGTCGGCAAGATCATGCCGGCCGGCCAAAGGGCCAAGGGGGAGGGGAAGGAAAAGGGATGGGAAAAGGGTTAGGATCAGGGGCAAGCCCCCTGGGGAGAACCGGTTGCATTGCCGCCCAAAGAAATGGAATGAAGTAGGCACTGAAGGGGTAGGCAGAGATGTAACCAGTACAACCACATTTCGCCGAGCGCAAGCGTATCATGAAGTGATAAGCGGCAATTCTATCGCCATACCGGGCACAATTCCAGCTGTATTAAGCATTTCGTGATAGAAAATCTCAATATCATATTTACCCGACTTAGGAATCAAACTCGAGAACTCTGCACAGCAGTCGTACCGCGTATGAAATAGGTACAACTGCGCCACCGAGGCAGTCTAAGTTAATACTAAGTCATAATTAAGTAAAACAATGAAATTGTAATGTTTTATTTCAATGAATAACATTCGCGTAAACGTAAGAAATCATTATGTTTTCAACATGTTTTAAAGAGAAAACGTGTTTGGAATACTCATTAGAATTCCAGACACCAAGGACATCTCGTGACCCTAACGTCTCATGGAACTATTATAATAGTGGCAATTTTTTATATGATCATTTTATTTTATTACTCCAGTGGTAGCGAAGGCTGTGAAGCTTTCGATATGGTTGGTTCGATTGCTGTTCAGTCCACCGAAAGGCACACGAAGGCAGAAAAGGTTTCAAAATATGAAAAAAAAAAAGAATGTCGGGATCAAAATTAATAAAATACTGCGATAAAATCCGTTTAAATTAGTTTTATTTCAATTAGTAATATTCGAGTACACATAAGAAATCATTAAATATTTCTTGCTTAACATGACATTGGACTGCGCTTGTCACCGCGACTTTCCATTTTTCTTAAAAGTAAGAAATTTTTTTTACTAGCCCTATATTATATGTCCCACTGCTGGGCACGGGCCTCCTCTACTGAATGAGAGGGGTTACGCCTTAGTCCACCACGCTGGCCTAATGCGGGTTGGCAGACTTCACATACCTTCGAAAATCTTATCGAGTTCTCAGGTATGCAGGTTTCCTCACGATGTTTCCATCACCGTTAAAGCAAGCGATAATTAACAATTAATATACACGTAACTTAGATAAGTCAGTGGTGTATGTTCTTGGGGTTGGTTTCGAACCTGCGGCTTTCGTCTCGACAGTCCATACCACTCCGCTGAGCTATCGCTGCTTCATACATATACACAAGACATACATTGTGTTGATAATATAAAACTTAATATTCGTTCTTGGTTTGTCAAAATTGCGCTTAACACACATAATAACAACCGGTGAGTTATATCGCGAATCGTAATCGCTTTGGCGGCCAACAAACTCGAAGTAATCTGATCCGGGAGCGACTCGCGTTTGCCAGTAACTAGAACCGGTTTTTTGCCGTGCGCATGGTTCTAATGTCTAACTTTTATTTTTGTTCGGAAAGCAAAAGTGTAGTTAACTTCTTACCGTATTGTTTGTGAATAGCTTGTATTACCTGTAACAAAAAATGGAATTTGAAACAATCGTATAAGTAGTAAAAGTGGTAAAATTTAATAGTTTCACTGTAAAAAAGTCTCTAAAGTAACACCAGTACATAAGCATCATTATGAAGTATAATACTACAGTTGAATTTATGCGCGTTGGCAACCTTTTTCCCACAGAACTTTGAATTATAAAGCACTGCAGGACACTGAACTGCGCTCGTGACCCTAAGACATAAGATGTTAGTGCCCAGTAATTTCACTGGCTTCACTGTACTTCAAACCGAAACACAACAGTGCTTACAAACTGTTTCTTGGCGGCAGAAATAGACAAATCGGTGGTACGAACTCAGACGGCCTCTCCAATACGAGGGACCATCTTGTATATCGTTTTTTTTAATCTTCCATAAATTACACTCCCAGATAGAAGATCACGCGCAAACGGCCGTGTGTTGATTGCATAATCATGGTAATTCGTTAAAAACCAAGCACATAATAATGATCGAAGTACTCGTCGGAGGCTCTCAATTAAGGGGTCAGGTAAAGGTTGGGTCAAGAGCCAGACACAGAAAGCGATGTTATTACACACGGCACACTTTGTGAGAAGGTTCCTCAATATGGAGTCCTAGCCACCGGTGGCTTGGGTCCTACGCCTCCCCATTGGAAGGTGATATTCTTTAAAACTTATTAACTGTTTTATTATTTATAGATGTAATATTTTAACATCTAAAAAACCTTTCAAATAAATATTACTGTATCAAACCACCCCTACAGTAAAATCATAAAGTATAAAGCGATATTTTAGGCATAAAAGTGAAGACAAAAGATATAGTAAGAAATATTTTTAACAAAGTTTTTTTTACTAACTTTAAAACACACTTTGGTGCTGGTGGGAGGATACTTGTACCGGATAGCGACCACCGTACACTGGTGCTAAAACCTGCCATAGTGGCCCACCTTGTGTGGGTCGCGTTCCAGGGCCAGCCAGTGTATATCCGGTTCTCCCCAGGGGGCTCGCTGATCCTAACCCTTTTCCCATCCCTTTGTCCTTACCCCCCCACCCCCCGACATGATCTTGCCGACCTACGATGGACACAATGTTTATCGTTGGTCGATACTATTCTTGGACACTTTGCCGAGCCAGGATAAAAAAAAAACACAAACCTCTGGCAAACTTTAAAGTCACTTATTTCAAATGGTTAAAATATCCTGTTGGATTTAATTGTTAAAGTTATTGCTTACAGTCCGAAGTAAGATAAAATATTTGGAAAATTATATTAATTACACAATTATACCATTTATTGTCGAATGGATAACAAAACGTAAATATGAACAAAGATTTAAACAAAGGAAACAATCATCACGATATTCCAAGGCTTTGAATGGAATTGTAGTCATTGTGGCGAGCGCTAGCAATTCGGGCGACTGAAGCTTTTAAGCACCGTCGACCGAATCTAATATTTAAAATATTTATTGCACAAAAATCCAAAGCATTTAAAGTATTGCATTTAATTCTTATTTAATTCCTCTTGAAAAATAGGGTGTTCTCAAATTGACGCGTGTATATTTTCTTCCTGTTCGCACAGGCCGGTAAACGAGCTAATGGGTCACTTGATAATAAGTGATCTTCACAATACCAAAGGCATCATGGACGCGTTGCCGACCATATAGGAAAGGGATAATTAAGGGATTGGGAAGGGGGTGATTTAGGTCTCCGGATATCTCATTCACTGTACGAGACACGCAGCAACAAGCCGCTACTTTACGTCGATTTTCTGTGAGACAGTGGGAACGATCTGCTTGAGCCGACCCATGCATGCTGTAGATAAAACTGTATACAGCGTGGCTCTACCACTAAAAAAATATTTATTCTTTCTTCACTCGCAGTGGGGTCGCGGTCGGCGCAACATCTTGTAGGTTTTACGACCGGCCTCAACTGAGTTCAATCCCTATGGAGAGAAAACACACCCAGACTCGAAACAAATACGGATGTCGCGAAAATTTGTCTCGATACAGGAATCGAATTCGCGGCCTCCCGCTTCACGGGCAGCTACTCTATCACTGCGTGGCTGTATAGACAGCATATAATAAATATAGCAAATACATGTAATTAAATAAAACATTCATTGTTTACGTTTATACTGTCAAAGTCTGGATGTCAAATCTCGCAGCTGAGGATATAGAACAAAAACTATATTATTGAAGACGTTGAATTTCGGCCACTACGCGAACAATAGTATACAGGGTTATTTTTAAAACACTGACAACCTCGCAGGACTAGATTCCTAAGGTCATTTGCTACTACTTTTGTTCTACGACTTTTCATAATTTGTTAGATTTTATTCTCATACAAAAATAATTATGAATTTAATTTCCGTCTTGAATTTTACCTACGCGCAGATTACGTAATACACGCGCGCGCTCGTCAGTTCAATGACCGGCCGCGCCGTCTCGATCGATAATACCTACACGGAGACGTACGAACAAAAACACTACATAACAAAAACTTGTAAAATCATTTTTTTTCTTATGTATTGAGTTATGTCCAAACTCGTAGAACAAAAGTTGTTCCTTATGGGCTCAGCTATATGGCCCTGCGAGGTTGTCAGTGTTTTAAAAATAACCCTGTATATTATTATGGAGAATGCCCTAACAGATAATTAAACTAAATAAAAAACTTAAACTAAAATTATAACGGAACCCTTGAGATGCGAGTCCGACTCACGCTTCACCGATTTGAGGCATTCAGTTTTACCCTGTACCCACCACTCCACTCAAATGGTTCCTGGCTACAACAAACTGGGCCATAAGGGACAATAATGGAACAAAATGTAGCGGATCACGCGTCTCCTCAGCATTATCATAAATAATATGATTTGTTCCATACGTCCCATTCACAGACGAGCGTGTTGTGAGACAAGCTCGATTACATCTGTCTGCTGCCACGCTGCTGCCGGGTGAGTAGGCGGCTTTACGCTCATTATTAGGGTTGGCACGTTTAGTTACTACCAGCAAGGAAGAAGTACAGCCACGCTATAGGCAGTTTTATCTACAGCATGAATGTGCTGAATCGAGCGGCTTGTTACCACTGTTTCACAGTAAACCGCAGCTAGTTTTTACATTTCGTACGGATAGTGAGATATCCGGAAGCGCAAATCCCCCTCCCGTTTCCAATCCCTTACACTTACGTGGTCACCAGAATCATGACAACCTGTATAAATGTTTCTTAACACTACCAAAAAGGAAGAATAGAGGGGCCTGCGACAAGACAGGCGGATGATCGATGCAAAAACTGGGATAAAAGAATGTATTCCTATACTCACCCCAACCAACCATCAAATGCTGTCGCAAGCCCCTCGGAATCAAATCAAATCAAATCATTTATTGAATCAGTAAAATGTCAAACATCATTTAGATTCAGTCAAATTTTAACTCTACCGCCAGTTCGGAAAGCTGATTCGTTAGAGAAGAACGGCAAGAAACTCTAACGTTGCTCTTTTCTAAACTAATTACAATATATATTAGCACTACATACATTGAAGTATTATTTATTTGAGTTAGAGCAGCTCAATTTATGCCAATGAGGAACGTCATAAAGTAAAATAATTAGCATAATATAATAGTTTTTTGTGCATGATCTTCAAGAACTACATGAATAAATCAACTAAATACGCAATAAGTGCTTGAGCAGACCAGTCCACACAAGCAGCACCCGTTCACGAGCATGACGCATGTGCCAGCCATCGGCCTCCTCAACCATGTTACAGGGAAGTGACCGACCCGGCACACGACGCCGCCGCAAGCACAGACATTAAAGCGAGCATGACATACCAAAACTGCTTACAATTAGCGTATATAGTAACGTACTCATATATTTATTATAAGCTATTCCCATGCCTTAAGATCTTCCAAATATTCCGAAATTTTATAATATGCTTTATTGCATAACTTTCGCTTAATAGTGGCTTTAAATTGCATGATATTAAGCTCCTTAATGTTATTTGGAAGTTTATTGTAAAAGCGTATACAGAGCCCTTTAAAAGAGTTGCCGATTTTGTAGAGTCTAGTTTTATGACATACAAGGTTATTTTTATTCCTAGTATTTATGCCATGAGTATCACTAATTTTAGTAAATTGCTCTATATTCTTATGAACATACATTAGGTTAGCGAAGATGAATTGTGATGCTACTGTCATTATGTCTATTTCTTTGAATTTTTCTCTTAGAGAATGTCTGGAACTAAGCGAGTAAGAACCGGATATACACTAAATAATCCTAGAAGCGATGCACACAAGGTGTGAAAATACCATGATGGTATGGTTATATTGTATTATATCATTTCTAGAGTGTGACAACCCTAGTGATAATAGACAAAACACGGAGGAGTTATGTCCTTACGTAGGTTGTCGGCCCCACCTACCACCTGTACTGAATTAGAAATACCTGCTAAATGCCTCAACTATTAAGCTTCTTTTACAAACAATATTAGATTTAATAATAAAATGATAATGAGCCCGTAGCCACGATTCGCAATTTTCTTCTTTTCTCACCCAACAGTCACACAAATAGTCCTGACCCCACACTAGGTTGACTGGAACACACACCTGAATCTTGGGTATCAGGAACTACGAAGGACTTGCGGTTCAAGGACACCCAGATCCGGAACATAAATTTGTGGATAATTTTAGTATAGTATAGGCCGGCAAACGAGCAAGTGGGTCACCTGATGGTAAGTGATCTCCACCGCCCATGTACGCTCATCACCAGAAGAATCATGGGCACGTTACCGACCTTAAAGGAAAGGTATAATTAAGGATTCGGAAGGGGATTTGGGCTTCCGGTTATCTCACTCACCGTACGAAACACAGCAGCAAGCCGCTACTTTACGTCGGTTTTCTGTGCGACAGTGGTACCTGGTCGAGCCGGCCCATTCATGCTGTAGACAAAACTGTCTACAGGGTTGTCTCTACCACTCCAACAGATAATACTACGTAGTTGAACTCGAAATATCAACTACATAGTATTATCTGTGCTTAGTCACTATTCATGAATGAACGAATCGTTTCCAATAAACCCAGCGATTCGATCCATTCTATATTTTCCAGTATTTACAGCGCTAGGAAAGGCAATAATGTTTATAGGCTAAATGTAAAAAAACAACAATCGTACAACGGTCGTTTCACATTCTTTGGCGGCAATAAACCTCCCACACACCGACGGGCCTACATTTCATTTCTACTATATTTGTTTAGTAAAAAACCATAGACAATTAACCTAAAAGACGCCAAAAGTTTAGATAGTATCGTTATAAATTATGATAAGTTATCACATTAGTTGGCTTATGTCTGTTTTCATCGAAATTTATAATATATCAATGCAGTACAATATTGGCACATTTTGAGTTATATATCAGCAATGTATTGAAGTGTATTGACAGTTAGAGGTCCCTTAAAGTTAAAGACAGTTTGGTGAAAACCGA
This sequence comes from Amorpha juglandis, assembly GCA_949126905.1. Lineage (NCBI taxonomy): Eukaryota > Metazoa > Arthropoda > Insecta > Lepidoptera > Sphingidae > Amorpha > Amorpha juglandis. The sequence continues at coordinate 15,932,878 of OX421376.1, forward strand.
CATAAAATATAACTGTCAACGCTTCTTATCAATTACAACATATATTTCTGCATTGACTACAGCGCGGAGATGAGGGAGAGAGAGTTTCTTGTACGACATAAATGAGAATACAACAAGAAACTGACATTAACGTGGCTGCGACATATGATTCTTGTTTCAAATTATACGCGGCCTCGTAAGCAAGCGTTTAAAACTAAGTCTATGTGGCGTCTTTAATCTTACAGGTCTGTGGGAAAACAATGATTTTACGTACAGTTAAAAGCTTTTATTTACTCAAACGCAACACAGCCTCGGGAAATCCCGTTTTAAACATGTAAATTTCGGTAAAAAAACAATATAAATATGTAAAGCACAAAATATATTTCGCAAATTGATTTATTATGCTGTATTTTAGAATACTTGTGGAACTGATTTTTTTGGAAGTAGAACATCCATTCATGAGTGGTAGAGCCACGCTGTAGACAGATTTGTCTACAGCATGAATGGGCCAGCTCAACCGGATCATTGCCACCGTCTCACAGAAAACCGACGTAAAGTAACCGTATTTGGCATTTTGATAAGATCCGGTAAATAAACACTCAATGTCATGTATGTAATGACACCCCTAAATATGACTGCACCATTCTGTATATAGTCCATTGAAATGTTACATTTTTTAGGCCTCACCTTGCGTTTCTTAGAGGACGCAATTTTATTTTTTTGATGTGTAGGGGGGGTAAGTGTAAAGCTAAAATCAAGTTTGTGGGGTCGCCACCCTTGTCCCACGGCCGCCATCTTGAAAATAGGGGTTGAAACGGTTTTTACGATATATCTCTTAAACTATTTATCTGATAAAAAAAAATTGTTAACGTTTTTTGTTGCTAATTAAATTCTCTATAACTTTGGTCCAGTAACTTTTTGTCGTAAAACTATAAATAAAAAAGTTATAAGTGAAAATGTAATAAAGAAAAAAATAAAGATGATAATTCTCTTGACAGCCTAAGATACAAACAATTCGCCAAGGCAGTGACAAAAAGTACATTTAATTTATCTTCACTTCCTCCAACACAAGACACAGCTCGCTTTCATACTTTCCGAGTCTACCATCAGGTCCAGTCGTGGCTTGGTAATAATAATGATCCTGAAGACTGGGGCTGGAAAAAATGTGGAAAATTATTGATGCCAGTGCAGAGCTCTAAACCTCCAGCACCCCCTGAGCTTCTTAAATTGATCTTTTGTAAATGCAAAGGAAACTGTGGAGCGATGTGTGGATGTCGAAAAGCAGGGCTAAAATGTTCCGCAGTGTGCTTCCATTGTTCTGGAGAACTGTGTTCTGTGTCTTGTGTTGGAGGAAGTGAAGATAAATTAAATGTACTTTTTGTCACTGCCTTGGCGAATTGTTTGTATCTTAGGCTGTCAAGAGAATTATCATCTTTATTTTTTTCTTTATTACATTTTCACTTATAACTTTTTTATTTATAGTTTTACGACAAAAAGTTACTGGACCAAAGTTATAGAGAATTTAATTAGCAACAAAAAACGTTAACAATTTTTTTTTATCAGATAAATAGTTTAAGAGATATATCGTAAAAACCGTTTCAACCCCTATTTTCAAGATGGCGGCCGTGGGACAAGGGTGGCGACCCCACAAACTTGATTTTAGCTTTACACTTACCCCCCCTACACATCAAAAAAATAAAATTGCGTCCTCTAAGAAACGCAACCCCAAATGTAACTTTTCAATGGACTAATATGGTATAAACCGAAATACTACTTATCAATGACTAACCACAAAATCGCAAAAACTACTAAAGCTAGGAACAATGAATTTGGTCAAATGATAGTTTATGTAATGTAGAGCTAAGAACGATTTTTTTTATAGCATAGACCGGCTAATGGTAAGTGATCTCCACCACCCATGTACGCCGATAATACCAGAAGAATCATAGGCGCGTTGCTGACTCTAAAGGGAAGGGATAATTAGGGGGAAGGGGATTTGCAGCAGCAAGCCACTACTTTACGTTAATTTTCTGTAATGACCCGGTCGAACCGGCCCATTCATGCTGCAGACAAAACTGCCTACAACGTGGCTCTACCACTCATAAATTATTGGATATTTTACTTTGAAAGTTGGCTACATTGACACGAGCGGAGCCGCGAGCAAAGCCTAGTATGATATAAGTGAGACAAGCCTTTTAGTTGCAAGTAAGTGATGTAAGCGAGCGTGCAAATTTTATTAGCTTGTATGACAGATAACAGTTAACATTCATAATAAATAGCACTGCTATGGAAAATGGAGTAATATATAGCTTATTCACTTTATTAGTAAGATGTGGTTCTGGAAACAAGCGGAGCGATAGGTGACTAAAAACGCTAGGTGAAGAATATTTTTTTATATATTTTATTTTGCTTTGGTCATCTGCGATCAGTCATAAACTATGAGCAGATTTGTTGTTTTTTAAAGCAAAGACAAACGAGCAAGTGCCTACAAGCAATATCAACCTATCTCAATACTAGGAGAATCATAGATGCATTGCAACGGAAAGGATAATTAAGGGATAACGAAAGGGAGGAGGTCGTTCGCCTGATGGTAAGTGCCACGCCTGCCCATAAACAACACCACACATTTCTATGTGTGGTGTGGTGTATTGCTTCTGCAACACCACACAGAATTGGGCTCCGCTCATCACCCCGAGACATGGGATGTTAAGTCTCATTCTTCCCAGTAATTTAACTTAAATATCCTTCAAAGCGAAATACAACAGCACTTACACACAGTTGTTTGGTGGCATAGACAAATCGGTGGTACCAACCCAGACGGCCACTCGATTACGAGGAATCTACCTAAAAGATATACAAAGTCTACCAAGCCACAGTAATTAGTAATTAAGTTATCATGAATAAACCCCACGTCATTTCGCAGACTAGATTTGACAAAAAGGTCTTTACAAAAACTAAGGAACATATTCCTCTTAATTTTTTGTACGCAGATCCGGCTAACTGAGATCTAATAAGTTTTTCAACCTCTATGCCATTGTTAACGATAATAAAGAACTAATGTAGACCTAATAAACTATATGTGAACACCTTAATGAGTAAAAAATGCTTTTATTTACCATAGATGTGTCTAGTATTAATCACTGTATGCCAAAAAACTTGCGTTCCGGGTTGAATTTATGTGGACCCAACCTATAGACTATAGACAAAAAAGGGATGTTATAAGACCCCTTTATGTTGTATTTAACGGTGTAGAAAAACATCCTGAGGAAGTCTATATACTTATAAGTCTTTCATAAGAAGTGAACTATACCAATCCGAATTAAGCCAGCGTGGTTAACTAATGGTCGATCCTTATAGTCTATTTACAGATAGATTTGCTACCGATAATGTTTTGACTGATCTTTTACACTGAAATGTCAAAAATAACAATTTCTGTAGGTCTCTTGGGAATCGGTGCGTGTATCACTGTCGGTCAACTGAAATTGCGGTCGTCCTCCTTTTTTGAACTCGGTTAAAAAAAGTATTTTATGATATCTATAATCGCTACTCCCTATCGCTTGCGCCTAATACGAGTATAGTTATTTCATGTTGCAGTAAAATATAAGCGAAAAGACATGTATCCTTAACTACTAACAGCAGATCGTATTTGCATTCTATTAAGTTAAAATATAGCGCAGATACTGGCGTAAACCGTATAGTTTCATCTCATTAAACCAAGTGAGTCAACAAAGATATAAAATCAAAGAACTTGCTCTGTGTATGAATGATCAAAACATCGTCAGGATGATAACTATTGTGAATGGAAAATATTACGAAATATTATGAATTGAGTGGTAGAGCCACGCTGTAGACAGTTTTGTCTACAGCATGAATGGGCTGGCTCGGCCAAGTCGCTACCACTGTCTCACAGAAAACCGACGTAAAGTAGCGGCTTGCTGCTGCGTTTCGTACGGTGAGTGAGATATCCGGAAGTCTAGATTCCCTCCCCTTCCCAGTCCCTAATTATCCCTTTCCTTTAAGGTCGGCACCCATGATTCTTCTGGTGGTGGGCGTACATGGGCGGTGGAGATCACTTACCATCAGGTGACCCACTTGCTCGTTTGCTGGCTTATGCTATAAAAAATGGAAATATTGTGAAAGCCACACTGTAGACCAAGTTGTCTACAGCTTGTCGGCTCGATCGGGCCGCTACCAATGTCTCGCGGACAACAGTCGTAAAGTAAGATCCACAACTGCAAATAAAATGTGCACGGACCGAATTTCACTACCAAAATATATTATAAAACATAAAGATTCAAGACAAATCCGACAAGTTTCGCAAGGCCCGCGTGTTCGACTTATCCAAGAGCCTTCGCACATTGAGGCGCCACATGTGCAGGTCATAATGATAACGATCAGCTACACATCCGTGTAAACACGACCTGAATCGCAGTGGAACTCTACGCAGAAGTCGCAACGTGTCCATCATTGGGTAACTAACCTACCTGGTAATTGCTTAAAATATTCTGACTTTTATTGAAATGTCAAAGTAAAATCAGAGTGATTTTTTTACCAGTATTGCCAACTTAATATGTCAAATTAAGTCGTATTTATGACTTGTGTGTATGTGAGTGGGAACGAGTTTTTAAATGCGGTGTGTGTTATTTGCAAGAGTTAATAATTCTATCCGGAGGTCTAAATCCCTCAGCCCTTCCCAATCTCTAAGTATCCCTTTCTTTTAACGCGCCCATGACATCACAGGTATTATGGGTGTTTATCGGCGGTTAAGATCACTTACAATTAGGTGATCCACTAGCTAATTTGCCAAAAAAATATCGATATATAACTTATCGGTAATTTAAAAAAATATCAATATCTATTTTGATATATAGAGAAGAAACAATCAATACATTCTGATATTTGGATAACCTTTTTTAGCATCATAATTTTTTATTGATCCACATTTCGTGAAATCCTATTTTTCTAAATATAGATTTGAAATGATTTCGATACAAATATTGATACATCAACCTATTATTTTTTTAACATCCCTAATTAATAGCAGCGAAAATGAGCGCTTCATAGCATAGACTAAAATTCGAGATGAGCAAAATGTCTTTAAAGCAATGGGCTCGTATTTCCTAATAAGATGGAAATTGAAATATTGACGTAGAAATGTGTACTACAATACTACTACATCTAGGGATAAGTAATAAAATTTGCGGACATATTTATAATTCTATTTACAACAGACTGTACAACACGCGGGGCTCTATGTATTTCCCACAGAAAACTCATGATTTATTGCACTGATAAATAATGTATCACAAAATTAATATCAAATATACGTGTTAATTTTATTCTGTTGAATTTATGCATTTCGTGTCGGAATATATTTTCGCCTCAAACCGGTGGTTATTATGCGTTTTATGTCCATACTTCTATTCAGAATTTAGTATGTATACCTAGCCTATCTAGTACCTACCGAACCGCCGCCCCGACCGTAATACCGGCCCGCAAGCCGATGATGATGAGTAGTTTTAGAAATCCTCCAAAATCAATCGGAGATATCTCTGCCCTCTGACAGCGACCGTCCTGAGCCGAGTTGCTTACCCCACAGGGGATGCCCTCAGCGTAGTCGCTTAAATGTAAGGGTTGAGCGCTTCAGGTGCTCCTAAAGCGCTCACCCAAAAGTCCGGTGAAGCTCAATACAGCCGACTAGTGTAAGGCTAGCATTGCGTCACAGTAAACAGTCCTACCATATATTCTGATAAAGACGTAATTTCTAAACTAACTGTTATTGCATATAATTACAATATTACTTCATTTAAAAGCACTTAAAGTCTGTTTGAAATTCGAATGTATTTTTTATAATGGCTCTCATAAATGTTTTAGCAAATCTACCATATGTCACTAGGTGTTAGGTCCCTCGTATGCGAGAGACCGTCTAGGTTGCTACTATCGCTTTGTTGATTTCTGCCGCCTACGCAACAGTGTGTAGGTATTATTATGTTTCGTATGGAAGGATATTGAAACCAGTACAGTTACTGGGCATTATGAGACTTCATCTTATGTCTGGGGTTGACGGGTGCAGTCCAGGGCCATGTAATGTTTTGAATTTCAGAATTCTCCGCGATGTTCTCTTTATAGGTAAACGTGACACTTGCCATCAGGCGAGCGACATACTCGTCCCGTTACTCTGTCTAATGAAAAGAAATGATCAGTTTTTCAATTATATACATGTATTTGATAAACCTAACTCCGACAGACATAGTCCATCACACACATGTTTTAGAACTCATTTGCTCACTGACACGAGGTCTGGCTAACACCTAGCAAGTCAAATACACTGCACACACTGTGTTCGATGCATTTCACACGGAAATTATATATGAATCACTCAGCCTAGATTATAAATATACATTAGAGTTATCTAACAATTCTTCAGTTGTTAGATGTCTAGTTCATGATTTTTTTTTATCCGAGCACGGCAAAGTGACTGCACTACACCTGATGGTAAACATAGTGCTGTCCAAAACAAACAGCGACCACCGACAAACAATGAATTTATCGGTGGTCACCAGATTCATGCCGGCCTGTATAAATGTTTATTCCCTCTTTAGAGAGGGAAAAAGCAAGAACCGGATATACACTGGCTGATCCTGGAACGCGACCAACACAAAGCGTATTGATCACTATGGCAGGTTTTAACATGTGTATGGTGGTCGCTATCCGGGCGGATATGAATATCCTACCACCAGCAAATAAGTATTGGTTAAAATAAATTTACTTGATAATTAGGAGACACATAATACATCGTGATAATTTCGAACCCTGTCATATATACTATCAGAACATAGAACCCTTTCGTCTTTCCCATTCATAATGGTTAAGTTCCCACATATGAGTCAGTAGGACATGAGTAGTGACCACACGCCGACCTCACACGATAGGAACAAACAGCCAATGCGTTTTATTGTCCCAATATTGTTGGCAGAACGGCAATGATCGTAACTCTCCGTGTTAGAGATGACAATGTATTTTACGAGGTGATGTAATAAAACGCTAGGGGGACACACGGACGTAACAGATAGCGGTTAAGTTATATTTATAAGGATGCATGAACATATGACCATAATTGCATTTCACAAGTTTTAATTGGCTAACTTTACATCGATTTTAATGAATTGATATTAATAATTAAATAATTAACTACCCCTGCTGATAGTAATATTCATATTTATAATACTTAGGACCCGTTTCACGACATTCGATTAGTCTTCAACCCCTAATTAGCAAACAAGACACTGGAATTTTTTGTTTACAAGTTGGTAGGTCCCTCGTATGCGAGAGGCCGTCTGGGTTGGTACTACCGCTTTGTCTATGTCTACCGCCAAGCAACAGTGTGTAAGCACGGTTGTGTTTCAGTTTGAAAGACATTGAAGCCAGTGAAATTAAGGGGAATTATGACACTTAACATCTTATGTCTCGGTGTGACGAGCGCAGTCCAGTATCATGCAGTGCTTTATAATTCAAAGTGTTGTTGCTTCTGTTTATGGACAGGGATGGCGCTAACCAGCGACTTACTCGTCTCGTCATTGAATTAAATAAAAAAAAAGTACTTAGATGACAACCAGTAGAAGCGTGACTTTTGTTTTTGAAAGTGTCATATTTTATTTGCTCAGACAATGTGAAAAGACGATTATTTTCGTAATTTCTTGTATAAAAATTGGATCGTAGGCCTTAACTTGAGGTCACAGGCAGAAAAAGTCGCAGTACTTCGTTCACTGTCCGCGTCGGCGATGTGTTCGCAAAGTTTTAAATAACTTAAGTGGGTTTCAACTGAAACTCCCACATGCACTAAATACTGAATGCATTCAACTATTATACTATATCCGATCATTTATAGTAAACTAACTTTTGCTTGCGGCTTTGTGCGCGTGAAATATTTTTTGGAATAAGAAGCAGTTAGAAGAAGTAAGCATCAGTCCAGTGCCATGCAGTGCTTTATAATTCAAAGTTCTGTGTGGTGTTGCTTCTGTTTATGGGCAAGCGTGGCGCTTACCATCATGCGAGCGACTGTGCTTTTCTTAGTTGGTCGTGGGTTCGATTTCCGCACGGAGACAAATGTTTGTGTGATCCACAAATATTTGTTTCGGGTGTGGGTGTTGTGGGACCGCAAGTCCCTCGTAGTTCCTGATACCCACGATACGAGTTAACCTAGTGTGGGGTCAGGACTATGTGTGTGACTGTTGGGTGTATTTATTTAAATTGTGACCAAACTATCTTAAGTACTAAACACTACTCTGCCTGCTATTAAAAAATATATTCGATCATAACGATTCGTAATGACCTATGAAAATGATATCTTACTTTACTGTATTTAACCCATTCAACGGTCGTACAATTATTGTAATTGACTGTAATTTAAATAGATAAATTGACATAATATTACTGGAATATCGACTTCGTATTAAACATGATGTAATTAATTTTAAGACGGTCTGACTGGCTGTATAGCTACAGATACTCAGAGCTCACAAGATTTCATCCATCCAAAAAGCGTCTAACGCGCACAGCAAACGGTCTGGTATATACGATGTGTTATAAGTGTATAGTTTGAATTAACATTAGCATGTCGCTGACGCGAAATCAAGAGTTTACCCTGTACCAAAAAGTAATCAACGCGGCTAAAAAAAATTCTCTTAAAAAAATAAAACCAACTTCAAAATTTAACACTAAAGTCACAATCAGCAATAATTTCTTACATAAACTATATCAAGTCTTGTCGGAGTCTGGGCCGGTGCTAGGCAACTGAAATAGCACCGACTCAGTCACCTCCCACAATATACAATCCAAAAGAAATAGGGGAGGGATTACAATTCTCATATCACTATCCCACGGTCAAAGTTCAATCTAACCCATCAATAAATGATTTGAGGTAACACACATTAAAGTAATCAAGAAACTGCGTTGTGAAATAAAACAATTGTGCAATCACAGCACGCACCGCTACACTCGTATGGCAATAAATACCATGTATGGTTTACAACATACTTAAACTTTATGGTAACGTGTACGGGTAACAAAATAGACATAATTATGGCATTGGCAATGGGACGGAATGAGGGAAATACGCGATAAATTCAATACCCCTGGCTCCCTGGTGAAGGGTTAGATTTAGTTCTTGCGAACGGAAAATATGATTTACTAGCTTTTGCTCGTGGCTTCGCCCGCGTGATCTGCTTTTCCGGGATAAAAAGTAGCATATGTCTTATTCTGATGTATAAGCTATATTATTGTAAAGTTTCATTAAAATCCATTCAGTGGTTTTTACGTGAAAGAGTAACAAACATACATCCATACTTACAAACTTTCGCCTTTATAATATTAGTAGGATAGGATATTATACTAGCTATTGCTTGCGGCTTCGCCCGCGTGATCTGCTTTTCTCGGGATAAAAAGTAGCCTATGTGTTATTCTGATGTATAAGCTATATTATTGTAAAGTTTCATTAAAATCCATTCAGTAGTTTTAACGTGAAAGAGTAACAAACGTACATCCATCCATCCATCCATCCATCCATCCATCCATACTTACAAACTTTCGCGTTTATAATATTAGTAGGATTATAAATCCTTCCATAATAGATGCTTACAACATAAAAGGTAAAGCTTCAAGTTTGTAGCCCCAGCGGTTTAGGCACTACGTTGATGAATCGGTCAGTCAGGACACGTAATTATGTATGTATATACACTTTAAAATCTATGCATTACTGTTAATGTTGTCGTATACAGCTAATAAAACAGTAGAATATCTGCTATCTCTCTGTCTATTCAATTATGAATAATGCTAGTAAAAATTAAAAACCCTTTTGACCCCACCGACACTACCTGAGTCCACACCTGCGTGGAATGTAGTTTCCTTGTTTAAGGAACATGGTCTATAATAATAATTAACAATCGCTCTATTGTAAGGAATACTCGAAGAATAGATACGCGAAATAGTAAACGCAAATTACCTGCCTAAATAGCCTCGCGGAGGTCGTAGGTTCGGTGCCGGTTTCATTTGATTAAATAGTATAGATAAATTTTAATGTTTATTTCGTATTGATAGTGTAATAATCTTGGTTCTCTAACTCTTAGGCAAGAATATAAATGGCAATTGTATTTATGTGTATGTATATTTATATGTATGCGTATATGCATAAGTATGTGTATCTATGTATATGTGTTTATATATGTGTATCTATATGTATTTTATACTATATTTAAGCCGCTCTATGTATTTCTTTTTTATTACCTACCTGTGGAAACACGTAATTAGTGTATAGTGTTTGCTTGTTCAGTTTTGCTTTCTGTAACACTGTATGTTCCCCTAGCTGGTGGTGGGATATTCATATCCGCCCGGATAGCGACCACCATACACATTGTGTTAAAAACTGTCACAGAGATCCACACCCCTTATGTGGATCGCGTTCCAGGGTGAGCCAGTATATATCCGGTTCTCCTGAGGGGCTTGCGACATAACTTAATGGTTGGTTGGAGGGAGTATAGGGCTACATGCTTTTATTACTGTACCTGCACCGGTCATCCGCTTGTCCCGTCGCAGGCCTCTCAATTTGCTTCTTCCTTCTTCATAGAGGGCTATGAAGAAGGAAGAAGCATTTAAACAGGCCATCAGGTGTAGTACAGTCTAATGACAACACCTGTTGGTAAGATAATTCTTACCAACAGGTGTAGCGCAGTCACTTTGCCGTGCTCGGATACAGAAAGTAGTGTAATGTAGGATGTATATGAATTTGGATGTTTGTAAATCAATCATGTCTTAACAGGTGAATGGATTTGTATAAAATTTTACACAATTCCTCTGGTATTATTGGTATGTATGGGCGGCGGTGATCACTTACCATCAGATGACCACCTTGCTCACGGCCCCCTCTTTAATAAAAAAAAAACACGGGTAGCCGATAACATGGATTATATCAACGACTTTCTATCTCAGAACAACAGATTAAAGCGCGCGGAGCCGCATGCAATGCTAATACTACATAATATAATCCAAGAATGATATGACATAAAAGATAAAATACCGAATTAAATCAGACACTTGCAAATGACCTCTAATATATACTCTGGGGACATTATCGTGGCAGGTAATAAAGCCGGCGGAATAATAACTATTTACAATACAATAAATCTGCTTCAAACAACATTAACCATGACTACTTTGATATTTATTGGTTATATAACAGAGTAAAACTGTCTATTCCGACTTATCATTTCGGCTGACACAGCTTTGTTTTATATCTGGTGATATCAAACCGAAATGTGTGGTATGTTCGATAATCGGGCAATGTGAGTTGCTTTCTAAATATGCTCGTGGTAGGATATTCATATTTTTTATAGCATAGGCAAACGAGCCAGTGGCTCACGTGATGGTAAGTGATCTCCAATGCCAATGCACGCCCACAACACTAGAAGAAACAGAGGCGCGTTGCCGACCTCAAAAGGAGGGTATAATTAAGGGGTTGGGAAGAGGAGAGGGATTTGGGCCTCAGGATATCTCGCTCACCGTACGAAACGCAGCAGCAAGCCGGTACTTTACGTCGGTTTTCTGTGAGACAGTGGTAACGACCCGGTCGATCCGGCCGGAGGGACCGAAATAAGCTCGGCGAAATTTAGGTGTACTAGTTGCACCTTTGCCTTCCCTTTCGGGATTACAGGCGTGTGTATATTTACGTACTCCTCTTTAAACTATTTACTACCATTGGAAGGTAGCAAAGTTAATAAGTTACCGATAGTCGTCACTGCTAAAGGGTTGATACCAAAGAGCCTCGACCAACACCTCCAGAGGCTTTCAATTGGTCGTTGGGTCAAGGGTCAGATTCAGAAGGCGGTATTATTGGATATGGCACTCATCGAGAGGAGGTTCCTCGCTCTGGGGCCTTAACCGCCATTGGCTTGGGTCCTAGACCTCGCCACTGGAGGGTGATAAAAAAAATATGTATATATATAAAACACCATATTTTTAATTTTTTTTTTATTTCATCTCTTTTTTATATTGAACACTGTAAAAATCACCTTTTAAAATAAAGAGTGAGAGAGATACTGTGCAGTTACATAATCTGACTCAAAGCACGTTCAAAAATGTAATCTAAGAGGGTTTATTTTGACAGGAAAGAAAGTCATGATTTATTCATCCCGTCCTCTTTACGAAGGTAATGAGTTGTATTCATTGCAGAAAATTAAAGGTATCTTTTAGGCATTAAAGTTTACTTTGAATAAAAAAACATGCGCGACAACTTAATGATTTAGGGGTTCCGCCACAGCTTGAACCGTCACTGGTCTTCCGATTTTAGTATGAGAATTTATAATGACTTTTTTTTATCTGAGGACGACATAGTGACTGCACTACACCTGATAGTAAGCGTAGTGCAGGCCAAAAAACTAACGATACTAAATATAAAGAAAACTTAATTTATGTGAAAACTATAGATGAGAGCAGATGTTTGTCATTTCCGCAATTTAAGTGACATTCCGCCATTTGCAACAACAATACAAGATGGACGCTCCCCAACTGTCAAACGCATACAATTCGCGCGCTTTCTGCACATTTCGCATGATTGTCGCTTTTACGTAAAATTGGGGTATTCGAACCCAAATAAAGCGTATAATTTGATGTATGAATAGAGTTAATTATGGCATTTATTGTATCCATTTCGCCATGGGGTGGTACCCTTGTTCCGCAACGCGCCCCAAACTTTACGACTTACGCTAGAGCAGATTTTGAGGCCCTTCATTCTTCTATTGGGACCATAGAGCGTGAAAAAAATATAGTCTACGGCGCAGGAAGGTAATAAACCTTTGTGCAAAGGTTTATTGAGGTTATGTTAAATTTACCGGAAAATACATTTCGCATTGTACATCTGTGATTTAATATATTGGTATTTACTTGGTACCGATCAAAAGAGGGATTACAAAAAAATACATACAAAAACCATCTTTGAGAAACAAGATTAACCCGCGTCGCAGACTTAAGGGGAAGTTTTCTAATTCGCAACACAATTTCCTTTTTAAAGGCTCGTTTATCAGACGGACGTTAATTTATTTAATAAATCAGTTCGCCCGATGCCGGGACTGCCATTAGTCAACAGAGCGTCCCGGGATTCAATACCGGGATTGCTTCGGGCGGGATGGCGGTAAGTACAAATGATCGTGTATGACGATGATGGATGGCGCGTCGTCCGCCTCTTTGACGACGTTTAACTTAATATAATAGGACATGCTAAGTATTTTTAATTTGAAAAGTGGTGGGAAACGTTTTGTTAATGCTTTATTCTTCGGTAAAAGCATTAGTATACTCTGTCGATTAAGATACATTAATTGCATTCTGCTATCAAAATAAAACGAACAAATGGGAAAAAACATACATATTAAGGATTTGACAGCTTCCGTAGCGCAGTGGGCGTGTAGCCGGCTATGAAGCGAGACGACGGGGGTTCGATTCTCGGACCGAGACAAACGTATGTGTGGTCCACAAATACGTCTTTCGGGTCTGGGTGTTGTGGGACCGCAAGTGAAAAAAAGAAAGAAAGAAAAAGAACAGAAAAGTGTATATTATTATTAAATAGGTACTTAATATAAATTCGAACCTGGAATTTTCAGATATTTCAACAGTTTTTTTCGTGTCGCAGACAACCGGAACAATATCTCAATGGAAACATATCCTGCTCTGCCTTATACCTTTTAATAAAAATCAAAAACTCATAGTCTTAGTACGTTGACGTAAATGTAGTTTAAACCAGAGTTATACAATAATAATTTCAATAAAATAAACCTCAGTCAGTATAAAGCGTGTAGAAATTTTCTTGGCACACGCCGGTATGACCGTTAGATATATAAAATGTACTGAGATTGCTTGACGAATGAATAATTCTACGGAGAACGCATTTCAACTTTCATTTAAGTGACTTTTGACTTATAAAATAAAATTGTCTCTATGCTTGGAATTTAGTTATGACAAGTGTTTTTCTTATTAAAATAAAGAAATAAGATAAGGCCGTCTTACTTAATCCTTAAATCTAAAAGGATCCTTTGTGAAACAATCTTATCGTATGGAAATTTGACATTTATAAACATGTTTAGTGGTTAAACATGTTTAAAGATTGTCGTGAAAGTCGCCTTTAATTGTGACGTTTACCAGCTTAATTTGGTAAAATTATATTTAACGAGGACAAGTAATATTAACACTAAATAAGTCATAGTCTTGTAAGATATTATAGATGGTTGTAACAGATAAGTAAAAAAAGTAACAATACTGGTACCAGATAAAACTAAATGGCAAAAAAATGCGACACAAATATTATTTAAAAATATTCCTTTTTTTATAGCATAGGCCGGCAAACGAGCAAGTGGGTCACCTGATGGTAAGTGATCTCCATCGCCCATGTACGCCCACCACCAGAAGAATCATACGCGCGTTGCCGACCTTAAAGGAAAGGGATAACTAGGGATTGGTAAAGGAAAGGGGATTTGGGCTTCCGGATATCTCACTCATCGTACGAAACGCAGCAGCAAGCTGCTACTTTACGTCGGTTTTCTGTGAGACAGTGGAAACGACCCGCTCGAGCCAGTCCATTCATGCTGTAGACAAAACTATCTATAGCGTGGCTTCACTACTTCTATAATCCTTCCTTCCTTTTTCCAAATATAAAAATGATTACTACCAAAAGTACGGAACCACAGCCCGTGGCTCGTATAAATTCGAACGTAGCGACGTAATCATAAATAAACACTGTATATTTATAAGTAACAAAATATTTACCTTTTAAAGAAAACACAATCAGAGAAGAAAAAACATTAATGATTGCCTCGTTTGTCACAAGCTGTACTCTTGAGGTTTGTTTGCACATTTTTGCAATGTCATTAGAGCGACGCTCAGTATAATTCAGTGGAATGCAGAGCGGAGGTTCTAAATTCGATTCACGCTTCGGTACAAATTGATTTAATGACGGCAGGGACCGTGGCTTATCTAATACGGTCCTGCAATTTACGCTCCACCAATTCGAATGTGGTAATTTGGTATTGTTATGGTCGTGTTATTTCGGGGGATTCAGACCATCTGCTATGTTTAGTAAAATTGTTGGCTTAATATCCACCCCTGCATAAGGAGAATCTCAAAAAATTAAGCGAATATATAAATCAATGATTCCAGTTAATAGGGTGTCAACTATTAAATATTACCTATTTTGTATTGGTGTAAGCTGAATCTTTATAGGGTAGTGGACTGTATTTCTTATTATTATTTAAATCAATAAGGTAATAAGGTACGTTACCCAAATTGTATTATAGAAGGAAATTCGTTAATCCGTCCATAAATAAATAAATTAGAAATCATTCAAATCTGATAGAGGCGGAATTGAAAAATAGCAGACGACGCAAACTTTAACTCACTGTGTAAAATGGCCATTACGGTGCACGCGTGCGAGCGATATAGTGAGATGTCCCCACTACGCGCCCACCTTTGCTCATACCAATATTTAAAATCATAATTGCAAGCTCATTTTTGAACCGATTTTGATTATGTTTTAACAAAAGGGTTTCTTTTTCCTATTTTTTTTTGTTGCGTATAAAATAATGTATAATATTCAACATATGAAATTACCCTATTAGGATCTCCATCATTTGGAGTCGAAGGTAGCGATTCATACAAAACAACGTGTCTTAACATATTTCAATATCATCATTTTGTATTACACTGAATTGATTAAGTTGGTGTAAATTAAAAAGACGAAAATATTCCGAAATTTACACATTTTTCATTGGTATTTTTAAAATAAAGGCGGAGTGGTCATAAACTTTAAAACAATCAAAGCACGCAAAGCCCTCAGGGTGAGTTACATTGTGAAATTATAGGCAACGGTATAATGTATCAAAGAGCGTAGATATTAACATAATTACAACAATATCTTGTACCCTACGACCTAAACACTAGCCATCCATAAATCACTTGCTTTAAATGAATTTGATGTTATCTATTCGGTACTTTGAGTTATAACTTTTATGTTACTACAAGCTGTATGTTTGATATCACAACCTTTACGTAATACAATAAAAAAATATAATATAAAGTTTTTTGACAAAATATGTAATTTATTTTTGTTTCTTATTAATTTTCTTGCAAAGCATCATCTTTGGATGGCTTTGCCACTCAATTAATAATATAATTAAACAACTACACAATAACATGAACAAACAAAACATGTACAAAAAAACTGCTAACACATCGCAACAAAACCGTACAAAAATAAACCATAACAAAAACCATTAAACTACCGGCTCAACATTTCACCGATCGTTCGTCGATCAATCGTCGCGCTTCATTAACAAAAGCGGCGTTTTTTTAATCCCTTCATCGGTGCGTTAAACGCTCTCCGACGCGCGAACGCACGCCGCGCGCGGATTAACGCAGCAACTCTTCTCCTTAATTAGCTTGACATTGTTACTCGGACCCAAGTTTTGATTCTAATTATATAAAGAGATGCTAATACGGCATCAAATAAACAGCGATAGTTGAGCGGGGAGTAGGGACTACAGAAAACAAAACCGTAGATATAAAACTAGCCCCAAGAGCGTCGCTGGTGGGAGGATACTTGTATCCACCACCATACACTGTTGCTAAAACCTGCCATAGTGGCCCACCTTGTGTGGTTCCAGGGTCAGCCAGTGTATATCCGGTTGCCCCCTGATCCTAACCCTTTTCCCATCCCTTTTTCCTTCCCTCCCCTTTGACCCTTTGCAGGCCGGCATGATAGTGCCGACCAACGATAGACACACTGTTTATCGTTGGTCGACACTATTCTTGGATTGCGCTACACTTACCATCAGGTGTGGCGTAGTCACTTTGCCGGGCCAGGATAAAAAAAAAAAAAAACATCTGAATTTTCTAAGTTGCGTACACGCTTTATCCTCTATATGCCCTTATCCCACTCGTAGGGTCGGCGTAAAATGTTTTTTAATGTCTTAGCAACAGTTTTACTACGACGGGAGATGCTTAGGATCGGGTAAAGTGGAAGCTTCTAAGTAGAGAAGAAGGCAAGAAGAAAGAAAAAGTCTATAGAATGTTACAAGACGATTACAAACCGGTCGATAAAGTGCAGATTACACGCGACATGCGTTATCACATACGGAACGACGCCCTAAATTATTCCTTATCTTTTATAAATTTAAATAATAAATAAGATAATGTTAATGTTGGTGATTGTTGAATGATATCTGTTTAAATATAATTAGAAAGTTGTATGTCGAGAAATACGAGTTATTGGTGTTTAAAAGATGAATCACCGGAATATACTACACAAACGATTGTTTGTGATCTACAATTATTTATGAAGGACCATATATGAATTGCACCATTATAGTATTTTTTATCCGAGCCCGGCAAAGTGACTGCACTACGCCTGATTGTAAGTGTAGTGCAGTCGAAAAAACCAGCTATCACCGACTAACAATGAGTTTATCGGTGGTCACCAGAGTCATGCCGGCCTGTATAAATGTTTCTTCCCTCTTCGAGGGATCGAGGGGCCTGCGACTGGACAGACGGATGACCGATACAGGCACAGGGATACAAGGATGTACGCGCCCCAACAAACCATCAATTCATATCAATCCCTTCGGGAGAACCGGATATACACTGGCTAATCCTGAAAGGCGATCCATAAAAGGCGTGGTTCACTATAGTATATTTTAATACCATGTGTACGATGGTCGCTATCCGATATGAATATCCTACCACCAGCATAAAATATTTGTTAGGGAAGTACAATAGGTTATGAGTGTACAGGATTTAAATTGTATTATTTTTGTCATATACTTATGTAATGGTAGTATTATTTTGTGTCAATCGGAGTTTTCGATGCTCATATTGATTAAGCTACAATAAAATACAAGAACGGATTGAAATATGGCTTCTGTCTACTTCAGTAAACAAAAGAAGGGAATGTAAAAATCCATTACTCATTTAAAAATATTAAACGGAGACGTGAACTTATTCCAGTTTTACTATACGCACAGATTAGCTGTTTTTTATGAAATTCTTAGTAACTTCACAGCAATGTAAAATGTACCTTAACTGCCTTCATTACAGTGCGTATTACTTTGTAGTGAAGGTCTACAGAACTCCAAGGGCCCCGCGCGCGTGTCCACGCATAATATCATCCACACACTTCAAGTCGAATGGTTTGTCAACATTGTACAACACAAACAATCTGCAACCCTATCACTTTCATTTTAAGACTTAAAATCGTGTGATGGGATCAGAAGACACGTTTTTTTTGAAGCAAAGCTTGTGTAGCCCATTCAGAAGATCTTGGCAATGTTAAAATAACACGGGTGTTATAAATAAATGTATTTTAAAAGACCGTGGACTATGTAGTACATTGGTATTAACAGAATACGACTTTATATCTAACTAAACATGTGAGACCTGTCAACTAAGAAAGCCAAAAGTGAGTGATATCCGGAGGCCCAAATCGCCCTCCCCACCAATCCTTAATTATCTCTTTCCTTGGGGTCTGCAGCGCGCCCATAATTCTTTTGGTATTTTGGGCTTACATGGGCGGTGGAGATCGTTTGCCAGCCTATGCTATAAAAAAAGACATTAACAGACAATTTTTTTATTAAAACACAAGTTACTTCAAGTGCGAACTCGAAACTATTACCACGGTACTATGACTGAAGTAGTGAAGATTTTAAACGAAAAATAAAATTAAATAAACTTGGGATATTTTGAACGCCCAAGTCCTGCTAGACTTCGACGATCTTACTACAAAACGTAGTCTCACATTAAACAAAGTTTATATCAACAAATAGGGTAGTTTCCTATGCTGAATATTAAACATTATTTTATACGCAACAGAAAATAGTACGGAAAAGAAACTCATTTGTTAAAACACAATAAAAATCGGTTCATAAATGAGCCTGCAATTATAATTTTAAATATTCGTATAAGCAAAGGTGGGCGCATAGTGGGCACATCTCACTATCTCGCTCGCACGCATGCACTGTTATGGCTATTTTACACGTGTGACGTCAAAGTTTTCTGTGTCTCTTATTTGACAAGTACCCCCTCCATCAGATTTGAATGGCTTCTAATTTATTTTCCTAAGGACAAATTGATGAAATTCTTTCTGCAATATGTTTTGAGTAACTTATCTTATTAATTTAAATAATAAAACGAAACCAAGTCAACTACCCTATTACTATAGGTAACCATGGTAACCAGCTGATATAAACCCCGTTTAAAGTTAGTCCACGTTTTATATATACTAAGTCCTTCACTGTTCATATTCCCAAACCCTCGGACGACTTATTTAAAAGTCGCCCACGAAAAAACTCAAAGTTAATTCAGTTATAACATCGACGGAGTTAGTTATTTTTTATTACTTTTGTACAATGAATTTGGTTCCCGAGGGAAAGCGAGTTTCAATTTGGTGAATAAGAAAGTGTTTTAATAAGAAGTTTATGTTATATTGAAATTTTAAAATTTACGACTAATAGAGCTCGCATTCTGCAGACGAGGAGCTTAAAAACTGGTCAAGTGTGAGTAGGGTCACGCACCGACACTTCCACTCCCACACTCTTAGATTTTTTTGTCATTTTTATTATTTGTTACGAAATTATTTTTGAGTCGTAGAGCCACGCTATAAACAGTTTTGTCTACAGCATGAATGAGGTGGCTCGACCGGGTCATGGTCACTGTCTCAGAGAAAACCGACATAAAGTAGCGGCTTGCTGTTGCGTTTCGTACGGTGAGTGAGATATCCGGAAGCCCAAATCCCCTCCCCTTCCCTATCCCTAATTATCCCTTTCCTTTATGGTCGGCAACGCGCCCATGATTCTTCTGGTGGTGGGCGTACATGGGCAGTGGAGATCACTTACCATCAGGTGACCCACTTGTTCGATTGCCGGCCTATGCCATAAAAAAAATCCGCCAATAAAACATTCTGTGAAAATTTCAGCGGAGGTCCAAAAGATTTAATTATTTTTAAAAGTAGGAGTGATTGCTTAGGCTCTATGATAAGATTCGGTTTACACCCTTTACCCTAAAAACCGAAGATCGCAGTTTGATTCCACTATTCACGGCGTGATAAACATATGTTTACTTTATTATATATGACCCGGATTTGGTAGTTACTATTCTTCACAGTGTCGTAAATTGTGTAAAAATGATTTACTAAAACGCTTTACATTATTTATTACCCTGTGAAAGTAAAATGGATGAGCATGTTTTAAGTTATAGATTTATACCAGTAGCATCTATCTCCCTAGTACTTACATTTGTGTGATATTTTTATTTTATTTTATTGAATGACGAGACAAGCAAGGCGCTCGCCTGATAGTAAGCACCACATCTACCTGTAAACAGAAGGTGCACCACAGAGAACTTTGAATTACAAAGCACTGCATAGCACTGAACTGCGCTCGTCGCCGCGAGTCATAAGATGTTAAGTCTCATAATGCCCAGTAATTTCACTGACTTCAATAGACAAAGCGGTGGTAGCAACCCAGACGGCCTCTCGCATCTGAGGGACCTACCACCTCGTATTAATGTCCGCCAAAGAGTAATGTATAAGCAATGTTGTGTTTCGGTTTAAATTCCTTGAAGCCAGTGAATTACTAGATAACTAGGCATTCTATGTCTCGGGATGACAAAGTGCCGTACGATGAAATCCTTTGTAATTTGATTGCTGCTTCTGTTTACGGCCAGGCGCTTATCATCAAGCGCGCGATTTGCTCATTTCGTCGTTTTGATATGATATAACTAATAATGTTAGCTCTGTTACAGTTAAAAAACAGTAAACATTATAATTACACAGACAAGGTGTAAGACCCTATTTTTCCATAAAGCAACATTCCATAGAAACAGGAAGCAATGAAAGTGTATAGCCATTATCAAATTTAATGTCGCATTTGTTTAAAATAAACGTGCATTTAGTTCGAATATCAGTCATAAAGCAGTCGCTTTATTAATAACGACGTGGATTAGGGATGTGAATCATAAAAAATTACGATATCGATATAAACATCGATGTCTATAGATATCTAGAGCTTAATTAACTCAACATCGTAAATGTATCCAAGAGATTTCAGATTACGTTTACTAACTTAGTAGTGCAACGATAATAGCTAGAGATTAAATTACTTACATAAGAAAAATATTAAGATATGCAATATAATATTAGGTCGTTACATATGAAATTGGCGTTTTTCGTACTGGCCACTTTAATCACAAATTTCTCCTCTTTGGTAAGGAATTCCAAATTCAAATTTGTACAGTATTACAAACTCATGTATTTGTGCTTCGATGATCGTCATTCATTTGTTTTTTTTCTTCTGTTTTTTTCTGTTTGCGTCACTCATTTTACAAAATGGAAAACTTAAAATACCGCATTATTTACGAGTACGAGTTCCGCCGTGGCACTAGTGCTGCGGAAACAACTCGAAGGGTGAATGATGTGTATGGCGGTCATGTTGCAAAAGAAAACACAGTTCGTTTTTGGTTCCAACGTTTTCGTTCTGGAAATTTCGACCTGCAGAACAAGCCCCGTGGACGGCCTGAGACTCAAGTTGATAATGAAGAGTTGAAGGCTATTGTGGAAGCAGATCCATCGCAAACCACGTCCGAATTAGCTGCAGGCTGCGATGTTAGTGATAAAACTGTTTTAATTCACTTGAAGCAAATTGGGAAGATTAAAAAGCTTGAAAGGTGGGTACCTCACGAATTGACTGAAGCAAACCGGCAAACGCGCGTCGACTGCTGCGTTACATTACTAAACCGGCACAATAATGAAGGTATTTTAAACCGAATCATTACCTGTGATGAAAAATGGGTTCCTTACGATAATCGGAAGCGCTCAGCGCAATGGTTGGATCCTGGCCAGCCAGCCAAATCCTGCCCCAAGCGAAAATTAACCCCAAAAAAGTTACTTGTAAGCGTTTGGTGGACTAGTGCCGGTATTGTTCATTACAGTTTTCTCAAATCTGGCCAGACTATTACGGCTGATGTCTATTGTCAGCAATTGCAAACCATGATGGAAAAGCTAGCGGCTAAACAACCTAGGCCGGTCAATCGCTCCACGCCACTGCTGCTTCACGACAACGCTAGACCACACACTGCGCAACAGACGGCTACTAAATTAGAAGAGCTTCAATTGGAAAGTCTAAGACATCCTCCGTACTCCCCGGACCTTGCTCCAACAGATTACCATTTTTTTCGAAATTTGGATAACTTCTTGCAAGGGAAAAAATTCAACTCCGATGGGGCAGTCCAAATCGCCTTCAAAGATTTTTTTGATTCCCGTCCGACTGGTTTTTTTAGTAAAGAGATCAATGAACTACCTATGAGATGGCAAAAGTGCATAGAAAATAATGGTTCATACTTTGATTAATTAAATATATTATATTAAAAAATATTCGACTTTTTGTTCCTCCCATACAAAACGCCAATTTCATATGTAAGGACCTAATATAATGTAAAAAGAAAAAACCAACTTGTAAACATAAATAACGTACTGAATTAGGGTACAATCGATGTATAACTTATTTTTTTTTATTACATTCACTTATGTAACGATTTATCGATACGAAAAACAATTTAAAAGCTGTAAATTCGATGTTACTCCATTCCATAACCTAAATATTTTGTCATTTACTTATCTGGGCTCAATTACAAGCTATAAAGGAAGTGAAGTAATAAAATTATCTCACACATTAACACTTACTAAGTAAACGGAGATGCTGTATTAATTTATAAACCGTAATAAATTCCGTAATGTGTTGCCAGATTGAAAATGTCACTTTCACTGATTCGTCGCGCATCGTTCGTTAGTCTAGACAGATTTCTCGTACATTACGAGCACATTTTTCTGAATATAACTCCTTGTAGGTGCGTGTGAAGATGTTGATAGATTTTGTGCTGCTATTTACGTCTAGAAATGAGTAATTTCTCTCTACTTAGAGATATATGACGAAGTATGGTGTAATCAATGTGAAGAAAAGATGTATAACATACTTACGCCTGCAATTCCCGAAGGGGTAGGCAGAGGTGTAACCAGTACACCCACATTTCGCCGAGTGTATTTCCGTCCCATGATGTGCGAGCCTATCGTCATACCGGGCACAATTACAGAATTTACAGACTTCGGGCTGATACTGAACATTTTGTGATAGAAAAAATATAACTTTACCCGGGGATCGTACCGCGTACGCAATACAACTGCGCCACTGAGGCAGTCAAGTTAGACAAAATTTACGCGGGAGCGCCAGGAGGTTTTTTTTAAATCAGAAATGTAGAGTCCAACTCTTCACGATGAATATTTATTTGAGACTGAATTGAAATTAACAATAATGCTTATTTATACTCTTAACTTATTTACAAGGCGTATTCAGTTCTAGGAATTTTGATCATAACAAGGCCACCTTCCAGACAGTGGTCAGCACAATTATAATCAACATGTTTTCATTTAGTTCCAAGAACTTTAGTCTAAACAAGAACACCTGCAATATTCATTGGTCAGCGAAATATGATCATGTTTTCAACGGATAGAGTTACATAAAGTCCTTACGTTCGAAAATTTTCGATCAATTTCCTGCTATAGAACTCATACATCTATGAAATGATCTGGTAAAATGAAGCCATTTTGTAAAAGTGACTTTGTTCTTTGATAGTGTGGAAATCAAATTCTATTTAATTTATCGATAGATTTTCCCATCACTAATAAAATAGTGTAGCCCTAAGTTGCAAGTTATTTTGGACGCCTGGTTGTGTGTGGATTTACGACACATTTTGTAACTCGAGCCGCGTGTTTTTACCATCTCGTAAAAGGAGCTACGGCTATTATGTCACTTATTAATAATGCAGCAGATATGAGGAGCTGAGAGTTACAATTTATACAGGTCTCGTGTTGAAACAAATCATATGCTTCGGCGTTTCCCGAGCGCTATGAAAAGGCCTTCTTCATACGAGGCTTAAAAAGAGTATTCCATCAACGGCAGGCAGCGGCTTGGCCGGCATTGCCAATGTCCATGGGCGGCGGTGACCGCTTACCATCAGGCGGGCTGTATGCTCGATCAAGGCAATCAAAAAAATATACTGTTTACAATTCAAATCAAGAGCTACGGTAGCTAAATTTACGCCCAAAACGCAATGCACCGATGACTTAGCGGTATTGTGGGTGTGCATGGGCGGCGTTGATTACTCTCCTCATCTTAACTCTATTACCGGTTGCTTGTTTACTCCATTTTCCATAAAAAAAATCATAGTGATCTTTTGAAACCTATAAAGCTACTTAAACATTATTGGCCTTACTTATAAACTTTCTTAGCACTATTTAAAACACTATTTTTGTCTCTTTCTACCCATTTTATAAATCGTGTAACTGACAAATAAAAAACGAAGCGTAACATTCATAAGTATGGATATATTTCGGAATAAACCGACGAACAGTGTCTTAATTTCAACTTTTGTATATAAATGTCTTGGTATATTTTTCTACTACCTAACTTACATTAATATAATTTATGTAATTATATGAATACTTGGCATAAAGCATCAATGATAAGTCCTGGTAAGTTAACCCTATAAAGGAAAACTGAACTGATAGCATGTCATCAACTACACAAATATTCCACTCGCATTACATCAAATTATAATTAAAAAACGTATCCACTAACATCCAGAGTTAATATCCAGTAATTGCCATAAACAACCTCATTCGAATTAAGCCTAAATGATGAGCATCAAAATAATCGAGAGCTCTTTCGTACACCAAAATATCTAGAGCTATTAATGCCCTATAAATTCACCCATTTCTTTACAATTTTCTGATGAGTTTAGGTAAATGAAGGGTCCATCTATGCTGGTTGATATTTGTATAATCGGCACTTCGCGTGAGCTGGTGTATAAACAAGCAGGAAATTACTTTAAGTGGCTGCCTGGTGGAAAAGTGATATAAACACTGTACTTTGTACGCTACTTCGAAGTTCTCACAATTTTGATATTGTTGATTAAAGTTTGACATTTCACTTACAGAGATTATTAATATCCTTTATAAGTGTAGCATGCACGATGAGCATAATATGATGTTAGGCAGTATGCCTATAACATCTGGAGTTGTATGCTATATGGGTCTTGTGGATACTAGGGGGAATTTCCGTGCATTCCGGCATTTTTACCATACCTACTACTGGAATCAATTTTTTTTTAAATGATGCCTGTTAGAGTCTCTCTTCTGAGATGACTTCCCCAAGCTTGCCAAGCCTTAGCAGCTTCTAACATGTGGATAGGGGTTTGGCTTGGCTTGTGTAGACTTGCAAGACGTTGCCGCTGATCCGAACTCTAATTGTCATTATCTATTTATATCATTGGCATCCGGAAGCAAGATCTGATCCACGCATAATCCTAATCATTGAATTTACTCAACAAATTACTTCAGCCCACATTGCTCCTAAGTCCCATATACCAACAATATAATGGGAAAACAGTCGCAACTCAATTGCAAAGAATTACAAATTTGAGACAAAAGAGATTGTGCTTATGACATTATGTGAGAGTCTTCATAGTGAACCGCCTACGGATCGCCATGATCTATTTTATCCCACACATGTGAACTTTTCTGAACGACTTTATTGCAAGTCACGTGTTCCGCTTACCTACGTACTCAAGAACTTACCTACCCACCTAAAATACCATTCATTAAAAATATTGTATGGGCACAGTAAAGAAAATACACTTTTTTTTTAAAGATTGTAAGTGTGTAAGCTTCAGCTTAAAGCCGGGATAAAACCAGGCAAAAGGAAAAAAAGGTTTCATAAAAAAATAGATGTTACTTTCTAATTCATTCACTTCCTACGATTTAGCAAAGGAAACTAAGTTTAGACGGCCAAAGCAGTGTAATGTAGGATAGGAATTCACATTACGTACTTTCCGATGTATCGAAAAGCCCATTTATTTTTAATATCTATGGAACCGCACATCAGTAAGACTCCAATAAACGCAGCTTTTGAAAATACTCAGGACCTTTTAATAAACACCAAACCATAGACTAAAGTGTGATCAAACTTAACAGTTGGCTGTATGTTAATATAGAACAAATATCATTTGCTATGGTCCATCAAAATGCCAATCTACGTGGGCGGTCCAAGCGTTGTCATACAACATAAATTATACTGACACAATGGATTGAAACAACAAAAAATTATACTTTTCCGTCTAATCACAGACTTGCTGAACCAATTCCAACCTTATTCTAAACATTCAGAGTCGTAATTAATTATGACTTGATGTTGATAGATTTGTAAACATTAAACACAAAAGGAGAGACTCAATTTTCTTTGTGATGCCACGTCAGTTGTGCAAACAAATAGATAAATTATGGCTTCTGTGGGCACTGTGGATTTTTCTGCGACATGCCTATTTGTATTTAATGTATTGTTTTGAGGTTAGGATTGTTGCGCCATATTGGAATGTCAGAGACATTAAAAACTGGCGGGGCGACGCGACGTATTGTGATTTTTTGCCGCGAGTGTCTTACTTTAGATGCAACTCTCTTACAAATAAATGTATCATTATAAACATATCAATAGAGACAGGACATTATTGTACGTTTTCATGATATAATGACAAGATAATCAGGTCGGTCGGTTGATAGTAAGCGACACGATTGCTCATATACTTACAGTACCACCCAGAATTTAAAAGACTGCGTAGCATCGGTGCGTACCTCGATGTCCTTTAAACGGACCAAAAAGCTATGAAATAGCAGGTATGAGTCCGGTATGTCTGGAGTGAGATATCCAGAGGCCCAAATCCGCTTCCCTTCCCAATCCCTAATTATCCCTTTCCTTTAAGGTCGGCAACGCGCCATGATTCTTCTGGTATTTTGGGCGTACAAAGGCTGTGGAAATCACTTACCATCAGATGACACTTGCTCGTTCGCCGGCCTATACAATAAAAAAGCTTTAACTTGATATTTATAACTCAACTTATTCAACAAACCTTTGCAAACCAGAAATGTATCCTGTAATTCATTACGAATTCTCATTTCGCATTCCCGGTCTGTTTGCAAATAGTATCTACATAAAGAGGGGACTTTAATTTTAACTGGCTTCAGACTTTAGTAAATTGGAGTTTTGTTTTATAGTATATAAGACAACAAGATAACTGATAGTAAATCGGCAAGGGATCTTCCACCCTTTGAGAAAAGTAGAAAGAAGTGGAAAATTGGAAATTGTTCCGGCAATAGCAACACTGTTTGTTAATTTTCTGTGAACAGTGGTACCTTTCCGGTCGAGCCAGCTCATCACGTATCATCATCACTGCTCATAGAGTAAAATAAAATTGATTACTATACAACTGTACCGCATAGAATCTTTTTAACCCCTCGGAAAAATAGTCATGTTGTAAATTTGTCCCCTTTGTCTATCCGTTCATTTTATCTGCGGCATCGTAGCGCCATAAGGAATGAACTGAATTGAATGCAGTTTTTTTATTCGATAGCTAGTTTTAGCTCCTAAAATGGAAGTGGGCTGGACGTGTTGCCTAGAACGAAACATCGTGATGCAAACGTCTCCTTGAGTGGAAGCCATGGAAAAAGCATCCTTAAGGAAAACCACTAATGCGCTGGAAGGACGACATGAAGACGGTAGCTGGTTTGAGTTGATCCAAAGGCTCAATGCTGTGGCGAATACAAATGTGTCAAGGGCTACACTAAGCAGATAAAGCAGAAAAAGGCTAGAAAAGAAGAAGCAGAAAAAGCTAGTTTAATCTCTGGAACATATATGAAGAAAATATTTTCAGCCATTTAGCAATTATGGATCATTTTTTAATCAATATCAGACCTTTGAATGGTTATACCTTAATTTCCTCATAATTTTGAGCCAAAGTAACGCAACCTTGTTTTTCATTGTGACAAAGAGAACACTGAAACAGTTAAAACAAGTTTAACATCACGACTGCAATTAATGTTGGAGCTGCGAACTGGCGAAGTCAAACAAACGTCTGTGTGTCGCACATGTCCGACGAAACCGAGTGTTTACCATCATTCGAACTGTTCTTGTTTACTACTCTAACTTTTATAAAATAAAAAAGGATAAAAGGGCACAGTGGCTCTCTAGGAAACGACGCAGCTGATGAGCTGGCTAAAAGAGGGTCAGACCAGGCATTGATGGGTCCTAATCCAATACTGCCACTGCCCTTTAACCAGCTGAGGACATGGCTGCGTCACAGAACACAAAAACAACACGCAGAACAATGGGCGAATATTAGTACATGCAGACAATCCCGGGAAACCGTGCCACACCCGGATTTTCGTCTGACTAAACGCCTCCTATCTTTGGACAGGGCATCCCTACGCATAGTCGTAGGTACCATCACTGGACATTGCCCGCTAAACAAATATTTATATGTTCTAGGTATGACTGACAGCCCCCTATGTAGGGGATGTCTGTTGGTCGATGAAACAGCTGCCCATGTCATCCTGGAATGTGAAGGCGTAGCTGCACAACGGGCAGAAATCCTCGACTCACCGGGGTCACTCCGAGAAGCCTGTGAAAAAACCAGGAAGATCCTGCGCTTCTGGTCGGAGTTAGGCTGGCTTGTACTATAGCCGGCACGGATACCACGCACAATGGCCTGAATTTTTACAGGCTAAGTGCGGGAAAAGGAGCCCACAACCAATACCAATACTCTAACTTTTTAACCGACTTATAAAAGGAAGTACAGTCCGTATTTATATAAAGGGGTCAATTTGTTTGCGATTTTCTCAAAAACTTCAGAATCTGTTTTGATGATTGTTTCGATAATATTAATAATTATAAGAGGTAGAATAAAAAATGAAAATATATACCCATAAAACCTACGGCAGAGTTTCGTGTTGCTTCTTCTCAGACCAGTGGGCATTTTCGAAGCACCGGAAGAGATGTTTTACTTTTAATTAGTCTATTATTGACGAGTATAAAAGCTCATTGTGGCCTACTTGCAAAATAAACGTTTTAATTTTTAATCGAGCGTAATCCTAATTAAAAAAGCGTCTATGATAATAGAAGTAGGGGAAGTACGTACAAAATGACATATGGTTTTGTTTTTGGGTCATAAGTCTTTATTGGTAAATCACAGCACTGCCATATTTTACACTAATCATCTTTGGTTCTTTGTCTATTAAATCTAACAAGCATTTATAGAATAAAAATAATAGGAAAAAATATATTATTATTTTAACTGAGGTCATCCTAAATCCATTTTGTCCATATGCTATGGACATAATGACATATTACAGATGGACAAAATGATATACACGTTGAAGCTATAAAATTACTGGCAAAGTTCACAAATAAAACGCTTGGCTCGTTTAGGAACGTCAGCGCAAGAAGCGTGAGCCCAATGCGAACAATTTAAGTATCGCAACCAGTCCTCTCCAGGCATAGATCGGGAAAAGAGATCATTGCAATATATGCATGGCCAGTCCTGTTCATCATCTTGAGAATCGTTACGAAAATTTTATTCTTTACTATCGTTTTCAAATCAAGTTTTAGTAATATTTCGTCACCTCTTCTCTGGGGGAACTTTAGGCATTTTTTTCGATTTAATTGCCTGCATATTGGAGTGGAAGTTAAAATTGATGAGGTTTACCGAGTCTTAGGCTTACGTTTTCCTAATCCACATATAAAACGTCCTTTTGGGACTGGAGAAATCTCGTCAATAGGGACATTAAGAGTAGAGGACGATAGCTGTTCTTCATTAGCATCAGATGAGTGATTTTGATTTAAAGAACTTAATACAAGCTCTCTAGCTAACGTTGAGGTTGTGTAGTTACAGCCACCTGAAGAACGTCTATTCCAGGACACAATAATAAACCGTCATGTTGCTATATAGATAGCCCACCTATAGATACTGGACCAGGAGTCGTTCCCTGATGATGTTGCTCATTGGAGCCGTCTTCCAGCGGTATGTTTGTAGTCTCCGCAGGTTCGTACATATAATTGGGATATATTTCAGGATTTAGAGGCCAAATGCCAGTGCTTTTAAATCCGTGACAACCTTTTTGCAATTCAGCTCTGCCTTGCCATATGCTTCTAATTCTTGAACCGACCCTCGCGTCAATTCAAACAAACGAGATTCAAGTAATTTCAAATGCTGAACAAATTGTCTTTCCACATCAGGTGGAAAAGTAGATTTCCAACATCCAAGACCCTTTTAACTGGACTCCAAAGTTTTGTTACAGCCCAAAGCATGCCTTCGAAGCGTGGCTTGCAGGACACCAAATGTTTTAGATCTTAATAGCCAGCCCATTTTATTATTTCGAAAAGCTTCTATAGCTTTCTGCATTATTTCTACACATACACATACCTATGTCATTATGTCCGTTACCTGTGTATGTTATTTTGTCCGTATATCGTTATAAAAAAACAAAATTCTAAAATAAATACAAACAGGATAATTTTTAAGGAAACAATTATTGGAATGCAACACTAATTCCTTAAAGAATTAAATAAATGCTACACAAATAGACACAATAGAGAAAAACTTAACATTTACACAAAATATATGTTGTAAGGAAAAAAAACTCTTAACGTGCCCAAGATTGTCATCGGCTATGGCACCGGGGCGAATGAGAGCAGTGCGTTCACGTTTTGGCAGGTTTTTAAAAGTCGTTCGGGTTATGTGATGCGGTTGGCAGTTGTGCGCTTGAGTTCACCAATTTCGAATTATAACACCTATGTCATTTTGTACGTATATGTCGTTTTGTACGTATTTCCCCTACGTAAAAATGTATGATAATCGTTATGTTGCATAGGACTTTAACAAAGTGGGTGATATCAATATTAGACTGACGTAGCAAAACATTTTATTCAATATTAAGTCTCTTTAACATTTTATTATATTTTACGTCTGTTGGTATCCTAAATCTTAATAAAAACATAACAAATGATACATTTTTGAAATTTTTTGCATATCACCTTAGTGGGAATCCGAAATAGTAGGTATATTATATTGTGTTTGGAATCGTGTATATTTATAAAATATATGGACATAAATGGTCAGAAATAAATGAATATTATTATTAAAGCAAAAAATAAGCCATACGGAATTCTAGTTAACTAAAATATACATAGTGGAAAAAGATTTAAATGATTAAGTCTTAACTAATTAAAATTTAACTGGACTTACATACACTGTAAATTGATACACACTACTTAAAAAGACAAGACTTATTTAGCAATTACTTAATTCAAATTCAATTTAGTTTAATATTATAAAGATGAAAGATTTGATTGTTTGCATCGAATAAGCTCTGAAACTATTACGCCGATTTGAAAAATTATTTAACCATTAGAATCCTATATAGCAGCGATAGCTCAGCGGGGAGTGGTATGGACTGTCGAGACGAAAGTCGCAGGTTCGAAACCAGCCCCAAGAGCATACACCACTGACTTTTCTAAGTTACGTGTATATTAATTGTTAATTATCGCTTGCTTTAACGGTGAAGGAAACATCGTGAGGAAACCTGCATACCTGAGAATTCGATAAGATTTTTCGAAGGTATGTGAAGTCTGCCAACCAGCATTAGGCCAGCGTGGTGGACTAAGGCCTGATCCCTCTCATTCAGTAGAGGAGGCCCGTGCCCAGCAGTGGGACGAATATAATATATAGGGCTAATAAAAAAAAAAAAAAAAAAAAATAGAATCCTACATTATCCCTGATGAACATAGACTACATTTTAGCCCAGAAAAAAACATTCACGCCGGCGGAGCTGCGGGCAACGGTAATAAAGGAATCGCCTCTACTCTCCTACCAGTACTGGTTTTTGAATGCTACAATGTAAGAACCCTAACATAAAACTTCTAATGGGCTTATACCAATGTGTGAGGAACCCTGCATCCACATCCTGACAACCCAGCTGTTGTAGGTTGGCTAATGACACAAATGACACTCAATGTTGTTTCGCTTCAGTAACTGACGTTAAACTGTCATTAATCATAAGTGAACGGCCTGAGGTATTTATCTGTCACTGTGGACATGGCCATAGTATAAAAACTACAAACTAAAGATTTCTTATGTTTACGCTATGAGGCCTTATAGCCTCTCCTGTCGCAGTTCCCTCGATTGGCTTCTTCCCTTTCCGAAGAGAGAAGAAGCATTTATACAAGCCGACATTCTGGTGACCACCAATAAACTTATTGTTTGTTCGGTGTCGCTAGTTTTTTTTTGACTGCACTACGCTTACCATGAGGTGTAGTGCAGTCACTTTGCCGTGCTATGAAGTATGACGTTACTCATTAGCATAAATTGAGCTTCTCTAACTCAAATAAATAATACTTCAATGTATGTAGTGCTAATATGTATTGTAATAAGTTTAGAAAAGAGCAACGTTAGAGTTTCTTGCCCGTTCTTCTTTAACGAATCAGCATTCCGAACTGGCGGTAGAGTTAAAATTTGACTTAATCTAAATGATGTTTGAAATAATTTTATTGATTCAATAAATGATTTGATTTGATTTGCTCGGATAAAAACAAAAAAAATGTAAATTCAGCCCTAGAAGGAAAGAATCACCAGGACAATGGCAACATTTATTTTGTCATCACAACATTTTGCTAGCCATGTGTAACATATCAGTTTTCATCCATTAATATTTAATATCTTGGTATAATGTTTATTCCGCCCACATTATCTCCTTTATGGCTCGATGTCTATTTTTGTCAACAACCGTGGCCAAGCACTTTCTTGATGAATAGAAATTCGCCTCAATGAATTAAAAAACAAAACCAATATTTTATTGCTTACATGATGTCAAATTAGGGTAATCTATAGAGAAATCTTTTATCTCACGCCTCGTTGATAGCGTAAGAAAAATAATTCTATATCTTCTTTAAAATATCTTCCATTAGAATAGAGAGGTAGGTACATCATTAAAACATATTGTCTTCTTAGTCTCGTGGCAGTATATTATTATATGGATTATGAATCGGAAAGTCGTGAGTTTGATTTCCATGTGACACTTACGAGTGATTTTTAATACGATACGCCCCGGATTGGATCTTCTAGAGATGGTTGTTACCAATTCTGCAGCCAGTCGTAAAATCTTAATAAAACTCTTTTTCTTTGTCTATTAAAATCAAAATAAGTATAAACGTTTAAATAAACAAAAAATAATTATATCAAGAGATACAACTTTAACCTACAATACCAAAAGAGTCATGGGTGCATTGCTTTAAAGGAACAAAATATAATTAAGGGATTGAGAAGAGAAGCCGGATTTGGGCCTCCGGATATCTTACCCACCGAACGAAATGCAACAGCAAGCAGCTGATTTACGTCGTTTTACTGTGAGACAGCCGTAACAACCCGGTCGAGCCGCCCCATTCAAATACACTATCAGCATAGATCTACCACTTACAAACGTTTTGTAGATCCTATGATGTAGACCAAATAGCGTAAGTTTTCCTTCACCTTTCACAACAGTTTTTACAATAATAATTTTACTAACAAAATTCCTTATACAGTATACACTGCCGACTAAAGACTCTTGACATCCAGCCAAGTTGATATAACCAGAGACATTGGGTAATAAATACAAGCTTATCTCGCTCGCTTTTTTGTCTCTACCCCAATAGGAAGCGGTTTCATGAAAGTGCTAATACTAGAATTGTAGCAATAGTTTATGGTCTCATACGGTAGGTGTTGTATCTATAAGCGTATGTTAATAAATTGATGTCAATGCTTTCATAAAAATCATTACTGAGTCTTTAAACGGCTATTACACTAAACATATATTTGATCTAGTTACTCGGGCTCCCTGTTCCCTGGGTAGTAATAATAAAACTAACAATTTACTTTATAGGCACCTATTAGAAAGTGCAGTGCAAGTCTAATATCAACGAAAAATGTGGCATTAGTATCAACAGTAGCCAGAATTATGGCTTGCGGAGCCACAGCTTCGTGGTCTCCTTCATCTCGTCTCGAACTAAAAAGTTCGTTAAATCTTACCTCTGCCGGACCATTAAGTTATGATATAGTTTGCTGGCAGACATGTTCCGTCTTTCCTATAATATGGGGTCTTTTAAACGGAGTGTGAAGAAGCAGTTAGGCAGGCCGGCATGATCTTGCCGACCTACGATAAACACATTGTTTATCGTAAGTCGACAATATTCCTGGATTGCGCTACACTTACCAACAGGTGTAGCGTAGTCACTTTGCCGAGCCAGGATAAAAATAGATCTTTCTAACTGGAAGTATGTATGAAAGATTTTTACGATAAAAATTAAAGGAATAAGCTTTTATACATTAAATCCTGGATCGTACCACCACATTCATATCCGCTATAAAGCTACATATACTCACATATAACCCTATCATAACAATATCCTCTACCTTATCTCCAGAAGATAATTCCTCCGATATCCTCGAACTGGTTTTATTGTGTGTAAACTAAGGACAATGATAAAATAACACATCATTTTTATCGTTTCCTCTACTCGTAAAGTTTAAGGATACTATGACATTAGACACTGCGTAAAATGAATTTATCTTATTTACATACAAAGGTGTGTCAATAGGTTTATGAGAAAGTTGTGTAAAATGAATAATATTATAATTCATAAACTTCACGCCTATATCATCAAAGTAGTGCCAAAGAACAAAGGCGTGAATGTAATCCAGGTCTATTTTCATTACGATCCTCTTTGAATTAGTTTTGAACTAAACAAGTCACAACACCACACAAAACTTTACATTAAAAAGTATTAAATGGCTCTTCACTGCGGTCGCCATCTTGAAACTCAAGGAGTTAAGTCCCAAAATGCCAGTAATTTGACTGACTTCAATATCCTTCAATCCGAAACGCAATAGTATCTACACAGTATTGCTTGGTTTGAAAAAACAGATAAAAGCAGTGGTGCCAACCCAGACGGCCTCTAGCATACCAGGTCCCTACTACCTAATGCTGCAGTCGGCTGGTAAACCAGAATGTGGGTTATCTGATGGTAAGCGATCACAGCTTGCCATCAACAATGCCGGAGGATTTTTGGGTGCGTTTTCGATGTAATTGGGATTAAGAGAGGGGAAAGTCTTTGATCGTACGAAAAGCACCAGTAAACCACCAATTCACGTTGATTTTCTGCGAGATCGTCAAAATATTCTGTACGATCGAGCCCATTCATGCTATAGATAATACTGTCTACAATGTAAGTCAGTCTCTACCACTTCCAAAATCGTTTTTGAAAAATGCAATGTTTTGAAAATAGTAACGTCTTGTCCATTCCACAACCTTCCGAACTAACATAGTAGTAGAGCAAACGTGTGACGGAATTCAAACATTGTTAACATTTGGACTGCCTCGTTGGCGCAGTTGTATTGCGTATACGACTTCTGTGCTGATGTGTTGGGTTCGATCCCCAGGTCGGGTAAAAGTTATATAGGGTTTAAGGGCACCAAATGCTGAGTATTAGCCCGAAGTCTGGAATTGCGCCCGGTATGGCGATAGGATGGGGACACATGGATCAATCACATCATGGGACGGAAATACACTCGGCGAAATGTGGGTGTATTGGTTGTTGATGTACTTTCGGGGATTACAGGCATATGTTAACATCTTATGGGTTAATTAAATAATATTTTAAATTTTGCTAAATAGATATTTAGTTACTTCTTATTCAACTGAAGTTTTTAAAAGAACAACATAACAACCTGTCCCTTAACCCGACGTATCATCAATCAGCCGCCCTGGGGCACGGACAGCGATAAAATAAATCTCTGCGCACAGACAAAACACACGATTTAACACCAAAATATATGTAATAAAACTGTTTTATCTCGATAAAGATCAAGATCATGTTACTGGAGTCTGTTTTCCTCTTTATGTTGTAAAAATATAGCTTTATATAAACTAAGGAAACTAGTTCTTGAGAGGCTTTTGCTATGCGATCCAAATAATAGGAATGTCAATGACCTCGACCTTTCAACTGCCACATAAAAAGTACAAGTCCATTGAAATGTTACATTTTTTAGGCCTCACCTTGCGTTTCTTAGAGGACGCAATTTTATTTTTTTGATGTGTAGGGGGGGTAAGTGTAAAGCTAAAATCAAGTTTGTGGGGTCGCCACCCTTGTCCCACGGCCGCCATCTTGAAAATAGGGGTTGAAACGGTTTTTACGATATATCTCTTAAACTATTTATCTGATAAAAAAAATTTGTTAACGTTTTTTGTTGCTAATTAAATTCTCTATAACTTTGGTCCAGTAACTTTTTGTCGTAAAACTATAAATAAAAAAGTTATAAGTGAAAATGTAATAAAGAAAAAAATAAAGATGATAATTCTCTTGACAGCCTAAGATACAAACAATTCGCCAAGGCAGTGACAAAAAGTACATTTAATTTATCTTCACTTCCTCCAACACAAGACACAGAACACAGTTCTCCAGAACAATGGAAGCACACTGCGGAACATTTTAGCCCTGCTTTTCGACATCCACACATCGCTCCACAGTTTCCTTTGCATTTACAAAAGATCAATTT
The DNA here is from genome assembly GCA_949126905.1 of Amorpha juglandis. Lineage (NCBI taxonomy): Eukaryota > Metazoa > Arthropoda > Insecta > Lepidoptera > Sphingidae > Amorpha > Amorpha juglandis. Next base: position 15,969,406 of record OX421376.1, read on the forward strand.
AAGAAGCTCAGGGGGTGCTGGAGGTTTAGAGCTCTGCACTGGCATCAATAATTTTCCACATTTTTTCCAGCCCCAGTCTTCAGGATCATTATTATTACCAAGCCACGACTGGACCTGATGGTAGACTCGGAAAGTATGAAAGCGAGCTGTGTCTTGTGTTGGAGGAAGTGAAGATAAATTAAATGTACTTTTTGTCACTGCCTTGGCGAATTGTTTGTATCTTAGGCTGTCAAGAGAATTATCATCTTTATTTTTTTCTTTATTACATTTTCACTTATAACTTTTTTATTTATAGTTTTACGACAAAAAGTTACTGGACCAAAGTTATAGAGAATTTAATTAGCAACAAAAAACGTTAACAATTTTTTTTTATCAGATAAATAGTTTAAGAGATATATCGTAAAAACCGTTTCAACCCCTATTTTCAAGATGGCGGCCGTGGGACAAGGGTGGCGACCCCACAAACTTGATTTTAGCTTTACACTTACCCCCCCTACACATCAAAAAAATAAAATTGCGTCCTCTAAGAAACGCAACCCCAAATGTAACTTTTCAATGGACTATACGATTTTTAAAGTAAATTATTTAGAATAAATACCGTTCTAACTTTACACAGTAAGTCTTCTTATTATTATTTTTTTATGTTAGTACGTGTTAGTTATGTCAGCAGTAAGCCTCGATGTCACAATATAGCAGAAAGATTTTTATACAACTGCTTTGTCTACATTGTCTCACAGAAAAACGACGCGAATTGGCAGTTTGTTAGTAAATAAATAAAAAAAAATCATACAGTAAGTGAGATTTCGGGAGGCCCAAATAATTTCAGTCACATCATGTGCGAAGCTATCGCCACAAAGGGTAAAATATCCAATTCCGGACAAGAGTGGTAGAGTCATGCTGTAGAGTCTACACTGTAGACAGTTTTGTCTGCAGCTGTCTCATAGAAAATCGACGTAATGTAGCGGTGCTGCTGCGTTTCGTACGATGCGTGAGGTATCCGAAGACCCAAATCCCCTCACTTCCCAATACCTTAATTATCCCTTTCCTTTAAAGTCGGCAACGCGCCCATGATGCTTCTGGTGTTGTGGATATACATGGGCGATGGAAATCACTGACCATTAGGTAACCCACTTGCTTTTGTCTTTTGTATTTTGTTTTTATTTATTTATAATCTAATCTAATTGTTATTATTGCTTTATAAAACGATTCTAATGTTAAAATTGTTTATTTTTCGCACCTGTCGTTACAACGCTATTTTATTGACATGCCATAAATTGATACATACCATAATAGACACGCTGCCATAAACAATTATCAAAATGATTCCCACGAAATTATACTCAAAACTACGTGTATAAAACCCTAAAAATAATTTAACAGCCGCATAAAAATACCATATATACACACTTAACCAATAATATAGGTGCGATATAATAATAGTAAATTAAAAAGAGCCCTTGAGACGTCTTTGAAAGTATAGTTTGTAATTTATGGTAATACGAGATTGCCGCCACAAATCACAGATGGCGCTGCGTGGGCGTGTGCTTATTATCGCCGAGTTTGTTAACTCGGCATTGTGATCCAAAAGGCAACACCATAGATAATAGTGTTTATGGAAATATATTTTCTAAGTGCCACCGAAACGGACATGAAAATAAGATGTAGTCGTAAATTTTACATTTACAGATTTGAGTTGAAGCTGGTGTATTTTATGTGTGTGTATACAAGGTGGTAGGTCCCTCGCATGCGAGAGGCCGTCTGGGTTAGTAGCACCGCTTTGTCTATTTCTGCCGCCAATCAACAGTGTGTAAACACTGTTGTGTTTCGATTTGAAGGACATTGAAGCCAGTGAAATTACTGGGCTACTATGAGACTTAACATCTTATTTCTCAGGGTGACGAGAGTTCAGTGCCATGCCTTTGTATTTCAAAGTTCTGTGTGGTGTTGCTTCTGTTTATGGGCAGGCGTGGCGCTTACCATCAGGCGAGCGCCTTGCTCGTCTCGTCATTCAATCAAGTAATAAAAGAAAAGTGTGATTTCGGTAATTATAAAGACATAAACACTGGCCGTCTTTGTACTTGTGATGTGAGGTTTAATGCAGTTCTGTCTCTGAGCACCCCGAGTACTGTATCCACCACGGCTTGATTGCGGGGGTTGAATTCCAAAATCCAGTAACGATAAATATTTTTTTAAAATTTAAATCACAGACAACTCGCTCACATTATTTAATAGTTATTTTTGAAAAAGCATCAATTTCAATATACAAAAGTGCGCTAAACTATCTGCCCAAAGCCCAGCGTTTGACCGAGCGTTTGAAATTATATAATTATAAATTTAAGAGCTCCTACAAGCCTGACATTGGAGCATAAAAGAATCTTTATTGTACTTTACTATTAAAATTATTTTTACTATTCAACATTTAAAAGAAATGCAAGTAAATATTTGGTGATTTATCAGCACAGAACACTTACTCTGAAGGATCAAACGCAAAGAAAGCAAGAACCTAACCACAAAAACCATAAACAATTTAATAAAGATAAAAAACGTTCTCATTGCATAATTCATTAAGCAAACCATAGACAAGCGTGCCGCGTCTAGATAACAGCTATTTAACAAATTGATTTATTACTCTCAGTACGTTACTATGGCGTAATTGACTTTTATTGCTCGATGATAAATTTCTATAGTAAAAATTTAATATCAATTACTTTGTACTCTCTCTTTGAAGGATGTGCCAGCCATAAATTCACAGGTGGGAAAATGTCATGAAAGATTGCAAAATTTAAAAAAAAAAATGGGTGCGTGTACTTATGTACGCGCGTGAGAAGTTATACTTCTTTGGCATCATTAAATATTTAGTGTTAATTATATTAAATAAAAGTATTTTAATTTATATCAATAAATAATACATACGGATAGTTAACCTCAATTATATTGGAGCACTTGAAAAAGTATATAAGCACAATTTTTTTCACTAATATTCACAAATAGTAAGTAATATCAATCAAAATATTCAATTTAAATCACTACTGAATATAATTTATTAGCACATATATAATTCGCACTTGTATGAAACTCAAACACGTGTTGTGAATGTATAAACTAGAGACATGTTGATAAATATTATAAATATGAAAACAGTGATCAGAGGTGACGAGCGTACCAACATGCGCGACTAATATCGAGGTTCAATTCCTATTTTGTTGGTAGCTTTTTTTTCGAGACTTAATGAGCGGTTAAGCAGACGGCTTCATACTGTTAATTTTGTGTCACAGGTGCGCGCGCATCTTAAAATTTCACTCTCATCATTTTTTCATAACGCGCCTAAAGAAGTATAACTTCAAAAATAAAAATACGGTTTACAACGTGGTCTAGTCTTTGGCGTCGTTTATTTAATAGGAACACGATTACTGAGAGCTGAGACTTAAGAACGAAGTGTGCTATTAAAATTTTTGTATGTTTAAATATTAACAGATCATTATTTAATTATCCTTTAACAATAGACGATAGGGAACCATCCCTTATCAATAAAGAGCAATTTGAAGCCATCATAATAACATCTTGCACGTTGAAACGAATTAAACAGACACAAATGTTTTATATTAACATTTTATTGTGAATTATAAAATGAAAAAAGACGCTTGAAGCGCTTCAAGTTAATTTAAACGCGCGGGACTAAATCTAAGTATCATGAGTGGCCCGAGGCTTTTATGTATCGGAAAGCGGAAGCGAAATTTCTAACGTATCTAGCGGTGTGGGGAACACAAACGTGCAAGCATTTAAGTGCTTCATCCCATAATATTATATCTATTAATTGATATTTATTATTTGATAGTCTCGCGTAGTGAGCGATTAGTTGGCTGTGAAGCGAGAGGCAGCGAGTTCGATTCCCGTACAACAAATGTTTGTGTAATCCTCAAATATTCAAATAAAATAAAAAAACCCAACAATCACAGACTTAGTCCTGACCCTGCACTAGGTTAAGCTGTATCGTGGGCATCAGAAACTACACGGTACTTGCGGTCCCACAACACCCCGACCCGAAACAAATATTTGTGGATCACGCAAAATTTTGTCTCGATGATTGACGTGTAAAAGAGCTCTTTGTGGCCTACTTGCAAAATAAACGCTTTGATTTTGAATACTGACTAGAAACTGTTCGGCCTTTAGACGAATTGAAGACAATTTCAACCCAAACTAAAGCATTATCATCTTCATCATCTTTAGACACTTCCTTCGCATCACGGCTGTTATCAGAAATCAGTCGGACAATATAGCTCAGCTTTAAGTGATTTATTATCTTCCTATCCTTATCTTGGTGTAGGTAGAGTACGTTACGGACTGCCAACATGTGGAACAAGTTGTCGGAGTCTTTATTCCCCGATAAATATAATCTGAGTGTCTTCAAGTCGCGAGTGAATCGGTTATTGCTGGGCAAGCGTGCTTCATCTTAGGCCGTATCATCGCTCACCATCAGGCGAGATAGTAGCCAAACGCAAGACTATAATGAATTAAAATGGTTAAACATAATTGGACAGACGACCTGATAAAAGTCGCAGGAAGTCGCTGGATGCAGGTCGCTTCCAACAGGTCGGTCTGGAAATCTTTGGGGGAGGCCTATGTTCAGCAGTGGACGTCCTGTGGCTAGTGATGATGATGAAATATAAATTGGGTATGGTTAAATTTGGAACTATTTCAAAATTAATAGAATAATCTGGAAAAACTGAAAATTGACCAATGAGCATTAATGAACAACGCTACTCATCCCACCAACGTAAAGTTGTCGCACTGTACAACATATAAATGATACGTACAAGCCTCATGCGTACAAATTATTTTCGGTTCAATAGTTTTACGGCTTGAGGTCATTCTACCCGAGGAGTATTTGGTAATCACTTGACCCCAGAGAGTAGACAGAGATAAAAGCGTTACGTTGTGGAGCCACCTTCGGGACACTTTACGAAACCGGCCAAGTGTGAGACATCGTCAACAATGAGGGTTCCACATCTTTCCTTAGGTTTCTACATAAATACATACGCACTCACGCCTGTAATCTCCGAAGGGGTAGACAGACATGTAACACGTACACCTACATTTCGCCGAGCGTATTTCCGTCTCATGATGTAATAGGGGGCGAGCCTATCGTGATAGAAAAACCAAATATCGGTTTACCCGACCTGAGGATCGAACCCGAGACCTCAGCACAGCAGTCGTACCGCATACACAATACAACTTCGCCACTGAGGCCGTCTCAGTCACTTGCTACTTTAAGTTATTTTTTTCTTCTTAAGATACCCGCCATAATAAAATATATTCTGTGAAAATTTCATTCCACTACCTATTACGATTTAAATAATAAAGCCTTGTAAAGGTGAGGCCGACAGACAGACTTAGTAATAGGGCTCCTTTGACACACTTTATGTACAAAACCCTAAAAAACTAGAACCTTTATTCTATTCGATCTAATTTGTTACAACAGTAAGTAAAATCAAAATCAAAACGTTTTTTTTTGCAAGTAGGCCACAAAGGGTTCTTTTACACGTCAATAAGATAATATAAAACTAATTTAAACGGATTTTGTCGCGGCTTTTTATTTTAATTTTGGTCCCGATGTTTCGAAGGCTTTTCAGTCTTCGTGGTCACGGGGTTGACCAAACCACAACACAAAAAACCGCTATAAAATACGTTTAAATTAGTTTTATTTCAATGTGTAACATTCGCGTAAACGTAAGAAATCATTAAATAATATACTAGATAAATTTCATTGAAATATCTCTACCGGTGCTTCGGAAATGCCTACTGGTCTAAGAAGAAGCACCAAGAAACTCAGCCGTAGGTCTTTTGCATTACATTGTATTTTATTTTTTGTCCTCAAATAATTTTTTACATGTCATATTGTAATATTTTGAAATAGGAATTTTGCATGTAATGTCTTACTAATGATGTAAAAAGTAGGTAAATGTATAGTTTATTATACATTTACCTACTTTTTATTTACTTTTTATTTATTAATTTAAATAGCACAAATTAATAACAATGCGTTAGGCTCTCCCATCCACTAAGAAATAGTAAAAAAATAGATAACTCTATAGAATTCAGCTAATATGTTTCTACAAATGCCAGACACTGATTATAACATCATATCACCGCATTTGTAACCCGTCATATCGAATTGAGTTTCATATCGGATGAACTTGCATCCCCTCGTCATTTTATTAAGCCCAACAACCCTTCAACAATCCGCCCCGTTCAAATACAATGGTAATTATTACTAACAATATTCATGTTTTGAAACTTAGACACTGTAAATTAAATTTAACAATTTTAGTGTAGACTTGTCGTGTTAAGGCAGACTTTCAATGGACGTCAGAGGCCAGCCTCAGATATATTGTCGCATAAAACTCTAATATTCCATGTGTTAATTCAACTTTCAATCTAATTATTTTTTTTGACTCAAGTTTGTTGATCAATTGAAATCGACTCGTAAGAACCTCATTACAAGGACGTTTGGAAATTTGACTGACAGTTCTGTCAATACTGGATGTTCTAAAATACTTTTCAGTCCGACTGAGGATACTGGAAAGTATCACCGTTATGTTTGCAATTAACGCTACGGAATTTCTGACTCCGTTTTTTTACAAGTAGAGTGTAACATTATCAGCAACTGTCAATAACACCGGACACCTCTATATTAATAAATCCTATACTAATTACTGCCAGTTGTATAGCAGTTATTTTGTATCGAGCTATAACTATCGACGCACGTAGTAATCGATATTGAACTTAAGGGCCGTCCGTGAGCAAACGACCTTGACTGTCTCGCGCCATACTAAATCGTGTACTCGGCGAGTGCAGAATATGCACGTATTTAGCGAATAATTGATTTAAAAAATCAGGTTTTGGTCTTTTCGAAAATTTAAAACGGGCAAAATATTCGTTATTAAATTGCCTATCTAGTGATGTTAATCTCATTTGATAACATTCTGTACTTTAAAAGGAGACGCACGGAATCTTTGCATTTTTCCCATTTTTATGGTTCATTTATAACGACAATTTAAAAATATATATCAGCATTAACATGAATTTGAATCGAACAAAGTAAAGCTGACAGATTGTAAAAATATATTGTATATTTATTTAATCAATATTTATTTTAAGTAATGGCTAGATAGCCTCTAAAAACCTCGATCGCGCGGTGTTTTGCTCACGGACGGCCCTTAAGCACTTAAATAAACTTGAGAACTTTGAGCGAAGCATGAAGTAGCAATTACAACGAATGACCTAGAGCTACTCCTTTTTAACACGCTTTTTTTCGGTCCACATTTAATACTTAGTTACTTTTACGTGTAGCGTTCTATTGAGATCAAACTTAGATAAACTGAACCTGCAAAACAGCTGCCGTGAGTTGTCTAGGAGATATACAACCGACTTCCCGAGAACATCGCAGCAGCGGCCTTTGTATCTTGCTTTTAAAGAAAATTAAGATCGTGGCTCGTTGAGAAAATATTCTACGTCGAGAAATTGTCTGATATACAGAATTAATAATACTCTTCCTAGTACTGTAAATCTTCATGGAATGACCTATTTAATAATGCACTATTTTTTTAATATTTATTGGAGCAAATTAGTAATAGAGGGAGCTGTGATTTCTTGTATAGAAGACGAAAAGTCATATTTAATGAAATCGTTTACGTCAGTTTTGTAAGTCTAACGCAAAAGAGGAGTACTAAGTAAAAATCTAAAGTCTGTGTATGTCAGTTTCTGGTATCGTATCTCCCAACCGGGAATACAATTTCAATATGTTTTTTTATCTGAAAACTGGTTTATTCGCGGCGTATAAATTTGAAGAAAATCTTACAGTTTTAGAAACTACAATCTTTTAATAATCGTCGCGAAATTTAACTATAATTTTAACTCCCATTAATAGCAATATGGGAAACAGGACGTGATACTAGTGTTGCCCAAATTCAGTCTTGGTCTTGCAGTCTTGGTCTTGTTCTTGCGTTTTTGCAAGACCAAGACCAAGAACAAGACCGCGTATTTTTAGCAAGACCAAGACCAAGACTGACCGTGCAAGACTTGAGCAAGAACAAGACATAGCCTGCAAGACTCTTGCGTCTTGCAGCTAGGACTTAGCGCTATTTCACTGAGTAGTTAGGTGTAACAGTTCGGTGTATAGGTAGGTACGCTTAGAAATTCTATGAGACGCAAAAAACTGTATCAAAGAATAGGTATGAAAAACTGGACCTATCTATTAAAATCAAACTGAGTGCATGCATAGTTATGTTTTAACCATCGGCACTTTGATAATGCGGCTTCAAAGGTTTTGTACTTACTTCTCAAAGAAATTTGCCGCTTTTCGGAAGTACATGGTTACGATACACGCGCCGGCGGCTTCTTTTGAAATCTAAAACAATCGTTGCCGCCACGCCGAAATCATAACATTTGACACTATTTGATTGCCGCCATAGGGCGTAGGCGTAGGTATACTCGTGCAAAATAATTTCGAATTTTAAGAGTACCTACAGGTGTTCCAAAGAATAAATAAGTTTCAGAGTGCTTAGAATGAAAATGAATACATTATACTGATCACGCAAGTAGTATTATGATTGGGATAAAATGGTAAGGATAGGTAGTAGATGTCAAATTAATTCATTCTAGTAAGTATATATTATAATATTGATTACTTATATGGTTTTAAACTAATTACTTAGGTACTATTATTGTACATTTAGTCATTATATTTCTTAAGTTTTTACAAGAAAAAATAGCAAAAAAGTGTTCAAATATCACCCCGCACCCGTTTAATAAATATTGTAGCCACTTTTAAATATACTTGAAACGTGTAAAAAAATTCTACAAAACTAATAAAATAATATAAAAAGCGTAGGTACTTACCTACTAATAAAATAAAAAGCCTGCGATAAGAGTTTTGTATTACTTACCAGCCCGAATATCTCTGAGAGAGATGATGAGAGTAAGTATTTACTAGCTGTGCCCGCGACTTCGTCCACGAGGAATAGTAACTTTGGAGGTATAGTGACGTTCAGGACTTATTTATTTATTTTAAAACTTCTGTCATCAAACATACAAACGAACTCTTTAGCTTTATAATATTAGTATAGATGTACGCCAAAACATTCACTTATATGTAAAGAATAGTGATTTTCACTAATTCTTTATATATATTTTATTCACGCGTCGCGTCTGTACAAGTAGGTAATATTTAGTGTGTGTTTGTACGCCGCACGCGGCATTATTTGATTTGCGGCGGCATCCTTTTCATAGAGCCGGCACGTGGCGAGGCGGCGCGGTAGAAAGCAAGGAAACGTACTATAAATAAAGGAATTATTTTAATTCCAGTCATTTCCAATTGAGCTGTGCTTCGAGTCTAACTTAATAATTGTTTTTACTAATTCTTGTTGTTTTCTAAAAACGTATCACGTGTACAATTTAATATGAGTGACGAAGATTCAAATTATTCGAGTCCGAGTAACGAGAGTTTGAGTCACAGATCTAAAAGACCCAAAAGCAAATTTGAAGAGTTTTTCGAAATAATTCATGCATCCCAAACTGCCTTCTGTAAATTGTGCCAACATAAAAAGATTGAAATAAAAATGAAAAACAGAAACACTTCAGGCTTAAGGAAACATCTAATATCTTTCCACAAAAAGGAATCAGAAATATTTCTTCCTGTTAAACCAAAATTAAGTGGAGATATCACAAGCTTTTTAGTAACCGCTGGAAGAAGTGGACAGGTAAGAATATTTTTTTAACTCTGCATAGCTATTCATGCGATACTTTCAAAAACGCCATTAACTTACGTAAGTATTTTTGAGTTAGTGGTGTTTTCATCTAGGGGTGCGACATATTAAGTATGTAATTATCGTCTTAAATATTTTTTATAAACACCCATATTTTCATTTAATCGGCCAGTAACAACTAAGTACTTTATTTTGGTAAATTACAGTACAGTGCAACCTTAATATAACAAATATCAATTTAACGATTTTCTCGATTTAACAACAACATACCTCCTCCTCTTATATGCTCAAACCTTGTATGTTTTAAATAATAACACAAGATTTATTGTTTTGTTTCAGTCGGAAAACAGCAGTGACAACATCACGACAGCTACAGTTGATTGGGTGGTGAAAAAATATCTTCCCTTCTCATTTTTCGATGACGAAGCTACACAAGTATATTTTCGACGTATTTGCCCTAATATGGTGTTTCCTAAAAGGTCTACACTTAGAAGGAAAGTCAAAGAGCGATTTGAAGAGCTCCAATTGAATCTCAAGGAACGACTTCAACAATTATCATCTAAAATGTCTTTTACCATTGATGGGTGGACGTCAATTGCTGGTAGGAGTTACTACGGGGTTACTATTCATTATATAGACAACGAATGGAAGTATCAATCTGTAGTTCTTGATTTTATACCATCACGCGGTCGACATACTGGGGAAGATATTGCAACGATTTTCCATGAATGTTTATTGGAATATGGCATAATTGATAAAATACAAGGTATCACGGTCGACAACGCAACTGCAAATACCAAATTTATGTATGAACTGGGCAAACAGCTGCCGCCACACTTTGATTCAGACAATCAACATTTCCGGTGCTTTGCTCACATTTTAAACCTTGGTGTACAAGATTTATTAAAGACCTTAGCATTACAATGTGAGTCTGACACTAACGCGCAAGATCAGCAGTACGAAGACTATGCAGACGAAACTGAGGATGAGGAAGATGAAGAATCTGCACCAAATATTGCTGACTCGCGTACATCTGTAACAAAGTTACGCAGTGTTTCCAGTAAAATAAAAAGAAGTGAGATAGTGAAGAAGAAGTTTCAGTCTGCTTGTGAAGCAGCTGGCGTGCCATCAAATCTAAATGCCATTCTTGACTGTCCAACGAGATGGAATTCCACACATGATATGATTGGATTTGGTTTAAAAGTGAGAGCGGGCATTGACATATTGTGCAGTTCTGTCACCGAATTAAATGATTTTCAAATCACAGCTAATGAATGGCAGGTACTCGAAAAATTACATAAATTTCTAATAAACTTTAAACTTTTAAGTACAAAACTTGGTGGAGACAAATATGTTACATTACCGCTAGTCATTGTATCATTCAATCTTTTGCTAGATAAAATTGAATCTATGGTAAAACAGTTAGATGAGAAACCTAATCGATCTGAAGTGGATGAAAGGCTCATTCTAGCTTTCCAAGCAGCTCGAGACAAAATGCTTAAACATTACAAAAAGAGCAACTGGATTTATTGTACTTCTTTAATTTTAGACCCAAGGCATAAGGCTCAGACTTTTGACCTGACAATGTGGGGGAAGCAACTTAAAACAGAAAGTCTGCGCAAGTTCAATGAACTTTATGAAGAATATAAAAATCTACACTCACTGAACAAATCTCTGGAATTACCAGAAAAAGAAAATAAAGTATGTGATGAAGATGAAGACGTAATAGACTTTGATAAACTCTATGAATGTCCCTCGACGTCATCTGGATCTTGTCTTCAAGGCTTAGTGATAGACGAGTTGGAGGAGTACCTGAGAAAACCAAGAACTGCCAGCTCGGAAGACATTTTAGATTGGTGGAGGACGCATGAGACAGAGTATCCGATTTTATCGAAAATGGCCCGTGATTTTCTCTCAATACCTGCAACTTCAGTACCTGCTGAGAGGTTATTTTCTAAAGCATCATTAGTAATTAGAAAACATAGAAATAGGTTAAATGATGAGTCAGCCAGATGGTTACTTTGTATTAATTGTTGGTCAAAAAAATTGATATAAAGTATCATAACCTAATGATAAAGCTGTTGATTAGTGTTGTATTTTATTTTTTGTTCAAATAAATGATAAATCGTAAAACTCTTTTATTAAATTTCTTATAAGTTGAGGGTTCAATCTCTTTTTAGACAGATAAGTATTGTTCTTTAAAATACAGTCAAGTTATTGTAATTAATTTGTTTTTTTACATGTTTTAGCAAATGTAAGCTTATAAATCATAAATGTTTATTAAGAAACAGTTACTTCCATGGAAAACGACATATAGGTCAGTTAATTTTTCGAATTTCTTATTAAATCTTCAGTTATTTGTTAATCTGCTTTATCTTTACTATGGCTATGTTAATTCAAGCTCACAATGTTCCAATTCTAATACGTTTTTTTAAGATTTAAAGTAAACTTTAATAAATAGTAATAGACTAATAGGTAATTGCAAGACTTGCAAGACTCTTGCTGCAAGACCAAGACCAAGACTGGGAGCGCAAGACCAAGACCAAGACCAAGACCAGGTGTATTGGCGCAAGACCAAGACCAAGACTGGCTAAGTCTCGTCTTGTTCTTGCATTTGGGCAACACTACGTGATACCGAGCAATTGCAACATTTGCTTATTTCCCTGAATTTATTTATATTAAAATAAGTCTAAGTGATTTAAATACATCGCACATCCAAACTTGACTGATCAAGATTTTTTTTCATTTTAATAATAATAAATTTTCATACAATATTGGTACCATAACCCGGATATATTTGGAATCAATCAAATTTAATAAACGCCAATCATTTTTATCACGACTGAACATAAAATAAACACCAAAGAATCACTTTCTGAATAATATTAATATGTGAACCGGTGCTGTAATTAATAGAGGGGCTATAAAACTTACATTTTATATTCTAGTTTGAAGTCGTGATGTAGAGTCGTGATTTCTTGAGACAAATATGTATCGATAAGTCGGATGTTGGAGTGGGGAGCTAAAAGGTTTGACGTGATGCAAGTCATGAGCCACCAGCCTTTTAAACGAGAAGTTGGAGTGAACTGGCTGGATGAAGCAGGTGGGAAGGATGCGCTTGAGGATTTTATGAGAAAAAAATCGATCAATAGTGAATTGTACCCATATATCGTAGATTCCATGCCATCAAACGCTAAAAATTACCAATTTATTTATTTTTATAACTAGTTCTAAAACCAGAATAACGCATATTAAAGGCCCATTAAATACAGGATAGACAGACAAAGTATAGTCAATAACAAAATTTCATTCTCTGTATACAGAACCCTGAAAACATAATGAATTTAAAAGTCTTTCGACAGAGTTTCTTGATGATTCTGCTCAAACCAGTTTCCGAAGCACCGTTAGAGCCATCACTTTAATATTGACGTGAAAAAAGCGCGTAGTCGCCTACTAGCAAAATAAAGGTTTTAATTTAAATATGGATACCTAGGACATTATCTTTGTTTATTTCTGCCTGGCGTTATCCTGGGTTATTGCTAGAATTCGCATTTCTACACATAAGCCTCCACTTTGCGCGATATTGAACATCATCATCAGAGACGATTGGCATCAAGTGTCTATTTAAAACCGAACTTTTTAATGTGTGCCATTTTTGACATGAGAAACTTTTTGTTGGGGTCATGAGTTTTAATGGTATACAATTTACATTCGTATGCTGAACTCGTATTTTAATACCAGGATACATTCATGGTCACTATTTTAAACACACGATATGTTTCTAGTCTCGATGTTGTGGGACCGCAAGTCCCTCGTACTTCCTAATATCCACGCTACAGGTAAACCTAGTATAGGATCAGGACTATGTGTTTGACTATTGTATTTGTTTTATTTATTCATGACTAGCTTTTCCTCGCGGCTCCGCCCGCGTGAACAACATTTTCCGGGATAAAAGTAGCCTGTAACCGTCTCCAAGGTCCCATCTGTCTCTGTAGATAAATTCATCAAAATCGGTTCAGTGATTTAGGCGTGAAAGCGTAACAAACAAACTCATTTTCGCATTTACTTTCACCCGCTTTTTCATCCCTTATTAACTAAAATTTCCATAATTCCTGAAACACGTATTTATTTGTTTTACGTCAATAACCGAAATACGAAATTTTGTTGATGTAACTTTCTAAATGACGGACTTTCATACATATTATCATCCCCTATTTTGACCCCTTTGGGGTGGAATTTTCTAAAATCCTTTCTTAGTGGGTGCCTACATAACAAAATGAATATACAGTCCGAATTGCATGCTTGTAGCCTCGATAGTTTGCGCTCGGCGATGATGAATCAGTCAGTCAGTCAGGACATGTTATTTTATAAGTATAGATAGATAGATGGACAATTTCAGGGTAACATATCTAAACTTATAATGAGCAAACGGATCTAGAATTATAGCTGGATGCTTGTCGAGTTTAATCATAATCTTGAAACCATTCTTATATCAATCAATTTAATTAAATGATTTAAGGTATGAATATCAATATATTACTTAAACGAAGAATGCCGTAAGTTATCGCTAGCTTCTATCTATATTGTCAATAATGACTTACATTCCAGTAGTTGTATACATTTATAGCTTAATAACAGGTCCACAATAGTGTAATAAACAGATAAAAATACCTTTCCAAATAAGCAATTCAATAATCTATTATAAAACGGCACAACAAGCTTTCCTTCCCGAAGTGTACGCCGCGGAGCCCATCTCGAGTCGTTTAACTTTACTATTACTTTACTATCAGGAAATTGTAGACTATAAAACTCAACGTAACATGTTCACAGTGATTGCCTATTTTCATTTTAAATATTTAAAAAAAGCGACGTTTTAAAACATTTTTGTCGCGGAGAGTAAACTGGTCTATTGTAAATTCCCAAACAAATATGCTTCTTAGATTAATTTCAGGTTGCAAATTTGTTTCCGTCGTTATTAATGTTAAAGCTTCATAACGCATTGATCATTTTCAAGTCATATTTCTATAAAGTATCAAATTAGATAGAAAATATCTATAAATATTGAAAACCGAAGACACGAGATTTCTAAATGTAACAAACGTAAGAAACAACAAAACGATAGAATTCAAAAGTATAAACAGTTTCCAAAACTCATAAATATACAAACGAAAATAAAACAATACAGCTGAATGTGAATCTTCTCTGACCTTTGCATTCGTTGGCGTCGCGGGCGGTGGCGCGGCCCCACGGCCGGTCGAAGTGGAATGGCTTGCATCTCTCGCAATCCCTCCCTGCTGTGTTGTGTCTGCACTCACACGCCAGCTGTTGAACTCCAGGAGCACCGGTAGAACTTTCACCCTCCTTCATTGGGATACACCTGGACGCGTGCCCGTTGCACTTGCACCGACCTCCGACGGCAAAGTCTGACACGGCGTAATGCTGCGTGCCCGGGGCGGCCTGCTTTTTGCCGTCGACCTCGTCACCTTCGTTCACCATGTGCAGCCGGTTGAAGACGACCCGCACATCAGTTGCCGTCACCCAGTCTTGCAAGACCGGGGATAGGTCGAAGTTGGCGGCACTTGGTCGACCCTCAAGGGTGCTGAATGCAAGTCTTGCTCCGTTTGAACTCTCGCCTGACCTATGGCTATCGGAGCACCTGGCTTCCTGTTCATTTGCCGCCGTAACTGTCGCTTTATTCGGCCGCCCATAAACCCTTCTGCACTGACTGGAGTAAAACTGGAAAGGTTGCCACGTGACGCCGTAGTCGGCGCTCTTGTAGATCGCTACAGAATCCGGCCGTGCAGCCTTTGGGCAGAACTGAAGACTAATGTATGTAAGCTCGTACTTCTTCCCGAGCGAGAGAGTCAAGGACACGTTATCGGGAGGCGAATCATAAGAAGCCGGCGGAAGTGAAGCTGATCGCCAGCAAGTTATATCGTTAGGGTTGTTCAGATCAGTGAGATGGGTCGACGGGTGCCGTCGGTCGGATCTCGCAGCATCGCACACTCGGCAAGCATTCTCTGGGGTCTGGTCGAACGGAGGATCACACAGCTTCTCAGGTCCGCGTCTTCCACACGCGGAAGAAGCTACCACGGCAGCTCCGAAGGCGGCGTTGACGAAGTCTGGGATGCATCGGCGCGGGCGGGCATCCTCATAGCAGGGATCAGGGGGAGGCGCTGCCGAGGCGAGCGCCGCGGCGGTCAGCACGACCAACAGCACCGGGCTCATACTCACTCACTACACTCACTCGCGTAAAGTTTGTGGCGGGCGGGTTAAACGGCGACACGTGCGCGCCGCTCGGATGCCGCGACACGACTGCCCGCCAGTCGCGGCGGCCGACTCGACCGTCACGGCGGGGACTTGGGGAGCGGAGCTTACGAGCTTACGAGCTTTTGTGCCGCGCGAGACGTTTTTTTCTAAACGTTATTAGTGAAAGTTGGGTGTTTAATAATAGTGCGTGATTGTGTTGATGTAAATGATAATTTATTTTTGTGCGCGATCGCGGATGGACGGTGCCCGCTCTATTCACGGTCGGCGCTACAACACGGAAGTAGAGCTTTGATGAATATCACTCTAACGAACACTTGCCTTTATGAAAAGAGTTTTTAATCCAATCAAAACTAAAAATTATGATGCATTTATTGTATTGCTAATTGTATTTTTTTATTGAAATTGTATACGCTTTATTAATATTGTGTTAATTTATTACTTTCCGCAAAGGAATTGTTTAAAAACATCTACTAGCGGCTAAAACTAAACTTAAACTTCCATCTTCTGATAAATATAAATTATAAACATGAAGCTATACATTTAAGCAGCTCAGTACAAAATATTGTTTTGTAATAGCTACAAGACAAGCAGTACCAGAGGGCAAACATATTTGTTCCTAATTGCACAGGTTTACGTAGCTAAATAATATTTGTCTTTATTGTTAAGGCAGTTATTACAAATAGAAGCGAGAAGTAAAGCTGTAAAACTCGACAGAAGCTAATAGCAAAATATATAAATGAATTAGTATGGTCAAACGATAAATTTTAATGTAAATCAGAATAAACTCTTAAGAATATTTTTCTTCAAATTCATCATGAAATGCACCTAATAAATACATACTTAGCCTTCAATCGACGAGTCCCTGGAGCACAGATATAAAATATAAAGAGCAACTTCACTAACAATACATATAAAGTTTTTGCTGACAACTTGCCGGATCCAAAAAATACCTTCCAAGCTTGCAAACTGCAGCGCACAGGTCATATTGTTCTATTACTTATTCCTATAAGATAATTTCATATACCACAATAATTTAAATGTTAAGTTAAAAACAAAACAACAGGACGCAATTAAAAAGGGGATGAATTTGTGTAATTATTATTATCAGTACTTACCGCGTGTACAACATAAGGCAACCCTTATCGCCAGACGGTTGGCTTTTATTTGTAAAGCATTGAAAGAATGCAAGCCACTACACTGTACTGTGTAGTGTGTACGCACCTATTGCGACTATTATGTGGCTCTACCTGTCGACTAAGGGTTGTGATATACTACAGATTTACAAGGTCCCTCGTATGCGAGAGGCCGTCTGGGTTGGTACCACCACTTTGTCTATTTCTGCCGCCAAGCAACAGTGTGTAAGTATCGTTGTGTTTCGGTTGGAAGGACATGGAAGCCAGTGAAATTACTGGGCATTATAAGACTTAACATCTTATGTCTCGGGGTGACGAGCGCAGTTCAGTACCATGCAGTGCTTTGTAATTCAAAGTTCTGTGTGGTGATGCTTCTGTTGATGGGCAGGCGTGGCGATTACCATCAGGCAAGCGTCTTACTCGTCTCGTCATTCAATCCAATAAAAAAATCTATCAAAATTTTAATTGGTTTTCAAAATAATTTAAGGTGAGAACTCATAATATGGCAGTGAAATTAATCGTATTCTTAATTGGATCGAATAGTATAGTATTTTGTGTAGTATTCAAAAAATACAAACCACTACATACACTCTATGCACCTATTGAGTTTACCACGTGACTCTACTGTCACTAAGGGTGGTAGCACGACATACACTTAATCAATGTGACTCTACAAGTCAGGTCCACTTACATTATTTGTACAAATCATCCATATTGTGGTGCAGTTATATTTCGCTGGTGGTAGGATATTCATATCCGCCCGGATAGCGACCACCGTACACATGGTGTTAAAACCTGTCATAGTGATCCACACGCCTTGTGTGGATCGCGTTCCAGGATCAGCCAGTGTGTATCCGATTATCCGGAGAAGCTTGCGGCATGACTTGATGGTTGATTGGGGTGGGTATAGAGGTACATCCTTGTATCACTGTGCCTGCATCAGTCACCCGCCTGTCCTGTCGCATGCCCCTCGATTTGCTTATTCTCTCTCCGAAGAAGGAAAAAGCATCTATACAGGCCGGCATGATTCTGGTGACCACTGGTGGTGTAGTGCAGTCACTTTGCCGTGCTCGGATAAAATAAAATAAACTAGTTTTTGCTTGCTCCTCTGTCTGCTCTGAGTAGCCCTATAACCGTCTCCAGGATCCCATCTATCTCGCTTCAGTAATTTATGCATGAAAGCGTAACAAACAAACTCACTTTCGCATTTGTAAGATTAAGTTACAGCGTGCTACCGGCAAGGCGCAGCCTATTCATATAAACGACACTACACACCGTCTATTCGTAGAAATTTGTCAAAACTTCAGTAGGATTGGAGACGCTCTATCTCACGCACACGATGTCTATGCTATCCAATTTCGATTAATTCACGATTCACTTAACAAAAATGTCGATAATATGCGCGAGCCTTAATTCATAAACTTACTCTATAGCTGCCAGCTTTAGGGTCCCCGCTTACGTTATAATATTTGTCGTAAAAAGGTTATAAAAGAAAATTTTATTTACTACGACAGATATATTAACGGTGGCGGTTTGGATGTAATAAAAATCACGAGGGAGGGTAATATGGCAGGCCTTGTAATAAGGTACATGCATTATGCAGTTTTGGCTATAATAAATATAAATAGAGTAGTCCCCATAAGGTTAGATGTGAAGTAAAATGTTTGTTTACTTGTTATTGTATTGTGTTTATTAACCTCCGACAATAAGGGATAAGTTAATGTTATAAGTTTGTCAGTGTGTGTATGTATTGTCTTACCCATATGCCAGTTGTATATGTGCATCTGTGTGTGTGTGTGTGTGTATGTGCCAAGCCACTGACTGTTTTCCTTTACTTGATGATTACTGTTGATTTGTTTCAAAAGAAATGGGGCTTGGAGTTCGGGATGGCAAGAGAGGGGAGCTCCGAAAATCACACTCTACTTAAGGGATGCAATAAGCTGTCAGTTACCATCAGTCATTTCGCCTATTTGCTCTACATCTGATGGTAGAAAAGTGATTACTTTTCCGTGCTCGGATATTTTACTTAAACATAAAACGAGCAACCTGCACCTGTACACAATACAGTACAATCAGGGAGTAGTCAGAGAGTATAGAGTAGTAATAACGTCTCGCTCTGATTGCCTCCACCCCTTTCGATTACACTTTAATTAGGGCGAGCGTTCATTCCAGCTAATTCTAAGGGCCATTGTGATACACACGTAACTTGTTACTAACAATAACAGCTTTTAATTATAATATCTTGTGCTGGCAGTGTGGACGACTATCATGGGAAATAACTGACGAATACACCCAACAGTCACACACATAGTCCTGACCTCACACTTTTTTTATTTAATTGAATGACAAGATGAGCAAGGCGCTCGTCTCATGGTAAGCGCCACGCCTGCCCATAAACAGAAGCAACACCACATAGAACTTTGAATCACAAAGCACTACATGACATTTACGAATGGTAGAGCCACGCTGTAGACAGGTTTATCTACAGCATGAATGGGCCGGCTCGACCGGATCGTTACCACTGTCTCACAGAATACCGACGTAAAGTAGCGGCTCGCTGCTGCGTTTCGTACGGTAAATGAGAT
Source organism: Amorpha juglandis (assembly GCA_949126905.1). Classification (NCBI taxonomy): domain Eukaryota; kingdom Metazoa; phylum Arthropoda; class Insecta; order Lepidoptera; family Sphingidae; genus Amorpha; species Amorpha juglandis. Next base: position 15,989,158 of record OX421376.1, read on the forward strand.
ATCCGGAGGCCCAAATCACCCTCCTTTTCCCAATCCCTAATTATCCCTTTCCTTTAAGGTCGGCAACGCATCTATGATTCTTCTGGTATTGTGGGCGTACATGGGTGGTAGAGATCACTTACCATCAGGTGACCCACTTGCTCGTTTGCCGGCCTATACTATATAAAAAAAATGACACTAAACTGCGCTCGTCACTTCGAGATATAAGATGTTAAGTCTCATAATGCCCAGTAATTTCATTTTCCTACAAACCGGAACACAACAATGCTTACACACTGTTGCTTGGCGGCATATATAGACAAAGCGATGGTACCAACCCTCATTACGGCCTCTCGCATACGAAGGACCTACCACCTTATCTTGGTTAACATGTATCGTTGGTATCAACATAGGTGAAAAATCACACATAGTTCTGACCTCATACTAAGAAACGAGTCTTGTGTCGCGGTTATCAGGAACTACGAGAGACTTTAGGTTTCACAGCACCCAGTCCCGAAATAAATATTAGTTGATCACAAAAACATTTGTTTTTCACAGCCAGATACTCGGCTGCTGCGCCACGAAGGCTGAATTAACTCAGAACCACTTAAACTTCACCGTTCAAAATGGGTTAAGTTAGAGATTACATTAAGAGCTATCGTTATTTTTAACTGACGAAAAAAGCGAAGGAGGTTCACAATTCGACGCGTAAGTGTGATCCGATTTGTATGACATATTTTTGATTGGATAGTCTCAAAGTATCATTTAAATTCCTTCGTTTTCTTTTCACAGTTTTTTTTCCTTTCATTCTTTCTCTTTATTTTCAGTGCAATCAATACGTGTAAATCTGTTGATTTCATAGATTATAGAGTCTTCTGTGACAATAACCGTAGGTTGAAACAACCCACGCTAAGTAACAATCCTTAATTACATTAAAGTATATCTATCGTTAATATAATGTCTATAATATCTTTTTTAATCAAATTATCGTTACCTAATTAGGGCATGTCAAATTGCGCCCGACGGCAAATATGTACGCTCGTAGAGAAAAGTGATGGATAGGTCAATAACATTATTATTTGTTAAAAAAATATATAAATTAAGATATTGAAACCTCACTTATATATTTTTTGTTATTGCTTTGATAGACATATGAGCAAGCGGCCCGCCTGATGATAAGCGGTCACCAATATGGAGGGATTGTCTCGTACGACACAAGCGAGAATATCACAGTAGACTGTCATTTAGGAAAAATATATTTATATTCAAATTGCAAGACGTGGTCTCGATAAATAACTATTTTCTGGTAAATTCCTGTTTTGGACGTGCTCAAAAAAAGGTGCTAAAACTCAGTATCTGAAGGGGACTTATTTTATAGAGTTTAAGGTGAAAAGTCAACCCTAGACCCTAACTATTATTTATTTTATTGCAGCTCGACATAATATGGGTAAAATATTATGATTCTTTAACTATATAATCTCCAATAATGAGTCTATCTAGATACTGAATAACAACTTAGACAGATTTTATATTATCTCGACAAGTGTCAGTGCCGACGTCATCTCTCAATGCCATATTAATATCATCGACACCGTGCCTTAGTGATCCTATCGTCGAATGGTATCCCAATGGTTTACATAGTGCACGGCATAAACATGCTAATCCGGCGTCCTAGTCCTCATGTCTGATACTTGACGTGACTATCCGAAATCTGCCTTTAAACTACTCCAAAACACTATTCAGACCTAAAACATCCCGTTTCACATTTTTCACATAACTCATTTAAAGATTACAAAAAAACAACGTTTAAAATTCCTTAAAACAACATCCCGGGTCTCCGTCCATGAACTACCGTATTGATAAAGATTTCCGGGACATAATAACTCAATTAATGCCGACTAAACCGACCGCCAGCCATTCCGTCGAGTCGCACCAGTCCAGAGAGAGTTTCGACGCGACTGTACATACAAGATGTAATTAGACCCTTATCTCGTACACGGACACCGGTAATTAGAGTTCCGGTTTGCGAAGGGGTTGAAGCCACCCTGTATGCGTTTCACAAATTATATGTGACGGCTTTTTGTGATAAGGGTAAGTGGTGATAAAGCGATTGCTGAATTCTATCGTATAATTTTTATAATGTTATGCGCGGGTCATTTTTTGGTGTAGTAAGTAGGTAATTATAATTTTTCATTTTAATGTATGTGTGACATAGTGATTTTTTTCTACAATTTTAATAGTTGGCCTTAATTTTAGTCAATAATAATCCAGCCTTCGTGGTACAGTGGTCGAGTAGCCATCTGTGTAGTGAGAGGCCGTGGGATCGACTCCCGCACCGAGACAAATATTTGTTTATATTAAATATTGATTTTGTATCTGAGTGTATTTTTTCCTAGAGGAGTTGATGTCATACAGGCAGCTGGTTATAAAAACTACAAGTCAAAACATACGTTAAAAAACATGTGGCGGTCACTGACAGGTGGAAAAATAGGAATGTTGAGTCAATAATTAGATTTTTATTCGGAGGTTAATAAGTTAAATGCATAATAACAAATGAGGCCTTTATCTGTATGCGGTCCTCATGACACAATTCGCAGTCCTTTCGATTTGCTTCTTCCCTCTTCGGAGGGTGAAGAAGCATTTTTTTTTTATTTATTTTTTTATCCTGGCTCGGCAAAGTGACTACGCAACACCTGATGGTAAGTGTACCCCAATCCAAAAATAGTGTCGACCAACGATAAACAATGTGTCCATCGTAGGTCGGCAATATCATGCCGGCCTGCCAAAGGGCCAACGGGGAGGGGAAGGAAAAAGGGATGGGAAAAGGGTTAGGATCAGGGGGCAAGACCCCTGGGGAGAACCGGATATACACTGGCTGACCCTGGAACGCGACCCACACAAGGTGGGCCACTATGGCAGGTTTTAGCACCAGTTTACAGTGGTCGCTATCCGGTCGGATACAAGTATCCTCCCACCAGCAAAATATTAATTTATAAACCAGCATTTATAAAGGCCGGCATGATTCTGGTGACCACGAATAAACTCATTGTTTGTCTGTAATCGCTGTTTATTTGGGCTGCACTGTGCTTATCATCAGTTGTAGGGCAGTTATTTTGCCATACTCAGAAAAAAAAGTATATAAATTAAATATTCAACAGCTACATTACCTTTAATAAATAGGTAAATAAGGATCGTAACTAGATCTCTAATTTAATATTATTCCTCAAATATACTGAACTTAGATATTAAAAGCAAATATTAATTCATGAATATTCGCTTAATCAAATGCTTTAATTACGCTTTGTACTAAATCCCTGTATATTAAAAGGTCCGATAGAGACGGGACCTTTATTAGATTGTCTGGTATATATAAAACAAGAATTAATTTTTTTTTCGTCTGAGTCCTACAAAAGATGAACGTGAAATAATTATGTGTACAAAACTGACAACTGTATTGAAATTTATTACACACAGTTGTAATCCCCTAAGGGGTAGGTAGACGTGTAACCAATCCGCCCATAATTCGCCGAAAGTATCTCCGTCACATGATGTGATAAGGGTCGAACCTATCGCCATACCGGGCACAATTCCAGACTCCAGGCTGATACTGAGCATTTCGTGATAGAAAAACCCAATACCACTTTTAACGGACGCGGGGGTCGAACCCGAGACCTCAGCACAGCATGCGTACCGAGGGAGTCTTCACAGTTTTCACACTGATAATAATATACAGGTTTACTCTCTAAAAAATATATATCGAAATATGTCTGTATTCAAATTTAAAGCATCATAAGATGCCGTTAAATTATATTTGCTTTCCTCTAATCCTGCAGCACAAACTGTAATAGTCATTTCAACGTTTTTTTTATAAAAGTCTATGTAAATAAAAGCGATCACGGATAATAATTTTTACTTTTCACTACATTTTATGATAGGCTGCTCACATGAGCAAAGGATAATTCGTTTTGCCCATTAGGTTGTCAAACAGGACAAAACTATAAATGAATCTGAACATGCAATGCCATGCAGTGCTCTTTAATTCAAAGTTCTGTGTTATGTTGCTTCTGTTTATAGGTAGGTGTGGTGCTTACCATCAGGCGAGCGCCTTGCTGGTCTCGTCATTCAATCAAATAAAAAAAAACATAAATTACTAAAACATCCCGTAATCTAGCCATTAAATGAATGATCCAGTTAAAACCGCCTCGCACGTAACTGGAAGACCAGTCCGCATACCTATCACATCGTCAATGCACATTGCACACCAACGGACAAATTTAGCACCAACTGTCAATGAGTAAAAAGTTCTAGGACAATTCATGACATAAAAAAACAATAGTCAACGCACGCACAAACACTCCCACATCTGCATATATTTAAATAATACTATACATTTAGTCGCGGCGATGCCTGCATCTCTTATAAGGGTTGCCAAGTGTGAAGTGAAAATAGAATTCGTTTTTCTCTTAACAAGACAGCCTAAGTTGCGTAGAGGACGGATCTCTGCACCCAGACAAATGTGTGTGATCCACAATTTTGTTTCGGGTCTGGGTGTGGGATTGTGGTTCCTGATACCCACGACACAGTTTCACCTAGTGTGGGTTTATACTATGTGTGTTACTACTGGTTGTATTGTGGTGAACCTTCTTTAGAATTGTTGTGATTTGAAATACAATGAAACGAAAATGCGTCACGACAAAGAGACAAACATATTCATAAATAGGATTTAACCTGCGGGTGAATGAGACAGATTACAAGTATGCTATCACGTGTCTTTGTGCCTGCGTACAACGAAGCCTTCGGAATGTGTCATAAACAACGTGGTATATTGTTCACGTGTTTTATTTGTTGCATTTGCGTATTAAAAGTCGTTGTTTAATTAATATCTATACTAATAATAAAGCTGTAGAGTTTGATTGTTTGTTTGTTTGTTTGTTTGAACGCGCTAATCTCAGGAATTACTGGTTCGAATTGAAAAATTCTTTTTGTGTTGCATAGTCCATTTATCGAGGAAGGCTTTAGGATATATAACATTACGCTGCGACCATTAGAAGCGAAGCATCAGTGAAAAATGTTGCAATAACGGGGAAAATTATTCATATTTGAAGGCTTCCGTTGCTAAGCTACCAAAATAATATTATTTGAAGGCTTCCGTTGTCAAATCAAAATCAAATCTATACTAATATTATAAAGCTGTAGAGTTTGATTGTTTGTTTGTTTATTTGATCACGTGGGCGGAGCCGCGAGCAAAAGCTAGTATTTTAATAATTCTGAAGTTTCACTTCTGCCGTGTCTGAATTGCACACACTTTTTTAATATTGTTAAAACTGATAAATAAAAAACTGCCCAAACATTTTTTTTTATAGCATAGGCCGACAAACGAGCAAGTGGGTCACCAGATGGTAAGTGATCTCTACCGCCCATGTACGCCCACCACCAGAAGAATCATGGGCGCAAATATTATTTTTATACTATTATAATGAGCTGGCAACCCTGCCTCTCATAAATGTTTCAAACACGACGCGTTCGATGTTCTACGAATCTACGTGTGAACTAACAATTTAATATAGCGTGTATAATCACAAGTGGATTACAGGATATTCCTATGTGCAAATCAACTCCGGGAACATACGTGACGAGGCCAGGGGACTGAAAACGCAGCGAGTCATTCCAATACGAGTGTTTTTTTTTATTTGCTTGAATTATGAGACGAGGAGGTCGCTCGCTTGAATGCCTAAATACAGAAATAACATCACACTGAACCTTAATCTAATATATTATTATATTAATCTCATAATGCCCAGTAATTTTGCTAGCTTCAGTGTCCCTGAACCCGTAACACAACAGTGCTCTTGCAAATGGAGGCAGAAATAGACAAAGCGGTGGTATACCACTTCAATAGCACAACAGAAATTACTTACTACACTCTCCGTAACAACTTATACAAAAAATATAAACACAACGTACACAACTCATACAAGTATAATAAATCAATTGGTTACCGAACGTATGAGAACTATTCCTTTGAAACGAACACTCATACATAATCAGTCCTCTACCATTACAGGTTGTTGGTGGTAAAAACCATAAGTTTGCAAGTGTAATGGCATATCTGTTGGACAGGGGACACGTCAGCACCCTTGCGTCGCGGGCGTGATGTTATCTCTAGGACCGAGTGGGCAAAAAGTGGCCGACGGCTAATCGCAGCTATTACCCTACTATGGGCAAACTCCGACGTAACATAGAGTAGAGGACAAATGTAGAGATTGTATATTTATTATTTTTGAAAAATATTGTGTGTATTTTTTTACAAAATAACTGTATTTTATTAGACAGCCTCCGTGGCGCAGCGGGCGAGTAGCCTGCTGTGAAGCGAAAGGCCGCGTTTTTGATCCCCGCACCGAAACCAATGTTTGTGTGATCCACAAATATTTGTTTCGGGATAAGGGTGTCGTGACACCGAAAGTCTCTCGTAGTTCCTGATACCCACGACACAAGACTCGTATCTTACTGTGGATTCATGACTGTGTGGGACTGTTGGGGGTACATTTATTAAAAATAAAAGATAAAAAATCATTAAGTCCCAAAGATTTTTTAAACAGACGCCAGATTCACAAAACACAAATTCTCTCTATTTCTATTAATATAGATTTCTCCATAACCCCTGTGTACTCTGTAAAACTATGGCGTACGTTTATGGTGGTGAGTCTGTGGTGACAAAAAACGCTTGCAGTAGCGCGACGTTTAACCGGCAATTACTTTCCAACGCGCCAGACAAGTCCATCCAACTTATACTATTCTGAACAACTTGGGATGTTTCTATATAGTTATTTAAACGAATTGACAATATAACACCGTGGTGTTCAAGAAATATCACTGTAAACTCATATTCACACTATTTCAGTTAAAAGTTAAGACGGTCTTTTCCACGCCCTGTTAGAGAAGAATATTTAATTTTGCAACCAAACTTGCAAACTGTGTTAAAAAGTTTTAATACAAAATCTTACTATGAGTTGTCATGGAACAACAAATGGTTCAAAAAAATGGAACAACTTATGTGGATCGCGTTCCAGGATCAGCCAGTGCGTATCCGGTTCTCCCGAGAGGCTTGCGATATGACTTGATGGTTGGGGCGGGTATAGGGGTACATTCTTCTATCACTGTGCCTGCATCGGTCATCCGCCTGTCCTGTTGCAATTTAGCTATTTGTGAGACAATGGTAATTACCCGGTCAAGCCGTACCATCCATGCTATAGACAAAAATATCTTATTGGATGTTTGATAAGAAGCAGCTACAAACAATTTCCAACGTAAATTGGATGTTAAATTAACGTTCAAATATTGTTCTAATTGTATTAAATGTAAAATAGGAATGATATTAAAGTGTGAACAATAGGATTCGCTCACATGTCATGATTGGCATGAATAACACACAAGCAAGCCCGAAACCAACCACCTGCCTTTAAACAAATGTTTACTTCGACCGAGACTCAAACCCAGCCGACATTTCGAAGCAACACCTCCTACATATAACAAATAGGTTAACTAAATACACGTCATTTCACTATTTTCTTCGCCCGAATGAAGAGACGTGCGTGTCACTCGTCTGATGGTAGGCACCACGTTCTTTTTTTATCCGCACGGCAAAATGACTGTACTACATCTAATGGGAAGCGCAGACGCGACAAACAATGAGTTTATCGGTGGTCACCAGAATCATGCAGACCGAAATAAATAAATAACAGTCGCACACAAAGTCCTAACTCTACACTAGGTTAATCTGTATCATGGGTACTACGAAGGACTTATGGTCCCACATTCTCAAATTCGGAACAAATATTTGTGGACCACACAAACAATTGTCTCGGTGCGGGAATCGAACACGCGGCTTTTCGTTTCGCAGCCGACTGCCTATCCGCTACAGAGGCTGTCAAATTAACTAGCTAATGCGTTATTTGTACTTTCAAATTGAATCAGATATTATGAACCAGTTTCTAAAAAAAATGTTTTCATTGTATGCATTTCTATCGCAAAAACTACATAGTCTACAATCAATTACTGTAAATAGCCATCGAGTTCCAGAATAGGCCGGCAGCGCGGCGTCGAATGTGACATATGTATCACGGAATGGGAATGGGGCTAAAAACGCGGCCCAGGTATGCGGAAACAACGACGTCATCACTTTCGGGAGACGGGAATGTGTAATCAATCAGGTGGCCGAAACCAGGTGGTTTTCACATTCCTACGTAATTTGGGAGCGAGGGATATTGTCGTGTTGCATTTATTTAAACCGTCAACAAAGTAACGCTGTTTTTAGAAAGTAATAACTTATAATAATAACTTTGCTTAACGATTTCTTACGTTTACGTGAATATTACACATTGAAATAAAACTAATTTAAACGGATTTTATCGCGGTTTTTTATTTTAATTTTGATTCCGACGCGACGTTTCGATAGTCTCATACATGAGACTTAAAAGTGCATGTCTTCTTGATTAGAAAATTTAATTTATCACAATAAAAATAGTCTATAATTGTAGAATAATAATGTAGCTTTACATTCGTACAATCATTTTCTGAATCAAATTAGTAGTTCCCAAGACTACCGCTTACAAACAAACCCACAAACTTACAAGCCTTATCTATAATATAAGTGTGTGTGTGTAAGTTTCGATGATCACAATTACCTTAGCTAAGCACTTACATAACTTATTACCTGGAAAGGTGCTTTAATATTATATAAGCCGTATTTAATTGATTACGTTAAAATCATTTCGAGATAAAATAAATTGATATTGACTTTTTCATCGACAATCCCTTATCGAACCTATTATTACCTGAATTCCTAAAAATTAGTTCTTGTACCCTTTGAAATCTGGCATCCACCTACGATAACAAGATCATGTAATCAAATAGCATTAATGATACATTCGCAGACGAAAACAAACCATCATTCCCATACAGTAAACGATAACAGAACTTATGCGCTGGGTAATAAAGTACAAAATCCAATACATTTTCATTTTTACGAGGAAATGTTGGCACAAACAGAAAAACATATTTAAGAAGTTGCAAAGAACTTTCTGCTAGAAGGAACAAAGTTGAAAATTGGTTACATCTTTACATAACCTGGGATATATGAAGCGTTGTTCGCTGTCAATCCGTCTATAGTACTTGAAGGTGCTTGACTCGGCCCTCGGATTTATTTCCTTGTCCTTATACAATAAGACGTTAATTTGGTGTTCGTTTGATGTGCTCGCAAAATTGCCTGTGGAATGACAGTTTGTCGGTGAAAATCTCTTGATTTGATGGACGTATCAGATTTATTAATATGTACGTTTGTTACCTTCTAGAGATTAAGTGATGTCAAATAAAATTTAGTATACACTACTATCATAATAATGACATTTCATTACCGCGATTTTTTTTTTTATTTGTTCGAATGACGAGACGAGCAAGGCGCTCGCTGATGATAAGCGCCACACCTGCCCATCAACAGAAGCATAGATTTTTGAATTACAAAGCACTGCATGGCACTGAACTGCGCTCGTCACCCCGAAACATAAGATTTTAAGTCTCATAATATTCAGTAGTTTTACTGGATTCAATGTCCTTCAAACCGAAACGCAATAATGCTTACACACTGTTGCTTGGCGGCAGAAATAGACAAAGCGGTGGTACCAACCCAGACGGCCTCTCGCATACGAGGGATCTACCACATTGTAAACTCTTCTTAGTACTGTTTATATTCAGTCAGACTTAAACATCATGGAAAGTAAGGCTATTATAGTATTTAGAATTACATTTAACCTTACTATTTACGACTAGGCCAAAATTAATGTCATTCCAGGCATTCGCCAATACTAAGAATCATAGATAGCCCTCCTCTAGTTGCATTTCAGATCTCTGTTCAGTAAAATCGTGCATCATTTTAACTAATAATATATAATGATCTATTAGCGAAGTGTTAAACGCAAAGAGCTGGCTCCATGCCAACTCACAATCAGGTGCTAACTGGACACACAGATGATAACTGTTAATATACCATGTCTGTTGTTTCACTGTAATAAACATGTTTATTTTTATTGCATTCGTCAAGTTATGAGTAAGGGTAAGGACTAAGCCCTAACCTTTTTCATTACTAGGGTCTCCATGCCCAAGTGATATAATTGTATGATTCATCATCATCATCATCATCATCAGCCACAAGACGTCCACTGCTGAACATAGGCCTCCCCCAAAGATTTCCAGACCGACCTGTTGGAAGCGGCCTTCATCCAGCGACATCCTGCGAACTTTATCAGATCGTCTGTCCACCTTGTAGGTGGACATCCAACGCTGCGCTTGCCAGTACGTGGCTTCCATTCCAGAACTTTTCTGCCCCATCGGTTATCGGTTCTGCGAGCTATGTGATTTAAATTATATTCAATTTATTAATTGTGTGATTGGCAACTGAAAATTTATTATCGTGTATAGCAGAGGGCCCCAGACTTTTTTCTCATACACCACTTTTAAAGTTTAGCTGGTTCCGGTGGACCTCCTGCGGTGTTTTACGAGTCCCGACATGTTATACTGAATATGTAATATGCAAGTATTTAAAATTAACAGTCGCTGAACTTCTTAAAATATTATCTGTCTACATTATACACATAGGTGAAGTCAAGCCAATATTTTAGTTCTTCACAATCGATAGCAGATACATTTTCGTCTCCCGCTTACGAATTCTGAAACCCCATTTTTTTGTCACGCCAACGTAGATCCCCGTCGAGTCTCCCGTGGACTCCTGGAAGTCCACCTGCACCACTTTGGAAACTAAGGGTGTATAGGAACTCTTAGGTATCATATAAACTCCAAGTCAGTCTATAAC